>JAZHEH010000235.1:6212500-7412500 GCA_036589455.1 Ateles fusciceps
AGTGATTTGTTTTTACAAAAATATATAATATGAATGCTTATCTTAGCAAAAGAAACTTTTTTAATATGTCAGAACTCCTCATTTACATGTTGAAAGTTGATATTTCTATGTCTCTCTTGTTTTCATTAAATTGGTTCTAAGCATCTTTTAAAAGACATTTGGTTAGGAATTTCTTAATTCACAAGTAACTGTAGATATTGTCATTCTTTCTAAAGTAATTTTTAATTTAGACTTTTCACTAAATCAAACTGACCTTATACTTAGTCTGCAATACATAGTACCTTTTCCCTTTCAGTTCCTGATAATTGTTGAAAAAGCATATTCCTCCAATCATAGCTGTTTTAATTAGCATCTTTAAAAATCTAGCATTCTAACTAGAGTATAAACTACAGGATTATAGAGGACTTAGTCCCCACAATGCCTAGCACATAGTAGAAACTCAGTTTCTTGAATTGTTGCATGGTGAATGAATAAATCAATGACCAATTTCCCTTTATTCTTTTAAATTCATGCTAAGTAGCTTATTTTGAGCTTGCAATGGGATTCCAAATAATCTCATTGAAAGTATAACCCAACTTTGTTAAGGGCTTTTCTAAGATAGGCCCTTACCTATTAAGCTATTGCTCTAATGAATTAGACTATGCAAAATGAAACCAAGGAATGTCAAAATACTGTCAAAATTTGCTAAATTACTTGCTAGATTCTTTGTTGTTGTTGTTGTTTACTTCTAATTTTTTTCTCTTGAGTTGTCCAGATATTTGAATGCTATCAAATTAACATTTCCCTGAAAGTGATTAATGTATAAGCTACATTTATTTTATTTCATATAATGAGTCTAACTGCAAATTGAAACCTGAGATAGATTAGTATGCATGTGTGTATACATTTCTGTATCTGAAAGAATAATAATCCTTTATTTTCAGTCTGTAAGCCACTAGTAATTCACTCTGTCACATCATTTATACAGTTCATCTCTTAATTTCTTAGCATGCTGATATGCAATACAGAGTTGAAAGCCTTGCGAAAATGTAGATAAATGTTGTCTACCCAGCTCCCTTTATCCACTCTCTGTTATCTCAAAAAAGCTATTGTATTAGCATAGCAAGATCTGTGCCATGCAAATTCATTCTATTATGCAGTCTTTTCCTTTGAGTGTTCTTAAATCAATAACATAATTGTTTGCAAGTATTGCATCCAAAACAAAAGTCAGGCTACACACCAAAACTGGTCCAGGATGACTACTTTGCCTTCCACCCTTTAAACAATAGGGGCTCGTTTAGAGTGCACTTCATGAGTTGATTTTTCACTTAGTGAATATTGCTGGTACATTGGTGATAGGTGCTCGCTCTTTCTCGAGCCACTAATTCTTTCCGCTTTAGTCATTATAGGAATGTCATATCTTTCAGTAAAAGTCAACTAAATATTTAAAGTTCAGGTTTACAATGTCCCTTTTTTTCTAATTCTAAATTATAATTTAGAAAACAATGAATAGTATTAAGTCTTTCAGTTCTATTTTCTTTCTTATTCTTTGACTTAAATACTTGACCTTGACTTTCTCTTTTCTCTGTATGTGTTTGAAAATATTCTAACTATACTTTTATAGTATATAATTAAAAAGCATTTCAACTTCTATTTCTCTCTATTATTGAATGCATTGGCATAACTGCTTAGATTTTCTGTGTATTTTTATATTTCATTTGGTATGCAATTATATTTTAAATCCACTGTAGGCATAGTAGTCTTTCTTCGCATTTGACGTCTCTCTAATATGAATTTCTTATTTGTGGTATAAGTATAGTAGCTTTTGAATTCTTTTTACCGTTGCGTTTATTCAAAGCAGCTCTACCCATCTGTTAGTTTTTTTACTTCAAATATTTTTGTTTCCAAAAGTGTCAGCCAGCCCTTTCTAAATTATTCATGGGAATGGTGGACAGTGAAAATATGAACATAATAAAAGGCAGTTCAAGTGAAGACAAGAGCAATCCTCAAGTCTCATTTGTTTAAGTTTAAATTCATCAAATCTTTTGCCAGAGCTGATTGACAAGGAGTAAAACAGATTAGCCTTAATTTATTTTTCTTTTTTCTTTCTTAATAATCATTCAGTGAAGGTGAGGTAAAGAGTACTAGTAACTGAAAGGCAAGGTGGTTACCAAACAATGTTCTAAGTGTCCTACACATAAATTATCTAAATCATCATGAACTCTATAAGGTTTGTGCTATTATCCCTGCACAATAGGGAGGATAGGAAACAAAGGCACAGTGCTTAATAGCTTGCTCTATAGCTAATAAGTGGCGAAGAAGCCAGGATACAAACCCAGGCAATCAGACTCCAATACAAATTTCCCTCTTTAAATAGCCTGCATAAATCACAACCCTTAGAATCAGTGTTCAAAAATAATATAATTCTCTATGTATCCTTTGCCTCCCTTTCTGGAGCCTGCCCTCCAGCTCCTAAGAAGTTGCTTACTGTAAAGTTTTCCTGTCCTAACTTAGATCTAGATCCATACTAAGTTGCCTCACATGAGTTTCTAGGACACTCAATAGGTGAGGTACTCCAGTTAGAGGCACATTTTGTCAGGATGTCTATGTCCTTTTTGTATAATCTGTATTTGTCTTTCTCCCTACGGACTGCCTGGTCAATGTGAGATATTCATAGCGTGTCCTCCACACCCAGCCTTCAGAGTCTGAACCAGAGCCAGACCTAAGCATCTAGTTTCTCAGGTTCCTTTCTCTGGGGTTTTGCCTGTCCCCTGTGCTTTGTAGTTTCTGGCATAAAATACACTTAGCTCCGAGTCCGAGCACACCCAGACAGAGAACTGTTATAATCCTTTCTTTCCCTCCTCTGTGGTTCATCACCTAAGACCCATAGACCCTAAGACCCTTTGTTCTGCATACCCTTTATAAGAAAGTACAGGTGAAGCTGAAAGGAGAAGTTAGCAGGTATGAGGACATCATTTAGGAGTCACTGTTCAGTTGGCATGTAGATTCAAGTAGGTTAGACAGAAGTAAGACGATCGTCCTTTCTAGCCCTCGTCCTGAATTGGCTACTCATTGTAATATGCAATATTATTTCCCTCTTAGATTTAAACATTTTAAAATCCCCCCTCCTTCATCTTACTTTATTAGGTGGTTCCATTGTAAGATTTAAAATGTCCCTTTTAGAAATTTGTGTATCTTACAATTCAGGATGCGATAAAAAAAAAAAAAGAAGAAAGAAAGAAAAAGAAATTTGTGTTTCCTCTGTATCAGATTTGATCGTTCTATTAAAACATCTGTCATAATATTTTAAAAATATTTCTATAGTTTTTTGACACATTAGCTCTAATGTTAAGAGTGCTATTTTCTTTAAGAAAATCTGCTTAGCCTGAATACATTTCTTCATTGCATATTTTTCCTCAAGTTCTTATTTAGTTAATAAAAAAAAAATTCACTCAAGAGCACTCAGTCATTTATCCTAGCCATCTGTCTTATTTCCCTCAGCAGTGATTTGTCCTTTATAATACCCTTGATTCTATGTCTGCAAGAACTTGATTGATAAATTTTTTTTTTTTTTTTTTTGAGACAGAGTCTCACTCCATCACCAGGCGCCAGGCTGGAGTGCAGTGGCACGACCTCGGCTCACTGCAACCTCTGCCTCCCAGGTTCAAGCAATTCTCCTGCCTCAGCCTCCTGAGTAGCTGGGACTACAGGCGCACGCCACCACGCCCAGCTAATTTTTTTGTGTTTTTAGTAGAGACGGGATTTCACCATGTTGGCCAGGATGGTCTCGATATCTTGACCTCATGATCCACCCGCCTCAGCCTCCCAAAGTGCTGGGATTACAGGCGTGAGCCACCGCGCCTGGCGTATAAATATTTTTAACCTTTCCCTTAGATTCAGTTTTATTTATTTCGTATTACATAGCATCAACCTGTTTCTCAGTTTCAATGATTCCAGTAAATGTGTGCTATTTCATTTCTAACTTTTTAACCAAGCAAGGCATCCTTACTTATTTTCCCAATAGCTAACTCGTAATATTTTTGCTTCATACACATTTAGCTGTACTCTTTACGGATTTGGAAGCCAGTTTAGATCACATTTTACTTATTTTCAGTAAGATGTTTATGTACATGAAATGTAGATGTATTGATATCTATATCATCATCATTAGGCCTCTAGTGGCTGGCTATCATGTGTTTCCTTACTGATTTAAATATATTCTGTTTACTACACACACAAATTTCAAGACCAACTCAAAGCTACACGCTTTCTATTCAATCAGATACTTAGAATATAAATTAAACATTAGGAAGCTGACACACATATTGAATGCCCACAGGTATACAGTCCTGAAAGTTACCTAGAGAAGCTAGTACAATCCTAAGGAATCAATTGTGCTCTACTGGAAATAGTCCTAGCTAGCTTCCTCTAGCTGAAGTAACAGAATGAGGTTCAGAGTCTCAGCTCTGCCATTTCCTAGCTCTGTGACTGAATAAATCACTTAACCTCACTTGAGCTCTAAAGTAGGGAAGATGATAAAAGCTGGCTGGAAATATTATAACATAAAATGGCAATAGTATTTAAAAAACACTCAGGCCCAAGCGCTGTGGCTCACGCCTGTAATCCCAACGCTTTCGGAGGCCGAGGCGGGCGGGTCACGAGGTCAGGAGATTGAGACCATCCCAGCCAACATGGTGAAACCCCATCTCTACTAAAAATACCAAAAAAAATTAGCTGGACGTGGTGGCACACGCCTGTAGTCCCAGCTACTCGGGAGGCTGAGGCAGGAGAATTGCTTGAACCCAGGAGGCAGAGATTGCAGTGAGCCAAGATCGCACCACTGCGAGACAGTGCGAGACTCTTGTTTCCAAAAAAAAAAGCACAAAAGCACTTCAGGTCGGGCATGGTGGGTCACTCCTGTAATCCCAGCACTTTGGAAAGCCAAGGCAGGAGGATTGCTTGAGCCCAGGAGTTCAAGACCAGCCTGGGCAACATAGCAAGACCCTGCCTCAAAACAAATTAGTCAGGCATGGTAGTGTACATCTGTAATCCCACCTACGCAGGAGGCTGAGACCAGGGCGTCACTTGAGCCCAGAAGTTCGAGGTTGCAGTGAGCTGTGATCAAGCCTCTTAAGAAAAAACAAAAAAAAGTCTCTCAAGTCTCTAGAGCTGCACTCCAGTCTCTTAAGAAAAAAAAAAAAAACTTTATAACTAAACATAAACTGTTGTTATTACTCAGAATTGTAACACAAACAAATATAATGATTATTCTTTTTTCATTCATCCCTTTAGTAACTTTTATCAATTCAAAAAATATTTACTGAATATTCACTACATCCAGGGTACTGTTCTAAGCTGTATGAATAGATTAGTCAAAAAGAAAATCAAGGCCAGGTACAGTGGCTCATGCCTGGAATCCCAGCACTTTGGGAGGCCGAGGTGGGTAATCATCTGAGGTTGGGAGTTTGAGACCAGCCTGACCAACATGGAGAAACCCCGTCTCTACAAAAATACAAAAAAATAACCAGGCATGGTGATGTTTGCCTGTAATCCCAGCTACTCGAGAGGCTGAGGCAGGAGAATCGCTTGAACCCGAGAGGCGAAGGTTGCAGTGAGCTGAGATTGCGCCATTGCATTCCAGCCAGGGCAACAAGAGCGAAACTCCATCTCAAAAAAAAAAAAAAAACATCAAAGCCCCTACACTCAAAGAGCTTACATTCTAGAGGATAAGGGGGAGACAAAATAAAAATGAAAATAAATAATAAAATACACTAAATTTAAATAGGGTTTAGTGTTTTCACATCCTGTGTGACCTTAGGTGGTTTCTTTGAACCAACTTTCCCCATCTGTTAATAAGTATGATAATAATCTGTCAGCCATCTAAATCAGGAGTGTGTGTGAAACCATTTTATAGACTTTATAAAATATTAGTTATTGCTTTTGTTTGTCTGGTTTTTTTAGCACAATTTGGCATACTCACCATAGTATGCACCTTTAGAGATGCAGAATTGAAAGATATGGTTCTCTGTTGCTCTCAAAGAGCTTACAGTCAATTTAGGAAAACGTGACAAATGCACCTGAAATGGTGGCAGAGTACAAGCTACAGTAATGTATAGTTATGGGCTAAATTATTTAGGGTTACTAAATGAGACACAAATTTACATGAAAGCAAGGTATATATTTTTTCTGTTTTCATTAGATTGATTGACTTTATTGAAACTTCAGAAACTATGTTTTGTATGTTTCTTTCCAAGATCAGCATAAAATTTATTTTACTTGACTAAGTTTTCTGTGTTCTTATAGCAACAATTAAATACTAGCACAGAAGCAACTCTATTTGATCATGTTATTACTATTATCTGTGAGGAAAAGTTTCTTTCTTTTCTTTTCTTTTCTTTTTTTTTGTTTGAGACAAAATCTTACTCTGTCACCCAGGCTGGAATGCAGTGGCGCAATCTTGACTCACTCCAACCACTGCCCGAGTTCAAGCAATTCTTGTGCCTCAGCCTCCCAAGTAGCTAGGATTACACGCACCCACCACCAGACCCAGCTAATTTTTATATTTTTAGTAGAGACAGGGTTTCACCATGTTGGCCAGGCTGGTCTCAAACTCCTGACCTCAGGTGATCCACCTACCTTGGCCTCCCAGAGTGTGGGGATTACAGGTGTGAACCACCATGCCCGGCTGGAAAAATTACTTTCTACACATACATTTTATGATTTTTTTTCAAACTAGCTCTAAGTAACTCAAGTTTTAAAGCCTATGCTACTTACCATAGGAGACACTTTTATTGAAAAATTTCTGTCATTAAACACAGCTTTTTATTTTCTCAGTTTAGCAGCATTTTCTTGATTCTGTTATCTTGAGATAAAAATGCTCCTTGGTGACTACACTCCTGCTTTTTCCCAAAATTGTTCGATTCAGATGTTATTTTTAAAGAAGTTTGGCATAGTGATTAAGAGTAATTATCTGGAGCCAAACTTCCCAGATTCAATGCCACTTACTAGCTTTACATCCTTAACCTGTGCCTCTATTTCCTCCTCTATAAAATGAGGCTAATGAAAATGTTTGGTCACTGGAATGAACGTAAAGCACTTAGAATAGTGCCTACCGGATAGTAGGTAATATGCATTATATAAGTGTTTGTTCTACTATACTTCAACTCTCTGTAAAATTGTACTTGCTTTTACTTTCACAGCATCTTAATTTTAGTATAAAAATATGAGATTCTCATTCTTTCTTAGCATAAAAAATGAAATATCTACTGAAAAATTTAACACCTTTACAAAATTAATTAAAAATTTGACAAAATTTAATCACAAGGCTAAACAGTGGGTAAAATTTTCACTAAGATTTATTCTGATAAGTTTGTATCTAAATAACAAGGAAAATACCCCTCAAAGAATATAGTCACAGTCATTATTTGGTAGATTGCAACTTTCTTTTTTATTTTAAACGTTTCTGTGAATCGCTTCTTGTGTATCCATTTCATTATATGAAGAGGAGTAATATCATACACAAAAAATGTGATTTTGTCCATCTGTTTACTCAAGCAGGTATCAACCAACAGAGGTAGCTACTTCTTAAGGCCAGTTCTTGATAATGATAGTAACATATCATCTACAGGAGGGAAAATGCTTGTCTCTTTGCTAAGCCAGAAAGAACTATATCTAGTTGGTCTAAAACCTACATTCTGTTTTATAGTTACTAGTTTAAAAGATGGCCAAGACATTTTATAATAGTTACATTTAATTCAATCATCTTAAAGTCTACTACATCTTCTAATTTTAGAAATGTCACAAGAGTGCCTTTAAAGGAAACTGTGCTGCAAAAATGCTTCTCATGATACATGTATGATTCTTGTCTGTGGAATCACAAGGTGAGATGGATCAGTTAATACCATGCAAAGTTTTATACTATACTTCACCATATTCTTTGCAAAATGGAACAGTATAGCAGAGATCAAATAGAATGGTTATAGCTAAAGCCTATATAATATGTTTGAAGGATCTGCACTTACTGAGAAGAAAACTGATGTTGAGTTGAATAAGCTGGCAACACTGTCTACCTGTCCAATTATCTTACATTTACTTTTTAGCAGAAGAGATAAATCTGTTTACTAAAGATCAAACACAGCTCAGTGTTCACATCAGGAAAACAAGTTAGCAAGTGCCTGAATCAGGTTCTGTTGATAAAAGATGATGCTGATGACTTAGCCTAAGTAAAAAGACTCTGCCTAATTACAAGATTAGCATTTGGAAATTGTAACTACCTATTAATGGAAAACAGGTGAAATTCAGATATTCTTTGAAATTTATATTGTTAGCATTAGTCAGACTCAATCTTATTAATAATTTTAATGATGTCAGAATGTGTTCACTATAACAAATTATTAGTCCTATTAAAAGAAATTTGACCAGAACCCAGTTTGAGGGTGTGAACATTTATCACCAAGGCATACCACATAATCTGTTTGGCCATAAGATACATGACTGTAACATATTCAGAGCTCAGTACTCTCAGGATACTAAATTACTGATTACATGTTAATATGTATTTTAAATAATGAAGCCAGGTGTAGTTTCTAAATAGATTTTATCCCTTCCAAATTTTTCTGTCCCAATACATATTGTTAGCCTCACTGGCAGACTTACAGACTTTGATCTTACTCTTAGAGGTTCAGAATGGGCATCCAAGAAGAATTGTATTATTGAAAATTTTATGGAAAATTAGCCTGGTTTTTCTCTGCTCTTAGAAACACACTCACACATATCTTTAGTGTAATTGGCCTTTTCTTGAAAGTGAATTATGTGGTATACTGTGTCCTTTATTTTCTCTGTTACTAGATGATAGGAGCATGGTGGGAATGGAGGATTAATTTAACAGACATAATTAAAATGTTTTCTAAACCACAGCTGTTCCAGTATAATTTAGTTGGTATAAAATTAAGAAATGGAATGGAGAATATTGTTCAAAGAAAACAGTTTATGTAAACCTTGATTGTTTATGCAAATTTAGTATGATTTGATAACTTACCACTGTTTTAAAATAGAGGAAGCTGAATTTGTGTATATAGAATCATAATCTGATCAATTCTTGACATTTTCACTCTATTATAAACTATTTTAATTCAAGATAAATAGCAGGACCCAATCAAAATCATCTCCAATGCCAAGAAAAAAAAACATTCTCTGTCATTCCCTATTAAACTGCATACAGTGCATTAGACAATACAGAGGGCAAGAGAGGTTGAGGTAGAACCAACAGTTAGACTGTACTAGAAGACAGCCAAAGTTCACGAAACTCATGCAACAAGAATCTGCATCCTAGGCTGGAAAACCAAGCAGAGGCTAAGGTAGAGGATTTGGGCAATGTTGGACTAGAGCCCAGACTTTAAAAGTATGAAGCCGTAGAGCAAAACTATATACATCTGAAGAAGATGCATGAAATGCTGGCCCTCACCCCAAGAAGCAATGTGTTACTGAGTCTTTTGCCTTCTGAGTCAAGGGCTCTTTCCGTACTTTCTCCTTAAGGTAGAACTAGTCCCAGGGTGTTACCAGGAAAGATAAGTCTGCAGCATGATAGGTAGATTAGGACATAAACTGCAGGCAGAAACAAAGTGATTTGGATATCAACACTTTAGTAACATGGGGACTTTCGGTGAATCACTCAACTTCTAAGTCTTCATTTTCTCATCCATGGAAGAATTTAAACATTAGGTTAATGTATGTGAAGCCCTTATCACAGAGCCTGGTATATACTGAGCATTCAATAGAGGTTAGCTATTGTTACTGTAGCAAAAGCAACAGTAATGATGGTATACCACTGGCTAGTGAAGGAGAGATAAGGGTAATGGGATTCAGGCTATTCCTTGCTCCCTCTTCAAAGTAACGGTATCTCACTTTGATTTCAGAGAAAATAATTCTGCTTGTGACAAAAAACATTAATTGATAAAAATACCTTTATAATTTTAAGTAACATACAGCGCAGATGCCTACCATTTATTTCTGTATGCTGATGGTGAATTCACAGAATTTGCTATGAATATAGAAGTTAGGATAACTCAGACTTTCCAAGGATGTAAACGACTACTGCAGAATTAGGAATGGTAAGAAATTGTTGGAATGAGAGGAAAGGAGAGAATTTAGTCATCTTATTGAATCCTGTCCAACCAAGGTAGGATCCTATCCAATTCTATCCAAGGTAGACATTAGTGCTTGTGATTTGGATTAAGCCTAGCTGTAGTGCTTCTGCTGCAAAGTAAACACTGAAGTCCTAACATGTATCCTTGTTGGGCTTCAGAGCCAAAATACCCTGAGAAATTTTAGGAAATTACCACATTATGGTTGTTTTTGTGAAATGACAAAAAATACTTCATGTAAACAAAGATTAAGTCACTCTGCAAACGATTATTTTAAAAACACTAAAATATAGATCACTGAAAAAGAAAAACTTTATGTAACAGCAACATTCTAGGTACCTTAGTAATTTTTATTATGTTTAGTTATACCCAGCCCTCGTTCCTACCTACCATGTATCAAGTTGGTTTTTAAATGTAGGTTGTTTTATAGTTCCAAGATAAGATTGCTTTTTATTCGTTATCTTTTTTTAGAACTTTCAGGTCAGAAGTGCTACTGAAAAGCACGTACTTTGAGAATTGAAAATAATATCTTCTCTTTGTAAAATAACTTGAAATTGTGTTTTGTAAGTAAAAAGAAAAAAAAAACTCTTGCAGACTTTCAACCTCTATCTAAAGCATCATGTTTTTTAATACAAAACATGCAAGAAGTATATTGTACTTTGCAATCTAGTACACATATGCATATGTACCCAAACCTGAAAAAATACGAAATAATACTTACCCATTACAATTTTTTTTCTGATTCCATTGCTTCTTCAGCAAAACAAAAGCAACCCACTAATGGGTCATGATGCTTAGTTGGAAAAACATTGCTCTGAGGTGGCTTTCTACTATGTTTCTTCCTTACCCAAATCACTCTCATGCTATAAATATAAAGGATGAGAAATGTCCTTTTCATCTATGAGTATATTTAAACTGAAGATAGTAAATTACTTCACATGCCAATGGAGTTGTTTTAGGCAAGTTTTTAATGTAAATAAATATAGTAATATAAAATGAAGTTAAGCAATTCAAAATGAGAAGCAAGTAGGTTACTTTAAAGTGGTATTCTATGTGAACTCAGTAAATACTTCTTAACTGATTATAGCTCATTTTCTTGGAGGTAACTGTGAGCTTCTGGAGGACATTAAGTATTCTTACTTAGGATATTATTAAGTCTATAGCTAATGTAAATTTACAGCTTTTATATGATGTTATATGTGTAGGTGATGTATTTCTTCATGGCTTTGGTTGGAGCTTATTAAGGTAGGTCAGAAATACCTTCCCTTTGAGCACTATTTTTCAACACAAATAGTTAACCACTAATGGAGTTCATGTTTATGTGCATTTGATAATGAAGCCAAATCTGGCTTCATGATGATTTAGAATACAGATACTTTGGAAACACTGGGTTTGATTCCAGACCACCCCGATAAAGCAAATATCTCAATAAGGCCAGTCACACTGAATTTTTTGTTTCCCATAAAAGTTATGTTTACACTATAGTCTATTAGTGTGCAGTAGCATTATGTCTAAAAACCAACATACATATCTTAGTTGAAAACGTACTTCATTGCTAAAAAATGCAAACGATCATCTGAGCCTTCAGCAAGTTATAATCTTTTTGTTGGTGGAAGGTCTTTCCTCAGTGTTGGTGGGTACTCACTGATCAAGGTGGTGGTTGCTGAAGGCTAGGGTGGCTGTGGCCATTTTAAATAAGACAGCAATGAAGTTTGCTGCATTGATTGACTCTTTCTATAATGAGAGACTTCTCTGTAGCACATGATGCTGTTGGATAGCATTTTATTTATCACAGAACTTCTTTCAAAAATTGGAGTCAATCCTTTTACCCACCTTGCTCTGTAAGAAGCATTCATTCTAGTTTCATGAAGTTTTAGCCATTCAGTCATATCTTCAGGCTCCACTTCTAATTCTAGTCCTCCTCCTTTGCCTAGCTGATACTTACCAGTCCTTTAGGTCTCACCTTAAGTATTGTATCTTCAGAGGAACTGAATTCTTATGTCACAGTTTGATCAAATCTCCCTGTGATGCTCTAGTCTAGTACCTTATGCTGTCCTTTCATAGCATTTATCACAGTTGTTGTCTTTCAGGGAGATGGTGGGGGTTGAGACAGGGTCTTGCTCTGTCACCCAGCTGGAGTGCAGTGGTATGATCTCAGCTCACTGCAGCCTCAACCCCCCAGGCTCAAGACATCCTCCTGCCTCAGCCTCCAGAGTAGCTGTGACTACAGGCGAGCATCATCACGCCTGGCTAATTTTTTTTATTTTTTTGTAGAAATGAGGTCTCACTATGTTGCCCAGGCTGGTCTTGAACTCTTGGGCTCAAGCCATCCTCCCACCTTGACCTCCCAAAGTACTGGGATTACAGTATGAGCCACCATGCCCAGCACAACTGTTAGTCACTCATTTTTTTTGACAAATATTTATTGAGCCGCCTCTCTATGCCAGGCATTGTTGTAATCCTGGGCCACAGTAGAAAACAAAACATGGAGTGCACATTCTAGTGGGAAGAGACACATAATGAATGAATAAACAAGTAAATGCGTACAGGCATACCTTGGTCTATTGCACTTTGCAGGTAACTGTGTATTTTACAGATTGAAGGTTTGTGGCAACCTTGTATCCAGCGAGTCTGTTGGTGCCATTTTCCCCAAAAGTATATGCTCCTTACATATCTCTTTGTCACATTTTGGTAATTATCACAATATTTTAAACGTGTTCATTATATTTGTCATTGTGATGACTGATCAATGGTCTTGGATGTTACCGTAGTAGTTGATTTGGGGCATGATGAACTGCAACCTTATAGACAATGAACTTAATAGATAAATGTTGTGTGTGTTCTGACTGCTTCACTGACTGGCTATTCCTGTCTCTCCCTCACCTCGAGGCTCCCTATTTCTTGAGACACAATATTGAAATTAGGCCAGTTAATAACCTTACCATGGCCTCTAAGTATTCAAGTGAAAAGAAGAGTCGCACGTCCCTCACTTACATCAAAAGCTGGGAATGATTAAGATTAGTGAGGAAAGCATGTCAAAAGCCCAGAGAGGATGAAAGCTAGGCATCTTGTGCCAAACATTTAGACAAGTCATGAATGCAAAGGAAAAGTTCTTGATGGAAATTAAAGGGCTGCTCTAGTGAACATATGAATGATAACAAAACAAAACAGCCTTACTGGTGACAGGGAGAAAGTTGGAGTGGTATGGATAGAAGATCAAACCAGCTACAACATTTCCTTAAGTCAAAGCCCAATCCAGAGCAAGGTTCTAATAACTGCCTTCAATTCTATGAGGCTGAGAGAGGTGAGGAAGCTGCCAAAGAAAAATCTGAAGCTAGCAGAGGTTGGTTGGTGAGGTTTAAGGAAAGAAGTAGTCTTCATAAAATGAAAGTGCAAGATGAAGCAGCAAGTTATGCAGAAGATCTCGCTGAGATCACTGGTGAAGGAAGCTTTGCTAAACAACAGATGCTCAGTGAAGAGGAAACAGCCTTCTACAGGAAGAAAATGCTGTCTAGGACTGACATAGGTAGAAAGGTGAAGTCAATGCCTGGTGTCAAAGCTTCAAAGAACGGGCTGACCCTCCTGTCAGGGGCTAATGGAGCTGGTGACTTCAAGTTTGAAGCCAGTGGTCATTTCCCATTGTGAAAATGCTAGGGTCCTTGAGAAGTGTGCTAAATCAACTTTGCTTGTGCTTTATAAATGGAAAACAAAGCCTGGATGACAACACATCTGTTTATAGCATGGTTTACAGGATATTTAAAGCCCACTGTTGAGATATATTGCACAGAAAAAATACTTCTTTTAAAATAATGCTCATTGCCATGTACAAGGAGATTAATGCCTGCTATCCCCCGCATTTGTTCTGCAGCCCCTGGATAAAAGAACTAATTTCAACTTTTCAAGTCTTAATGTTTAAGAAATGTATTTTGTGGGACTATAGCTGCCATAAGTAGTGATTCCTCTGATGGATCTGGCCAAAGTAAATTGAAAACCTTCTGGAAAGGATTCACTGTTTTAGATGCCATTAAGAACATTCATGATTTATAGGAGGAGGTCAAAATAGCAACCTGAACAAGAGTTTGGAAGAAGTTGCTTCCAACCCTCATGGATGACTTTGAGGGGACTCAAGATTTCGGTGGAGGAAGTTATAGCCTTTATGTTGGAAATAGGAGAAGAACTAGAAGAGAAACCTGAAGATGTGACTGAATGACTGTAATTTCAAAATTAAACATGAAGAGATAAGGAATTGCTTCTTATGGATGAGCAAAGAAAGTGGTTTTCTCAATGGAATCTACTCCTGGTGAAGAGAGTGTAAACACTGGAAATTACAATAAAGGATGTGGAACATTACATAAACTTAGTTGATAAAGCAGTGGCAGGGTTTAAGATTGACTCCAATTTTTGAAAGAAATTCTACAATAAATAAAATTCTGTCCAACAGCATCACGTGCTATAGAGAACTCTTTCATGACAGGAAGAGTCAATCGATGCAGCAAACTTCACTGCTGTCTTATTTAAAATGGCCACTGCCACCCTAGCCATCAGCAACTACCACCTTGATCAGTGAGCAACCATCAGCATTGAGGCAAGACCCTCCACCAGCAAAAAGATTATGACTCATTAAAGGCTCAGATGATCATTCGCATTTTTAGCGATAAAGTATGTTTGGAATTAAGACATATACATTGTTTTTTAGGCGTAACGCTATTGCACACTTAATAGACTACAGTATAGTATAAACATACCTTTTATATGCACTGGGGAAACAGTAAATGTTACTGGGTTTATTGCAATGCTTGCTTTAGTGTGATGTTCTGGAACTGAACCAGAATATCTCCAAAGTATGCCTGTAGTATACGAAATGATGACAGGTCACAAGGAGAACAGTGGAGCATGGTGATGGGATAGGTTGGGGGAGGGATTTTTTATATATAGGAAAGCCCTATGATAATATAACTGATAATATAACTTTTGAGTAAAGTCTTGAAGTAAGCATATGAACACCTTTTGAAGTTAATACTTTCTTGTCTTTTTTTTTAACAAGTTGCATTCTTATACATTCATATTCTTAAAATTCAAATTGTTTGATGTTGTATCTCCCCTGATAATTCTTCATAATAAGAGATCTACATGATGCAAGTAGCCCAGCACAGTGGCTCATACCTGTAGTCCAACTACTCAGGAAGCTGAAGCAGGAGGATCACTGAGCCCAGGAGTTCAAGGCTACAGTGAGCTATGATCTCACCACTGTCTCGAGAGAGTGTCTCTTACTCTCTCACCTGGGGTGACAGAATGAGACCATCTCTGCATATTAAAAATAATAAAAAATAAAATGCAAATATTATAACATCTTGCTAATCAACATTAGTGAATTTGGATTAAATAGCATCTTATCACTCCTACTACTTTGGTATTTTTTAAGTTAGTATTTTCACCAGAATATCACAATCATTTTACACTGTTACACCTAGGTTTTGGGGGTTGTTTTTTTTCTTTTTGTATTTTAATTCTTAAAAGATGTTGGACTTTTGAAATACTTCTTTCTGTGTCTGGTTGAGATGATCATGTGAGTTTTGTCTTTATCTATCCTACATCTATAAACATTTAAAATCATGATGATTTCTTTGGAAAGATAGTAGAGAGTAAAACAAGCCTAATTTATACTAAAACTAGAAAAATTAAACACTCAGACATAATGAATTGAGACTGTCTTAAATAAACATCAAGCAAAAATGCAATTGTATTATTCCTCTCCCCCTAAACTAAGTTGTAGTTTTCTTGTTTCAGCATCCATTTTTAGTATCAATGTAGAGCCATGTGTTACCTGTTATGAGTTATTGTTTATTTGTAAGTCCAGTCTTGTCTATCCACAATAGGATATCACTTTTATAACCTCCCCCTTCCCTTCACTCCAATTATTTCTTTTTCAGCAGTAACTTAAACTAATAAGGTCAAACTTAAAAAATTTCTAAAGTGGCCAGGAAAACCTAGTTAGTAGAAATGATTGTGAATCAGAAGTCTAGTCAGTTTCATCCCAGAAATCCTGTATTTTCTTTTCAATGTATTTGATGTCCTCGGTAATAGTTTATCAGTCAGGTGTTTACTAAAAGAAATAAATCTAGGGAAAGGAGTTGAGAATACTATTGTATTCATTAGTATATTGAAGGTTATTGATACAAGGAAAAAAAGCCAAAAAAAAAAAAAAACCCAAACTTTACTGAAGAGGAAAACAGACATGTAGGGAAGATATCAACATCATACGGCATTTTATGATTGTGGATTAATTTTTTGTATGTGTATTGTTGGAATTTACTAGTGATAGATTTTTAAAAATCTATTGGAATAATGAGATTATATCAAATAAATAAGTTACTGCCTTGTGGGCACAGTCATCAGAACATCTTTGAGGATTCTGATATCTTGAGTATGATTTTAATATCTTGATTATGCTTTTAAATATAATATATGGATTCCCAGACATAAAGAACCAGGATAAGCCCAATGATTGTTATTCAGCCTGCCAACACCAATCTATAGATTGGCATTTGTGAACCACTGCCCTGTTCCATTCATTTTGTAGCTAATAACGTGAGATGGCATATTATATTTTTTCCAAATGAGTTTGGTTTAACATATCCAAGTTATTGTTACCTCTTTCAATGGAGTCAGTTTTCAAGACATACAATAAACTACTTTATAGCACCACCCAATTTTGTTTTTGTTTTTACTTTACTAGAAACCATTTAACCAAGCTTGATATCCCATCTTGTTCACCAGATATGACTCCAAATGCCTAAAAATGCTGACAGAAATGCTATCCACTCTCCAAGAATTGAGTATTTGACTAAATTTAGATTCTAGTAGTCTCCCCATCCACAGTTTTGTTTTCCATGGTTTCAGTTACCCATGGTACAGTACAGTGAGATATTTTGAGAGAGAGACCACATTCACATAGCTTTAATTACAGTATATTGTTATGTGTTCTTTTTTTATTATTGTTAATTTCTCACTGTGTAATTTATAAGTTAAGCTTTATCATAGGTATGTATATATAGGAAAGAAATTAGTATTTCTCTGGTTTCGGGCATCTGTCTGGGGTCTTGGAATGATCCCTGCGGATAAGTAGGAAGTACTATATTTAAAAGATTGTGTGGTAGGCTATGAGGATCATGTTGTGGGTGTCTAGTAGGCTATGAAAATCAAAGTATTAAAGCAACGTCCACATCATTTGTATAAGTGATATTTGAGAGAAACACTGAGGTGTTTTGGTTTGTTTATTTAAAATCAGTCACATTGGTTCAAGTCTTACCTTCTCAACTGAGTTGTAGCACCTTGCATGCAGAAACCATGTCTTTCATATTTATATGTAATCTCAGTGCTGGTACAGTACCTTACACAGAATAGTTACTCCCAATATTTGATGATAATATTTTTCTGCTAATGATGTCACTACACTAAACTAACAAGGCTTTTTTTGCAATAAACAGCGCAGATTTGTTTGAGCAGTCATGTTTATGATACTGCCTGTAGGTATTAAATGACTGCTTTAACTCACCCATCATACCCTTAACACTGGCCTTATTACTGACAGATTTCGAGGTAATAGATGTCAAATACTATTCCAGAAATCTTGATTACCCTTCATTTTCTCATCATTTTAAAAATTACAGATTTTGCTCTCAAGCTTTCAGTGTTTTTATTCAGAAAATGTTTTCCTTAGCAAAAATCAAGGGTAACCATTTAGCACACCTTCATGTCTGTCCTTCACATTCTTTTGCTTGGGTGTTCACCTTTGGAACCCGGCAGATTTCCCACAGCATACAAAACTACATGAGGATGCAAAGAATCAAGATCATACAAATAGGAAATGAGGTTTTTTCCCCTTAAAAATTAATGTTTTCCATCTATTAGTATATCTGGATATAGTAAAATGCTAGCTATAGTTTAAAGAAATCTGTGCTATTTTAGAAGTTTTAGAAGCAATTACTATGGAAGAATAGTGATATATCAAATTGATACAAATTATTTTGGATTTTTTAAAAAGAATAAAAAGCCTTAAAGTTCAGAAGTTCAACTAAGTGTACATTTTTAAAGTTTTAGTCTTTTTTCAGTTATTTAGTCTTTAATCATTTAACTAATTTATAATTTAACGTTTAAAGTCAAAAAGACATTTCACAGATCTTTGATATATTGAAAAGCCATGTTTGAAGGAAAACTTTTTACTTTGGGTTTGAAAGTGCTCTAAATGAGAATCTGTTTTTTTCTAATCTTTGTATTATAGTCTTTTAGATGGAAATTAGGTAAATTATAAACATCTTGGCCCACATATCAGTAACTGACATTTGGACATACCTGCAGTATACTGAAACCTATTCAGTTGTGCATTTTATAAGAACTTGTCTGTGATTTATTTTACCTTGAAAGTGACTATCACACATGAAGAATGCTACCGTAATTTATCTTCCCCTGCAAAATAAACAAAAACGTTGTACACTTTTCTAAACTCTTTTAGTTTATATTTAAATTTGTGACTGACTGACTACAGAGCATCACTGGTATGTCTTTAAACATATTGTTTAATTCATTATCATAAAGTACTATCTAGAATATTCACTATTTTATGTGAATATGCAGTCACAGGTATATTCACGTAAGAAGCACATGAATCTCTCTGGGGAAAGGGAATAGAGAACCTTGATACTGCTCAACAGAATTAAAATTTTCAAACAAGAACGTAAAAGGAAGGACAAGTCTGAGCTTTCAGAAATGACCTGCGGAGCAAGCAACCACCTTGCTATGTGAGGAGGAGATGCTTGAGCTTTATTCTGGTGGGCTGATTTATGGGCCGCTAAGAAATAGTCTCATTTATATTGTCCTCTGACTCAGCCCCAGAAAAACTTTTTCCAATTTCCTTAATCAGCATTATTCTTTATTCGGCATATACCTAAGTCATGTTACGTATCAAATAAAGCCTTATTATTGGTTCCCATCACATCTTAATCCCCATCAAGCTAGAGTCAGTGATCCTGCTCTGGGCATCCAGGTTACCCTGTACTGTTCTGTTCACATAGCTAAACACTAAACCACAAATCATAGGCAATCACTGAATAAACTTTGTGATTTTTGTAGTGTTCTCTCATCTCAAAAATTGGGAAACTGAGTCACAAATTGGTTATTTACACAAATCACACAGGAGAACAGAAACTATATCACGTGACTGGGAAATGTCTGTGGGTTTGGAATTCAGTTTGGTCAATAGCATTGAAATTTTATTTTTTAATCATATGAGCTGAATTAAGTTACCATTTCCTGAAAGAGGTAGAGCACAGCAGCTCATAGACCATTTGCATCACAAACTGAAGGAAGACAGGAATCAAGCAAAAGAAAGTAAATTAAAAACCTAATTCAGATTATTTTAAACGTGAATCTGTATACAAACAAATGATGAAAGCTTCTTGAAGATATTTACAGTGTGCTGCTTTTCTTTCTATATTCTTTTCCATTTTCTATTTGGATGAACTCGTCTGCTTTTTGTCATTTAAATGATCATAATACTGTGGGCTGTACTAGAATGTGAGCTGCTGAAGAGCAGAGACCATCTCTGTGTGTGGACTTTGGTTTACCCAGCACCTAGCCCAGAGTGATTTGTATAATAATTAGAAAATGAAAGATGATGATTCTGTAAGGAATCCTAAAAACTCAGAGTAAAGGGTTCATTTTGAAATTGTAGAATTTGATCCTATTAATCTAGAAAGGCAGTTTAATAAAATCATTAAACCTGTTTATTGTCTGAATGTACTTGTCTTTGTTTTTGCCCTCAGTAAAAATGGTTTTATTGAAATTATTAAATTCTTTTTTTAAGATTTTTTTTTTTTTTTTACTTTTAAGTTCTGGGACATGTGCAGATCTTGCCGGATTGTTACATGGGTATACACATGCCATGGTGGTTTGCTGCCTCCATCCCCCTGTCACCTTATCTCTCCCCAATACCCCCACCCCCTGCTATCCCCTCCCCTAACCCCCACCCCCCCCCCAACAGACCCCAGTGTGTGATGTTCCCCTGCCTGTGTCCATGTGTTCTCATTGTTCAGCACCCACTTATGAGTGAGAACATGTGGTGTTTGGTTTTCTGTTCTTGGGTCAGTTTGCTGAGAATGGTGGTTTCCATATTGATCCATGTCCCTGCAAAGGACATGAACTCATCCTTTTTATGGCTACATAGTATTCCATGGTGTATATGTGCCACATTTTCTTTATCCAGTCTATCTTTAATGGGCATTTGGGTTGGTTCCAAGTCTTTGCTATTGTAAACAGTGCTGCAGTGAACATACGTGTACATGTGTCTTTATAATAGAATGATTTATAATCCTTTGGGTATATACCCAGTAATGGGATTGCTGGGTCAAATGGTATTTCTATTTCTAGATCCTTGAGAAATCGCCACACTCTCTTCCACAGTGGTTGAACTAATTTACACTCCCACCAACAGTGTAAAAACGTTCCTGTTTCTCTACATCCTCTCCAGCATCTGTTGTCTCCAGATTTTTTAATAGTTAATTAACAAATTACTTTGATAAAATTCACATTTACAAAGAGAAAGCTACCACTCAGCAGAGGAAAAAACAGATAAATCGATAGCATTGCTGAGGGCCCTATCCACAACATAAATTAGAACAATACCAAATTGAAAATTATAAAACCAAAATATATTTGCATTTGTGCGTATTTTAATATGATTATATTTCAGTAATCTGTTTTGCCTATGTAACATAAATCTTAATACAGCAAATATTCTTCAATTTTTGTTTTGTAACATTTATAATCAAATCCCAAATCTTTGATGTTATACAGAAGTTAAATTTTCAACCTTTAGTTTTCACTTTAATTATTCTTACTTCACCTTCAGAAGCAATTAGTTCCCCTAAAACAGCCCTTGAATTTTTCAACAGATGGAAGTTTATCTTAGCTCAAAAACAAAGCTTCTGTTTCAGTGTAGTCCTGCCTAAAGGCAGGAGAATGGACAAGAAGACTTCTTAAAGTCCCCCTCCATATCCCTTCATTTTATTTGTAAATCTCACTGCTCTTTAGTGAGATAAAATAGATGGAAGCTTCAGTGCCATAAAAGAAGATAGAAATTACACATCTCCTCAACTATCATATTCTGTAAGTTGTTTTTAACCTTTATTATTGAAAAGGCAGGCCTAAAAGTATAGTAAACAATATAATACTTTAAAGTTATTTCCCAGCCCATGAAAAAAAAGTTTTTGTTTCTCCACTGTATAGTTATGGTGTCCCTACATTATTTTTACTGTAATTGTATTGCCAAATCAGGTATGAGATTAGATGTTGGATGTTACATGTAATCTGCACAGAAATCAAATTATTTAACCTCTAAGCCTACAATACCCCCTCCTGCTGGTTTGCTGTTAAATATTCAGTATTTCCTTGTCATGAATACAAATGGAGGACAGATTAGAATCTACAGACAGCTGACCTGAGCTTCAGATTAGAGACTGGGGGGCTTGTGCTATTTGAAATGTTTTAATTATCATAGTAGCAGTAGCCATTTGAAGGACACACTAAAATCATTTTCAACAAAAGAAAAAAAAAAGCTCATCCTCCTTCTTCCTCTTAATATGAATGTTTGAGTGTGATTACATTTGCACTTCCATTGGAACTATGCTAATTTACTGCATTAAATTAGGTCTATTAGTGAGTGGTAGTAATTTTTTAAACACTAACCATTCTCAGTAATATTTTCAGTTGGTGTGTTTACTTTGTTGCAAGGATGATATATATTTCTCATTTTTTTTCATAGACAATAGATCTTCTGTATTTAAGTATAAAACCTAATTAAAACAACAGATCTGGTAATTCCCATTGAATATGGTAAAAACATCTGGGAATAATGGACTAATTTAGATGTGATAGCATGTATTTGCATTAGCAAAGAATAGAGAACCCATGTGAAATGAGCTAAAAAGATCATTCTGGGAATAAAAAATATTTAATGTGTGACAATCTGAGATTTATCTTTAAATATTGTTGCTTACTTGAAAACTTTTACAATTTAAAGGGAAGGTTATGGATTAGAATGTTGTATTCATTGATTAAATAAAAATGTTTATAGGTATTTATAGAGCAAAGAAATAAATGTAATTTTTAAAAAGACAAATTTAAGTTTGTTCATTTAAAAAGTAACTTTATGTTAATTTTATTCTCAAGAATATATTATTCTGATGCCTACAGTCTTGAATTTGCATTTTTTTGTTTCTTGTATATGTTGGTGTAATGTTGATTTGATTAGTTATGCCTGACTAGTAAGCAGTAAAACATTTTTATATACTCTTGGGAAATAAATTTGGCAGAAAATCAGCATGAGTAGATTTAATTATCACTCTGAGACCTTTTCCTTTTCTAGCTTAGTGATCCTGAAACTCCATGTGTCTCACTGAAATCTGTGTGGACGCTAAGCTTCGCTTCCCAATTTGTTCCTCCATGCAGTGATAAGCCAAGCAATTACTGGTTTATTGATTTTTCATCATGGCAAATTTAAAGTTGATTTTTTCCTGAAAAGGCAGGGGTGATTAAGTGTTTCCCCCTCGGTTTAGTACAAGAGAGCTATGTGGCAGAATCTAATATCCTGAGGTCAACCTCTGCAGGCAGATAATACGGTGTCTTGGCCACGTGTTAAAGAGAGAAATCAGGGCTACAAATGTGATAGGATATATGTGGAGACAGTTTAATTTGCTCCATTTATATGAACAAGTCATGTGGCACATGCTTAGAAAACATCATTTTGAATGGACTTAGAAGTGAAGCCCATGTGGGCAGAAAGAATAAGTGATTACAAACAAGAAAGATGCTATTGGCTATTAAGGGAATTTCACTATCATTTTAAATGAAAATAAGTAAACCATTGGTATATAGGATTTTTAAAACATGGAGTGAAATCCATATATACCATTGTGAGGATTTACTGGTCTGTAAAATGCAAAATAACCTGTCTTGCAAGAAAATTATGATTAAACGATGCATACTAGTTTTAAATATATGTATACATTCTAATCTTTGCATGCAGTTCTCTGGCAGCAGTATATTTTTGTGATTTGAAAGGTAGAAATTTTTTAATCAAATATTGAATACATGATTCCAAAATGATTTATGACTATCTTGAACAATTTTTGGAAATGATATTTTTCCTAGAAGTTACTAATTATAACTAAGAGTATACATAAAGAGAGACGTAATTGTGGTGAACTTTAAACCTAAAAATGGTGAGAAATCTCATTTATAACTTGACTGAATACTTACCATAATTCTTAAATAAATAAATAGTTTTAGCTTTTCCAGTTGTAGCAAGAAAATATGTTTGCTAGAACATAAAATATAAGATGCAGGTTCTGTACATGCTAGTTTTTCTTAGTCTAATATGTGAAAGTTAAATATTTAACAAAATGTTTAACAAATTTAACCTGGTCCTAAATCTACAAACCCCATTTTCCAACTAGTTTTATCATTTTTCATCATAATTCCTCAATATTTACTCATTAGCAGTTTATCTTTATTCTTCCTTTATCATTATGTTTCCAGAAAGATTCTAATTGTTTTTTCCTGGTAACCTAAGAATGAAGATTGTAGGCTGTTTTATGTATCTTGTTTACTAAAAAGTCCACTTGGATGTGTCATAATTACCTGAAGTTAATTGTATGTTGTATTTTCGGTGAATCACTGAAATTATTCCATGTTTTTAATATTAAAATGTTTTTATTTCTAAAATAAGACATTGGAATCCCTTGGAAACAATGTTGCTAAATGCAAATATTATATACACAAAGCCAAGCTTACTTGAATATGTCTTTTAAAATCTAACACAAAGGATATAAAATGAATATATTAAGATCATTCATAGCATCTATTATCTCACTAAGCACCAATGCAATGTATAACACCAGAGTTCTGCTTCTGATTAAGTCTTTTCCTGTGAATTAAAACCCATGTGGCTAGGTTGCACTTTACATTCAGGAATCTCTCTTCCATTTGGTTTATCAGTATTTGAACTCAAAAGATTTGTGGTTTTTATTTTTTCTCACATATGACAGTAACTGTCTGGCTACTTTTTTGACACTGGCGAATCTGCCATCTCAAAGTTACGTTTAGAAAGATATGTGAATTATTTTTAGTTGTGTGATAAATTTACATGAGCATGTCATTTTCCAATACAAGGTGACTTTAATAAATTCCATCATTGTGATTTTCACTGACTTACAGTTTTTATTTAGACATTTTCCTCTAAAACAACAAAAATTACCGAAAATTTTCTAACCTTAATTAAAAGGAATCTTCTACCTGGATTGATGTGAAGTCATATGCATATAAAATATTCATATAGTATTTAAAATAATTTAGTTGGAGCATGATATTTAAAGGCTTATCTGTAAATAGGAAATAAAAAATCATAACATTTCATTAAAAGTGCTTGCTTGACTGTTTAACTCATTTCTCTGAGTATTTAGCAATACTCGACCACATCCTTATCCCTTTCTTAGAACCGTTACAGTTATTTTCAAACTAAGAAAATGTACATATATTGTATTACTCTTTTAAATGTTCGTTCCTCTTCCAGCCTTCAAGTAAGTGTTAGCTGATCTAATGACTAATTGATAAATCACATTCTAATGTCCCTTACCTGACTTCTAGTGTTGACTGAGCAGCACTGACCTCTTACATTTAATGGTTGTTCAAAGGGAGAGGTCATTATGGAAACTGGATCGCTGCCTTGCTATTTCATTCACATCCTTCCGTTGGCAGAACCCCCTATCTGTTCCAGGCCCCATGTTAAATGTTAGGGCCGTGAAGATAAATTAGGCAAGCTTCTTGTTCTAAAAAAGTTTGCAGCCTATTGTGGGGGGGGAGGGGGAGGAATATGTCATGTGCATAAACACGTATAAAGCAAAGTAGAAATAAGCTCCAATAAAGAAATGCTGGTAGACTGCTTGTGAGAAGGGAGAGATTACTTGCAGCTGAGAGAATTGGGGAATGCCTTGAGGAAATTGCTTACATTTTTCAAATCTGTCAGTATGATCAAGCCTGGGGTAAACATATAGGTGGTGGGGGAGGTGAGAGAACATTTTTTAAGTTTGTTTTAAATGCCTTTACCAGTGCTAGAACCAAAACATAGGTTACCTAATTTTAGCTCCACAACAACCCTGTGAATTATGTATTATTCTTATTTTATAAATAAAGAAATTGGACAAGTTAAGTGACTTCCTCAAGGTGCTACAGCTAAAACATAGTAGTGATTGCACTGGAAAATTCTTTTCCCAACTTTATACTCAGAGCTCTTTTTACTGTATTACAGCTAACTAGTAGCCCACACAGCAACTGGATCTGGATCTTCCACAGCAACATGTAACTATACCAGTGCTTCCCAAACCTGGCATGCATCAGAATCACCTGAGGGTTTTTAAAATACCTCGATTGCAAACACCGTATATTTTTCCTAATTTTGAGGAGTTAGCCCAAGAACCTGTTTATGTTCTTGAAGTTTCTCAGCTGATTTTTATTTTCATCCAATACTGTTGCACAGATAAGCACTTGAAAACAACTGCTTTAAGCAGTATAGCTAACCAGTTACAACCATGGTTTACCACATACTGCAAGAATGAATATGTAGTCATGTATTCATATTTAATCACATTCTTTTTTAACTGGTAACTGATTTATTTAAATATTCAACCATGATTTCCAATCAGAATATCTCTGGATCCCTGAAAAATAGCACACCATACTTCTTTGATACTATGGCACACTTTTTATTTTTTACATGTTTTAACATCTCTGAAATCAGGATGCATCTTACAATTAATGTCTCTTAAAAAATCACTGTTAGCCAGATAGCAACTGTGACTCTTGATGTTATTATCTATTTGATGAACTTGGTTGTTATTCCTGGCCGAATGAAAGAAAACTCGACTAAGTCCTCAACTGGCTGTCAGGTAAACATTTAAAGATCACTTGAGGGGCTGGGCGCGGTGGCTCACACCTGTAATCCCAGCACTTTGGGAGGCTGAGGTGGGTGGATCACCCGAGGTCAGGAGTTTGAGACCAGCCTGGCCAACATGGTGAAACCTCGTCTCTACTAAAAATACAAAAATTAGCCAGGCACAGTGGCGAGTGCCTGTAACCCCAGCTACTCAGGAGGCTGAGGCAGGAGAATCGCTTGAAACCTGGAGGTGGAGGTTGCAGTGAGCCACGATCGCACCATTGCACTCCCGCCTGGGCAACAAGAGTGAGACTCTGTCTCAAAAAAAAACAAAAGGCCGATTGGGTGTCAGTAACTTGGAAGAAAACCCCAGAGAATAATGGAACACTTTGTTAAGAAAGACTGCCACACAAATATTCTTGATGGCAAAGAGAACATAATTGTGCACAAAAACATGGACACTGACAACCCTTAAATGGCAGAGTCACAAGAGTTATATTCTGAATGTGAAGTTTCACAACTATCCTAGAAAATGTGTTTCTCTCATCTTGTCTTTTTATATATGTGCAAGAGTGATACAAAATTTTTGAAAATCTGTTATGTCTTAAAGAACTCTCTTAATAAGTATAAAAAATTATACATAATAGGAAAGTATTGTGCCACAGTTTAATTGACAGCTTCATTTTTCTTACTGTTATGTCAAAGAATTGTGTATTACAATTAATGGCGTCTTAGATTTGATGAAATATATTAGTACCTGTATCACATTATTTTATTGTACGGTTTTATCATTTAGTTTCTCTGTTGTGACCTGCCATCCATGTTCAGCTCAGATAAGCAATTCTTTGTGATTATGACTGACAAGAGGATGTTTTTTCTCAACGAATGCCGAGCATATTGGAAATTGTAGACATTAAAGGAGCTGCTTAGAGATTAGAGTATATCAAGATATTGTTAGAAACTTTAGAAACTCTAGCAAAGGGTCCATTAAAGAAATAAAATTCCCTGATAATTTTTTAAATAAAATTAATTTTCTTTTTGACAGGTGAAAGAGGCCATTCCCATATTAACCTCTACTGTTAAATGAGTAGCTTATTTCTAACTAAGTTAAGCCAAGAGATGAGTCCCTTTGTTTAACACGTCTTAAAGTAAAAGTTAACATCCTGCCTTTATCTAATTGCTATCAAAGACATTAGTCTGTTTGGCTGTAGCATGATTCAATTGCATGAGGTCATGCAGCCTAGCTGTAATAACTTAAAGTGCTTCACTTGGTGATAAGGAAATATATTAAAATGCTCTCGGGTTTGTTGTTGCCTAAGGTCATGCTTTATGATCAGTCTATTTACTAAAGTTTTGTTGTAATAGCACTAACCTGAACTCACATTTTTAAGTCTTTCAATACAAGACACATGCTAAGTTTTAAAAATTTGTGCTTGTATTTTAATTCACTTAAAGTTTATTGTTTTCATTTTTACCACTTGGTAGTGGAGTTGGAAATAGTTTTATTGTCACTAAAGCATACATAAAAGGTTTTTTCCTTCAGCCTTAATTTTGAAGACAAATGTTAAAACTTTAGAAAAACTCTGCTATATGAATGGGAAGACTTTGATTTAACTTCATTTTTACTTTGATTTCAAATCTTTCTTTATACTTTCATAAATAACCAAATGCAAGCAGGTTCTTCCAAGTCCACTCTTTGTATCCCTCATGAGCACGTGCTGCTTCATTAGGCTGGCTCAACCACCTGGTGTGGAATCTTTAGCCTCAAGAGACTATCTTAACATCTGGCATTAGCTATGATCTTTGTGTATGTATGCTTAATCTTTTTATTGACATTTTATAAAGAAAAAATGGGGGGACAAATTATGAAGGGATATAGAACAATACAAAATAAAGTTATAGTTTATTTTGATATATGTATATGGAAGAAACAAACCAGTAAATGAAAGATGGATAGGTATTTCAAATTAATTTATCTTTGAACTTAGTGTGATATATGTTGTATAAAAAATATTTATGTAAAATATTGTTGGTTGAGTTATTAACCTAGGGTCAAATGCAGTCATCTTTAAAAAGAAATTATACGCTTTGTTCTGCTATTGAATACATTGTTGTAGCTTTTTTAGTATAATTTCTAATAGATTAAAATTTAAGATGATTCAATAGTAAAACAGGAAAAGGGATTAGTATCTTTCTAACTTTCTGAAAGATAATGTAGTTGAGTTTGTGAACTAGGGAATATTGAGATAATGTATTAAAGTGAATGTTTTCTTATCACAGAACAACTAAAGAACATTATCCATTATGTGCTGAAAAAACATAAATGGAGTTATTGAATAAACGTAACTGAACTAGTTACAATGAAAACAAAAGTACTATAGCTTGTTTTTCTATGAAAATCTCTTTCTTTACTACCTTAAATTTTTTTAAAGATTAAAAGAAGCTAAATTATTATTAGTGCAATTCTTTAAATTATCTTTTATATTTAAAATGGAGCAAAACTGGCACCCTGTGCAGACAATAAAAGTAGTATGTAGTGATATATCATTCTTTTATTTGTATATTTATAGATACATTTATTCTATTTAGTAGTTGTTATTATTTTTAAAAAGTAAATTAAGGATGAATTATGAAATAAGGTAGAGCTGCCATTTGACTGTTTAATTTAGGTAAAGTAGGCATTATACTTCATAATATATATATTTACTTGGGTATGGGACAGTGTTGAGAATATATGTGATAGATCCGTAGGTGAATGGAGAGAAATTTGTGCTTGGAGCTCAAGAAATGGAAACCGACTCTGATATCAGTCTGCTGACCTGCTGAATGATCGTATTATACATGTATTGCTAATATTGGGAAGATTGTGCAGCTGCTAAATGCATTGCTATTATAACTTAAAAGGACAAAGATTAACAGCAGCATTGAATACTAATGTAATATAACAGATTTACCAAGTGTAATTTTAGCAGTTGAAGACAAACTTCTCTAATAATTTGTGGAGGGAGTGGAGATACCTTTTATTATTCTGATATTTATGAGGTCAGTACATTATAGAAAACTGTTGCTTTTCAATTATTATCTTTTGCTGCCCTATTTTGATATTAACTGAAACTGATAATTTTATCATGGTTTTCCCAGTTAATGTGGTTTATATGATAGCTATCTCATTTCCTGTTGTCTACTAGGAAATAGCCTAGAAGAAAGAGGTGTAAAATAAATAAAATAATAATTACAGCAGTACATTCACTGAAAATTGATTTGCCCATTTAAGATTTTTAATTTGACAAATGTTAAAATGGAAAGTGTTCTTCATGTGGACCCCTAGTGATCAGAAATGGTTTATGGTACTTTATTTATGGAATTTTATAAACTTGAATTCACTTTCACAGTCAGATCACTTAGTCTATTACAAAATCATCCAGGAGTATTGGAGAGGCAGGATTTTGCTTTGTTTTGGTTTGGTTTGGTTTTTTCTTTTTTTGGTGGTGGTGTTTTTTTTGTTTTTTTTGGTTTTTTTTTTGGTGTTTCTTGCCTGACTTAGGTATGGCTCTTCAGATCCCAAATGAAGAATGTTAAGGCTTTTGGTATAATTGGCTTTGTTATAATAAAATTGTACGTTTTAACTGTTTGACAACCAGTAAAGGGGGACTTTAACTGAAAATTTTAGTTAAATTAAGTTAGCCATTTTGGATGTTTAACAATTTAATATTATGGACAAATGTTTGATTATCTTTGATTATCAAATTATATGCTGAAGTAATGAAAGTAAAGATAACTCAGTATAATTTTCAGGTATGATTATAAAACATACCAACAGTGAAAAACTTTTACTTTTGACACCTGGTGCTGTGGGTTGGAACATTCTGAGTGGAATGTTCTTAATCCAGAGGTTTTGCCTTTTTTTGTAGAAAATGAAAACGAAGGTGATATTACCTGGAGACTGATGGTTCTACTCCCAGAGTTTCTGATTCAGGGGGTCTGAGACAGGGACTAAAGACTGCATTTCTAACAAGTACCACGTCATGCTGATACAATTGGTCTGGAAACTACACTTTGAAAACCACTGCAATAGATCTTGATTATAGTAAAAGAGTATGAAAAGACAGCGTTCTTTAGAGTATGAAAAGACAGCGTTCATTGAAGTAGCCTGAGTCTTCTGAAGATTTGCCACCTTTTCCCAGAGTTGGCCTTGTGGCATTATGGAGATGAATACTGTTTTACAAGAAGTGCTGAAGACTGCCCTCATCCATGATGGCTTAGTATGTTGAATTTGCAAAGCTGCCAAAGCCTTAGACAAGTTCCAAGCCCATCTTTCCATGCTTACATTCAGCTGTGATCTGTGATGAGCCTGTGTATGTCAAGTTGATGGTAGCCCTTTGTGTTGAATACCAAATCAACCTAAGTAAGGTTGATGACAGTAAGAAACTAGGGGAAGAGACAAGCCTCAGAGGGAAAACCCTATAAAGTCATTGGTTGGGATTGTGTAGTGGTTAAGGACTATGGCAAAGAATCTCAGGCCAAGGATATCACTGAAGAGTACTTCAAATACAAAAAATAAGCAAATAAAAAGTTTGGCTCATAGTAAAAAAGAGAGAGGGTTTGTTAAGAAGAGATTAAAAGTAGAATATAAAATAGAATATATACTATGAAAAAAATTTTAATTTAAAATTTTAAAGTTTTTTAATTGTGATAAAAGAATACATAACAAATTTTAACCATTTTAAGTATATAGTTCAGTAGTGTTATATATATTCACAATGTTGTACAACAGATCTCCAGAACTTTTTCATCTTGCAAAACTGAAACTCTATACCCGTTAAACTATAACTCCCTCTTTCCCCCTCCCCCAGCCCCTGGCAACCACCATTAGGAGTGTACCTACTTTTTTTCCATAAGTTATTAGGGTACAGGTGGTATTTTGTTACATGAGTAAGTTCTTCAGTGGTGATTTGTGAGATTATGGTGCAACCATCACCCGAGCAGTGTACACTGCACCATATTTGTAGTCTTTTATCCCTTCCCCCCCCCCACTCTTCCCCCCCAAGTCCCCACAGTCCATTGTATCATTCTTATCCCTTCGTGTCCTCATAGCTTAGCTCCCACATATCAGTGAGAACATACGATGTTTAGTTTTCCATTCCTGAGTTACTTCACTCAGAATAATCGTCTCCAGTGTCATCCAGGTCACTGCAAATGCTATTAATTCATTCCTTTTTATGGCTGAGTAGTATTATATAGATAGATAGATAGATAGATAGATACACACACACATACACATACATATATATCACAGTTTCTTTATCCACTTATTGACTGATAGGCATTTGGGTTGGTTCCATGATTTTGCAGTTGTGAATTGTTCTGCTATAAGCATGCGTGTGCAAGTATCTTTTTCATATAATGACTTCTTTTCCTCTGAGTAGATACCCAGTAGTGAGACTGCTGGATCAAATGGTAGTTCTACTTTTAGTTCTTTAAGGAATCTGGACACTGCTTTCCATAGCAGCTGTATTCGTTTACATTTCCATCAGCAGTGCAGAAGTGTTTCCTGATCACCGCATCCATGCCAACATCTTTTGGTTTTTGATTCTTTGATTATGGCCATTCTTGCAGGAGTAAAGTGGTGTTGCATTGTGGTTTTGATTTGCATTTTCCTGATCTTTAGTGATGTTGAGCATTTTTTTTTCATATGTTTGTTGGCCATTTGCATATCTTCTTTTTGAGAATTGTCTATTCATGTCCTTAGCCCACTTTTTGATGTGATTGTTTGTTTTTTTTCTTACCGATTTGTTTGAGTTCTTTGTAGATTCTGGATATTAGTCCTTTGTCAGATGTGTGGATTTTGAGGATTTTCTTCCACTCTGTGAATTGTCTGTTTACTCTGCTGACTATTCCTTTTGACATGGAAAAGCTCTTTAATTAAGTCCCAACTAGTTATCTTTGTTTTTATTACATTTACTTTTGGGTTCTTGGTTATGACATCCTTGCCTAAGCCAATGTCTAGAAGAGTTTTTACAATGTTATCTTTTAGAATTTTTATAGTTCCAGGTCTTAGATTTAATTCCTTAATCCATCTTGAGTTGATTTTTGTGTAAGGTAAGAGGTGAGGATTCAATTTCATTGTTTTACATGTGGTTTGTCAATTATCCCAGCACCATTTGTTGAAAAGAGTGTCCTTTCCCCACTTTATCTTTTTGTTCACTTTGTTGAAGATCAGTTGGCTGGCAGTATTTGGGCTTACTTCCAGGTTCTCTATTCTGTTCCATTGGTCTATGTGCCTATTTTTATACCAGTACCACACTGTTTTGGTGACTATCGCCTTATAATATAGTTTGAAATCAGGTAGTGTGATGCTTCCAGATTTGTTCTTTTTGCTTAGTCTTGCTTTGGCTATGCAGGCTCAATTTTTGTTCCACATGAATTTTAGATTTCTTTTTTTAATTCTGTGAAGAATGATGGTGGTATTTCAATGGGGATTGCATTGAATTTGTAGATTGCTGTTGGCAGTATGGTCATTTTCACAATATTTATTCCATCCATCCATGAGCATGGGATATGTTTCCATTTTTTTGTGTCATCTATGATTTCTTCCAGCAGTGTTTTGTAGTTTTCCCTGTAGAGGTCTTTCGGCTCCTTCATTAGGTATATTCCTAAGTTTTTTTTTTTTTTTTTTTTTTTTTTGCAGCTATTGTACAAGGGGTTGAGTTCTTGATTTGATTCTCTACTTGGTCACTGTTGGTGTATAGAAAAGCTACTGATTTGTGTACATTAATCTTGTATCCGGAAACTTTGCTGAATTATTTTGTCAGTTCTAGGAGTTTTCTGGAAAAGTCTTTAGGGTTTTCAAGGTAAATGATCATATTGTCAGCAAATGGTGACAGTTTGACTTCCTCTTTACCAATTTGGATGCCCGTTATTTCTTTCTCTTTTCTGATGCTCTGGCTAAGACTTTCGGTACTATGTTGAAGAGGAGTGGTGAGAGTGGGCATCCTTGTCTTGTTTCAGTTCTCAGAGGGAATGGTTTCACTTTTTCCCCATTCAATATTATGTTGACTGTGGGTTTGTCATAAATGGATTTTATTACACTGAGGTATGTCCCTTGTATGCCGATTTTGCTGAGAGTTTTAATCATAAAAGGATGCTGGATTTTGTTTAATGCTTTTTCTGCATCTGTTGAGATGATCATGTGATTTTTGTTTTTAATTCTGTTTATGTGGTGTATGACATTTATTGACTTGTATATGTTAAACTCTCCATGCATCCCTTGTATGAAACCCACTTCATCATGGTGGATTATCTTTTCAATATGTTGTTGGATTCAGTGAGCTAGTTTTTTGTTAAGGATTTTCGTACCTATGTTCATCAAGGATATGGGTCTGTAGTTTTCTTTTTTGGTTATGTCCTCTCCTGGTTTTGGTATTAGGGTGATGCTGACTTCATAGAATGAATTAGGGATGGTTCCTTCTATCTCTATATTGAGGAATAGTGTCATAGGGATTGGTACCAATTCCCTGAATGTCTGATAGAATTCTGCTGTGAATCCTCCGATAGATCCCTATGGTGCCTGGCAGGAATGGCCTTTTTGGGAAACCAGTGAGATCCCAGGGCTTTTCTGCTGCTTCCTCTACCCTTGTATTTCACTCAGCTCTCTAAATTGACTCAGCTCCAGGTAAGGTCAGAAACTTCTCCCACAAATGGACCTTCAGTTTCTCTGTTAGGGTGTGTGTTCGAGAGAGGAGGCTCTCCCCTTTCCCACCTCCGCAGTTGGGGCACTCACAGTATTTGGGATGTCTCCCAGGTCTTGCAGGAGCAGTCAGCTTCCTTCAGCAGGTTTGTGGTTCTTCTCAGGATTACTGGTTTGTTCTTGCAGTCATTCTGGAGCTAAAATTCACACTGTGAGCTTCCGCGACACTGCTCTATCCATCCAAGTCAGAGCTGCAGTCTAGTCCTGCCTCCTGTCCGCCATGATCTGATTCCGGGAGTCTAGTCCTGCCTCCCGTCCGCTATTATGAAAATATTTTAATGATATAGCCAATGAATGTAAGGTAATATGCAGTGAAAATGTGTTAAGAGTAGGATTAAAATGTTCCCTTACTATTTCATATTACTTTTTAAATTGTGTGACTTAGATTTACACACTGGTCTTTACTGGTTGAGTGGCCTTGGTCATATTATTTAACCTCACTGAACTTCAGTTCTTGAAGTAAAAATGAAGAAAACAATGCCTGTCTCACAGGGATTTTATAAGAACTAACTATATGAAAGCACTTTGGAAAGTGTATCCAAATGTTAGCTGGAGGCTATATACATACAAAATCTTGATTGTTGAAGGATATAGAAAGCAACCTATTATGAAATAATCTTACTGCTAGGATAAAGGAAACCTTTAAAGTCTGTGAGAGGGAAGAGATGATCAAGACTGTCTTCACTAGTTATTAAGTGTATTAGATTCATTTGTTAGGTATTTCCTTTAAATTCTGACATTTGGCCTTCAAATTTTTATTAACGTGGACTGTTTAGGCTTTTGAGGTTTTCATTTGTCAAAGTTGTTAGTTCTTGTGTATTACTAACCTAAATATTTATGTATAGCTTTGGCCTGTTAGCTATCAATGGAAATCAGAAAATCAATAAACTTAATAGTTGTTCATTGCACAGTTGATGCATTTGCCAGGACTATGTTGAGTACTGTCAGTGAATAATCAATTCAGTCAAAATCTATTACCAGTTCACTGCCAATTTTTTTATAGTGTACTATTTTATTTATGACTTTCATAGGTACTGCAGCACTTTTTATGAATTAGTCTTTTGTGGGATTCATACTGCTTGTAATTGTGATCCTTTCACCTAATTGGAAGCACCTATCACCCTGGAGGTATTCCAAGACTAGTGCGCTCTTGGTGTTAAGTAGGGCTCTAACTCTGGCAAGCTTTCTTTCCCCCTAGGATTAATTTCATCAAGTTCATTCACTGAGCCAGTCTATATTTACTGAGTGCCTAGTCTGGGCTGAATACTGTGGGAGTACATGTAAGAGCTCTTCTGTGTTATATCATCTAGTGGGTGAGAAACTCTATAAAAGTACAATATAAAGAGAATAAAATAGATACCATTGGGGCTTCAAATAAACAACTTTAATCAATAGAGCTTTGGGAAGGTTTCATAAGGAGTGGCATTTTAGCTGAATTTTGCAGAAGTAAAATTCATTTGTAAAAACTAGATGATAGGTATTCCAGCCTGAAGGAAGAACCTGAAAGGAAGTTTTTCATGCTATAGAAGTTCACAGAAGGTTTCTAATCAGACTTATATAGGTTCAAGGGAGAAGACAGATTGTAAACTAAGGGTTAAGAACAAATAAGAATCAGGTAAGTGAAAGGGTGAAAGGATAGGAATGTTCCAGGTAAAGGGAATAGCATTTGTGAAACCTAAAACAAGAGAATATCGTTCTTCAAATAATTGAAAACTAAATGAAATTTGATATGGCTGAAACCAAGTGATCCATGTAGGAAAATGAGGTGGACCAAGCATAGAGGTCTTATCATGCAGAGATTTATAAACATTCCCTAAAAAAGCAAATAAAAATCCAAAAGAAATTTGTTAGGGCTATTGGGGAAACACTAGAAGACAACAATGTGGGCAAAGATTTTTTGGGGTAAGGCCGCAAAACACATACAACAGAAGCAAAAGTAGACAAATGGGATTGCATCAACCTATAAAGCTTCTGCTCAGCAAAGGCAACAATCAACCAAGTGGAAAGACAAGCTATAGAATGGGAGAAAACATTTGCAAACTATCCATCTGAGAAGGGATTAATAACCAAAATATATAAGGAACTCACATGTTCAAGTCAACAGCAAATAATAATAATTCCATTAAAAAATCAGCAAAAAGACCAGGCACAGTAGCCTATGCCTGTAATCTCAATGCTTTGAGAGACCGAGATGGGAGTATGTATCACATGGAGCCAGGAATTTGAGGCCAGCACAGTCAAAGTAGCAACACTGTCTTTACAAAAAAAAAAAAAAGGAGGGAGGTTGGTATTTAGAGACTCTTATTGTATACAGCCTTTTTCAAAGCATGTAACTGAAAGAAGGAAAAACGAGCAAAATACCAGAATAGATATTTCTGAAAAGAAGATGACGTACAACTGGCCAACAGTATATGAAAAAATGCTCACCATCACTAATTATCAGGGAAGTGCAAATTAAAACCATAGTGAGGCATCATCTCACCTCAGATAAAATGGCCATTACTAAAAAGACAAAAATAATGGTTGCTGGCAAGGATGTGGAGAAAGGGAAACCCATATACACTATTGGTGGTAACGTATACAGTACTATGGAAACCAGTATGGAGGTTCCTAAAAAAACTAAAAGTAGAACTACTGTATGATCCAGGAATCCCACTGGTAGATATGTATCCCAAATAAAGGAAGCAGTATATGAAAAAAATACCTGCACTCTCATGTTTATTGCAGCGCTAGTCCCAATAGCAAAGATACGAATCACCCTAAGCGCCTATCAATGGATGAATGGATTGTTTTTAATGTGGTGTATATATACACAATGGAATATTATTCAAATAAAATAAGCCAAGCACAGAAAGACAAATATCATATGTTGCCAATCACATATGGGAGCTAAAAAAGTAGATCTCATAGAGGTAGAAAGTAGAATTGTGGTTACCAGAGTCTAAGAAGGGTGGGGGATGAAGAGAAGTTGGTTAAAGAATACAAAAAAAAAAAAAAAAACGATAGAAGGAATAATGTTCTAGTAGTTGATAGTACAGTAGGGAAACTGTAATTATAATATTTATTATATATTTCAGAGTAGCTAGAAGAGAAGAATTGTAATGTTCCCAACACAAAGAAAAGTGTGTGAGGTGATAAATACTCCAGTCACCCTTCTTTGATAATTATACATTATATACATATATCAAAATAGCGCAGGTACCCCAAAATATCTACAACTATTATATGTCAGTATTTTTTTTTTTTTTTTTTGAGGCAGAGTCTCGCTCTATCACCCAGGCTGGAGTCAAGTGGTGTGATCTCAGCTCACTGCAACCTCCGCCTCCTGGGTTCAAGCAATTCTCCTGCCTCAGCCTCCCAAGTAGCTGGGACTACAGGTGTACACCACCACACCCAGCTACTTTTTGTATTTTTAGTAGAAATGGCATTTCACCATATTGGCCATGTTGGTCTTGAACTCCTGACCTCGGATCCACCCGCCTGGGCCTCCCAAAGTGCTCAGATTACAGGAGTAAGCCACCACATCTGACCTTATATCAGTATTTTTAAAAATTGTTCAGGGCTCACAGAGCAGGGTTTTATAGGTGGTGTTATAAATGTTGTTCTGAAAAAAAAGCATGAGAAGCAGCATCTTAAAAGTTGATGGCCTGTTTTATGTGGGAAATGAAATGTGACAATTCTTGTTTTATATAACAGGATTAGGATTATTCTGTGTTAGTTAAAAAATGCAAGAATGCTTGAGTGTCCAAATTTTCACCAGAATCTTTTAATGAGAATTTGAATAATATCTCAGTTTTTAATCCAGGGCATTGGTCAGGTGCAATGGCTCACTCTTATAATCCCAGCACTTTGGGAGGCTGAGGCAAGAGGATTGCTTGAACTCGAGAGTTTGAGACCAGCCTGGGTAGCATAGTGAGACCCCCATCTCAACTAAAAAAAATTAAAAGTAGCCAAGCATGGGGGCACACACCTGTGATCCTAGCTACTCAGGAGGCTCAGATGGGAGCATCGCTTGAGCCCAGGAGATCAAGGCTGCAGTCAGCTATGACCATGCCACTCTACTCTAGCCTAGGTAATAGAATGAGAGAGAGTCTGTCTCAACATTTAAATTTTAAAAATAAAAAATAATAACTCAGGGCATTGGGGATTTTTGTTGGTTTTGGTTTTGCTTTAAAAAAAATTAGTCTTTCAATCAGGATAATTACATTGGTTTGGAATTTGCTTGTAAGAACTGTAGCCAATTTGAAGGCTATGATAATCAGTTGTCTTGCACCCAGTCGCAAGGCCAAGATCTTCTTATCTATCTTATTCATTTTCCTTCTCCTCTGTTTCTCTTTTTTCTTCTTATTTCTCCTTCCTATTGTTTTATACCCTTTATGTCACATTTGCCTGTCTACCCTCTCTGTATATTCCTAGCCCCATTTTTCTTTCTTAACTGTCTGCAATATATAGCTAAAGTCTGTGTCATACATGTCATACCTAATGAATGTCATCTTGTTTTTCTCTTTAAAAAAATGCATATATAATAGTCCCCCTTTTCTGTGATTTCTCTTCCTGTGGTTTCCGTTACTCACAGTGAACTGTAGTCTGAAAATATGAAATCAAAAATTCCAGAAATAAACAATTCATAAGTTTTAAATTGTGGTGAGTAGCATGATGAAATCTCACCATCACACATGAACCATCTCTTTGTCCAGTGTATTCACACTGTATACACTGCCGCTCATTAGTCACTTCGTTGCCATCTTGGTTATCAGAACAACTTTTACAGTATCTCATCATGTAGGCATTTTATCATCTCACGTCATCACAAGAAGAAGGATGTACAATAATACCTCTTAAGAAATGGGGTCTTGCTCTGTTACCCAGGCAGACCTTGAACCCTTGGGCTCAAGCAGTCCTCCCTTCTCTGCTCCCTGATTTGCAAATATTTTCTCCTATTCTGTTGGTTGTTTTTTTACTTTCTTGATTGTATTCCTTGAAGCACAGTTGTTTTTAATTTTGATGAATTTCAGTTTATCAGTTTATCTTTTTTTACTTCAGCTTGTGGTGTGATATTTAAGAAGGCTTTGCCTAATCTAAGATCACAAAGATTTACTACTGTAATTTCTTCTGAGAGTTGTATAGTTTTAGGTTTTATATTTAGATCTGTGATCCATTTTGAGTTTATTTTTGTGTAGTATGTGAGAGAAAGATCTAACTTTATTCTTTTACATGTGGATTATTCCAGTTATCCCAGACCCATTTGTTGACCTCATTCAGTTTTTAACTGTTTTTATTAAGTATGACATATATTCAAAAGCCTCTTTATAGGATATGTAACGGGTAATACAGACACCTGCACACATCTTCCAACTTGAGATACAGAAAAATGAAAACTTTTCTGCAAAATTCTTTGATCTTATCTATTCTGAATTTTATGCCTATTCTTCTCTTGCTCCTCTGTATACTTTCACCACATCTGTGTGTATTTCCAATTTTACAAATTTAAGTAAGCCGAGGTGGGAGACAGTCTTGAGCCCAGGGTTCAAGGCCAGTCTGGGGCAATATAGCAAGGCCCCGTCTCTTAAAAGAGATTGTATCACTATTTTACAAATTAAAAAATTAAAAGGTGTTATATTTTACAAATTAAAAAATAGTATATAAATTTTTATGACTTGCTTTTTCTGTTCAACATTATGGTATACCATAGTGTAGTAATGCCTGTAGTTGTAGTTGTTTTCATTTTCACCATTGTATAATATTCTATTTTTAGACTATATCAAAATTTATTTATTCTCTTGTTGATACACATTTGGTGACTTCAGATTTTTTGCTATTACAAACATAAACATACTTATACCTCTTTCCTGGTGCACATGTGCAAGTATTTCTCCAGGGTGCATATATGCCTGGGAGTAGAATTGCTGAGGTACAACACATCTTCAGTTCACACATCTTCACTTCAACCACATAGTGCCACATTGTTTCTAAAGTGATTGATACAGGTCTTCACTTCCCTAAATATTGCATAACATTTCTGGTTGCTCCACATTCTTGACATGCTTGATCTCTCCAGACATTTTGATTGTTGCCAGTGTGTGATTTCATTGTCACAGTGTGATGACTATAAAATGTTATCTGATTTTGATTTGCAAGGTCATTTCCAAGATTGCTAATGGGGTTGAGCATCTTCTCATGTATGCATTGGTCATTGGTATTTCTTTGTCTGTGACATGTTTATTCAGGTTTTTAATTACATGTTTCTGTTGGTGTATCTTTTATTAATTTTTTGTAAATTAATATGTATTACAGATACCTTCTCTTAGTAAGTCTTAATTTTTTTGTATTCAAATTTATTAGTCCTTTTATGTTTTATACTTTTTATGTCCTGTTCCAGAAAATTCTTCCCTAAGTCAAGGCCATAAGCATATTCTCTCATATTGTCCTTTAAAAACTTTAAAGTTTTGTCTTTCCCATCTAAATTCTTAATCCACCTGAAATTGATTTTTTTAATTTTTGTGAGTTTATAGTAGGTGTATATATTTGTGGGATACATGAATGTTTTGATACAGGCATGCAATGCATAATAATCAAATCACAGAGAATGGGATACCTTTATCCTTTGTGTTACAAACAATCCAATTATATTCTTGTAGTTATTTTGAAATGTATAATTAAGTTATTATTGATTATAGTTAGCCTATTGTGCTATCAGATAGTAGTTTTATTCATCCTTTCTAACTTTATTGATATTAATTTTTAAGTCTTAATATCTAGTAAGACAAGTCCCACACTTCAGTTTTCTTCTACATGAACAATTTGTTTTTTTTAATCTTCATTCTTCCATGTAAATGAGTTTTTCAGGTTTCACTAAATAGATTAAGTAAATGAGCAACTCAAATGGTGAGATTTTATTGAAATTATATCAACATCATGGATTGATTTGGTGAGAATGATGTGTTTATGATATTGAGCATTTTTATCCTGGGATATGGTATAGCTCTGAATATTTATTTAGGTTTTCTTTTCTCCCTAAAGAATTGGCACATCATTTGTTGAATTTATTCCTAGATGCCTTATATTTTTTGCTATTAATATTGTTATCTTTTTAAAAATTACATTTTCTGTTCAAGGCTGCCATATAGAAATGAAGTTGATTCTTGAATATTGATTTTGCACCTAACAGATTATCTGTAGATACTTTTGGGTTTTCCATAAAAACAATCATCTTATCTTTTTGTCTCTTTCTTTCCACTTGTTATATCATTTGTTTCTTTTTCTTAGTGCACTGACTACAACTACCAGTAACCAGTACCTAATAGAAATGGTGATAGTATCATCATTCTGTTTGTGATGATTAGGTTATTGCTTTGTGAATATTTAACAATTAAGTGTTATACTTGCTTTATCTTTTTTGAGGGGGTGTTTGTTTTGGTGAATTCCCTTTGTTTCAGATCAGAGATGTTTCCTTCCTTTTCTTGTTTTGTTTCAATCTCAAGTAAATGTTGTTTTTTGTTGTTGTTGTTTTTAAAGAGATAGAGTCTTGCTATGTTGCCTCAGGTAGAGTGCAATGGCATGATCATGGCTCACTGCAATTTTGAACTCCTGGGCACAAGTGATCCTCCCACCTCAGCTTCCAAAAGTGCTGGAACTACAGGTGTGCACCCCAACACCCAGCTAATTATTATTTTTTTTTTTTTAGAGACCAGGTCTGACCAGGTTGGTCTTGAAATCCTAGACTCTCTGGCAGTCCTCCTGCCTCAGCTTCCCAAAGTGAGGATTACAGGTGTGGGCCATCACACCCAGCTGGCTTTAGCTTTTTTAGTTTAATTTTTATCTTTTAATCAAAAAGTTATTAATTATATATTAATATATCTTATGTGTTAAACTAAATTGAGGTCCTAGAAGATATATTAATGTATCTTATGTGTTAAACTAAATTTGAGGTCCTAGAATAAACTAAACATGGTTATGATGTATTATCTATTTTTACACTGTTAGATTTTATTTTTATATAAGTTATGCATATGTATGTATATATGTGTGTGTGTAGTTTTTTAAAAAAAACTCCCTTACCCTTTTTGCATCCGCATTCATGATTTGCTTCAGTGGTCTTTTTTTGTACTGTTCTTGACTGGGTTTTAAAAAGCAAGATTGCGCTAGCCTAGTAAAATGAATTAGGAAGTCAGTTTGTGTAACATCAAAATTATATTTTCCTTGAACATTTGATAGAAACTTTTCTGTAAATCTTCTGAGTTGGTGTTTATAAAAGATTTTTGTCAAATGATTCAATTTCTTTATGGGTTAAAGGACTACTGTAACTTCATTTTGGGTCATAGTGGATTTTTTTTTTACTTCCTGTGCTCTCAGCAATACATTTAATTTGATTTTTAAAAATATTTTATTTAATATTACTTCTGGTTATGGAATTATCATTTAGAAGTACCAATAGAAGTATCATTTAGATAATTCATCATATATCTCCCATATCTAGGAAACAGGTTTTTCATTTAACCACCATCCCTTTCCAATGTGACTTAACGTCATTCCATTAAAACTGCTTTTGTCAAAATCACCAATACTCTCTAATTTTCCAAATCTAGTGTAATTTTTCTAATCACATGCAAACTCTGAGCAGCATTTAACTCAACTAACCACACTATTCTTTTGGAAATACCCCCATTTTTCAGTTTATATGACATAATACTGAATCTAGTTTTTCTACCAGCATGGCCATTCTGTCTCCTTTTCTTCTCCTTGATTTCCAAGTGTTGTTTACAGGAACTCAGTCTTTTTCTTTTCTGTCTCTGTATTTTTCTTCTCAGGTGAATTTATCATTTTTAGTATAAATACTTTATATGTACTTACTACTTCCAAATTTTTATCTTAAGCACAGGCTCTCTCTTCTGAACTCCAGACTTAACAGATGATTTTGTTTAACATATAGTCATCTCAAAGCTGTCAAACTGAACTCTTAACTCCACGCACTCGGGTCTTTCTCATCTTAATGAACCATCATTTATCTGGTTGCATAATTCTCTTACCTCCCACAAATTTTTGTTAATTCTACATCCAAAGTATGTCTCTGTCTCCTGTGCTAACCCTGATTTGGGGTGTTCACCATTTCTTGCCCGGACTTCTGTAATAGCCTCACAAGTAACTGATTTCTCTATCTTTCATTAGAGTGACCAGTGGTTTCTCTGCTCTCTCTTGTATTAGAGAGTGACCGGTGTTTTCTCTGTTCTCTCTTGTGCTAGAAAGGGACCAGTGGCTAGTTCAGACTGAGTGCTCCAGGAAGATCTCCCTAAGGAGCTGACATTTAAGCTAAAGAACGAGGGATTTACCACCCAAAAAGCATTCTAGATGGAGGGAACGGGTTCTGTAAAGATTATAAGGTTAAAATAAGTTTCAAATGCTAAGAACCATGAAGTAGACCAGTTTGGCAAGGGGTAGAGATTTGGTTAAAGAGTTTAGCAGGAGCCAGATTACGCAGGGCTTCGTAAGTAAGAGTATAAAATGTGAGCTTTATTCTAAATGTGGTAAGAGGCCAATTAAAAGTGATGCTTTGAATGTAAGGGGTGAGAGAGAAGAATTGAGGATGTGACATATGAGTCTGGAGTTTGAGGAAGATGTTAAGGCTAGAGCGAAAGATTTGAGGGTCATCAGCCTACCAATGGTATTTATAACTATATGTTACCTACGTAGAGATGATACAGATAAAGGAGTGTAGATTGAGCTTTGGAGTACTCTAATGTTCAGAGGAACCAGTAGAGAAAATTAGGAACCAGTAAGAGAAAAGTAGGAATTGTGACCAGTGAGGAAAAGGAAAACCAGAAATGTATGACGTCATGGAAGCTAAATGAACAAAACTGTTTCAAGAATGAGTAAGTGGTCACTTCTGTTGAATGATGGACTGGAGAATAAATAGAACTAGATCCTTCTATAAAGGTCAGCATTGAGTAGTTTCAAGAACAGTCAAAGGCAGCTTTTAAATACTCTCTAGAAATTCTTATGAGAGATAAAACAAGTATTTTCCACTTCTCCAAAACTGAAAAAGAGAATCCTCAAGTTTCCTTCCCTAATAAAGTCATGCTACATCTTCAGCCGCAGTAGCCTATGTTCAGCTCCTCATTACTGAGTTCCTTGTGAATATTTAGTGTGATCCAAACACTGTTCTTTTTTAAAGACTTTCAAACATATTGTTTAGAGCTCTAATTTATGCTAGTTTGACCCGTTTCTATTTTGTAGCAAAATTTTAGGGTAGTTGATAACCTTTTGGACCAGATCGGGTTTTTTAAAGCTTACAGCTTCACAGTGTCTCCGACTAGACAGACAAACAATCTTGCATGTTCTTCACATGTACCCCAAAACCAAAGATGCAATAAAAAAAGAAAGAAATATGTTCTCCTAGCAATCAGCCGTGAAGGAACAATTAAACTTGTCTTATTTACAAGACTCCTCCCTTGTAGTCATCACTTTTGAACAGACTGTTTGCAGTCAGTGATTATTTGAGGTAGTGCTTGGCTTTTTGAATGTGTTTCCTATAGAAGATTTTGAGAAATGGGCAGCAAGGAGACACTGAAAATTATCTTTTAAATCCATTTTCTGAGTATTTGGGTGAAATGGCTTTCTGATGTGTTGGACAGTAATTGCTTCCAGGGAATTGTTTTTACTGTCTACCTAATCACTGTCTTATTGCTTCTGGATTATTGACCTCCTGTGTCCATCTGGCTGCCAGGATCAAGCCCTGAGTCAGCCTGTAAAAACTCTTCTTGAAATGTTTAAAATTAATTGTGGATTTGCAGTGGTTTCATTTTCAAAGGTTTACGTTTAGTGCTAACATTGTTATGTGATAGTTTTGTGATTATTAAATGAGTTTAAGTAGGCCTAAAAGTATGTTATGCATGTCTATGTATGTGGCATATATAAAATTTTTATTTATAATCAATCTTAGTCTTCATGGGTCGGAATTTCATTCCCATATTTTTTGCCTGGATTGAAATGGCATGCTTATCTAACATAACTAGTATTCCCTTGTTATTCCCTGGTTGTGTAGTTACAGATACTACAGACTGGTAAACGTACCTTAAGAGGTTTGCAGATTTCTCCATCTGTATGGATTAATACATTTTCTGCTCAAATTTTGAGACACAACGGGATGATTGTCACTACCATCTCCCCCACTCCCGAAGATCACTTATCTTTAGAAGACTAGTCACCTATTGGTGGTAGTTAATGGTATGACTCCATAAGAATTAAAATAACTGAAGTATTAACAGATTGCTTAGAAATTATGTTGTTATGGTTAGAGATTATGCCCCAGAGCCACTGTCGTCGCACACTAGTCACCGACAGATCTCCATGTGAAGCCCAAGACCACTGGACGTGTTCTATTTGTTGTCTCCTTACTTTCCTTTTTTTCTACGGCCCCTTTTGCTCACATCTTCAGAACCCCTTGTCCTGCCTTATCCCCAGGGTTTAACACCCACACAATCCTGGTCTTTCCATCAGTTCCTCATCCTCTGGGTTTTTCCTTTGTCCAAGTTTTTCAGTGCTGCAGGGTCCTGTTTTCTTCTATGAAATAATAAACTCAGCTCTGCTGAAGTGCCACCTTTGCCCAGAGATCATATTTGCACTTTAGTATACACCATATCTTTACTCAAAGAAAGGATGGAAATTTAATGGGAAGACTTGCCTAAGGTGATATCATTAGTTGTAAAGCTAGAACTTAGAGCGCTAATATTCACAGTCACTTACTTCACTTGTAAATAGAGCTGGAGTTGCCTATTATATTGCAACTTTATGACTTAAAGCATTGTATTTCTCATGAAAAAACACTTAGTAAAAACAAATTAATGGTTAATGATAATATTGTTTGTTCTTGTAGCTGATTTCCTTCAAAGATGCTGCGGAATGGGCTAAAATATATATCTCATTTCCCATTTGTTTCTTTGTTTATGCTATGCTTCCTATAATTGAATGACTCTATGTCTCAGTTTAATCTAGCAAATGAGACTAGAATGATTTGCTTTATTGATATGATAATATATTAGAAATAGGTAAAACTGTAGAAAGTTTCTCTTTTTTATTAAGGGTATAGTCATTACTGATGTGAGATTTCCAGCTGAAATGTTTGCTACTCTTTTTTCTATAAGTAGAATTTTTTAAATGAAATCATTAGGCTCTCACCAGAATATTTTAATTGAAAAAAGTTAGACAGCTGTGCATACAAATTCTAACTCTGACTGATTATCATATAATTAATTTCGTATAATTTTCATTATGAAGATTTAAGGCTTGTCCAAAATGAGCAGCAATAAATAATAATCATATATATTCCTTGATACAGCTTGGCCAACTGTATTTCAACATACAAAAACACACAAGCCCTACTTTTTTTTTTCCTTTGAGACAGGTCTCACTTTGTCATCCTGGCTCGAATACAGTGGCACAATCATGGCTCACTGCAGCCTTGAACTCCCGGGCTGGCAAATGATTCTTCCACTATAGCCTTCCAAAGCACTAAGATTACGGGCACGAACCACTGCATCCAGCCCCACCCTACTCTCATAATAAAGATAATGTGGCATTTAGGGCTTCTCTTGATTAAAAGCCAAGAATCTGAACTGAACTGAGGATAAAGTACTGTCAAAATGATGACCAAATGGAAAGGAGATTATAATTACAGATTTCAGAACACAGTTTAATATACATATGTATGTTACTTCTTAAATAATGGTTTGAGGAGTGGAGATTATTCATCCATTTGATTTGAAATCTCCATGCTTCCATTTTTTCCCTGGACAGAATTTTCCCTCATGGTTCAGACTCTTAAATATATATACTCACCCTAAGTTCTTTAAAGTCCCTAAAAAGTTGCCTTCTCTATTAGTCTGTCATCTTTTATTCTCCCTTTTGATTTTTCTGTCATCAGTGACACCTGAATACATTTTCCAGACTACACTCATTGAGCAAAACAGAAAAAAACTTGGCATCAACATTGTTTTTAGCCATTTAGACCATTATGTTCTTATGTGGCAACTCCTTTATAAAGTAACATGAACATGACTCAATTTTTGGCTCTCAAATCAGAAGAAATAAAGATTTGCAATAGCAGGATCTATTCATGAGCAATAACATTTTTATAAATTGATCTGTCTGCAGAAACTGTTTTTAAAGTTGATTTAAGTAATAGGTATTTTTTAAGTGTTGTACCTAATAAACTGAAAAGCCTCTTACTGTATTAATCATTTGTATTTCAACTTATTTCTGGAATTATATCTTATTATATATAATACTTTGCATCCTAATACTAAATTTCAACATATAGTACTAGGAGCAAAGTTTCTATTCAAAGTCAATTTTATATGAAATGAAAACAACCTTGAATAATTAAAGTAATTTTTAAAAAGAATAGTTAGATGTCTTATACTCCCTGTTTTAAGACTTACTATATAAAATTACAGTAATCAAGACTGTATATTACTATAAGGATAGACATAGGAGGGAACTTTTAAATGTTCATGGAAATGGAATTAAAAGATAAAAATATAAACTCTACCTCTCATCGTAAGCTCCATCAGGGTCTAGACACTCTTGTAAGCAATGATATCAGCCATTTAGTTCAACCCTAAAACACTGAGGGTCCTGGGAATGTAACTATGTTAATGAAGTCTTTTTTACATTATTAACTGAGGATGAATGGGTGCTTTTTAAGATTTTTTTATGATTAGGAAATAAAAAGAGAAGTCAGAAGGAGCCAAATCAGGACAGAAATGTGGATACCTAATGATTACCCATCAAAACTCCCACAAAGTTGCCCTTGTTTGATGAGAGGAATGAGCAGGAGCACTGTCATAGTGGGAAGAACTCTCTGGGGAAGCTTTCCCAGACATTTACCTGCTAAAGCTTTGGCCAGTTTTCTTAAAGTACTCTCAATAAGTACATATATCATTCTTTGGCCCTTCAGGAAGTTAACAAGCAAAATGCCTTGAGCATCCCAAAAAGCGTTGCCGTGACCTTTGCTCTTCACCAGTCTGCTTTTACTTAGACTGGACCACTTCCTCCTGGTTGCCATTGCTTTGATTGTGCTTTGTCTTCAGCATGATACTGGTAAAGCCATGTTTCATCTTCTGTTACAATTCTTGAAGAATTTTATCTCACCTGTTTATCATTTCCATTGAAATCCCTGCTCTTGTCTGCAGCTGATGTGGGCACAACATTTTTGGCACCCATCATCAATTGGAAAGTTTGCTTAACTTTAATTTTTCAGTCAGAATTATGTAGGCTAAACCAAATGAGATGTCTGTGGTGTTGGCTATTGTTCGTGTTGTTAATCATCAGTCCTCTTCAATTAGGACACAAACAAGATGATTTTTTGTGTGAATTTATGTCCCTGGTCTGCTGCTGCAGGCTTCATCTTCAATATCATCTCATCCCTTCTTAAAATGATTTGTAAACTGCTGATTTCTTTGGGACATTGTCCCATAAACGTATCATAAAGCATCAGTGATTTCACCATTCTTTCACCCAAGCTTCCTTATACCTCTAATGTTTCTTCTTACTTCAATTTTTGCAGAATTCATATTCTGATAAAGGTTGTTTTCAAACTGATGTTTTATCCTTCTTAGTCCCTCAAACTAGATCCTGTTCAGACATGTTATAACAAGTTAGTACAAGTTTATTTTGATGCAAACAAAATTGAAATCCATAAAGTTTTTCTATAATGTGCATTTTCCATGAACTTTTTAAGACTCCTTATATAGAACGATTGAACAGGGCAGAGAGATCCTGTTCAACCCTCACATATATGGTCAATTAATTTTCAACAAGGTTGGGTGTGGTGGCTCATGCCTGTAATCCCAGAACTTTGGGAGGCCGAGGCAGGCAGATCACAAGGTCCGGAGAGTGAGACCATCCTGGCCAACATGGTGAAACCCCATCTCTACTAAAATACAAAAAATTAGCCGGGCATGTTGGTGCATGCCTATAGTCCCAGCTACTCGGGAGGCTGAGGCAGAGGAATTAGTTGAACTCAGGAGGCAGAGGTTGCAGTGAGCAAGATTGCACCATTGCCCTCCAGCCTGAAACAGAGCTCTGTCCCCCCCCCCCACCAAAAAAAAAAAAAAAAAATTTTTTTTAACAGAACTACCAAGGCAATTCAATTGGGAATGGAAAGTCTTTCAAAAGATGATACTAAAAAAACTAGATATTCTTACTGAGGAAAAGAAACATTGATCCTTACCTCACATCATATGTAACAATTAGCTTGAGTTTCACAGCAGAAAAATGTGGGACCCATAAGAATTAGCTTGAAATGTATTATAAACCTAATTATAAAAGCTAAAACCATAGAACTCCTAGAAAAATTTTTGCAGCCTTGAGTAGGCAAAGATTTGTTGGATAAGACACAAAAAATGCAAACATTTTGCCCTTTGAAAGATACCTTTAAGAAACAAAAAAGCAGCCAGGCGTGATGGCTCACGCCTGTAATTCCAGCACTTTGGGAGACCCAGGCAGGTGGGTCACCTGAGATCAGGAGTTCGAGATCAACCTGAGCAACATGGAGAAACCCCGTGTTTTCTAAAAATATAAAATCAGCTGGGTTTGGTGGTGCATGCCTGTAGTCCCAGCTACTCAGGAGGCTGAGGCAGGAGAATTGCTTGAACTCAGGAGGCAGAGGTTACCGTGAGCCGAAATTCCACCATTGTACTCCAGCCTGGGCAACAAGAGCAAAACTCCATCTGAAAAAAAAAAAAAGAAACAAAAAGGCAAGTCATAGAATGGAAACAAATATTGGCAATAAGTATTGACAAAGGACTTCAATACTATATATATATAAAGAACTCATAACTTAATAAGACAACGAATTCAATGAAGAATAGATTTGAGCGGATCATTCAGAAAAGAATGAATGGCCAATAATCTTATGAAAAAAATGCTCAATATCATTAGTTATCAGAGAAATGCAAATTAACAATGAAATACAGTATACCAATTAGAATGGCTGTGAGTTAAAATCTGATAATGCCAACTGTTGATGAAGGTGTGGAGCACCAGTACTCTTCTACACTGCTGTTGGGAACATAGAATGGTATAACCACTTTGGAAATCAGTTTGGCAGTGTCTTATAAAGTTAACCCTATATCTACCATACAACCCAACCATTTCAATATTAGGGCAGTATTTACTATCTAAGAGAAATAAAAACATGTTCACACAAAGAGTTGTACATGAATGTTATAGCAACCTTATTCTCAAAACCCAGAAACTGGAAACAACCCAAATGTTCATCCACAGGTGAATGGATTTAAAAAATTACAGATATTCATATAAAAGAATTCTAGCATTACTACGGATGTACCCAAAAACATGGATTTATCTCAAAAACATTTTGCTGAGTGAAAGACATCAGATATGAAAGAGTATGCAATTTATATGAAAGTCTAGAAAATGCAGACTAATCTAAAATGGCAGGAAGCAGATCTGTGGTTGGCTGGGGTCAGGGTAGAGATAGAAGTTGACTGCAGAGACACAGTAAAATTCTTGGTGACAACAGACATGTTCTATATATTGATTGTTACAGTGGTAACACAGGATTAACATATACCAAAAACTCATAAAATTGTATGCTTTGATGGTACAGTTATTAGCTATATTTTAAGTGCAATTTGAAGTATTTGGTGATTTCCGTAAACCTTTTGATTTTATATGATGCACTTCATTATTGATATTATAGCAAAATACTCTGCTTTTAGCAAAGAGAAATTAATATCATCTCTCATCTGCTACCATCCTCCCTACCCCACCTCTGTTTAAATAATCAAAATTGTATATAAAATTGATAAATAAAATAATCACATACAGTCATAACTGTTAATCATGTAAGGTTAAGACTGAAAGACTACAGAGCCACCTAGTGCAATGGGAAGCATAGAGGATATTTGAAGTACTAAGACTTGGTTTCATATACAAACTCTAGCTCTAATAATATGTCTTAAACTCAGAAATGAGTATATAATTTATTACCAAAAATTATGATCTTTTAGGATCAAGTGAAACATGCAGAGGCACTTTGCAAACACAACAAATCCCTATACTTATCCACAACCAATACTCAGGTCTTAACTGCTTGCAAATAAAAATTCTAAATAAGAATTAGTTTGATTTGCCAGTGAACTCTGAGAGAGCAGTTGGAAATCTCATCCAGAAATCTCCAACACCTAGCTAGCACATGGCATAAATACATGTTAACTAAATTAATTTGAATTCCTATTTCTGAACCCCAGTGTTTTTATTAGCTCTGTTCAGAGAAATGAAGGCACATGGGGCCATAGACTATTTTCTCTAAGCTTATGAGCCAAACATAATATGTTTACAAGAAGAGGTATTAGAACTTATAACTTTATACTGACTAATGTTCAAATATTATTATTTTAGGTATCCATTTGCTTCTGACATCATAGAGGAACAGATCACAAAAGACTCAGACTTAGGCTGTCTGCTTCTCCTTGCATAAGTCCCCTGATTCAGGGAATCCAGTCCTTACAGAATTTAGCCTAACTGCTTCTAATCCAAGCAGGACTTTTTAAGAAAGACGAAAGCTAGTAAATAACTAACCATGAGAGGAAATAAAAGGTTAACTCAAGTCAGTCATCACCGTATCTGTATCTTATGAAGTTAATAATTCAAAATCTTTTTTGTTGTTGTTGTTGGTAAAAGACTTCTGAATATACTCCCAGTCCCATGGTGTTAGAGGTAGGTTGCAACTATGTAACTCAAGGGTAACTGGGCTGGCACCAACATCAGCACTGCTAACATCTTCCAGTAAGTTTTAGTTAATTAATATTAATACCATTCATGTACCCTTTCTCTAGCTAGTGGGTGGCCAGACATAAAAACTTGTAAACAAAGGCAAAGACGTTAATGGGATGATGCAAGAAGAGAGTTGGAGGTTTTTTTGTGTAATCTCCTTTGCACATAGGAATAACCCTAATCAATGCTTTTTGGGGAATATAAGGAGAATACATCTTGTTGCCTTCTGTAGGATACAGAACTAAGTAGATTAGTTGCCTCTGGGTTCAATCTTTATTTCTGGAAACTCTCTGTTTTCATTTTACTACCATTCTCTAATAAACTGATACAACCACTTTGTAAAATATAAGACTCTGGAGTTATTATATATGCTTATAAAAACACTCTTTTAGATAAATGGTTTTTCCAGTCTTCTGATATTCCTCATTTCCTTCTCATTGATTTTCAAGTTCAACACAATTTTTTAAAAATAAGGATTTAAACATGAGATAGTAAACTTGGGTAAAGAACTAAGGGCTTTTGAAATTCAAAGTTGTTATTTCTGTTTTTAGTAGATGTTCCATCCTTGCAAATATGTATAATAATTAGCCACTATTAATATTCCTGTTTTCTCTAATTCCTCATAAAAAGTATAACTTTAATACAACAATGCATTATGTTTTTATCATGAGAAATCATGACTTTATATTTGAACCTGAACTTCAATATGACTTTGTGAGATCTTATTTTTATATTAATGTCTGTATTTTGTAATGTATGTGGTATGTGTATATATATGTTTACTTTAGACACATTTGACTACATTTATATATTCATAGAGATTTATGTAGAAGCATTTAAAAAAACAGGCATAGTCAGTCATAGATGTTCATTATATATAAAGGTTATTGGGGATGCAAAGATATAAAAGATAGAAGAACCTAGTAATTGCCTTTAAGATCAGAGCACAAAGCATTAGTTTGGATTTTACAAGGCCAGCCAGCAACAAAAGAGCAGTAATTTATGAGCTCAGCGTAAAAGAATAGCATAATTGCATTAAAAATTAATGCTAATGAACACTAAAATGGGGAAGGTGGTTATGATGAAAGTTTGTATTCATCTTTCCTGGTTTGAATGATGGCTAGTGGCTTGATTAATGGCTTAATTTCTATCAATTAGCGGGGGAAAAATCTCCTGCGAGACAAGGGTAAATTGAGCATTGAATTACATATCTTGCTTTTGTGTGCTAAGAAAAAGAGCTGCGTATCTCTGATATTAGCCACAGTGACAAATGTGGTGTGCCCTGCGATGTCTGCATTAGCTCTCCTGACAGGCGAGTTGTGTGTGGTTATGGGGTGTTTGGAGATGGCTGGCAGACAGCATTCACTGCAAGTTCCTTAGAAACATACAACTCTTCCATCTACAGAATTTTAATTAGAGTCAATAAGGATTCTAGAATTAAAATGGACAGCAAGCAGCAACTGCAGAATCTGTATTCTGACCTATTAATCTGGTATACCTCAAACTATATTCCTTTTTCCTACCCTATTAAAATAAGAAAACTTCCAGTAGCTTTAGTTTTGTTAGGATTATGAATTCTTACCACTCTATTAAAGTGGATTTAACTACCTATGTTGATTACATTTGCAATAAGCATAAGGAACTATGTAGTGGTTATTGGTTTAACCAAATTCACAGAAACCATTCTTGTTTTTGTAACGATTGCTGAACAGTAAATAAAGAGCAACTTAAAGTGACAATTTCCTACTTAGGTTGTTTGCAGGCTTAAAGGGATATGTGTCTATCTCTTTAAAATTTTCAAATGTTAAAGATTCTGAAAGTACACATCTGTAACCTAGCTCAAGATAATGCCAGAAGAGTAAGATATGTAATATATGTATATTATATATGTGTGTGTATGTGTATATATATCTCCCCCTACAAATAAAGCTACACTGTATTTTACTGAAGGAGTAAGCATTAAAATGCAGAATAAAGATAATACCAAGAATATTTATTATTTATTGTAAACGGAGTGGGGGAAAAATAATTTGTTGCTTGGCAGGAGTGGGTAAAGAATTCATTTGACTGAAAAATAATGACTAGGTCACAATTCAGGAATTGAGTCCCAGTTCTACCACCAGCTAGCCATGTGACAGTGGCCAAGTTATTTATTAGCCTGTTTCTCATCTTTACAGAGAGGATAACAGTATTATTCCTCATGGTTATTATATTTAAATGAGGTAATCCATGTGAAGTGCTCAGCACAGAGCGCCTTAAGTTTCTGTTGCTGTTACTGTCACTGCTTCTGCTACCAGAACAGCTCATCTGGCCTTTTAAACAATGACTTAAATGAAGAATTCACTTCTATGACCTTCCCCACTGGAAAGGTATTACATATATCAATGATCAAACAAAAATTTCTGTATATATATATATATATATATATATATATATATATATACACACACACACACATACATACATACATACATACACTAGAACAAAACATGTTTACTTTAAAACATGGTTTCTACCACATAAGTGTCATTTTGGGTAGTTTGTGTTAGAAAATATTCAGTAGGAAGTGGCAGGATCTTCCATCTCTTGAGTCACCGAAGCCTGGGTAACCATGTGTCAGCAAACTACCATTTCTCTACTCAGCCCACAACATTCAATGAGTCATGGGGGCCTCCAGTGTCTTGCTGCGTGATAAAATTGAGTTGGGCCTTTTGTGCCTTCTTATAGATGTGTGCAGGCTGGTCCTCCATTGCTTCCACTCCTTCTCTCCTCCTCCTATCATTTCCATATCCTGCCATACCACAGGTTTACCAGAAGATGTATGAGCTAAAGCCAGTTTCTGCTTGCCTGAACTCAAAAATATTGCCAGCTTATTATAAACTATACTGTCAGAAATGTAGAGGTTTATGTAAGAACGTTTTAGCCAACTTCCATGTCTTTAGTATTGTTACTAAATTAGCACCTTAGTATGAACAGCTGTCATTTCTTAAGTGCTTTTAATGCTTCCCCTACCCCTGTGCTGAGCACAAGTATCATCTCCCAGATTTTTGTGGCTTGCCTTTTCATATCATTTTTGACTTCTGAAGTATTACCATGTCAGAGTTCTTCTCTGGTTACCCCATCTGAAATAGTTTCCTTTCCTCCTTTCTAGCCCTCTAGCCTGCTCTATGTTCCTTGACATTATATTATTTACTTATTTATTATTTATCTCCTCCATTAAATCATAAGCTCATGAAGGAAGAAACTCTTGTTCATTTCCAAGTCCTAGTATGTGGAACAATGCCTGGTACATTGAATGTGCTCACTTATTTGAAAAGAGAAGGAGGGAGGGAAGATGAGGGGGGGAATCTCTCAGCCACGTAGGCTATTATTATCTCCATGCCATGGATGAGAAAGCGAAGATAACACAGTTTGAACCACTTGCCCAAGGCCACACAGCTAGTACACAGTCGAGACAGGGTTTAACCCAGATCGCTCAAACCCAGAGCCCTTAAAACTCACCACTGAAAGACATTTATCTTTTTTTATTTTTTATTTATTTTTGTATTTTTTTTGAGATGGAGTTTTGCTCTTATCGTCCAGGCTGGAATGCAGTGGCACAATTCGGCCCACTGCAACCTCCACCTCTTGGGTGCAAGCAATTCTCCTGCCTCAGCCTCCCAGGTAGTTGGGATTACAGGCGCCCACCACCACACCCGGCTAATTTTTTGTATTTTTGGTAGAGACAGGGTTTCACCATGTTGACCAGGCTGGTCTTGAGCTCCTGACCTCAGCCGATCCTCCCGCGTTGGCCTCCCAAAGTGCTGGGATTACAGGTATGAGCCACCGCGCACAGCCTAATTTTTTAAGTTACACAAACTTTTTATAATTTGACATTTTCTTCCATGAAGTTTTATTTTTTAATGGCAACTTTACTGCCCTTTAATTTTCAGTTATTCAACAAATGTTTATTGACTGCTTACTAAATAATAGAGCACACTCCACTAAGTTCTAGAGGTGATACAAAGAGGTATGTTCCCTCTAGCTGGGGGAGAAGAAGCTTTCACTCAAGAAGAGATTAGCAAGGCAGCATATGCTAAAAGCCAAATGAGTTACAGAAAAGGCCCTCTTCCTCACAGGTGGCAGGGACTGGCATCATCACAAGGTAGACATCAGGTATGGCCTTAAATGACAGGGAGTATTAAGAGGTGAGAGCATTCCAGGTGAGAAGAGCTGAATGAGACATTCATTGTAGATTTTGTGTTTAATAAAGCCTAGCCTGATGCCCAGCTCACTTGCACTTATTGAAATATTTAACAGAAATTCTTCTTCATTGGTACAGTCACATTAACATTATTCCTATTACTTAATCTGATATAGTAAGCAGTTTAAGGTGAGTTTGTCTTGGATCCCTTCCAAGTAGAGTTGCTTTGAGAGACACTTCAGGAGCCTCATCGGCATATGTAACATGGTCCTGTAGCATAAGCTTCCAGAAGATTAATAGAAAAGCCCTATTCCACTTAAGTTTTCTCATCTTTTAAATTATTTGTGTTTATCAGTTCTGGAAATTTGTTCATGGCAATATTGGTCTCATGAACAACCTCAAAATGTTGGAGTTGGATGGATTTATAATGCTTGCCTTGTATGGGTTTTGAAAGAAATATTTAAAATGTATTGTTTTGAAAGGGAAAACAATTGAATGTGCTCACTTATTTGAAATCTGTGTTCATGAGAAATTACCTTTAAAACTTTAAAAATCCAGGTAAGCTTTATGGGATGTTTTGTTTGTCCTCAAATTGTATTGAATAGCCAGCTTTACCGTACAAATGTATTGCTATTTGCCTTTTTTTCATTCTTGTAAAGCACTTGAAAATGCTTTACATTTCAAACTTTTTTTTATTATCTGTCTTGTAACATAAAAAGGAATTTTATAAATGTTTCATTCTTGACTAAAATTTGAGTTAATTTAATATGAAAATAAGATAATCTTTTGTATTATTCATGCATTTGTAGCAATACTATTAGTATATAATTTTTTCAAGAATAATAACATAAGTAACTCAGTAACTGTGGGGCCAACTGACCCAAATGTTTTGTAACATAAAATGGATTTTAACTTTGGGGAAATTCATAAAATATTAATATTTAAAAGGAGTCAGTTGAAGTTGCTGGTTGTTACTTGTCATGATCACATCTGGGGCAATAGTGCCATCTGCAGTTCTCAGCCTGGCATTGCTGTTAGAGAAGATTGGTTTATGTTGTAATCTACAAATGCAGTATGAAAAGACTAAAATTTTCTTTTCAGATGAGAGATTTATATTGGACCTTCTCATCTTTATTTATTAATTTTAAAATTTGTATAACATTTGATAATATTTTAAGAGAAAACTCTGTATATGTTATAAAATGTGTATATTATTGATGTGTTTTATTCTACTTCCCAAAATGACAGGGTTATACTCAAGACATACATTTGTGGACATTGACGTTAGAATTCTGAGTAGGAAGCAATTTAAAACATTTTTATGTCTATTTTCATACAGGATAGAGTATTCTAAAGCTGAAAATGTAAATCTCCCGTGAATCTTTCAAATTGTAATTTAAATATCATCCTCTTACAACCAGTAAAATTATTCCCACATTGAAACACAAAAGCTGTGTTGGTGTATTTTCGTATTGTAAGTAAGGCAAACTGGCTTTCTCCTATCTGCTCTGTCACTTTGTTAGTTCTGAAGTGATCTTTACAGAAGTACAAAGATAATGTCCTATTTGTCTGTAATCTTTCTCCTTCTTTCCTTTAATTTTTCCAATGCTATTTTGTTAAGCATACTGGCTTTGACAAGCCTCTATGATAACACTTTTATTTGTATTAGGAGCTGGTTGTATGTCCAAATGTAAAGCTACAAACACTGCAAGCTTTAGACATCAAGTACTGTTTGTGAGGTCACCTCTGACATTTAATACTAATGATGTCCTTTGCATTCCAAACAGAGAATATGTATAGAGGAAAAATTCAAGAGGTCCAACATTTCATTCATATGAGACATCATCCTGAAGTCAGAAATAATGTCTTTTGGTTGGGAATTAGTGACTGTGAAATAATCCTAGTGAAATTAACTAAGACCTGTACAAACAAATATTTTCATATTGACATTAAAGTTGGATTACACAGAATAGTACCCATTATGACTTTCCTCTGCTATATTAACATTATTATACATAAAATTAATTAAAAATATATCTGCTTGTATGGGATGTGTTAATATTAATAAATTAGCTGGGCAAAGAACTTTCATTTCATGTGCTTAATTAGTACATTTCTTAATTAAAATCTAGAGGAGCTTTCATTGTATAAAGCATGTGGGACTATTTACTCTTACATGGCACTTGGACAGTGCTTGCTTTTATTATGTGGGAAGATATAGTTTTCCAAAGATGGGAGTATTGGCTGTGGTGGCTGCTACTTGCAAGCATTCCATTCTCAAGTGATTTCTCACAAGAGAAGAGACTAGTTTCAGCTGTCAGGGACCCATCTTCATAAGAGCCATGTTTCCCATAAATGGACTGGAGCTTACATAAGACTATAATTATAAATTGTTATTGGTCAAAAGTTGAGACAAAGATTTTGTCAGATAATATTTTTGTTGAATATATGAAACCAAATTTCCTTTAATACTCTTTATACTCATCTATATAACAACATTTAACCTTTTCAGAATAAAGCTGCTATAAAATTAGTTTGCAAAATACTCCACCTTCATGTCAAACCAGTTATTACTGTTATTAAGTAAATGTGACTATTATTCATGAGCCCTAAATCCCAAAATTTTTAAGTGTCTCAGCTAAGTATACAGTCGCTCCTAATTCAATTATGTATTCATATCAGCCTAAAATGAATTTAAACAGCAAGGGTGTGAGTCATTATGTTACATTTTTTCTGCCCAGCTATCATGTGAAAAAAATGAAATATAAAAATATGAAAATACAAAAATATGAAATTACACATGCACAATGGCTATTTATTAAAGCAATACCTGTGAAAGCAAAAGAGTAGAAACAACTGACCATCCATAGGGCATTAGTGGAAAAAACTGTCATTAAACTATAAAATAGAATAATATGCAATTATAAAACAGAATATAGAACTCTCTTAGCAGCCGTGGAGTGAGATTGAAGAAATATTAAGTGAAAAGACAATATACATAGCAGTTTGTAGTATACTAATTTTATGTAAGCAAGAAAAGAATATGTATATTTATATTTTCAAAAATAAACAATGGAGGGGTAAACACAAACTTAGTAAAAACAATTACCTCTGGATTCAAGTGAGAACTAGGGACATTCTAGACTTCTGAATGATGTTTTAAATTTTGACCCTAGAATCATGTAAATATTTTTTGCAACTAAAAAGTTATTATTAATCACAAAGCAAAACCTAAAAAAATTTTTTCAGTGAACTGAAACAAACCTAATTGTATATCAAATTGATAGCATGATTATTCAGAGAATTATTTTATGACTTTAGAGCATAGTATTTTGGCATTTTAGCAGTAGAATAAATCCTAAGATCAGAGACCATAGCAGAAGTTTAAACTGTGGTTAATACACCTTGTTATTAATAGTAATATTTTTCCTGTTATTTTGAAATTAATACATACACATATTAAGAAAAACAAATACTTTTGGTCATATCATTAGGGCCTAAGATTTTTACAGTAAGAGAAAAGATAAATGTAAAATAAAACACTTTTATAATCCTAAAATCTTTAATTTGGTTGGTAGTATCAGCATGAACTCATACTAACTAAATACCCCTAGTACCCAGATTGTTGTCTGTAAATATCATTTACCATTATAAAGAGCCTGGTTTCTTTGGAGAAATGGCTATTTTCAGGTCTGGGACAGAAACTGTTCAAGATGATCCTACAACTCTTATTAAGCCATAACTACTGGGGATTATATTGAAAGGATATAGGAACCAACTTCAAGAGGTCCCCACTACCCAAAAATGAAGCTTTTAAAGCATCAAAATAAGAAAATGACTACCATGGACTGAAGCACATTAAATAAACAAATATTCATAAATTCATGAAATTCATCTTTGGTCACCTTTGGACCAAAATTGATAAATAAAGAGAAAGAATCAAACATTTATTGTGACTTTCCTATATAGGCTGTATTTCACAGTCACTGAATATGCAGTGAGGAGGTGTTGTTTATTATAGAAGAATCAGAGCTAATAAATGCAGGAAGAATGATAGAATATCACCATTTTATAACCTCTAATGAAATAATGACTCAAAGCAACAAACAATGTTGCTAATTTACTAAGTGAAAGATTGATGGAGAACTTTCTAAGGAGTCAGACTGACTCACCTTGTCCCCACTGATCAATCTTCACCACTAAAAGTAGGAAACGTGCATCGTGATATGATGTGATAGGAATTACACGGCGTCACCTATGACGTATTCTTGACCAAAAGAAATTGAACCTTAATGTAATTAAGCCTTTAGGTTTTACTAGTGGTTTACACAAAACATGGGAAATAGAGGAACATGTTAAATAACATCATGAGGATAAAATCAGCCAGATCCAGAATGTAGAAATTTTACAAGATACATGATTTAGATTCTTTAATAAATAAGTGGCAATGAAAGGGAGAGACAGTGGACTGTAAGTGATAAAAAGAGACTTAAAGTACTTATCAGCCCATTGCAATGTGTGGACCTTGTTTGGATCCTATTTCAAACAAACCAACTGTAAAAAGACTTTTTTACAATCAGTGAAAATTAAATATGGACTATGTAATCACATTAAGGAATTACTGATAATATTTTTAGTTATGAAAATTATAGTCAAATTATTATTCTTTTTAAGTTCTTATCTGTTGGAGACGCCTACTAAAATATTTAGGGGTAAAATGGTCTGATGCCTGGGATTTACTTTTAAATATTTCAGATCCACCCAGAAAAACTGAGATGTAGATATAGATAGATTAAATAAGAATAACAGAAATTTAATGGTTATAGAAGCTGAGCATTGGGTACAGGTGGATTCACTGTGCCCTTATTCCTTTTGTATGTATTTCCATGATAAAATGTTAAAATAAAAGTTTAAGAAAAAGACTTCCCACCAGATTAGCTGAGATCATTGTAGCAGTGCCTTCTTAGCAGTGTTTTATGTTTCGAATATGAGTCTTAGTTCATAGAAACGTTGTATTTATGGATCTCAGAAACAAAAGAGTTTCTTGTTGTAGCTTAACTTATGTCCTTTTATCCAATTAAATTTCATAAGTAGAAAAATTTCTTTATAGAAAAAAAGAACATTACTTAGGTATAGTGTCATTAACAAGCTCACACCAAAATACCCTGACATTATACCCTCTTTTTCAGACCAAGCCACCCTGGTAGAACAAGTAAAAAGAGTAAAAGAAATTGAAGCTATTGAAAGTGATTCTTTTGTTCAGCAGACATTCAGGTCAAGTAAAGAAGTCAAAAAGGTAAGTTTTTATCCACACATTATGAGTAAATCTTTGGATTCTAACTGAAGAGATGCTTTGTTAATGGAAACATAATATGTGTTTCTTCTAATAGATGAAGTAGGCCAAGAGCGTGTCAGCCATGTCGCTAAGAGAGAGAAAACAAATGAGAGGGAATCACTCAAGTCACCTTAATACAAGTTTAACTTGCATTAAAAAAAAACAATAAAATGTGTCTGATGTCATTTTTATTTTTAAATTCACCAAGAAGACAAAGTGATATGTCAACATGATAGTTCTATAACAGTAATACACATTTTCTAACATATATGATATTCTTTTCAAATGTATACATCTACTTTTTGAATTGACATTGCTAGAGAAAAGTTACAAAGGGCTTTAATAATAAAAACGAATACCCATATTATCACATATATCTTCATTCTTTGCCCAGATAGTTATCACTTATTTGGCTCTGGTAGAGGAGCTTTGATTGATATTTTATATCCATTGAATATTTAAGATATATATATATATTTAACCCTGAATACCTTCTGCACACAGGTATTCTTTCATTCATTAGTAGGACTGCTTTTAGGAATTAGGTTTCTTGAAGTAAGAAAAGGCATTCGAGGAAATACATGCATTGTTTAATAGCATTCATACAACAAAAACATGGTTGTAATTAACACTCTAAAATATTCTGCATCCATAAATTGTATTAATGGCTGTATAATATCCTGCTGATATCTCCTGATGATTATTTTTCCTCTAATATTAAATAAGTAGTTGTAACTTCAGAGATTTTACGTACATGTTTATTCCCTTCTTAAAACTTTAAGATGGAATTACTTGTTAAAGGTTAACATTGTTTAATACGTGTTTCCAAGTAACCTCCTGAAAATAGTCTACCAATTCAAATTCCCACCCAAATCCTATGAAGTTTGTCATGTTTACTGATCTAATAGGTAAAAATTGGCCTGTTTCCGTTAGCACTTAGTGAGATGAAAGTCTTTCAATTACCATATACTTTTTTAAATAATTTATTCAGGAGAGATGTATTGAGCATATACTACATGCCAGGCATAGGACTAGATAGGCCTGGATAATCTGTGGTGCTCACATTGCCATTTTGTTGACTTCCTTTGAACTTTTGGTACTTTGCCACCACAACTCCTAAAAAAATGGAGCTGTGAAATGGACATTCATAAATACAGTTGCCCATTTTATTTAATATTATTCTTACATATTATAAGGCTATTCATATATCCTAATGGAATTACTACAATTCATTTTAAAACTTTTTTTCCTCATACTGGTTTTCTGAAGTTTAACCTTGACATCCCACTTCTTACTGGACTCTCTTATGATAAACTGGCGTTTTCATTCTGTAGAAATGCTTATTCTTCCATAGTCAATACACTGGGTTTTAACTAAACAACTTTTTGTTGCTTGGAACTAATTGTTAATTTTTCCCCTTAAACTTATTTTCAATTCAGTGCCTCCAAGAAAGCATGCATTGAAAGGTAGGAAGTGGTGCCAACAGGAGAACATGCTAGAAAGCTTCAGACGGTAGCATTTATCTTGGTGAATGTACAATAGTCTGAAGTCTTACTGGACTCTGATTAGTCACTACACTTCAAAGGGATCAGAAGACCAGTGATAGTCTAACAATGAATAAATTCATACTTGACTGAAATATAAACCAAAGGGACAGTTTATTACTTTAGAAAGTGATATCCCTTCCTAGATTCTAGAATATCTGTATCTGCAATATAAGGGAAGGATTCAGGTTGCCCAAGAAGCTGAATTATTTATGAGAAGATTACTTAGCAAAAGGAGGTAAATTATCTTGTGGACTCTTTATCCAGATCATAGAGACATACGACGGACTATTCCTGGTGCATAGCAAGGATTCACTCTCTTGAGGACTGAATTGCCCATGACCCTAGTTTCAACATATTTTTCTCCTGGGCAGTTTTGTACACTTTGATATAAGTTTATATCTTTAAAAAAGGCTTTTCTATGCTGGCCGCCCCTTCAGTTGGTGCAATCTTTGCTTAGCTGTATTAATTCCACTAATTAAGCTAGGGAGCTTTTACCAGAGAAGTGGCTATTACCAGTGACATGCTAGACACTGTGTCTCCTGCAACACATATTGATTTAACTGGTTTAACTCTCTGAAATCATATTTCTCTTGTCTGAGTAAATAGGGAATCTGATAGTCCCTGATATGTCATTAACTTGAGGAACCAAGATGCAGCTTGTTTTCAAACTTAGTATCAGTTATTCAACCCTAATATTGTTGTATCTGGCAGATATCCACCTACGTAGAAAAGAAGGGTAAATAACCCTGTGCAGCATGGTCTTTTGGCCCAGTGAGAAGTAGATTTTAGAACTAATTTTTACCACCAGGTGGCAGCGCTACTCAACGCCAGATGTTTCATAGTGGCCATTTTGAGGTTTTGTTTTATAGTCAAGGGAAATTTTTCTCTGACAGTTTTTCTCAGTTAAATAAAGAAGCAATTAATGGTTCTCTCTACAAATTTTTAAATTGCCCATTATTAAATAAATAACTTCCGGCCGGGCACGGTGGCTCACGCCTGTAATCCCAGCACTTTGGAAGACCAAGGCGGGTGGATCACGACGTTAGGATCGAGACCATCCTGGCCAACATGGTGAAACCCCGTCTCTACTAAAACTACAAAAATGTGCTAGACATGGCAGCACGTGCCTGTAAGTCTATCTACTTGGGAGGCCGAGGCAGGAGAATTGCTTGAACCAACCTGGGAGGCAGAGATTGCAATGAGCCGAGATCACAGCACTGCACTCCAGCCTGGCGACAGAGCTAGACTCCATCTCAGATGGATGGATGGATGGATGGATGGTTGGATGGATGGATGGATGGATGGATGGATAGATGGATGGATGGATGGATGGATGGATGGATGGATAGACAGACAGACTGACTTCCATACTCCGATCTAACCTCTGAGAGCTTCACCTTCTATTACGTGCAAGTACCTCTCGAAGAAATCATCAATGTACTATGTAGGTAAAAACAAAATGAGATTGCTTAGTTTATATGGTAGAATCTTATCTCTGCTACCTGCAGAGGTGGTATCCACATCTTTGATTACTAGAATAACAGTACTACACATCTTTTTAAGGCAGTTTAACATGAATAGCATCTCGTAGCTAAGCCCTATCACGCCATGGCTAAGATACACAGAATGATATGCTCTTATAGTCTCTGTAAGGCAGTATAGACTATGAAAAATCAATGTCCTAAACCTCTTGGATTAGCATATTTCCCACTTTCCCCTATGCAGAATATTGGGCCTTTTAAATGTCCTTAGTTGTATAAAGGGTCAATATAACATCACTTAGGCCCACAAGCCTTCTAGGCTTAGTGTGTTGGAGACATTCAAATGTTTGAGACCTGGTGAAAAAATCAGTGGCTCCTAAATATAAGAATAAAGCTTCCAAAACAAATTGAATAAATATTTATTTAAATATCTGTAAAAGTTAATATTATCATTAACATTGGCATCAATTGTTAGATTTCGTATTCGTAAGCATCTTAACATTTGAAAACAATTTGTAGAATACATTTCTCTTTCTAAAAATTCCTAAATGTACATGACTGTCCAGATATCTATCACTCAGATATCTAGCCCTTTTATCCACAAGGGAATAAATCTCTCCTATGAATGCCGATCAGCTTCCATTAAAATAAAATTTAAAACTGTTATATTTTAATGTAATAAAATACATGCCTTAAAAAAAAGAAATGGATCTTGATACCATCATCCCCAAAATAGCTCAGAACTTGCCTCCTCTCAACTCTCCACAGCCGCCATCCAAATCTAAATCATCATCTCATTCTTTAACTTTTATAGTAGCCCTCTGCTTGTTCTTCCTGTTTTTCCTTTTGCATTTCTCTAGCCCAGGACCCATGCAGCAGCCAAAACAATATTTTTCAAGAATTAAGTAGACTTTCACTGCTGACCATCTGACCATTACAGAATAACTGTACCAAATTTGCCCTCCCACTATAAACAGCTATAGAACTTGACAAGATACATGAGGCATTGTTTTTAGGAATGTAACAATAGGCAGCCCAGGAGGGTGATCCTTTGGGGAAGGGAAATAAAAGGTGAGCCCCACAGTTACAGGACTTTCTGCCTTCGGGCATTTTCCTGTTGTGGTGCCTGGAAGTGACACCCATGCAGAGTGGTGGTGTGGCTGAATTAAGGAAGAAATACCCCAAGTTCTGGGCTGCAGTATCTTACTGTCCCTTTTGCTCACTACACACCAGCCCCTCTGGCCTTTTTTCTAATCTTCAAAGACACCAAGCTCTTCTCTCTCAGAATCTTTGTCATTTCCCTCTGGCCAGAGAACTGTTCTCCCTCTTCACATGCCTGACTCCTTCTAAGTCTTCACGTCTTAAATTTCACCTCCTAGAGAAGCCATCCCTAGCCACCCAATCTAAAGTAGACGTTTTTCCCTTCCTGATCCCCATCATTCTTTGTCACCACCTTGTATATTCCTTTATAGCACATACTACAATTTGTGATTATGTATTAGTTTGGAATTTATAATCTGTCAACTCCATTGGCAACATGTAATCAACACTTGGGACAGGGACCATATCTATTTTACTCTGCCAGTTCACCCAGTGCTTAGCAGTTAGTAGTGCTCAATAAATACTGGTTAAATAAGTGGATTTCCAACTCCAAAACAAATTAACCTAAGAACAGTTTAATTCACGCATATTTTATTCTCTCTATATTTTTCCCAGTGACATCTGTTTTGGGCTTTGTTCAGAGAAGTGAAATGTTCAGAAGTAGATAAGTTAAAAGAAATGGAAATTGAAAAACAATAGGTGTGGAACAAATAGATATTTAAAAAAGCTACATAACAGAATTAATCTCTTATTCATCTTGTTTTTATTTAATTTTAGTTTTTAATTTCAGCTTCTCATCTAATCCATTTCATATTATCCCTATAACCTTGCTGCTAATCAGTCACTCCCTGGCCTTCTTTCTCAGGGAAGGTTATATTGAAATTTAGCTGAGTAAACACTAGCCTTCTGGCTCCTTCAAGGCAGAAACAATGATTCATTAGTTGTATCCCCAGCACTTGGTGCAGTGCATGGCACATGGCGAATACTCAGTAAAGGTGGCATGAATTGGGAGTCTATGGTTTGCATGATGGTATAAGAAATCCTAGGGTTTCATTTTTTCCAAAGATATATCATACCTTTTTTTCAAACTTTTGTATATATTTTTTAATGTTTTAAGTAGCTCCAAGATAACCTTTGTGTTCATCAACTGATGAAGGGATAAATAAAATGTGGTAGATCCATACAACGAAACATTATTTAGCAATAAAGAATAATGAAGTACTGATACATGCTGCAACATGGATGAACCTTAAAAACATTATGCAGCTGGGCACGGTGGCTCTCACCTGTAATCCCAGCACTTTGGGAGGCCGAGGCGGGTAGCTCACTTGCGCTCAGGAGTTCAAGACCAGCCTGGCCAACATGGCAAGACCCCATTTCTACTAAAAATTACAAAAATTAGCCTAGCGTGGTGGCGCGCACCTGTAATCCTAGCTATTAGGGAGTCTGAGGCAGGAGAATCACTTGAACCTGGGAGGTAGAGGTTGCAGTGAGCCAATATTGCACCACTGCACTCCAGCCTTGGTGACAGAGCAAGACTCATCTCAAAAAAAAAATGATGCTAAATGAAAGAACCAGTCATGAAAGTCTATATATTGTATGATTCCTTTTATATGAAATGTCCAGAATAGGTAAATCCATAGAGAAAGTAGATTAATTGTTGCCTAGGAATGAAAGGTTGGAAGAAATGGGTACTGACAACTAATGGTATGAAGTTTTGTGGGGGCTGATGAAAATGTTCTAAAGTTGATTCTGGTCATTGCACAACTCCGTGGATATGCTAAAAGCCATTGAATTATGTACTTTAAAGGGGTAAATTGTTTGGTGTATGAATTCTAGATGTCAATAAGGATATTTTTTTAAAGATAACCTTTGAATTTACTTTTCATACCTAAAGAGGCCAACTCAGTGCTAAAAGAGATTGTTGCAAGCTTGTTTTGATTAATTTAGATATATGAAATATATGTATATTTCAATAGTATAGGCCCATAAGTACCAATTTCTGGAGAAAAATATGCTCATCATAAGAAATGATGAATATTTTCTCAGCATTTTTGTATTATTCCTAAAACAAACAAATACAATACAGTTATTTCTATATTCTATTTCTACATATAACTCTATTCCTAAATCCTAGTTATTCCTAAAACAAACAAATACAAAAATAAAATAACAGTGTTTCTAAAACAAAAAATACAAAAAGTAGGGCCTTTTTGGAGATGAATATCATCTCAAAGCAGTCTAATTGAACAGTTGTTATTCAAAATCAGAAATATTATTGAAGTGACACTCTAATTGTGTATGGTGTTGAATAACATGTGTTGTTTCTTTCAGTCAGTGGAACCTAGTGAAGTGAAACAGGCAACTTCAACATCAGGACCAGCATCAGCAGTTGCTGATCCACCTAGTACTGAAAAAGAAATAGATCCTAGCAGCATCCCTACTGCTATCAAGTACCAAGATGACAATTCCCTGGCCCATCCAAATGTAAGATCCTTAAACTTTAAGAATGTCAATTAAAGTCTAGTTAACTGAAATTAATTCAAACTGTTATCCTTTTGTGCTAAGACCAGGAAGACCATTGGAGGAAACAGGTTCATATTCCCTTGCCAAAAAATAGACATCTGGCCCCCCAGGCCTTTAGAACTGTTATCTATATTGAAAACAGTAGGGTCCAACTCATGTTGCCTAACTTGTAGAATTATGCTGTCTATGGTTAAGAAAAATAGAAAAAGAGAAGCTTGTTTTTTTTGGCTGAATTGATCAGCACCCTGAGAAGTGTTTGTTTAAAAATCTAGCACTAAAAGTTCTATGTCTAACTTTGCTGTCTTCTATGAAATGGTGTAATTCCTCTGTTTTGGAAAAGTTGTAGGAAATAAACTTCACAAATGTAAGGTACAAAATTGTCAACCAATGATGTTGATAAAAGCAGCTCTTTACTCCAAGAATTTCTGAGCATTACGAATTCTAGATAGATAGTCATCATTTAAGAGGTCATCAAGAGTTAAACAGTATCCAAATCTTGTGTTGAGAGATATATTCTACAAAGATGATTTCTGCCATATTTGGTCAAATTCAAGTTATTGGGAGACAATAACATTTTTTCTTTTTCCTTTTTTTTATTTCAGTTATTTATTGAGAAAGCTGATGCTGAGGAAAGATGGTTCAAGAGGCTGATTGCTCTCCGACAAGAAAGGCTAATGGGCAGTCCTGTGGCCTGAGTTACATATATATGTATATAAACTGGATTGGATTTAGCAGTAACATTGGAAATTTAGGTTTTTAAATCACAATATTAACTTTTTACTCTTAAAAATAATTTTGCTGATTATATATAAAGGTAGTCTCATTTCATTTGTCTCTCATGCAGGCTTGAATATTTATTGATTTGAATTAAATCAAACGTGAAAATTAAAACATAAAATTTAAGATTGCATGAAAATATTATACTGTTAATAAACTAATCATAAATAAGTCAGTGTTAAAATGAATGGTACATAGAGTGTTTCTTAGTACAATTCAAAAAATGTCAAGATGTTATTTAAAGACACAATTTTGATTAATTATGCATATATGAGAATTGAATTACATGCTATAAATATGAGATTTCATCTTCCATCTGGTATTCAACCATTTTTAAATATTTTATTTCACCTTCTTGCAAATTTTTTAGGCTCAATAAAAAAGCACCCTAAGCAATGCAAGCAGAATGTATATGTTAAAGAACATGTTTATTAAAAAAAAAATTTGAAACGTAAATAAACTGATGATTTTGCTTAGAGATCAGCTTCTACTAGATGCTCCTTTGCAACTTGTTAGCAGTTTCAGCTCGTTGTCTTAGAAATCACATGTTCATGCTAGACCTAACCAGTTGGCCAGATACCCATGATTGAGAAATCATTTCTGAGAAGACTGCTAAGAGCTCTCACTTCAGTCTTCTTAACTCACTGCTATTCCCTGTGGAGAAAGCCAGCTAATTGTTTTGATAAGGTTATCTGCCATTGTAGAATACCTTTCTCTAGTAGCGGAATGACAATCAACTATGCATTCCATACTGAACATGCCAGAGATAAGGACTTTTAGGCCTTGCTTTATGAAACTGGTTTTTAACAGCTGACATGAATATTTCCCCTTTCTATTTTCTTCTGTTGTCCAGTCATGCTAATTTAGTTTCTGTGAAGACTGTAGCTGAGAAAAAATGATAAGCACAAAAAGTCTTCAGGGTAGGACTGCCAGCATGTAGGACATTTTAAAGCCCTCTTCTTTATATTTCTGGGACTATTAAAATTCAAATCTCTGTTGAAAATGAAAAATATAAAACTTACAGTCAATTGCAAATGGTATAGAAAATAAGTGATGGTTAAATATTTGTTTTAATACAAACATGCTTTCCCGTTCTAAGTAGATGCTAGTTTTCTTTTTTCCTTAGCTGTAAATAAAAGTGCCCAAAATGAACTGAGGTTTGTGTGGTTTTTAATATAGATGTATACAATCTTAGACTTAAAAAAGGGGTTACAGTTTATGAAATATTTTGTATTTCATACTTAGTATAACTTATAAACTATAGAAGTCCTATCATCTTATTAGAAAGTATATTTTAGGGGTCTGGGCAAGAATATGGGTTATCATTTGGGCCACTAATGATTCTCCAGAGGAGCTGGGCTAGGCGGTTTCTCAATATGCATGATCTTCCTTATCTATAAAAGACTGAAAATCTTGTCTCCTTCAATTATATTTAATACCAGTATTCCTCTGTGGCAAGTACCCCAAATACAGAAGCTTGAACTGTGACAGAATTGTATTTTAAAGCTAAATTTTTCATGGAGGATAGAAAATCAAATTTTTTAAATGAACTAAACTATGGTCCCTACAGGAACTCAGTGACTACTTCCCTCCTCCCTGATTTTCAGCATGATTTCATTTTTATATATTATTAACTTCATTTACCTGTGTTCCTATCAGAGACTACGATATTACCACACAAGCCAAATCAAATGTAATGAAAAGGACTGCATAGAACATGATCAAACATATTGCCTAACTCAAGCTAGACTTCTTCAATGTCCTCATATAGTGAGTCTATAAAAGAGAATAATCCCTTTCTTGTCACTTGATTAATGATAATAATTTGGACGTACATGAGACCGTAAGTGTTTTTTGAAACATTGATTTCTAACAAAATGATGGATACTGATAATACAAGTTGTGTTTTTATTTCTGACAACTGAGTGTATTCTCAAGGAAAATGAAATAAGAGCATTTTTCCTGGCACTCTCTAATTACGAGGAGGCAAAGAGCTAAAGATATGTGCACAGAATACTTTGAGTCATTCACCTCCTTTGCTTCAGCATCCTCACATGTGAAATGAGTATACCAATAGCAAACCTGCCTACTTCGATTTTTCAGTAAAACGACATAAAAGAAAGCCCTTCATAGAAACTTCTGCTATTTATACCAAGGGAACATTTGACATGATAGACATCTTAGTGAAATATGGAACAAGTTGTTGCTACCCTCCAACTTGAATGTATTTATGTGTGTTCTTGAACTGCCAAGGTCATAAGAAACCTTACTTGCTCTGCAATTAGTGACCTACCATCTACTAATGGGTAAGTAGATTGAGAAATCTCAGGTCTTACTCACAAATTTACCCATTTATTCATTAATATCATTTTGAGTACCTAGTTCATGCTGGGCACAGTAAGATGTGCTTGAGGAATGCACACCTGAATCCAGTAGGGATCCTGTCCTCAAGAGGCTTGGTTATGAAGCCCAGACATGTAAATGATGTCAGAGAGACAGTACTTAGTGACAGAGGAGTTGCAAAGAAGAAAGAAATTAAGTTAGAAAATTAAGGAAGCCTTCATGGAAGAAATCACAACTGAACTGAGTTTGAAGGACAAGAAAGCTGGAGCCCCAGGAACTCCTAAAGATATGTGCCCGCTTATATCTTCCTGATAGCTATTCTAGAAGGCTGAGAACTACTGCAGTTTTAACATAGTCCAGACAGAGTCCCTCTCGTGAAAGACTCAAGTGGCCCTGCTCAGTCAATCTTATCAAAAATCCAGGCAAAATTTCAGGTTCCTAGTAACCCTCTGACTCTCTCTCTCTTTCTTTTGGTAGAGAATAAGCTGAATAAGATAAGTCTTCGTTTGGCCACAAGTGTCAACAATCTTCCGTACTGCCACTTGCCAGCCAAGATGACAGACTCTGCAATGGAGCTGAAAAGAGACTTTCAATGCTGATAAAAGAACTGCATCTGTCAGTAAGGGCTTGCACAACCACGTGGACCACTGCGTGTTCGGTTACTCTCTGTTATTCTACTCTGTATTGTTATAGAAAGCATCGTTTTGGAACTAAAAGACATAATTCATTTGCTTGTGGTTAGGTCCCTCCCCAGATTTTCCTTTGACTTGAGCATCAAGTGAAAATCTTTAAGTGAGCAAATAAGATGGTAACAAAAACTAGAAATGAAATAAGACATAGGACATTTTTAGCCACTAAACTCTAGATGAGTTTATCTCAAATGATTATACCCATGTTACTCTTTCCTCCTTTCCCTACCCCAAAGTTCCTTGTATTACAAGAGATTTTAAATCAACTCTTGGCCATTACTCAACTGATACAATGCTTGGATTATTTAGAAACTTTTTAAATGCCATCCTGTAAGCCTTACTCTTTGGAACACCTTTATAGAATAATGGAAAAGTTTTGATATGAAAACATTTGAGTTGGTAGAGCACAGCAGGAAAACAAACGGATATAAGAAAGAACATTTTCTAAATTCTGTAATCATCTTAACATTTTATCATAAGGATGGACATTGATTAATAAATTTAACTCTATATCGTGAGTTTTTTATAAATCAAAGAAAATGCTGTCATGATATATTTCCAAGTTACTTTTGCTACCATTGTTTCCCCAGTATCTGGCCTACTGTCTGACATAGAGAAGGTCTCAATAAATGTGTTTTAATGAAGAATTAATTAGCCCATCTTAAATAAGAACTCTGTTTAGCAGTCTGCTTATTTAAATTGCTCAAGCTATTTGGAGCCAGTTCAAAAATAAATAAATGTTATAACCAAATTATTTTGGTTTCTCTGATTGATATCTCCAAATGGCTCTGAGCTGACAGAGGCTTTCAGATGTCATAGGGAAGTACACTGTATGTGGTGCCTTCTTTATTCCATTAGGAACTAAATAGTGGGGCTAGAATTGAAGCAGGGATCCTATTAGTCCTGCTCTTGCACAGAATTTTTCTAGTCTGATTTTTTTTTTTTATATTTCAAAATGTGTTGATGTAATCATCCTGCATCCACCAACTAGCACCTATTATTACTGTCCTTCCAAAGCTATCGGTCAGTTTTCAAGAAATAAAGACTACCAATGGAGTAAGACAACACTTTAAACTCAACAGTGTAATCGTTTTATTTTTAGGTCTTGAGAAGGAATGGCAAAATGATCCCAGTGCAGTTCTCAAAGAGTGATGAACTGAACTGACCTTCTCTCCTTAACATCTTGTATTTTTGTTCATCTCACAGTGCAAAAAACAGTAAGTTCAGGCTCTCTTTTATAATCTTTTAAAATATGAACTTGGCTCCAGGCATGGTGGCTCACACCTGTAATCCCAGCACTTTGGGAGGCCAAAGCGAGCGGATCACCTGAGGTCAGGAGTTCAAGACCAGCCTGACCCATATGGTGAAACCCCATCTCTGCTAAAAATACAAAAATTAGCCAGGCATGGTGGCAGGTGGCTGTAGTCCCAGCTACTCAGGAGGCTGAGACAGGAGAATTGCTTGAACCTGGGCAGCAGAAGTTGCAATGAGCTGAGATCGCACCATTGCACTCCAGCCTAAGATATAAGGTGAAACTCCATCTCAAAAAACTAAACTAAAAAGTCAATTTGTAATTAGGATAAATTACATGTATGCTAGTACTCTCCATCATCCCTTCACAATCATTCTGGATTCCTCTTTTCCCTGCAGTGTCCCAAGAGGCTGACTTTCACAGACTGCATCATCCAGTTTCCCTTGCCCTCTGGCTTCTGGTTGCATTTGGCCAATAGTTGGGACTGTCAAGAAATTAAAAGGAAAAAGGAGAGAGAATTGGGTATCTGTAGCCCTGGGGGCTATGTTTCAGTATGGCTGCCTTTTTTTTTTTTTGAGATAGAATCTTGTTCTCTACCCTAGGCTGGAGTGCAGTGGCACAATCTCAGCTCACTGCAACCTCTGCCTCCTGGGTTTAAGTGATTCTCCTGCCTCAGCCTCGCAGAGCAGCTGGGACTACAGGCGCATACCACCACTCCCAGCTAATATTTGCATTTTTAATAGAGACGGGGTTTCACCATATTGGCCAGACTGGTCTCAGTCTTCTGACCTCAAGTGATCCACCTGCCCTGGCCTCCCAGAGTGCTGGGATGAGCCACCATGCTGGGCTGGTGTATCTGCTTTTCTAACCCTTGTAGGCTAGCCTCTCTCTCAAGGATACAGCTCTCACCATGTTAAATCAACAGCTCCGTCCTTATATCTCTTCAGACCCAGGTGCTGAAATAGTTTCCTGTAGCTACTACTCCCAAATTGGTTCCTTTAACCCTGCCCATGTCCCTGTATATAATGACTTCATTAAAGTTTTGAGTATGTTATCTTTTCCTACTGGGACCAAAGCTGATAAAATTATATTGAAACGCATTGTGTCATTTTAGGATTAATTAAGTATATCAACTAGTTTTGATAGCACAACAGAAACAATGAACAGTGACTTACCTAAGAAAAAGATTTATTTTTCCCTCAGCTGAAAGACACTTAAATGTAGGTATGGTGGTTTCATACGTCAGGGACCTGGGCTCTTGTTTCACAGGTCTCAGTAAGTGGCTTCCACCATATGGTTCTAAGTAGCTGCTGAAGTTCAAGCCATGAAGAATGCACTGCCTCCCTTTAAGGAGATTCCGAAATTAAAAGAGACTTGTAAATTTACACCTCATCGGCTAGACTGAGTCAATTGACTGCTGTCCTGTTGCAAAAGAAGATTTGGAAAGGTAGTATTTCAGTTCATCCACAGCAGAAAATACTCTGATAATTATGAAACTTTAGAAAATACTTAAATCCTGGAAAAGAATCTGGCTACATAGCATATCTACCAATTCAAATTTCCGTTAACTCATAGAATATTGCTAGATGGCATAATTCCTTTCCCAGCTCTCCTAAGGCTAGTAGACAAGCATTCTTTTCACAAAGCTATACTAAGTAGTAGCAAGAATAGCTTTATGTAGAAACATTTCAAATATGAAGTGAACGAGGGACGTATAGTCCCTGAGAATTCCTAATTACCATCACTCCTCAGCTTTCTATTCCAAGACAATGCTAGTCAGTTAACAGTAGCTCTCTGGAACTGATTGTATCCTGTTTGAGAGAGATTTGGCATGAACGTTTCAGCTTGACTTTGTCATAATCATATGATCTCTTGAGGAGTAGGCTCAAGGTAAAGGAGGCACCAAATCATCAATTTAGTTCTGGCACCTGATCACTTCCTTGCCAATTTAAGTAGTTTTTATGTTTTTACTCAACAAAACATTTCCTGCCTTAAAGGAAAAAAATTTTAAAAAGAGCTTTTCATTTATCTTATATTCTAAGCACGTGGAAATGGCTAATTCCACTCTAATTCTATGTTTACCAACCATTCTTTGATCCCATGATTTCAGTCTCCACCAGCAGCGGCTTCCTGTCAACAGATCTTTTAATTTACTAAGTATTAGATTAACCAGGTACATGAAATCCTGTGAGTGAAGCAATAAATATGGATTTTTTTCAGCCTGCACTTGGTCCTGAAGAGCCAAGAGAAATGATCTATGGGGGGAAAAAAAAGGTATAGTCTGGCTCCGTCTGACCTTAGGAGAAAAGGTTGAAAAGGGTCTGCTGCTACTTCTATTCTTACTTGGCTAACTTATCAACGCAGCAGACCAGCTAGAAACTAAGTGGCAGAGCCGGGCGCAGTGGCTCGTGTCTGTAATCCCAGCACTTTGGGAGGATGAGGCAGGCATATCACGATATCAAGAGATAGAGACCATCCTGGCCAACGTGGTGAAACGCTGTCTCTACTAAAAATACAAAAAATAGCTGGGCATGGTGGTGCATGCCTGTAGTCCCAGCTACTCGGGAGGCTGAGGCAGGAGAATTGCTTGAACCCTGGAGGCAGAGGTTGCAGAGAGTGGAGATCACACCACTGCACTCCATCCTGGCAACAGAGCAAGACTCCATCTAAAAAATGAAAAAAGAAGGAAGGAAGGGAAAGAAAGAGGGAGAGATGAAAGGAAGAAAAATGAAGAAAGGAAAGGAAGAAAGAAAAGAGAAAAGAAAGGGAAGGAAGGAAGGGAGGGAGGGAGGGATTAGTTGCAGAAGCCCCAGCTGGTAATAGAGGTGCATTTGCCTGGAGCTTCCTCTTGCTTCTTATTTTCCTTGGAATCAAATAGATCATCAGTAAGCAGCTGGACGGAAAGTGGATCAAAAAAAAAAGGAGCTACATAAGAACCCCACACCAAGAAGTAACAATATGTGGTAGAGTTGTTACTCTCTGCAATGGTATTATAAAACATGTCTGCAGACTTTTTGATGCTTCTCCCATTGAGAAGTGAAGATCTATGTCCCCTTACATGACTCTGTGTCAATCTTAGTGACTTGCTTATAGCCAACAGAATACATCCAAAGTGACACAGCATAATTTCCAAAACTAGTTCAGTAAAGGTTTGTGCCTAATTTTCTTGAGATGCTGAAATATTTTGGCTGTGTGAAAACAGACTCATATAGTAAATTGGTACCAGTAGAGTGGGCAGTGCTGTAAAGATACCCGGAAATGTGGAAGTGACTTTGGAACTGGGTAACAGGCAGAAGTTGGAACAGTTTGCAGGGCTCAGAAGAAGACAGGAAGATGTGGGAAAGTTTGAAACTTCCTGAGACTTGTTGAATGCTTTTGACCAAAATGCTGATAATGATATGGACAATGAAATCCAGGCTGAGGTGGTCTCAGATGGAGATGAGGAACTTGCTGGGAACTGAAGTAAACGTGACACTTGGTATGTTTTAGCAAAGAGACTGGCGGCATTTTGCTCCTGCCCTAGAGATCTGTGGAACTTTGAACTTGAGGGAAATGATTTAGGGTATCTGGCAGAAGAAATTCCTAAGCACCAAAGTATTCAAGAAGTGACTTGGGTGCTGTTAAAAACACTCCATTTTAAAAGGGAAACAGCAAAAAAGTTCAGAAACTGTTCAGCCTGATGATGCAGCCTGAAACCCATTTTTTGACAGGAAATTCAAGCCAGCTGCAGAAATCTGCATAAGCAAAAGAAGCCAAATGTTAATCACCAAGACAATGGGGGAGATGTCTTCAGGGCATGTGAGAGACCTTTGTGGCAGCCCCTCGCCTTACAGGTCCAGAGGCCTAGGAGGAAGAAATGCTTTTGTGGGTGCAGCCCAGGGTCTCCCTCCTCTGTACATCCTAGGGACTTGATGCCCTACATCCCAGTCACTCCAGTTGTGGCTAAAATGGGCCAAGATACAGCTCAACCTGTGGCTTCAGTGGGTGTAGGCCCCAAGCTTTGGCAGCTTCCACGTGGTGTTGGGCCTGTGGGTGCACAGAAGTCAAGAACTGAGGTTTGGGAACTTCCACCTAGATTTCAGAAAATGTATGAAAATGCCTGGATGCCCAGGCAAAAGTTTGCTGCAGGAGTGGGGCCCTCATGAAGAACCACTGCTAGGGCAGAAGGGAAATGTGGAGTGTAAGCCCCCACACCGAGTCCCCACTGGGGCACTGCCTAATGGAGCTGAGAGAAGACGGCCACCATCTTCCAGACCCCAGATCGGTAGATCCAATGACAGCTTGCACCATGCTCCTAGAAAAGCAGACACTCAATGTTCAGCCCATGAAAGCAGCCAGGAGGGGCTGTATGTTGCAGAGCCACAGGGGTGGAGCTGCCCAAGGCCATGGGAACCCACCTCTTGCATCAGTGTAACCTGGATGTGAGACATGGAGTCAAAGGAGATTATTTTGGAGCTTAAAGATTTGACTTCCCTGCTGGATTTTGGACTTGCATGGGACATTTATCCCCTTTGTTTTGGCCAATTTTTTTTCATTTGGAATGGCTGTACTTACCCAATGCCTGTACCCTCATTGTATCTAGGAAGTAACTAACTTGCTTTAGATTTTACAGGCTTATCGGTGGAAGGAACTTGCCTTGTCTCAGATGAAACTTTGGACTGTGGACTTTTGAGTTAATGCTGAAATGAGTTAAGACTTTGGGGGACTGTTGGGAAGGTTAAGATTGGGTTTGAAATGTAAGGACATGGGATTTGGGAGTGGCCAGAGCAGAATCATATGGTTTGGTTGTGTCCCCACCCAAATCTCATCTTGAATTATAACTCCCACAATTTCCATGTGTCATGGGAGGGACCCGGTGGGGAGGTAATTGAATCATGAAGGTGGATCTTTCCTGTGCTGTTCTCATAATAGTGAATAAATCTCACAAGATCCAATGGTTTTAAAAAGGGTAGTTTCCCTGCACATGCTCTCTCTTCCCCTGCTACCATGTAAGATGTGACTTGTTCCTCCTTGCTTTCTGCCATGATTGTGAGGCCCCCCCCCCAAGACATGGAGGAAACTATGAGTCAATTAAATCTCTTTTCTTATAAATTACCCAGTCTCGGGTATGTCTTTGCCAGCAGTGTGAAAATGGACTAATACAGATGCTCACTCCTGGAGCCCTGAGCTTTCATATAAGATGACCCACTACTCTGAGGCTGCCATGTTCCAAGAAAACCCATGCAGTAGTGTTACGGGATTTTATTGTTCTAGCTAACAGTCCCAACTGAGTTTCTACCCAGTAACCAGAATCAATCACGAGACATGTGAGTGAAAACCCCTCCAGCCATAGAGTCTTCCCAGCTGAGGCTCTAGAGGTAAGCCATCTTCATTTCCCTGTCTAGATTTCTTACACACAAAATCTGTGAGGATAATAAAATGGCTCTTTTATACCACAGAGTTTTGGGGATAGTTTGTTACCAACAACAGTAAAAAAAAAACACCAATTCTGTTGAGTCCCTGCAAATCTGGTTGAATCACATACTTATAAACACTGATGTTCATATTAAGGTCTTCTTAAAGCTGGTGATCACTACCATTAATAGAGAGGCTACATAGCATGATGCTATGAACACGAGCTATAGAGCTAAATTTTGGCAAGCTACCTCCTGAACCTCCACGTCATGATCTAGTAAACAGGAATAGCAATTTCAGTCATGCAGAGTTCTCATGTGGATTAGAGTTGATAAAACACTTAGCACAATGACTAGCAAAGAAGCAGAACCAATTTTTAAAATAGTTTAACAATACTATAATTTTCTGATTTTATGTTCCCTTTATTTTATGAAGCTTTATTTTGTCAATGATTTCCTTATTTTATGAATTATAATCACTTTATACTGCTATGGATGGACATACCTGTAAGAGTGTTTTGGTTCAATTACCAGTATAATTAGAAAATGAGAGTGCCAGGAAAAACAAATACAGGGTTATTAGTGCCGTTAGGTGGAAATTGGCGTGTCCTACCAAGCTGACTGCCATGAGTAAGATTGAATGAGCCATGATCATCAGAGTGACTGAAAATTAAGAAAGAAAATTAATTCCCAAAGGAAATCACTGTAGATCTCATTATTTCAGGAATAACCTACCTTAGGACTTTAATTAAAAATAATATTTATTCAAAATAAATGAGTGCTGGCAGGTTTCTGCAGAAACTGTAATCTTGGTTATGCTAAATTTTCTTATATTAAAGCAAACATCATTAATCTCATTTGAGATGCCCTCCTGTCTGACAGTCCTTACAGCACTAGGGCAGTTTCTTGCAGAAGCCTTTTTATCTTCACAAAAGAGTTATAACTCATGCAGATACCTAATGTAAAAAGGTCTGGGTAATTACAGCCATCACATTAAGATCTATACTGGCATTTCATCATGTTAGCAAACATAGTAAATTTGCTCTCAAAAGGAGGCCAATATCTCAACATTACCATAAAATTAATAGTGGTTATTTTATTGTTTTATTTATTTATTCCTACCAACCTTTGTTTCAGAAAAGTGCCAAGTGTTTTATTAAAATTCATAAGATACAACCAGATAAAACAGAAATTTCAGCAAGTCAATGGAGAAAATGGGACAAAAGAAAGAATGAAAGTAGAATAGTGATAGGGTTTGGCTATGTCCCCACCCAAATCTCACCTCGAAATTATAATCTGAGTTTTAATCCCCCACATGTCAAGGGAGCAACCTGGGAGAAGGTGGTTGGAACATGGGGGGGAGATTCCCCCATGCTGTTCTCATGATAGTGAGTGAATTCTCACAAGATCTGGTTGTTTGATAAGTGTCTGGTGCTTCCCCCTTCTCTCTCTCTCACCGATCCCCACGTAAGACATGCCTTGCTTCCCTTAGCCTTCTGCCATGATAGTAAGTTTCCTGAGATCTCAGGTAGTATCTTATAGCAGTGTGAAAACAGACTAATATGGAAAATTGGTACTGAGATAATGAGACATTCTTATAAGATATCCAAGAATGTGGAAACAACTTTGGAACTGGTAACAGGCAGAGGTTGGAGCAATTTGAAGGGCTCAGAAGAAGACACAAAGATGAGAGAAAGTTTGGAACTTCCTGGAGACTTGTTGAATGGCTTTGACCGAAATGCTGATAGTGACCAAAATGCTGACAATGAGTCTAGGCTGAGGTGGTCTCAGATGAAGATGAGGAACTTGTTGGAAACTGGAGCAAAGGTCGTTCTTGCTATGCTTTAGCAAAGAAACTGGTGGCATTTTGCCCTTGCCCTAAAGATCTGTGGAAATGATGATTGCGTCATGAGGGCAGTTTCCCCCATGCTGTTCTCATGACAGCAAGTGAGTTCTCACAAGATCTGGTTGTTTGATAAATCTCTGGCACTTTCCCCTTCTCTCTTTCTTGCCTGCCACCATGTAAGACATGCTTTGCTTCCCCTTTGTCTTCTGCCATGATTGTAAGTTTCCTGAGACCTCCCCAGTCATGCAGAACTGTGAGTCAATTAAACTTCTTTCCTTTACAAATTACCCAGTCTCATGTAGGATCTTTATAGCAGTGTGAAAACAGACATATACAAATAGGTAAGTAGTTAGAAGGAATGAAGTTAATCTCCATAATGCATACTGTAAAATTTTGTAAAGTCATATACTTTTAAGTTTGCCAGCTAATTGTTCGGTCATATTTCACATCTTATATCACAATTAACACTGAGAATTTTGTTCTGTAGCTATTCTGATTATTTTTGTACAAGTTACTAATAGATATTCATAGTGAGTTAAATAGTATCCTCCCTTAAAATGCACATCCACATATAAAATGTGAATGTGAAATTATTTGGAAATAATATGTTTGCAGATGTAATCAACTTAAAGATGAGGTCATAGTGTACCATCGTGGGTCCTAAATCCAGAGACTGGTGTCTTTATAAGGAGAAGGAGACTTGGACTCAGACACACACAGGGGAGAAGGCCATATGATGATGGAGGAAGAGATTGGAGTGATGCAAGGCAGGTCAAGTATCAGCAACCACGAAAAGCTAGGAAGAGGCAAGGAAGGATTCTTCCCTAGAGCTTTCAAAGGAAGCATAGCCCTGCAACGGCTTGATTTCAGACTTTTAACTTTCAAACCCGTGAAAGAATAAATTTGTGTTGTTTTAAGCCACACAGGTTGTGGTACTCTCTTAAGGCAGCCCTAAGAGACTAATAAAATGCTTAAACATTTTTTTTTCCTGAGAACCTAGAGTGTATACTCAATATTAATGTAAAGGTTTGAAGAGGAGAAAATACGGTAAAACAATCTCCTACAAATATTGCCTAGTTTTTTGTTTAACACCCCTGACTCTGCTATAGATGAGAAAACAAGTAACAAGTAAACTAATGACTAATATTATGAGAAAGAAAATTGGAAGCAGTTGCCTTTAGTTTAACAGATTGTTTTTATATAAAAATATGGGCTTTTGATATTTTATTATATACATTATTAGAGTCTAATTTTGCCAGAGCTATACAGGGAGGACTGTTTTCATAAATAAGAAATTGAAAGGCAGGCACTTTAAAGGAGAGACCAAAATGATTTCAATCTATTTTAAGACTGACTAAAGAGAATTAAAAGGGTAATATAATACCCAGAACCTGATAAAGTTGTGCTAACGTTTTGTGGTCCAAATGAAAAATTAATCTGTAATCTAAATATCCTGCAGAAATAAAACAACTGTCTCATGGCCCTGGAATTTTAAAATATGACCCTTCATTGATAGGGTTGGTAACTGGTGTTCACTCACAAAGGCCTACTGCTAGGAGTCAGGGCACTTTGCTTCTCAGCTCTTCCAACATAAGACCTGCCATCAACATAGTTTTGAGTTACACTCAAAAGGCAGAATGTGGATGTTACTGGGATCATGTGTCTCTTTCATGCCATGAAAATTCACTGTAACTAGATCACAAGCCTGCAGCCTGTGGGCCACGTTCACCCAAAGATTTGTTTGGCCTGCTATTTTGTTTTTAATTAATTGCTAACTTTAATTTTTCTTAATTTTAATTAACTGCTAACTTAAAAGATTAGATTTTATATATAATTCCCTATTACCTGTGGGCATGAATTTCTTCACGGCAATCATCTAGAGCTGAATAGCAGTATTCCTTCTGCGGGAGGCAAGCCCGACTGTGCCTACCATGCCAGGTCCCTGTGAATATATAGCACAGTGATAAGAGTTAAGGTCCTCTGGTTGTGTGACCTTGAGCAAGTAGTTTTTCTTCTTTGACCTGTATCATCCTCTTGTATATAATAGGCATACTTATAGTGTTTATCTCATTAGGTTGTTTGGGGGATTAAGGGAATTAAAATTTATAAAGCACTTAGAGCACTGCCTGGCACACAGTAGAAACTCAACAAATGTTAGTTTTTAAATTCTTATGAATATTATTAATTCTTATTCTCCTTATCGTCTTACCTAGTTCACTTCCCTCACATTTTTACTTGCCTGATCTCTTTTGGTGTTTGTGTTTTTGACTCCAGCTCTAGGTAAAGCCCTATCCTCAACCGGAGGTAAAGGAGACAGCTAGTCTCCTGTGTATTAGGCAGTGAGGGGCCAGCTGAGGTTATACCCAGTGATTAACAGCCCAGATTCTACACTCAGCCTGAGTTCCAATCCCAGTTCTTCCACTTTCTGGCAATACAGGCTTTGGCAAATTAGTTAATTCTCTAAAACCTGTACTCACTTATGTAAAATAGTAATCAAAATGTTGTGAATTGCAGGAACAGAAAACCAGACACCCACATTTTCTCACTTATAAGTGGAAGCTAAGTACGAACACATGGACACATTGGGGGCAACAACACACACTGGGGCCTGTGGGAGGGGGCAAAGAGAGGGAGAGCATCAGGAAGAATAGTTAAGGGGTGCTGGGATTGATACCTAGGTGATGGGCTGATTTGTGCAGCAGACCACCGCACACGTTTACTTATGTAACAAACCTGCACATCCTACACATGTACCCCGGAACTTAAAATAGGAGTTGAAGGAAAAAAAAAACTGTTGGGAATCAATGTGCCTAGTACATAGCTTTTAGCTTTTATTATTGACAACCTATAGCAGACCCCAGCATTTTCCCACCCACCGACAACCTCTGGCCTCGGCTGTTTTATTTCTCCCAACAGGCTGCCAGTGCCATTCAGTGATCTGCACCTTGCTGGAGGCTGTTTCCCAAGGGAGTTTCTAGGTCTCTGGGAGATATAAATTGGGAGGAAATGAGGTATAGCTTGGAGCCACTCATTCTCAATTCCCTAGCTCCCCTTTACCTTGTTACCTCAGAATATATATCACAAATGGCATTAAAACTTACTTGACCTTATAATGACTGTTGCATCCTTTCTAGCTTCTTGAAATTAGCAACAATTCTTTTGTGATTATTCCTACCTTTTCAAATAGTGAGGACATCTAAAATATGACAAAGGGACGAAGGCATTCCAGGTTCTTATTGCTTTCCAAAATAATTTACTTGTCCTCTGGACAGACCTCAATTGATTGCCTTGGCAGTGGGGCCTCCAAACTACAGCATGAACGCTCTCTAAATCTTATCAAGGATTTAAAAATAACACTCTAGACAGCCACATTAAAGTGTTCCTGAGAACAGATGACCTCAACAGTATTTTCTGAAGAATGCTTTCTACTAGTTAACTTGTTTTAGGTTCTATAATTGTAAGATTTTTATTTTTTAAAAGGAGTGTTTCTAAAACAGTAGCAACTATCGAAGTGTTGACTCAACAGAAATATCTTTCTTGTAAAATTATTGTCTGTAGAGAAAAGGTTTCAGAATCTCAGTGACCATAAAGATTCAAGAATAGCTGAATGTTAAGTTGATTTTTAAAACTTAATCAGGAAAAACACAAACATGGCCATAGTAGCCTTATTTTTTAAGCCAAAAAAAAAAATCCAAAAATCTATTAACAGTAGATGGGTAAATTACTCGTGGTAATTCAAATGCTAGAATACAACAAAGAAAAAAGTAAACTATTGCTACATGTAACAACAAGGATGAATTTTGCAGACATAATGTTAAGTGAAAGAAACAAATCTCAGAATACTGGTTACTGTAGAGGGACCAGAAGGGTCCCTCTAATAAAAATCTTAGAATTATAGAACCTAAACATGGATAGGAAAGGAACACAAGGGAATTTTCTTGAGTATTGGAAATGCTTTATATCTTCAACTGGGTGTTGTTTATATAGGTTTACACGTCTCTAAAGAGTTATTGAGCTATACATTTAAGTGCAGTAGACTTCACCGTGTTTAAGTTATACTTCAATTTAAAATAAATTTTAAAAACTAAGAAACTTTTGGATGTGGACTTTCATTCTTATTCTTTTTTTTTTTTAAATGGAGTGTCATTCTGTCACCCAGGCTGGAGTGCAGTGGCTCGATCTTGGCTCACTGCAACCTCCAACTCCCAGATTCAAGCAATTCTCTTGCCTCAGCCTCCCGAGTAGCTGGGACTACAGGCATACACTGCCAAGCCCAGCTAATTTTTTTTTTTTTTTTTTTTTTTTTTTTTTTTAGTAGAGCCAGGGTTTCACCGTGTTTCCCAGGCTGGTCAAGAACTCTTGAGCTTAGACAATCTGCCTGTCTCAGCCTCACAAAGTGCTGGAATTACAGGTACAAGCCACCATGCCTGGCTGCATGTGGAATTCCATTCATCAACTGCACATGGCTCCATTATGGGCTGTGTGTAAAGTTAGAGTTTTTGTCACCAAAAAAATTGATATGTTTGTATTTGACATTGCCATTCAAATTATTTGTCTTTAGAGTAATAGCGTTTGTTTTGTTCATTGAATAAGAGTTTCAGTGTTGTTTTGTTTTTCAGGAAAATTGAAAAGCTTCTTTATGTAGTTAAACCAAACAACCTAAGTTTGGATACTCCCAGCAGCTTTACATTTATGTAATTCCACACCATCAAGTCCTTTTTTATTATCATGAGAGTCAGCTGTGGGTGAGAAGGAAATGGCCTTCAAAATGGTCAGTTCTGGATCAGAATTCACATTAAACCACTCACCAGCTAGAAGGCCACTTATAGTTGAATCATGCTAGCTAAAAATCACTTCCCCTACCTGAACCTGTGTGTTTGCACCTGCAAAATGTAAATAATGCCTCCCTTGTAGCATTATTGAATTAGTTGGAATAAAGTTTACGAAACTCTTGGTAGATACTTTTTTAAATAGGAATTAGCACTTATCTAAATCACTATTTTATTTATTATTTTCAACTTTTATTTCATGTTCACGGGGTACATGTGCAGGTTTGTTACATGAATAAATTGTGTGTCATGGGGGTTTGTTGTACAGATTATTTTATCTCCCTGATAATAAGCATAGTATCTGGTAGGTAGTTTCTCAATCCTCACCCTCCTCCCACCTTCCACCCTCAAGTGGGCCCCAGTGTCTATTGTTCCCTTCTTTGTGTCCACATGTATTTCATATTTAGCTCCCATGTACAAATGAGAATATGCAGTATTTGATTTTCTGTTCCTGCGTTAATTACCTTAGGGTAATAACCTCCAGCTGCATTCATGTTGCTGCAAAGGACGTCATCTCATTCTTTTTTTATGGCTGTGTAGTATTCCATTGTGTATATGTACCACATTTTCTTCATCCATTTCACCATTTATGGGTATTTAGGTTGAATCCATGTTTTTGCTACTGTAAATAGTGCTGCAATGAACATTGTGTGTATGTGTCTTTACAGTAGAAGGTAAAGGATTATTTTTAAAAGATTATAAATTACATCCATAAGTATCCAAGCCTCAAATATGTACAACAAAGGAACGAGGGAAAGGCCAAAACTTTTGTCTATGCTTATTAAACAACAGTATAATCTTTGGCTCAGCCGTGACCCAATAGCAGGTCTTAACTTCCTCTTCAGATTTTTCTGGCATCCTTACCCACTCTGGCTCACCCATCCCTCACTGAAACAGAACATTCCCCTGCTTCTCTCTTACATTTTCCCTCACTACCACCTGAATTCTAGGAGTCCACTCCAGGGCCCAGAGCCCCAGCTTCTTGCCTATAACATCTTTTCACCAAAGTCAATCTCTTGTTACCAACATACCCAAAAGTGGTCTTTATTCAACAGTTTTCAGACTAAACTCAATTATAATTTGTGCAAAATAAACGACTAGACGTAGGCATACACATATACAGGTAAAAGCTATAAAAGTAAATATGACCTTAAAAGTCTGCCGCTTTATTTCTTTGTTAACTCAAGTCTTCTTTAAATTTTTACTTCACTGGAGGAAATATTTGCTCTAGAGAGTGTATTTCTCAAAGGTAGAGGCATGCTATTGGCATTTAGAGAAAGACAATTCATTGTGCCAGACTGCCACACATAGTGAAATGTTTAGTGCCCTTGGCGCTACCCAGTGAGGGCAATAAAGATGACTTCAGGAGTGTAGCATGGATAGCAAGCAACTACACCTGGGCATTGCTTCCCTGGAAGAGGAAGCAGGGTGTGACTCCCAGTAGAATGTAAGCCGAGAAGATAAAGTTGATTGCAAGAAAATAAAATTTCATTTCTTGCACATGAGTTTGGGGATGAAGCTTGGCACTCAGTTAACTCCTATGTAGTGGAAAGAATTCAGGATTAGGAACAGCATTGCCATGGACATGAATACAACACCTAGAGGAGCACCAGTCAAATCATATGCATTACGGCCTTGTATGTTCATTAAGACAAATGTTCCATTAATGGAAGTATCTTAAGAGGGAGGCACTTTTCTAATTTGAGCAAAGATGCCATATGGACTAGAGGCAGCCCTACTGGGAGTTTGAAGACCTCGGGATCTATGCTCTTTACGTCACTTAATTGCTATGCACCATTTTCCCATCTTTCAAAAGGCTATAAAGCAAAACTGTTAGAGGACTGGTAAGTCAGCTGACTGGAAAGAAGGTAAACACAAAAAATAAAATGAAACATATACTTTTGAGAAAATGACTGCATGATACTTTCAATTTCTTTTTAATTTGAAAGGAAAATCGTGTGGTTAGAGAGAGGTCCTGAAGCTATCTTAGTTCATGAGCCCTTGGTTCCTCAGTAATTTTTTCACTGTGCTCCCTAGGTCTAAAGAAATACTGAATAGGTTCGTTATTGCATAATTAAGGTACAAACAGCGTATTTCTGACCTAAAAACTCAGTACCTTTAAAAAATAATGCACATAAATGGAAAGAAACATATTTTTGTATCATTCTTAAATAATCATACTAACAGAGTATGTGCCTGCCTAGCAAAGCACAATTTTTCAAACCTTAGAAACAGACTGAATATTGTCACCAGTCTTTCCTGTTCCACATTGACAGGTACTTCATTTTCATCACAGCAACTTGCAAAAACCTACCTTTCCAATGATGTGACATCATCTAAAACAATGTAGTGCAATCTAATATTGAAATATGCGAACTGCTCTAAACGAATACATTGCACAATCTCTAACACAAGCCAAGTTTCTCTCAAAATTTGTCCCATAATCCCTTGTGAGTTCACTATGGCATCTCACTCCCAGAGGATCTCTGTGCACTGTTTAAGACAAAGGGATTGGGACAACGAAACCCTAGACACATTGAAGTTAACTGTAGTAAAGGTGTTTGTAATGGCCTAATACTCATGACTTTGAAAAGCTATTATTAAGTTAAAATTTCAGCACTAAAGAGCCTGTTTATTTTCTTTTGGGCACTTGAGATAATGTCTTCAGAAACGTTTTGACAATTCTGAGGTGCTGTAACAGTATTTGTAAAATTAGCTGGTGAAAGAGCTGTCCACTAGAATGTTAAGTTCCAAGAGGCCAGGGAGTTTTTTATCCTCAACGTCTAGAATAATGTTTGGGATATTACTAGTCCTTAGTAAGTATTTGATGAATTAATGAAAGAAATATGAAATCATTTACATTTTGAAGTCTTAGTGTTTTTAATAGAGTTGCAGAGTTGGCTTGGGTTTCATGCTTTTCTTTATATTTCTATATTTATATTTTGGTCAGTGTCCTTCCAAATGAAACTTAAGCAACAGTGTAGTTGTAGTTTTATATGTAAAAGTGTTTACCACACATATTTGCTCAATAAATAGTTAATTTTTTATAAAGGGAGGCAAATTATGGATGGTGGTGAGAATATAGGCTTTGTTCTAAGACAAATCTGGGTTTGAATTGAGTAATATCGAATTTCAATTATCAAAATTTAATCAAATTATCAAATTTCAAATCAATTATCAAAATACAATTATCAAATATCTCTGGGTCCCAGCTTTTTTATATGTAATATAGGGATAAACATAATATTATGTATGGTTGTTGTAAGGGTTAAATGAGAAAATATATGTGAAGCACTTAGTGGAATGCTTGCAACATACGAAGTGTAAATGAGAGCTATTATCCTACTAGGCGATTTTCGGTTTACTTGGCGCATCTCATTCCTCACTCAGGTGAGTTTTAAGTGTGTACATTATACACACCAGGCAAATGCTACGTTAGGACTGCACTGGTCTGGAATGCTTTTCCACTAAACATCCACTTCCTTCCTACGAGTCTTTGCTCAAATCCACCTTCGTGAGGCATACACAAAACTTCCTATTTATAATTGCACCTCTCCATACTCCTTGCTCTGATCAGCTTTTCTCCCTAGCACTTATCACCATATAATATACTATTTTCTATTTTGTTTTAGTCTGTGCTTACAAGAACATAAACTCCAGGAAGGTGGAGATTTTTGTCTGTTTCGTCCAATGATGTTTAAGGTGTAGATCAGTCCCCAACACTGGGTAGACACTCAATAAATATTTGTAGAATTGAATTTATGTGATTTGAATATATTTCCACTGAATTTTGTAGTTTTTACTTTGGGTCCATTTAGCTTGTCAGCATCATTTTAAAAAATGATTACCTGCTTTCATCCTACATCCTTAAGTATGACTCATCACTCACATACCATATAACCAGCACTCACTGGGGAAAGCTCCAAGTACCCAGCTCAGTTCAATTAGCTGTGTGACTAGCTGCGTGAACCTTAGCAATTTATTCAGCTTCTCTGTGTCTTGAATGCATCATCTATACACGGGGATAAAAGCCATCTCCATGTAACTGTTAATAAGGATTCAATTACTACAACAGTGCCTGGCACACATCCAATAAATATTAGCTATTGTGATTATATTTGCAGCCAAGTCCAGGACCCTCTCCTCTCAATCCTATTCTGCATCTCTATTGCTCCCTTGCTGGGGTATTCATTCTCTCCAGACCCACCCTTTCTTTCCTTTCCACCTCTTACCCAACAGTTCTGAAAATGATGTCAAGGTCTCTTCAGTGCCAACTGTCCTCTGTCCTCCGTTTTGTTTTTTGTATTTGTCATTAGATCCAAACTGTATTCAGAAGCTTCAGCTAATTCCCTGACTAACCTGTGCCTGGACTGAAGCTTTTATGTTTTACCAATGTGATTCTAAGAAAAATTCCCATAGAAGCTAGAAGGTAACATTACAAATTTTCTTGGCCTTAATCCAGAACTATTTTAATACTATCTTTTATCACATAACTTACTCCATTTCAAGTTTTTTATTTTTTTTAAGTGTGTCCTCCTTAACAGCTCATGCTTGTACTGTTTTAAAGAGAAAAACAATTTCAGGTCTTAATTAACAATTTTGTTTGCCTTGAAATTTATTTAAAAATTTTAGAAATTTTTGTGTATATGCTCTCTGAGCTTTATGCTGAGTCCAGAGGAAAAGAAAATATGCTCTTCCCTGGATGGGCTGTGCCATCTCATCTTGGGCTGTGAAGTCTGCCCTACCCCATGCCACCAGTCACAGGAGAAGGAAGCTGCCAGAGAACTTGGCTAAAAAGGGGCGTGGGGAGTAAAAGGTCCAAAGGATTAAATTTCCGGCTCCCAAAATAACCCCTGACTACTCCTGTCACCTCCAAATCAGGCCCTGCACACTTCTTCATGCTGGCAGAGTGACACCTCTCTGGCCTGATCCCAGGGGGCCCTGATGAGCTATGGGTGCCCCTTTTTCTCTGCAAGACAGTCCCGTAGAGAAGCTGAAGAGCCCACTGAATTAAGGGTGGACATGCAGGATGTATTTTTTCTTATACTCTTATCATTCTTCTCCTTACTTACTCTCTTCTGTCTTCTTCTCCATCTGTCTCCAGGCTCCTGAAAGACCCCGTGATAGTGTTTTCTAAAACTTAATAATTTGAGTCCCACTATCATAATGTTCCCCTCCCCTGTTCTGCCTACCCAGCCCCGCCCCACCATATCCAAATCCCACCTGTTCTATTTGATAGCTTACTTTTTCACTTAAAAATGTAAAATCTAGCTTTTAATGTATAGCACTGCTTTAAATTTAAAATCAGTTTCTTTGCCATAAAAGGAAAGCTCCCTGATAAATGTAATGAAAACAAAAATATATAGTAATGGAATTTTAGTTGGATATGGCTGCTTGCTGCAGGCCTGTACCTGACTTCTGCTGTTAGATTAAGAAATGCTGAAGAAGCGTTAAAAACATAGCATCGAAGTGAGACTTGATCTTCGAAATAGAGACACAGAAAGAGAACCAAACTTTCTGTGAGAGTTTGTTGAAATCTGATAGGCTTCCTTCATCCCATTTCCTTCAAAAATTACACTACTTGCTAACTGTACTAAAAAACGTTTTGCACATTTTTTTTTTCTCATTATTTGCTCACAGCTTTTGACCAACTACCAGAGAATGTTTCGGAAACAGGACTAACTCCTGTGGATGACAGAATGCGACCGTTGAATGGGACACTGGGTGTCACCTGGTCCAAATCTTGACCCATTTTCATTTTCCCCGAAAAAAGACTTGCGGCTCGGAACCGAATGAGACATGTTCAACGTCACAGAAAGGGTGGTCTAATGTTTTGGTTCCTGCAGCCCAGAGAACTAGCTATTCCATTCCGCAGGAGCCTTGGCGAAAACCTGCCCGTGGCGCAAGGCCAAAGTTCTCGCCTCCACTGTGTTGATCGCAGTTGCCAGGGCAGCGGCGCATTGTTCTCCGCCTCGTCCTGGTGACGTCACGGAGCAATGTCCAATGGGAAAGGAGAGCGGCTCGGCGTTTCGCACTTCCTTTCCCGGCGGGCACCGCCTGCGCCGCGGCGAGAGAAGCGTCGTCAGTGCAGGAGGCTGGGTCGCGTCGCGGCCGCGGCGAGTTAACATCGTTTTTTACAGTCTGTCCGCGGCTGCCGCCGCCCGAGACAGAACGAGAATGTTCAGGATGCTGAGTACCAGCTTTGAGGAGGACCCGTTCTTCTCGTAAGTTGCGGGAGCCAGGAGCCCGAGGTCGCGCGGGAATTCAGGGATTTTGAGGAGAGCTTTTTTAAGGGAAAAGAGCGAGTTTTAGAGGGCCAAAGAGAATTCGGTGTAACCCAGGAGGCAGTTTGAGGGAGATGGGAATTTGGAGGCCTGGGAGAGAAGGGAGAGGGGGACTTAGTGGTGTGTGAGAGAGGGAAGTGAAGGATTTGGGCGCGTGAGGTGGAGATAGGAGAGTTTGGATGTGTGAGGTGGGCAGAAGTTTGGGGGCGTGAGGTAGGGGGAGGAAAGTTGAGGGCATGAAGTGGGGGGGGAGGAGGGTTGAGGGCATGAGGTGGGGGGAGGGTTGAGGGTGTGAGGTGGAGGAGGGTTGAAGGCCTGAGGTGGGGGAAGGGGTTTGAGAGTTTGAAGTGAGGGGAGAAGGGTTGAAGGTGTGAGGTGGGGGAAGGGTTTGGGAGTGTGAGGTGGGGGTAGGAGGGTTGAGGGAGTGAGGTGGGGAAAGGGTTTGGGAGCATGAGTTGCTGGGGAGGAGGGTGGAGGGCGTGAGGTGGTGGGAGAAGGGTTTGGAGGAGTGAGATGGGGGGGGTTGAGGGCGTGAGGTAGACAGAGGAGGATTTGGGGACATGAGGTGGGTTTGGGGATGTGAGATGTGGGAGGAGAGTTGAGGTCATGAAGTCGGGGGAGGAGAGTTGAGAGCATGAGGTGGGGGAGGGGGGTTGAGGGCGTGAAGTGAAAGGAGGAGGGTTTGAGGCGTGAGGTGTGGGAGGAGGGTTGAGGGCGTGATGTGGGGGGGGAGGAGGGTTTGGGAGCGTGAGGTGCTGGGGAGGGTTGAAAACCAGAGGTGCAGGGTGGAGGGGAGGAGGGTTTGAGGGTGTGAGTTGGTGGGGAGGGTTTGGTGTGAGGTGTGTGGAGGAGCGTCGAGGGTGTGAGGTAGAGGAAGGAGGGTTGAGGGTGTGAGTTGGTGGGGGGGGGGTTTGGGAGCGTGAGGTGGGGGAGAGGAGGGTTACGGGCATGAGGTGGATTGGGGAAGATTTGAGGGCTGAGTAGGGTTTGAGGGTGTGAGGTGTGGGAGGAGGGTTGGGAGTGTGAGGTGGGGCAAGGGGGGTTGGGGGTGTAAGGTGAGGGGGAAGGGTTGAGGGCGTAAGGTAGGGGGAGGAGGGTTTGGGGGAGTGAGGTGTGGGAACCGGAGGGTTGAGGGTGTGAGGTGGACTGAGAGTTGATGGCCTGAGGTTGGGGGAGGAGGGTAGAGTAAGGGAGGTGGACAGAGAGCTGAGGGTATCAGGTGTGGGAGGAGGATTGGGGGCATCAGTTGTGGGGAGGAGGGTTTGGGGGCGTGAGGTGGAAAGAGGGCCGAGTAGCCTCCTCCGTCACGCTGCCGGTGTGCCTGCTGCTTTCAACTTGGTCAGCCTTTGGGTGCCCGCCATGGCTTCCCGTGTCCAGAGTCTGCCTTTGCAGCTGCGAGGGCTTTGCAAGTGACATAACCACCATCTCAGTGAAACTTCTGGTGAGAATTATGTTCACATAATTGCAAATGGGAGCCGGGGAATATTTATAGCTCCCCTTTAAACTACAAATAGGAGCAGGGAGTATGTTACAGCATGGTAGTTCGTTGAAAAGGGAAAGTTTTTAAAACAGCATTTTCCCTGTGAGTGGGGAATGTGTCTGTGAGAGCACAACAAAGTTGGAGAGTTGTGCTCCCTCTTCGAAGGTGTTGGAAGTTTCCAAGTGCGCTGTTTCCCTTGCTTACTTTGTTACAGAGCTAATCTTGTTTGTGAAGGGATTCCTCTTTCTGTCAAAACTAGAAATAGGACAGGGAAGCCGATGAGGGATGGTGTATTTAACACCTCAGGGAAGTAAGTGCCATTCATTGCCTTTTGAAGGTTCCCAGTGAAATAATGAGATGCCCTAGGAAGAAGGCATCCAGAAATTAGTTTCACTATGATTTATTTTCTGAGTTGCGAGTTTTTTTTTTAATTCTAACTTTGGCGATTATTATAAACATTGACATAGTCTAATTGCATCCTTAAGAGGAGAAATTTGTAATACCTTTTAGCCCAAGTGTGTTTTGCCAGTTCGAATTTTGAATTCGTGTCTAGTTTATTTTGATCCCTTAAATTTTCTAGATTTGCAATTTGGAAATGCAAATAGTGTGTGGGGGGGTGTTGTGTGTGTGTGTTTGAGACAGAGTCTCACTCTGTTTCCCAGGCTGGAGTGCAGTGGCAGGATCTGGGCTCACTGCAGCCTGCGCTTCTCAGGCTCAAGCGATCCTCCTGCCTCAGCCTCACAAGTAGTTGGGACCACAGGAGGGAGCGACCACACCTGGCTAATTTTTTTGTAGAGACGGGGTTTCGCCATGTTACCCAGGCGGGTCTCAAACTCTTGAGCTCAAGCAGTCTGCTTGCCTCGGCCTCCCAAAATGCTGGGATTACAGGCCTGAGCCACCTTGCCCCAGCCAATGTTTTTGTTTAAATAAATGATTAGATTTTCGAGACCGTCCTGGTCAACATGGTGAAACCCCGTCTCTACTAAAAATGCAGAAAAATTAGCTGGGCGTGGTGGCGCGCGCCTGTAGTCCCAGCTACTCGGGAGGCTGAGGCAGGAGAATGCTTGAACCCGGGCAGCGGAGGTTGCAGTGAGCCAAGGTCGCGCCACTGCACTCCAGCCTGGCACCTGGTGACTGAGTGAGACTCTGTCTCAAAAAAAAAAAATAAATAAAATAAAATAAATGATTAGATTTAAATGTGTTTGTACTAATTTAAAACAAAATAACATTAATAATTAAAAAGATAATGAACAGTGGGAAAAGGAAATGATTAATATAGAAAAAATGATTAACTTTTTTCCTGAAGGTTATTTATTAAGGCATACATGAACTCAGGCAGATTTATTATGCCATTTTATTTAACTTGTTTAGGAGCTGTTTGGGATACAGACAGTGTTATTTTAACAAGTTTAAATTTTTGTATTATTGTGATTCTCTCTTTTGAAAGCTAGAGGCCAGGCACGGTGGCTCATGCTTGTAATCCCAGCACTTTGGGAGGCCGAGCAGGGTGGATCACCTGAGGTCAGGAGTTTGAGATCAGCCTGATCAACATGGTGAAACCCCTACATAAAAAAAAAAATACAAAATTAGCCAGACATGGTGACGCATGCCTGTAATTTCAGCTACTTGGGAGGCTGAGGCAGGAGAATCGCTTGAATCTGGGAGGCAGAGGTTGCAGTAACCTGAAATCATGCTATTGCACTCCAGCCTGTACAACAAGAGTGAACTCCGTCTCAAAAAAAAAAAAAAAAAAAAAAAATTGAGCCACAGAATATTATTTTGTAAAATCCATAGATTTTATTATTTTGTGTTATATAAGCTCTGGCTTTCAAAAGAATTACAGTAATACAGATTCATAGATTATTGAACTGTTGAAGTTGTTCAGTCATTCGTATGTAAATATGACATCATACAATGGTTAACAGCTGAGAAGATTATGATAGACAATTTTTGAGTTGTATTATATCCTTGGTTATACCAAAAGTTGTTTTATATCCTTCATTGTCACAGTTAAAGATTCCATCCTCAACTAAACTGTGAATGTGTAATGAGTATAATATCTTCTTTAAAATGTCTAGCAGAAGTGTAATTTAAACTCTTGAGTGATTCTTTCTGAGCAAAGGCAATGAATTCAAGAGTCAGGGTCAGAAATAGTAACAGACTACAAATAGTAAGCATACAGAAGAACACTCTACCTCCATGCTTAGGATGGAAAGGACTATCAGTTGCTCTTTCAGTTATCACCGTCTATAGCCTTTCTCAAATGCAGGGAGCCGTATCATAAAAATTTAAGGTAAAATTGTTGCAGTTAACTTTTTTTAAAAAAGGCTAATCTCCTTTATTTATCACAAAACTTTTGCATAGACCTTTTAAATATACAAAACATTGGCCAGAACTTTGCTTATAGACTGTCATCTTTCATTATCACCATATTACAGTTAACTTTATAAAATTGATTCATACTTAACAATTTCTTTTCTCCACAATGAGTTATATTTAAACACACTTTTGGGATATGGGAGAAAAAGAATGTGAGTTTATATTTATTTCAGGTAATCTATTTGACCCACCCCCTTTAACCTCAGCCTTTAAACAAAATGAGTATGCATTTCTTAAGTCAAACAAAGAACTGATAAAGGTGACAAACTCCTTGTTGAATCATCCACTAACCTTAGGAACATAGAGAAGTGAAACACATAGCCCATGCCCACCATCTTTTATGTAAATATTATCCCTGTTGCTAACATTGTGTCAGGTCATAGAAAAGAGTCAGTAACTATTGTTTAATGGTGAGTTGCTTTCCTTTATTCTCTTTTTTGTAGTCAATCTAGTATTTTGTTGATTATTAAAAGTAATTATCATTTGCTTTTAACAAATAACAATGTCGATGTTGGCATTTTCTAATTAGAACATTACCATTTTCTAAATAGTCCATTAGAGTTGCTTATATTGTTCACAAGGTTAGTCAGTATAAGCAAACTCTACTGATTTACTAATTATTTTTAAATGGACAAAAAATGTATACTTCTTTGATATAAAAATATTATTACTAAATAGTATGAGACTGATAAAATGCTGTGGTTAAATTGTTAATTACTTAAAATACTTGAGTAACAAGTAAAATCTGTAATTTTGAATTCAAATATATTCAGTTTCAATGTTTACCTTATAACAGTGCATCTTAAATGTTTCTTCAGAAAAGTAAAAGGAAATGTTAAAAGTGAAATTTTAAAATTTGGTGTTTTGTTATATACTTGGGATTTTTAAACTTTGGTATCTTATGTCTCAGGGCTGAAGTCATTTTATTGAAAATTTGCATCACAGTATATTCAGATATACCTTTTTAAAACAATATCTGTTCCTTGGTTAAAAACACAAAGGTTAAAAGGTAGCACTTCCTGGCATGCAGTTTCTATCAAATTTTTATTTGCTAAGAATATGCATATAGTTAAGTAGATACATATAGATGAGAGGATTTTGAAGTTAAATGGTTTTGGCATCATATACCCTAGAAAACATTGATTATATAGTATGAAAGTTTATAAATATCTACTATGATAGGCATGGGCAAGGACTTCATGACTAAAACACCAAAAGCAATGGCAACAAAAGCCAAAACAGACAAATGAGATCTAATTAAACTTAAGAGCTTCTGCACAGCAAAAGAAACTATCATTAGACTGAACTGGCAACCAACAGAATGGGAAAAAATTTTTTGCAATCTACTCATCTGACAAAGAGCTAATACCCAGAATTGACAAAGAACTTAAACAAATTTACAAGAAAAAAACAACCCCATCAAAAAGTGGGCAAAGGGTATGAACAGACACTTCTCAAAAGAAGACATTTATGCAGCCAACAAACATAAGAAAAAAAGCTCATCATCACTGGTCATTAGAGAATTGCAAATCAAAACCACGTTGAGATACCATCGCACACCAAGTTAGAATGGTGATCATTAAAAAATCAGAACACAATAGATCCTGGAGAGGGTGTGGAGAAATAGGAATGCTTTTACTCTGTTGGTGGGAGTGTAAATTAGTTCAACCATTGTGGAAGACAATGTTACGATTCCTTAAAGATCCAGAACTAGAAATACCATTTGACCCAGCAATCTCATTACTGGTATATACCCAAAGGATTATAAATCAATTCTATCATAAAGACACACACATGTATGCTTATTGAAGTGCTATTCACAATAGAAAAGACTTGGAACCAACCCAAATGCCCATCAATGATAGACCGGATAAAGAAAATGTGGCACATATACGCCGTCAAATACAATGCAGCCATAAAAAAGGGTGAGTTCATGTCCCTTGTAGGGACGTGGATAAATCAGGAAACCATCATTCTCAGCAAGCTGACACAAGAACAGAAAATCAAACACTGCATGTCGTCGCTCATAAGTGGGTGTTGAACAATGAGAACACATGGACACAGGGAGGGGAGCATCAAACACCGGGGCCTGTCGGGAGGTTGGGGGGGGCTAGGGGAGGGATAGCAGGGGGGTGGGAAGATAGGGAAGGGATAGCCTTAGGAGAAATACCTAATGTAGATGATGGGGTGATGGATGCAACAAACCCATTCGTTACGGGTATACCTATGTAACAAACCTGCACATTCTGCACATGTATCCCAGAGCTTAAAAGTATAAAAGAATAAATTAACATTTAAAACAATAATAAAATTATTTTTCAAAAAAAAATTGGTAATAGAAATGTTTTGATCCCGTTTAATTAGATACAGTTGATGTTGAATCTTACTATAGAAAATAAACTCAAGCTAGCAATAGTAATTTTTATAGAGTGTCTTTCTTCACTGCAATATTCAATTTGTTTTTTTCTTTAAATGTCAAATGTGGGACTATTTGTATAAAATTAAAGGATCTAGATGCTAAAAAAAAATCTAATATGATCCAGAATTTTCTGTTTGGCACAGAAACAAGAACTTTGATTCTTCTGAGCTACAAAAATGTAATATGCAAGTCTACAAAAAATAACTATGTTAGCACTTACCAGCTATTAGAGATTAAAAGCTCAGAAGCAGGCTGGCAAACCTGTCAACCTTAATTTTTTTTTTTTTTTTTTCTGAGACAGTCTCGCACTGTTGCCTGGGCTAGAGTGCGATGGAGCGATCTTGGCTCACTGCGACCTCCACCTCCCAGGTTCATGAGATTCTCCTGCCTCAGCCTCCCAAGTAGCTGGGATTACAGGCACACACCACCACACCTGGCTAATTTTTTGTTTTTAGTAGAGACAAGGTTTCACTATGTTGGCCAGATGGTCTCGAACTCCTGACCTCGTGATCTGCCCACCTCAGCCCCCGCAAAGTGCTAGGATTACATGTGTGAGCCACCGCGCTCAGCCAACCTTAATTTTTAATCATAAATTATTGTTGTCTCTTCTTTAAGCCTCTCACCTCTTCATATGAGCATCATATATATCTGATGATCAGTATTTGGTCAAAGTACTGCATGTATTCAAAGGATGTTACTTCTATCTCCTTATATATATAATTTCTATTTTAAAAATTTTTATAAATTTTTCTTTATTTTATACTTTGGAAGTAGTTGGATTTATTAAAGAACACTGCTCTGTCTTATCCACTGATGGAGTTGAAAGTGAATGTATTCTATGTAAAAGATGTGGATTAACTTTTTTCTTGATGGAAAACATTCTCATTGTAGGAAATAAAACCGCCACTTTAGATAAGCTTTTGGAAACAGTGTTCAAGGTTACTAACATACTTGTTTCAGATGGACGGTCTGAGGTAGAGTCTTCGTCAAATTGTGATAGCTTGGCTCTAGTTAATATTCTGCCGTGTACATCTCTCATTCTAAACACTTAATAAAAGTAGCTTGAGAATAGTCAGCTAAAATGTTATTGATTTTCAAGGTCCCACTTTATTCTAAGACCCTGAATATCTACTGTGAAGTTACCTACTATAATTGTTCTTAGGAATATTTTAATCTATAAATTTCTTGTAAATGAACTTTGCAAATTATAATATCATATTTGAAAGAATGAGACACTGTAAGCCTTGAGCTGAAAGGGTGTCTAAGGTATACTGTTCATTTGGGGCATTCTTTGGTTCATGAGATAAAAAACATTGAGTTAGTTGCTAAGAAACACAGCATGACTAGGAGATGGTTGCTGGGTCAAAGAATGCCATATGGTAGCATGTACCCACAAGATAATGCCTACTTGTGCCAATTAATACTATCTGTGAAAAAGGAGCGAACTATTTATAGAATATCAAAGGAGCATAATCATTTCCACATTTCTTTTAATATCAAAGGCTTCTGCCACACCAACACTTTGTACTTCAAGACAATGGAAAAATACAATTTCTTAATAGAAATGTAATTCATTATTTAATCATTTCTTTAGTTTCTACTATAGGCCCAACCCTGCAGGTTCTCTTAAATTTTTAGGTTTCTTGCCCCTGCCCTTAAAATCCTTCTTTGAGTGTTACATGCATTATTTCTAGTATCAAAACCTGGATCTTGTCTATTTTCCTTATAGACCAGTCTCCCTCATTGAAACTAGGGAACATTTCTTTATGATCAAGAGACCTGTAACAATCTGCTGGCTAAGCTTTTGCCACTACCACGTATAATGGAAGAGGGGGAGTTTCCCTTAATGAATGGGTCTACCATGTCAGTTATCTGAGAACCTTATGTAATAAGGTAATGCTTTTTGCTTAGAAGCACAAGTATTTATATTCTTATATAGATCAAAGGGAAGTGTAACTTGGGCATAATAAGTGTGTGTGTGTACATATGTATTTGAGAGAGTTTTAAAAACAAGAACTCGATCTAAAGGGAGATATTACGAGCCCTTAAACAGACATACATGCATACATACATCCAAACACACACACACACACACACACACACACCACACTCTATGTTGAAATCATTCCCAAGTGACCTGGAATCAATCTAAGAGTTAAGACATAAACACTTTTGAAGGGGAAGTAGGCAACAATTTATTTTTCCTACCTTGTGTTGTTCTCTGTAGATAAATAATATAGAATAGAAAAAGTATGTTTGAGACCAAAGTTCATTCAGTTTGGTTGTGGTTTGTGTCAGCAATTCTAAAAGAGGTAGTAAAGTCATTATTATAGTGAGTAAAAGTACATTTTTCTTGACTTAAATGAAAATACATCCTCATGGAAAATTTGAGAAGTATAGAAAGTTTGGTAACAAAAATAATCAACCCATTATTTTGATGTATTTTGTTTCCAGTTTCCACATATGGATTTTTATTTTCCAAAATTCGGACCACTCTTTATGGTTGAATATTCAATGCTTTTCTGCAACATATGCCATGAACATCTTCCTAGTCTTTAGATGTTCATTAAAGCATGACTTTAGAGTCTGCAAAATATTGCTTCATGTGAATGTACAAAGCATATTTCTCACATAAATCTTTAATGACATTTTCAGATTATTACCTTAGACTCTTTGGTACATGAAATGACTAGTTTGTACAGTATGAGCTTTTTTTTTTTTTTTTTTTTGAGGCTGAGTCTTGCTCTGTTGCCCAGGCTGGAGTGCAGTGGTACAATCTTGGCTCACTGCAACCTCCACCTCCTGGGTTAAAGCAGTTCTGCCTCAGTTTCCCATGTGCCACCACGCCCAGCTAATTTTGTATTTTTAGTAGAGACTGGGTTTCACTGTGTTTGCCAGGATGGTCTCGATCTCCTGACCTTGTGATTCACCTTCCTCGACCTCCCAAAGTGCTAGGATTACAGGCGTGTGCCACCATGCTTGGCATAGTATGAGCTTTTTGAAACCTATTTCCATTTGTTTTGCTGGAAGAATGAAATGTTTATTTTCAAAAGAGAACAACATTATGAATGGGTCAAAATTATAAAAACTATCAATTTTTCATTTGAGAAAAAAGGCCTAGATTAGATTAACTTTAAAAATATTAAAACAACTCTGTGCTACCATAGAGTTTTTTTAGCTTTGATACAAGTGAATTCAAACTTGGACAAGAGAAACATTAAAGTCTTACCTCCAAGCAGCTGCTGTTCTGGTTAGACAAGAAGTAAACTCAGTAGAAGTTTCATCCAGATTTCTTCCTGAATGGTTCAAACAGGTGCAAACACCAGACTGTAGGCTCACTTTTGTTTAATGCTTCTTCCAACAGGCAGCCATTTGTTAATGTCACTCAAAAAATTAAAATGTTTAGCATTTGCTGCATACACACGTTTTCAAATAAACATTTAAATATTCCCCTACCCCTATATAAAGAGAGAAAAACCTGGACAAATTTTAAATGAGCCATATTTAGTTGATTAATTTTTAGCACAATTATGCAATGAGAAAAATTAATTTTACTAATTATTGTTTCTGTAGAAAAGTAATAGCTGTTTAGCACTCCCTTATTCAAAGAACGAAATTTAGTATTTCCTGAAGTATTTTTCTTTATTGTAGTCAAATCACATTTACATATCTAAAGAAAAAGTTGACTGTTTTTCCTAAATAAGTATATATTAATAGGAACAAGCATTTTAGCCTCCATACTTTAACCATACTCTAAACTGTAAACGTTCAGTGAGTTTGGAGCTCTACGCAAAAGGACCTCCTTTCGAAATGCCTATCTTAAAACATCAGATGGTATAAAATCCTTTAACCTCACGCAGTTACATTTGTTACTGCAAAGGTATAACAAATACTTTGGAATAATCTGGTTTTTAAAGTAAGAATTAGAAAATGTTCCATAGGTAACTCTTTTATGCATCTTAGAACTACTTGAAATTCTGTACCTTCAAATAAAAAGTAGAGTACAGGGAGAGGAAGAACGTTAGGAAAAATGGCTAATACATACTGGACTTAATACCTAGGTGTTGGGTTGATAGGTGTAGCAAACCACCATGGCACATATTTACCTATGTAACAAACCTGCACATCCTGCACATGTACCCCAGAACTTAAATTTAAAAAAAGAAAAAAGATTTTATGAGGTGGGGAAAAAAAAATAGAGTGATACATACACCAAATTTTGAATTGTTAATTTTAAAGTAACTTTTGTTTTTCATAATTTGATTTTGGAAAACACAAAGCAACCCCCTTTCTGCCTTCTGGTGTGCTAAAACATGAGCTGCTCAGTGTACTATTAATCTATACACAGTGAGATTATAAATTAAAATTAATTTATAAATTGTCACAACTTCATAGTGGTCATTGCATATAGTTCTGCTAGAATAGTGATTTTCAAATTTTTAACAGGTAGGAAATCTAGGAATGGTAATCTTAAATTTTCTTTGCCCCTCAAGACAAAAATTCAAACTTAAAAATCCTGCAAGAATTTGGTGTGTAGCTGGGTATGGTTGCTGACACCTGCAATGTGAGCACTTTGGGAGGCTGAAACCAGACTTGAGCCCAGGAGTTCGAGACCAGCCTGAGCAACATGGCAAAATCCTGTCTCTATTAAAAAAAAAAAAAAAGAAAGAAATCCAGGCATGATGGTACATGGTACATGCCTGTAGTCCCAGCTAAGGAGGCTTAGGTTGGGGGATTGATTGAGCTTGGGAGGTCCAGGCTGCAGTGAGCCATGAGCATGCCACTGCACTCCAGCTGACAGTGACACAACAAAACCCTGTCTCAAAATAATAATCTGGCATGTAAGAGGCTTAGAGGTTACCACTTAATGCTAATAACAAAAACTGAACAACCTGAAAAAACAACTTTTCTTATATCTAGCAGAGAAGTAAAGTCACAGGGCAAATCTCTGCCCATGTAATTGGAGATAGGCGAATCACAGAATACAGAGAATCACACAAAGGCAGATACAGAGAATCACAACTTAACTGGAGCAGAAACCTCCTCAGGAACCAGTGCAAGGGTAGGAAAACCTGTAGTTGACAAATTGCTGGAGACTCAGTGTGGACAAGTGTCAGAGTTACAAACTCCATGGTCCCCGATGATTTTGTGACTTTTACTGCAGGAGCTCTGCTAGGTTCCAACAGTGAATATTGGAGAAAATCATCCCATGCTTCCAGCAGAACAGAGGGAGGGGGAAAGGAACCATTAAATATGCCAGAGCATTCTGTTTTTCTTAGCAAGGCCTGCAGTCAGGAGAACTTTTTACCAAAGCCCAATATACCTGGGTGAAGGGAAATACCCAACTGGAGTTCCTCCAGCCATCTTACCACACTGGAGGAGGACTAAACCACACTGGTGAAGTTTACAAACCAAGGTACAGTCTCAGCAAAAGACTGAGTTAATCTTATGACTACAGAACACTTTGCCTCAACACCTTCCCACAACATTGCTAAGGGTCTATTTACTGCAGTTTGCTTTACTCAGTAAATATGTACTACCTTCAACAAAAAATTATGAGGCATACAAAAAGGCAAAAAACAGTTTGAGGAAACTGACTAAGTATCCAAACCATGTTTCTGGCAAGGAATATTGGAATTACCAGACTAGGAATTTTTCTTTTATTTTTGATGGAGTCTCGCAGTCTGTCTGTCGCCTAAGCTGGAGTGCAGTGGTGCGATCATGGCTCACTGCAATCTCCTCCCGCCAGGTTCAGGCAGTTCTGCCTCAGCCTCCTAAGTAGCTGGGACTACATGTGTGTGCCACCATGCCTGACCAATTTTTGTATTTTTAGTAGAGATGAGGTTTCGCCATATTGGCCAGGCTGGTCTATAACTCCTGACCTAGTGAGCCGCTTGCCTCAGCCTCCCAAAGTGCTGGGATTACAGGTGTGAGCCACTGCGCCCAGCCTAGACTAGGAATTTTTTAAAACTATGATTAATATGCTAAAGGTTTTAATGTGAAAAGCAGACAACATGCCAGAACAGATGTAGGCACACAAATGGAAATTGTAAAAATAAAAAAATGCTAGAGATTAAAAACATTGTAACAGAAGGCTGGCGTGTGGTGGCTCTTGGCTGTAATTCCAGCAATTTGGGAGGCCAAGGCAGGTGGATCACCTGAGGTCAGGAGTTTGAGACCAGCCTGGTCAACTTGGTGAAATCCCATCTCTACTAAAAACACAAAAATTAGCCGGGCATGGTGGTACATTCCTGTAATCCCAGCTACTCGAGAGGTTGAGCCAGGAGAATTGCTTGAACCCAGGAGGCACAGGTTGCAGTGAGCCGAGATCATGCCATTGCATTCCATCCTGGGCAACAGAGTGAGACTCCATGTCAAAAATAAAAAATTGTCACAGAAATGAAGGACTCCTTTTATGGGCTTATCAGTGAACTATGAACAGCTTAGGAGAGAATCTCTGAGCTTGAGGATATGACAGTAAAAACTTCCAAAAATGAAAATCAAAAAAGACTGAAAAAAAACCTTAATATCCAAGAACTGTGGCAAGAACTTTAGGGCAACTACAAAAGGTGTAACGTGTAATGGGAGTACCAGAGTACAAAGGAACAGGAGCAATATTTGAAGAAGTGAAGACTAACAGTTACCCCCAAATTAATGTCATACACCAAACCACAGATCTCAGAAACAGAAAACACCAAGCAGAATAAATGCCAAAAAAAAGAAACACACACACACACACACACACACACACACACACAAAACAAAAACTAAACCTAGGCATGTCATATTTAAACTGTAAAAAGAAAAAAAAACTTGAAAGAAGCTAGAGGGGGGGGGAAAAACCTACAGAAGAGCAAAGAAAAGAATTATATCTGACTTCTTTTCAGAAACTGTGCAAGCAAGAAGAGAATGGCATGAAATATATAAAGTGTTGAGAGGAAAAAAATAACCCCACCATCCTAGAATTCTGTACCCTGCAAAATTATCCTTTAAAAGTCAAGAAGAAATAAACTTTCTCAGACAAAGAAAAATTTGGTAAATTTGTTAACAGTAGACCCACCTTGCAAGAAATATTAAAAGTTCTTTAGTGAGAAGGAAACTCATATAAGTCAAACTCTGATCTACCTAAAGAAAGAAAGAACATCAGAGGATAAGTTAAGGTAAAATAGACATGTTTATGTTTCTTATTCTTAATTGATCTAATAACAGTTTGTTTAAATAGTGATAGGCACACACACATTTAAAAGATTGAATGCCAATCTACTTCTTACATTTTTCTTCTTCCCTTTCCCTCACCTGTATCTTCCTTCTGGCCCCAAGTCTGCTCAGTAATTTCTGGCAGCAAAATGTTCTTTTTTCCTTTGTGTTGCTAGTTTAAGGCAGTAGTTGAAAATGACTGAATGTGGCAGGGGAAAAAACTTAATTTTGCAGTCACTCTACTCTTTCCCTCACTTCCATTTTGGATGATAGGTGATTGCCCCCAGGTGCTGTTTTGCTGTAGGGGAATCTCAGAAATGGAGGAACAAACAGAAAAGATAGTATGAGGACACAGGGAGATGGTCGCCATCTGCAGGTCAAGGAGAGAAGAGGCCTTAAGAGAAACCAACTCTCCTGACACCTTGATCTCAGACTTCCAACCTTCAGGACTGTTGCTTAAAAAAGAAATAAGGGGAAAGAAAGAAAGGGAAGAACAAGAAAATTAGCTAGAGAAGCTAATTTAATACAAAAAAGATATAAGTCTATTCACCCTTATAGTGAAAGAGTTTGGGAAGCATGTAAAAACAGGAAAGCAACTTAAAAATAAAAGGGCAATGCAAGGTCCGAGAGACAGAGATGGAAAATGGAAGTCTCAGATGTTGAACCAAACTGTAGGACCAAGTACACAAACAGCTACTCCCCCACTAATTCATATCTATGGACGTAACTTTAAATACTTTTATTCATTTCCTGACATTAATTTATCTTGTTCTAAATATATAATTTCAAACATTTGATAAAAACTGACACCATGAAAGACAGAAGCTACACTAACCAAATAGAAGAACCAACACTTAAGGAATCAAAGTTAATGAAACAAAGATTATAGAAAGTGTAATTAAAATCTTCAGGAGACTTTCATTTCTACTGTGACCAACAGAGCTCCAACTGGACCAACTCTCTTGCAGATAACTTTATAAGCCCAGGATGAAATAAAAAAACAACTTACTGGAGAAGATACCAGAGAATGACCAAAAACTGGAAAAACTCTCCATTTGCTGGAGAGGTCTCAACAGTTGAACAAAAGGAAAGACAATCCTAGCCTAAAGGCAGGCCCCATCTCTTACATTTAGAGTGATTAAAACTGCTCTAAAACCTTTTAAAGTCTTTTTCACCTAACAACCAAGGACAGAGTACAGAATAACCATAGTCACTGGAAAGGAAGGAAGAGAAGTCCCCAAAAGGAGAAGCCAGAGAAGACTGAGCACTCAATACTGTGAATAAATTTTGTGCAAATCTCTGTCTAAGACTTAACTACGTATGTATGAGACAGACTCAGAGCAGTTCAGCTAAGAGGGATAAGTGAACTAAATGGAGATTTGAGCTACCACTCAAGAGACAGAATTTGAACTTTAAGGACAACCAGATTAGTTACCTACCTAAGAAAATACTCGAGGAATATACCAAAATCCAGACTCTACAACATAATATCGACAATGTACAGATACAATCCAAAATAACAGGAAAATGTGACCCATTCTCCAGATAAAAAATAAGACACTGATCCTAAAAAGACAAGGTTTCACCGTGTTGGCCAGGGTAGTCTCAAACTCCTGACCTCAGGCAATCCACCCACCTTAGCCTCCCGAAGTGCTGGGATTACAGGTGTGAGCCACCACGCCTGGCTCAAATTGCACTTTTCAATCTGAGTTCCAAAACATTTCACTCTTTCATTAATTCTAGAAATTGTTCTTAAATTACTTCTTCGGGTATTTACTATTACCTTATTTTTATCGGTTCTCCTTGTCAAACTTTTTTAAAAGTATATTTTTCTCATCTTCTGTGATTTTGTGCTCAATGTTGGAAAAAAGTCCTTGGCTCAATTTCCAAGCTTACTATTTTACTCTTTGCTTGTAAACATTGTGCTTAACTCAGTTTTTTAAAAAAATTAAATTCTGTATCTCTCATTCTTTGTTAAATGGCTGTACCAGCCTCTGACACTTATAAAGATAATAACTTCTCCCAACTCTGAAGATCTGTCTTAGTCAATTTTTGTTTTGCTATAGAAGAATACCTGAGGCTGGGTAATTTACAAAGAAAAAAGGTTTATTTGGGTCATGGTTCTGCAGACAGGAAGCATGGAGCCAGCATTATCTTCTATGAGAGCTTCAGGATGCTTCCACTTATGGAGGAAGGTGAAGGGGAGCTAGTATGTGCAGAGATCACATGGTGAGAGTGGAAGCAACAGAAGGGTGGAGAGGTGGGAGGCTCTTTTTAACAACCAGCCCTCTGGGGAACCAATAAAATGAGAACTCACTTACTACCCCACCTTACCCCCTAGGAAGGGCATTAATCTATTAATGAAGGATCCACCCCACCATGACCCAAACACCTCTCAATAGGTCCCACTACCAACGTGAGAGATCAGAGGTGTTTTTTTTGTTTGTTTTTGAGATGGAGTCTTGCACTGTCGCCTGCATGGTATGATCTTGGCATACTGAAACCCCCGCCTCCCAGGTTCAAGCGATTCTCCTGCCTCAGCCTTCTGAGTAGCTGAGATTACAGGTACCTGCCACCACACTCAGCTAATTTTTTTCGTATTTTTAGTAGAGACGGGGTTTCACTATGTTGGCCAGGCTGGTCTTGAACTCCCGAGCTTGTGATCCGTCCACCTCGGCTTCCCAAAGTGCTGCAATTACAGGCGTGAGCCACCATGCCCTGGTGAGGGATCAGGTTTCAACATGAGATTCTGAGGGTCAAACATCTGAGCTATAGCAAGGTATTTTTATTTTTTCTCTTCATATTAATTCTGCTTAGAGTTTGCTTATAGTTTCTTGATTCTCTAAAGTTATATCTTTTACCATGTTGGGTAATTCCATCATTATTTTTCAACTAATTTTATGCCGTTTCTCACCCTCTTCTCCAATTATACCTAATGTTAGACATTTTGATTTTTCCCTATAGATTCCTAAAGGGTTTTTTCCCCAGTTTTTTTCTGGTTTTCAGATTAACTTTCCATTTATCTATCTTTAATTTTAATAACTCATTTGTCATCTCCACTTTGCTGTTAAGGCTATCCAGTGAATTTTCTCTTGCAAATATTGTATCATTCTAGATCAAGCTTGTCCAGCTGTGGCCTATGGGCCACATGCAGCCTAGGACAGCTTTGAATGTGGCCCAACACAAATTCATAAACTTTCTTAAAACCTTAAGATGTTGTTTTTTAGCTCATTAGCTGTAGTTAGTATTAGTGTATTTTATGCGTGCCCCAAGACAATTATTCTTCTTCCAATGTGGTCTAGAGAAGTCAAAGATTGGACACCCATTAGACTTTCTGTTGGGGAGTGTGTATGCATAAAAAAGTATACACACACACACTTTCTCTTTTGCTATAGAGATTTAATATCCTTTCATTCTTTGCAAGCATATTTTCCTTTACTTCATTGGGCAAAATTATAACAACTTCTTTAAAATTCTTGTCTGTTAATCTAACATAGGGGTCTTTTCAGGATCAGTGTCTTATTTTTTATCTGGAGAATGGGTCACATTTTCCTGTTATTTTGGATTGTATCTGTACATTGTGGATATTATGTTGTAGAGAGTCTATAAGGGTGAATAGACTTATATCTTTTTTCTGTTAAATTAGCTTCTCTAGCTAATTTTCTTGTTCTTCTCTTTTCTTTCTTTCCCCTTATTTCTTTTTTAAGCAACAGTCCTGAAGGCTGGAAGTCTGAGATCAAGGTGTCAGGAGAGTTGGTTTCTCCTGAGGCCTCTTCTCTCCTTGACCTACATCTCCTTGTGTCCTCATATTATCTTTTTTGTTTGTTCCTCCATTTCTGAGATTCCCCTACAGCAAAACAGCACCTGGGGGCAATCATCTATCATCCAAAATGGAAGTGAGGGAAAGAGTAGAGTGACTGCAAAATTAAGACAGTTCTATCAAAGAAGATACATGAATGACAGTACAAAATAAAACCACAATGACATGTTATGGCATTACCACTCAAATGGCTAAAGTCTGACTATCTCACATTTCAGCAAGAATGCAGTGCAACTGGAACTCTGAGTTTACAGTCCTGACTCTTAGGTGTTTACTTAAGACAAAGTATGTGTTCACAAAGACTAGTATGTAAGTATTCATAGCAGCTTTATTAATAATAGCCAAAAACTAGAAACAGTTTTGTGATTATGATATTGATATAATCATATGTATGAACTTAGCAATAAAACTGAATAGACTGAAATATGGAACAACATGGATGAATCGCAGAAGCATTATGCTAAGGGAAAGAAGCTAGAAACAAAAGATGACATAGTATGTGATGCCAGTATATGAATTTTGGAAAAGACCAAACTATAATGACAGAAAGCCTATTCATGATAATTAGGGTTAGGAGCAGGTAATTATCTGCAAAAAGGCAAAGGAAACTTTTTGGGGTGATGGAAATGTTCTACATCTTAATTATGGTGGAGGTTATGACTGCACTTTTAAAAATCCAAACTGTACAACTAAAATTGGTAAATTTCATTGTATGTAAATTATGCCTAAACAAGGCTGAATGAAAACACCTGTCTATACACACAAGCACAAATCCAGTTAAGCAGTTTGCTAATCTTCAATTCACACTTGGAACAGTTATGCTTTTTTTAACCTCCAAGGTAATGTATGAATAAATCTGAGCTCTTTTGGAATAGTTTTATGTATGCAAATACTGTGAAATTCAGAGGAAATATTCTTTCCACCTGGAATTACAGGCAGAAGACAGCATTTTTGAGCTTCCTCCTTTGAGCTGGAGCTGCAAGGAAAATTTTAGCTTCTTCATGATGACATCAGAGGATTGGAATTAGAAGGGGGAAAGGGTGACCTAAGAAGAATATAACTGAAGTGGAGAAGTGTGAAAGGAGGCCAGACTATTGGGAGGAGGGGGGGTTCCATTGGACTGCAAGAAATCATGGTGTACCTTAAGTTCTAGAATGAGGAATAAGGAATTGACTAGTGGATCAGTAACTGTCCAACTGGAACAAAGTTGGGAAACCATTGTGATAAGGTAAAAAAAAAAATTTAGTTTCTTCAATAAGACTTGTGACGAAAGGGTTAACATCAGATTATAGTGTTGATATTTATAAAACACACAGAATAGAGCCTGAAATGTGATCATTGCTGTGGGGTCTTTGTTTGTTTTTTGACAGAGTCTCACTCTGTTGTCCAGGCTGGAGTGCAATGGTGCAGTCTTGGCTGCAGTCTCCACCTCCCAGGTTCAAACGATTTTCCTGCCTCAGGCTCCTGAGTAGCTGGGAGTACAGGCATGCGCCATCCTGCCTGGCTAATTTTTGTATTTTTAGTAGAGACGAGGTTTCACCATATTGGCCAGGCTGGTCTTTAACTCCTGATCTCGTGATCTACCTGCCTCAGCATTGGGCTGGGTGAGGTGGCTCACGCCTGTAATTCCTGCTGTGTTTTTAAAATAAATCACTCTTTTTTTTCATGAGAGTATTAAGTGATAGAATAATAGAGAGTGACATCCAAACATGAGTTAGGAAGAGGAAATAAGAGAAATGGACATTTATTCAACATATTTTTACTCAGATATTTTGTTTTGTGCTTTCAGATTCCACTGTTTAATTTCAAGAACAGGGATATGCAATATTACCCTTATTCTACAACAGGATATTTAGGCTCAGGAGGAGAGGCTCAGGTTCTAATTAATTCAGGAGCCACAAACACAGAAAAGATACTGTTTCTCAAAGGTTGTTGAGGGACTACTTGAATTAACATCATCAGGGAGATTGGGTGCTATGGCACCTGCCTGTAATCCCAGCACTTTGGGAGGCCGAGGCAGGCAGATCACTTTAGCTCAGGAGTTTGAGAATAGCCTCGGCAACATGGCAAGACCATCTCTGCAAAAAATATAAAAATTAGCCAGGCACAGTGGCATATGTCTGTACTACCAGCTACTTGGGGGGCTAAGGCAGGAGGATGGCTTGAGCCTAGGAGGTTGAGGCTGCAGCGAGCCAAGATCATACCACTGCACTCCAACCTAGGTGACAGAATGATCCCCTATGTAAAAAAAAAAAAAAATTACCGGGGGATGCGTGTCTACAAATCATATTCAGAGCGATTGAATTTGATTGGGGTAGGGAGGGTGGCAGTGGTAGATAGGAATCTGCATTGCTAACCATCTCACTGTTGATTGGTAGAGATATTTTGGTTATGTGGTGATTCCTAGTATTTAGAGTTTTTAGAAAGTTAGCTTCATAAACATTATCTGTAGCTTTGACTTTGTCTATTTAAAAATGTAGCTTTACAGTGATCATAACATAGCTATAGTTCTCAATGCTTATATTTCCTGCATAAGAGTTAAAAATAAACCAGTCAGTATTTATTAATCCTCTCTAGAATTTATATTATTGACTGCCCAAAATGGTCTCTACCTGAAAACAGTATCTTTCAGATTCCTTTATTTGCCATTTCTTTTAGCTTAAGCAACCTGTGACGTGTTACTTTGTGTTTACCATTTTTATGCAATATGGGATAAAGGTGTATTTTTTATTATGTATTAAATGAATTATAAAGGATAAAAATAACAGGTTTTCATTAATTTTATTTATAAATACAGATGCTTCTCAACTTATGATGAGATTGCATTCCAATGAAACCATAGCAAGTTGAAAATATTACACATCAAAATGCATTTAATACACTTAACCTACCGAGTATCATCAAAACATATACATTAGCCTACAGTTGGGCAACATCATGTAACATAAAGCCTACTTTATTATAAAGTGTTGAATATCTCATGTAATTTATTGACTACTGTACTGAAAGTGAAAAACAGCATGGCTGTATGGGTCCTTGAAGTACTGTTTCTACTGAATGCATAGTGCTTTCATACAACAGTAAAGTCAGAAAACTTTAACTTGAGCCATTGTAAGTAGGGAACCATCTAGTAAATGGATCTTTGTGAGATAATTCTATCCTATTTCTGAATAAAATAGAATTCTATTCTACTCTTCTTTTATCTCTTTAACAAACATATTATCCCAAAATAATTCTTTGTGGCATTTAGCTGCCTACTTATTTAAATTCCAACACTGAATCTTTCTTGATTATGTATATTTTCAACAGTGAATCCATTCTTGCACACCGAGAAAATATGCGACAGATGATGAGAAGTTTTTCTGAACCCTTTGGAAGAGATTTGCTCAGTATCTCTGATGGTAGAGGGAGAGCTCATAATCGTAGAGGACGTAATGATGTTGAAGATTCTTTGACTGTAAGTTCTTTTTTCCAAAGACAGTTAGTGAGAAAGCCCTGTAGGAATTTGAAGAAAAGTACTACAGAAGTATATATCTATAATGATATGATATAACTAATATTCTTGTTACAGAAATAACTATTATTTAAAAGGGGGGACCTTTGGAAAGCTGAATCCTTGAATAGTGTCTTGTCAGCAATATAGAATTCCACTGTGCTACCAAAACTTTGAGGACCATAGGGTTATATGTTACAAGACAAAATTAAACCATTATTTTTTATATTTATGTATACATTTCTCACCTTATAACATTCTCCCATATCTGAAACTAGAACAGGCAAGAAAATGTCCTTTCTCTCCCATACGAATTGTTTTAGTACTTGAAAATAATATCAAAAGCTACAAAGGATTATCTTTATTGGACCAGGAAACACTAATCCTCCATATGGTTACCTATGGACTTTCAAAGCTTAGATTAACCTTTAATTGTATCTCAAAAGCCTTGCAACTGCAATATATTTTCATATGTCTTGCCTTAGAGCAAAGCTAGAGGCTGCAAACATACTCAACTAAAAATTAAAAAAAAAAAAACCAGGATATTTATATATTGTAACCATTCTTTTTTGCCTCTTTTATTTCTGTTGCTTTTTCAGCCTCAGGAATGATAGTTCTAAGATAACAAGTCCTCAGGGGTTTCTCTAAAGATGAATTTCTGCAGTTGAATTGTAGATATTTGAAACTCAGTAAACATTTAATTGGTAAATTGAGAAGCTTCTATATAATAAATGTCATAATCAAAATTAATTGAATATTTTTCCAGGCAACGAATTGTTCTCTTGTGCCTTTTGGCAGTTTTGGTGGTATGGTTCGTATCAGACACAAATCATTTTAGCAATATTTTCTGACAAATACTTATTTTTCACTAACTCAGACCGACTAAATTGGCATGCAATCTCACTTTCATAATGGCTTTTTAATATTTGTACTGAAAACCTCTGTTTCATGTATCAAATTTACCTTAGAAAGTTTAGGCACATGTTTCCTGAAGTAAGTCATTTCAACATATATAAAATTCATCTTCAAAAAAAAGTAGATTTTAATAGATGAATATTTGCTTGATTTACAAAAGGGATTCTCAATAGTTGTGTTTGAAAGCTGGGGGACTTCCACATGCTTATGGTGACTTTCCAAAAGGTTAAAAAAGAAAAAAAGTACTAAACTGTAGATAGATAAGCACAACATTTGGAAAAGCACAGATTGACTGCTTTATCTAGGATGTTGTTGCCAACTTGCCCATGCAGCTTTTTCTTGTCTATACTTAAGAATGGCTGCTCTGCAACCAGCATTTCTACCACCTGTTTCTTAGGGTTTTTGTGCTGTGTCTGTGATGCTAGCTTCCAGCGCACTAAAAGCATTCTAGGGAGGAGCAGAAAATAACGTGAATTTGGAACATTGTATCTACAGTCTCATGAAAAGGGTTTTTTAAATTTTTTTGTGCTACAGTTGAATTATTTGTTTCCTTGAAGTTTGACGTACAGGTATAACATGTTCCTTCTGACCAGAGTATTTAGTAACACAAATGACAAAAGCAATTATAACACAGAGTTATGAGTAAAATGATCAGGAAATTCAGCATGCTATGGGAGGGAGCACAGATGGGAAAAAGCACCTTTTGAGGTGAGGTGGGTCAATCCAAGTAGACTTCCTGAACCTTAAGGATTAGTAGCAGTTAGCCAGAAAAGGAGAGAAGGGAAAGGAATACTGTTCAATACAGAGGAAACAACCTGTGCAAAGACCTGGAGGCTAGTAGCTAAAGATGTTTAGAATCAATTAGCCCCAGAGTATAAGTTGAACAGTAGACGCTGATGACAATGAACAAGTAACCAGAGACTTCTTTAGGCCATAGTAAGGCAAGTAAACATAATCTTAAGAGCAGAGGAAGCAGTGATGACTTGTATCAAAGTGGTAATAGAGTCAGATTTTTGAAAGGTTGGAAGAGACTACAGCGGAGGCAGTGAAGTCAGAAGTCTGTTGAAGCATTCTGAATAAAGTATTAGTGATGGCTTACTTCTACTAGGTAATGGCTGTGATGATAAAAATGAATTATTTCATTTGACAGAGGGTTAAAAGGATGAATGGCTAGAACTTAGTGATTGATAGGGTTGAAAGAGCAATAGAGAGGGAGAAGAGGAGTATCACACCCATTTTTCTGGCACGAAGAATGAAGTAGATAGGAATGCAACTGAGATAAGGCATTGATTCAGTACAGATATAAGAGTGGGGTAGTCAAAACCATCATTTTAGTTTTGGGTGTTTTGCATTTGAGGCATCTGGGGTTTTCCAGGTATATTTATCTGGTAAACTATTGGATATATGGATTTGAGCTGAGATAGAGATAATTTGTTCATTCATTCTACAAATATTTATTAAACCCTCTTAAAATGCCAGAAATTGTTATATATGTATTAGGAATATTGTAAATAAAATTGACAAAATGGCCCTGTGTACAAAATTTTTGAAGGCCTTAAGGGCCCACTGAAGTCTCAACTCCATTTGTACCCCAACTTTTTATCACTCTAGTGTGCTGGGTCACCCCAGAGCAAGTGCAGACACATCTTTTGGTGGTTGATTTGAACATGAATTGAGAAGAGGGCAGACATATCCAAATGTCTAATCTTTTCCTTTCTCTCTTTTTCTCCTTTGGATTAACCCTTCCATATCTCATGAAATAAGAACGGATTCTCAGTCTAGTGTTAAATTCTACTTCAGTCCTTTTTGTACTCAAATATATATTAATACTTCCTAGATGTGCCTTCATTGTTCTGAACTATATTAAGTGTGGATTCTAAGGAGGAATTTGGTTTTCCCACCTATTTTCCATTGTTAATATATGTAAAAATCCAATAGCAATAGAAGGCAGAGACACAAACAGGCCTTAGAGATTCAGCACTCTGCTTGCTTGAACAGAGAAGTTCCTTAAACCAAGCATCTCCTTCTATTTTTATAACAGATGATTTACTGGGTAACACATTGGAATGTGTACTTGACTTTTATTTGCTGATGAGTCTTCCAGTGATAAAACCTAAAATCAGTGGTAGCTTTTCCTAGAGCAAAGTGTCTTAACCTCAGCACTACTGTCATTTTGGGCTGGGTAATTCTTTGTTCTGGGACTGTCCTATCCATTGTAGGATGTTAAGCAGTATCCCTGACCTCCATCCACTAAATACTAGTTACATGCTCTCCTCATCTGTGACAGCCAAAAATGAGTATAGTTATTGCCAAATGTCTCCTGAGAGTCAAAATCAATCTTGGTTGAGAAACTATTGTTTAGAGGAATTCTTAACTGTTTTTCTGAAGAAGCATACCTCATGCTTCAAGGGTGTAGCCTACTGACCCTTCAGTAGGCAGAAAATTGAAGGCCTATTAGTAAAGTGAATTGACTTCTGTCACCTGGATCCTACTATGAAGAGAGGAAGGCTGCCTACTTACTAGAGGGCAGCTTCTTTCAGCCATGTAGTACTGCTGGGGGTGACATTGGCATCTTATACCCAAGTTTTATTTATTTGCATGTGGAGTATTGAGAGATAAGAAGGAAAATTATGAAAACTGTCCTATGCTAGAAAATATATCACTTAGTGTTTAACATATACCAAATTCTGTTTGAAAAAGTAAGTAATGGGTAATTAGGTGTATATGTGTATTTATGTATACATGCGCATGTATATGTGTACATATACACATATGCATTTATGTATTTATAATGTTAGAGTTCCCTAATTATTTGTATGTTGGCTCTTTGGGATTTTGTGTATGCTTCAGTTTTCTCCTTAACTAATCACTGTTATTGTATGCTCTTTAAGTTATCTTTGTCTGGTTATTACTGCATGAGATTCTACTAAATGAATCAAAAAAATATTTTAGCTGTTTTGGAAGATGTATTTGCATCTTTTGTGTTGTGCTTATAGTTAATAACAAATTTCCTGATATTCTGTAGCATACAGATGTCAGCCCTTTTCAGACAGTGGACCAAATGTTGTCAAATATGAGAAACTGTGTGCAGCAATTAGAAAGAAACTTTGTAAGTACTAAAAGCATTGAGAACATTGTGTATACTTTGGTATATTATATATCATAGTGGCTTTCAAACATTTTTTAACCATAGTGGTTAAAAAGATATTTTACATGATTAACTCAATAAGCAATATTTGTATACTTAATAAATGTATTTGAAGCAAAAGTTTCATGAAAAAAATGACTATACTATTTACAGTATATATAGTTATTTTCTAGTCTATTTCATGTTTTAAAAATCCTGGTTACAACCCACTAAATTGAGTTCATAACCTCCAAGTTTGAAAAATAATGTTGACTTTCAAAATTTAAAAAAAGTTGGAAAAGTTAACCTCAAAAACATTGATTCTACTGAAAGTCACTATTGTAAATGAACATTTTATATGAGTTTGCATAATTTTATTGTTAATAACCTGTTTACTTAAAAGGATTTGTAACATCTGAAGAGTTACGTTTTAGGGTTTTATAAACAACTCTGAAAACAGAAATTTTAGGAATGTTGTTTAGGTATAAAACCCTGATAGTTCAAATACTTATAAACTAGTACTATAATAATACTCTTTCTTTTCTACTTAACATTAAAACCAGTCACTTGATGTGATCTAAAGAAGACCCAAATCATTCTAGTCATCCAGTTTGAATTCTATGGATCATTTCAGAATGCCGAAATAATCTAGGACTTTATTGGTTTTAGTAATGTAGCAATCTGGTACCTACAGGAAGAGGTATGAAACTTGATGTATAACTAATTGGCTTGATTGGCAAGATTACACACAAGGGTCAACCACTGACTATAGAAGTATCACAAGTTTGGGGGCATAGCATCTTTATTGAAATCTGAGCCACAAGCACCCAAAGACTCAAGGATCTCTGAGTGAGTCACTTACCAGTCTTCGTAAGGCGAGTGGGATGGTACCCAAAATGGAGGACCATTAGGATTCTAGGGGTGCCTTTTTTTTTTTTTTGGTAATTTTTCAAGTTACTTCTCACTTGAGAACCTGGATGTGCCCTTTGGCTACACCATATTGGTAGTTTAGTATCCTTAGGTAGAACTTACAGCTAGTGTTGTTACTTATTTGAACTCTCTGGCAATAATTATTTATATTTGACCCGACTCTGAATTTACAATTTGTTTACCTGTAGGGTCAACTTTCAGTGGATCCAAATGGACATTCATTTTGTTCTTCCTCAGTTATGACTTACTCCAAAGTAGGAGATGAACCACCAAAGGTTTTTCAGGCCTCAACTCAAACCCGTCGAGCTCCAGGAGGAGTAAGTTTTCTATAAGCATTCCTAGAGCTTTATAAAGTTGTGGAATGATAGACTGTCTATAGAAGTATCACAGGTTTGGGGACATAGGTGTAGTTAACTATTAAAATTTGATCTGGTACAAGGTGGCTGGGGGACAGGAGGAAGGTGTGGGGGGTTGGGGTTAAGATTGTCCTCACTGTGGAAACCATTAAAGCTCAACTGTATTTACTTAGTTTGTGGTAATTTTCACCCCCTTGACAGTGCCTTTTTTCATGTAAATATCTATTGATGTTTATTACCTTTACGTGTTGACAAGGTAAAACACTAAAGCCTTTGTTTCATGAAATAATGTCTACTTTTAAGTTTACATTTGAAGTGAATTAATTTTTTAACTCGAAATATTTTAAGTGTACAAAAAGGATATACAGAATAACATAATAAGTGCCCATATTCCTGCCTCCCAGTTTAGTCATATCATAACATTTTTCTCTTTGCTTCAGGTTGTCTCTTGCTTTGTTTTCTTTTTAAGCAAAAATGTACAGAGGCAGTTAAAGCTTCTAATACATTCCTTTGTGGTCTGCTTTCCCTTTCTCCCCTCCTCAGAGATTACCATTTTCCTATATTTGGAGTTTATCATTTTCATGCATGTTTTTACAATTTTATTATTTAGGTTTATATCATAAAAAATGTAATGGATTATTTTCGAGATTTCCCAACATTACATAAAGAATGTCATATTGCATGTGTCCTCTGCTTCTTGTCTTTGCTGAGTAATACGCTTCTGAGATTTATTCAAGTTGATACATGTGGCTGTCGTTTAACTTCTGTGTAGTATCCAAAATATGAATGTAACATGATTTTTAAATCATTTTCTGTTGATAGATATGTAGGTGAGTCTAATCTTTCACTAATTCATCTTTATATGTGGCTCCTTATACAGAGTCTAGGAATGGTATTGCTGAGTTGTAGGGTATGTGTACCTTCATCTTAACCTAGTATTTCCAAACTACTGTCTCACAGTGATTGAAGTTGTTGGCTTCTGCAAACTGTGGTTTGTGAGTTTCCATTTCTCTACTTCCTTGTTAGTACTTATAGTAGAAATTTAGGTTTACCAGTCTAATGAGTGTGAAGTAGTTCATTTTTTAGTTCTTTCATATAAAGATGAACCTTTTAATGATGCTCTTGCCATAATTCTGCTAATTGATCTCAAACATTTTAATTCTAAAAGTGACAGTCTTAAAGATAAACAGAATATAATTGTATATGTCCCACAGTAAATCATGTTAGTAGCTATCATAAATATCCTGATAACACTTCCACAGAGTTGATAGGTGGGAATCATGAGATTCAAGCCAATCAACATGACTGACGAATAATTAGTTGCCCTTATTTGTAGGAATGCCATCATAAACTTCTCTCTATTACATTGTCCAAGATAGTCTGGAAGGCATTAAATTATAATTGTTACTTTTGTTTTAATATTTGATTTTAATTTAGAAAAAGGTTGAATTGTATGGGTTCTGTTTGTTGTAGACATTTTCATTTCCAGGAGTTCAGGAAATAACAGAGACTTACTACCACAATTTTACCACAAGTTGATAGTGGAACAGAGTACACATTATTTTTAGAGCAGTAGATCTATGGCCATACCTGAGGTATGCTGGCCCTGAGAATTTTAGAATTATATACAGTATATATATGTTTAAATAATAATGAAATATCTTTTGTTTCTTTATTTTTATAGATAAAGGAAACCAGGAAAGCAATGAGAGATTCTGACAGTGGACTAGAAAAAATGGCTATTGGCCATCATATCCGTGACCGAGCTCATGTAATTAAAAAGTCAAAGAACAAGAAGACTGGAGATGAAGAGGTCAACCAGGAGTTCATCAATATGAATGAAAGTAAGTTATCATTGACACACACAAAATTCTTTTTTTTTTTTTTTTTAAGATGGGGTTTCACCATGATGGCCAGGCTGGTCTTGAACTCCTGACCTCAGGTGATCCACCCACCTCGGCCTCCCAAAGTGCTAGGATTACAGGCGTGAGCCACCGCGCCCAGCCCACACAAAATTCTTTCTCATAAGGTTAAAATAACAACTGTACTTGATGAATATTTTTTGTAGAAACGTCATAAGATGTAGTTTTTGAATAATGTGTAGTGAATACCTTGTGAAAGTAATAGGATTGTGGTTCCATCCTTTATAGGAGAGCTCTTTTTATAGTGATTTTTGGTGGTATGGTATATTATTTATTTTTATTTTATACTTGAAAAGTGGAATCTTTTGAATTGTTATTTAGTAATACTATCAGTAGGCAAATGAGTCGCTAAATATTTTTTTCTGATTATCAAGAAAGTACATTTGAAAAGTATAAAGACATTAAATGAAAGTTGCCAGGAAGTTTTTTTTATTAAAAAAAAAAAGTATAAAGACAAAAGTCATCCATAATCCAAACTCAAAGTACTATTAATGTTTTAATATATTTCTTACTAATCATTTTATATATATATATATATATAAACACACATTTTTCTCGTATTTTACTTTTATATAGTTTATATTGTACTTATTTCAGTTTACCATTATAATTGTAAAATCACCTATGATGCCATTTTTCAAAAATATTTTAAGTGGTTACCTGAAAGTTTTATTATAAATAAGCCATAATTTTTACTTAAATCATTCTGTACTGTTGAGCACTTAGGCTTTTGTATAGGTAAAATTTTAATTCCTGGTATATGTTAGATTGCATATATGTCTCTGTCTCTCTCAAGTAAATCTTTTCTTTTTCTAGATTTTATATTTATTCTTCAATGCATTTAAGTCCTTCTAGTGTCCTAACCCTTCTCCCTGTAGTTTTTTTTTTTTTTTTTTTTTTTTTGAGACGGAGTTTCGCTCTTGTTGCCCAGGCTGGAGCGCAATGGCACAATCTCGGCTCACTGCAACCTCCACCTCCTGGGTTCAAGCAGTTCTGTCTCAGCCTCCTGAGTAGCTGGGGTTACAGGCATCCACCACCATGCCTGGCTAATTTTGTATTTTTTACTAGAGATGGGGGTTTCTCCATGTTGGCCAGGTTGGTCTCAAACTCCTGACCTCAGATGATCCACCCACCTTGGCCTCCCAAAGTGCTGGGATTACAGGGGTGAGACACTGCGCCTGGCCATAGTTTTTAATTATATTACAATGTATTAAGAAATTTAATCAATAAATTTAAATTATTTTTATTAATGTTTAAATCAATATTAAATTTTTATATTTTATTGTATTGATATAATAATGAAATTATATTAAAATTTAGTTGGATTCATCTCCTATTTTCAGAAAGTATTTTGAATGACGTTTTTCCATAATAAAGTGTTTAAAGTGTTGTACTAAAAAAGAAATTCTGGCTGGGTGCGGTGGTTCACACCTGTTATCTGAGCACTTTGGAAGGCTGAGGCAGGTGGATCACAAGGTCAACAGTTTGAGACCAGCCTGGCCAACATGGTGAAACCCCATCTCCACTAAAAATACAAAAATTAGCCCAGCATGGTGGCATGCACCTGTAGTCCCAGCTACTTGGGAGGCTGAGGCAGGAGAATCTCTTGAACCCAGGAGGTGGAGGTTGCAGTGAGCCCAGTCGCCCATTGCACCCAGCCTGGGCGACAGAGTAAGACTCTGTCTTGGGGGGAGGGAGGAAGAAAAGAAATTCTATTAACGTTGGAGTTTGAGAAAATTATTCTTATGCAATAAGATAGAAGCCATGATAATGTGACCTGTGTTTAATTGTAACCTCCATAATTTTATGACATTTAAATATATACTAAGTATTTCGTAATAATCAACATTTTGATGAAATATTTAGTGAAGGAACACAGTATTTTAAAGCAGTCTGAAAGAAGTACTATCATCTGTCTAGTGTTGCTATTGTGGAAGTTAGATTACTTACTTCATAACAACATGAATTGACATTCTAGCTGAGTAACCTGTCTTAGGAAATTGACAACAGAAACTTGTGAGGTCAAGTTACATAGAAAGATAGTGCTAGCCACAGAAGTATACATGTATACAGGAACAGCATATTCACTATGAGATGACCCAGGAAGAAAACTGTGAGTCATAATTCGGTCAGCTGGTCCTTTGGATAGAATAACATGATACCCAAGCAAGTGAAAAAAATAGATCATTAGTAGGAATAGGAGAGGAACAGACAGTGTTACTCAAGTCAAATCCTTATATTTGAAGATCCTTATATTTGAAGGATCTTCAAAGATCTATATATTTGAAGCAGTCAAAGATCCTTATATTTGAGGCAGCTCCCTGCCTTTATATTGAGGTTACACTAATGACAACACCAGGCTAGAATAAAATATGTGGAAGCAAGGCAGTAACTAACAGTTGATACCTTAGTACTTATTCCCATTATCTTGGTATTTAACGTAGGTGATGCTTGTGCTTTTGATGATGAGTGGCAAAGTGAGGTTTTGAAGTACAAACCGGGACGCAATCTAGAAGATACTAGAATGAGAGGTGTTGGCCATGAGAATCCTGGATCCCGAGAACTTAAAAGAAGGTGAAAGTTGTTTATAAAATCGTTTGTTTTTTAAGAAGTAAAGTTATGTAATTTTACTTCTGTTATCAGAAAGTTTTGATGACCATCCAAGTTGTATCCACAGTATCCTTTGTGAAAGATGTAACAATTTTACATTAAATTGTGAGTATTCCACACAAATTTAAATTTATATCTAAAAATAGTAGTTTAGGATTGTATGGTTAATAATTCACTAGTAAACTATGCCTCAGAAGATAGAAACCAAAATCCTTGTAAGGAAAACTAATTTACTATAGTGTAGTTATTCTTGTAAAATAGATTCTCATCTGGATATAGATAGTCATACATTTCACACTAGTAAAGATACCTGAGATATGATAAGGGAAGAGGGGCTGTATTTGGAAGACTTAACAACTTTCTTAACAAATCAAAATTTAGCATTTAGTAGTAAATGAAATTTCAGACACTTGTATAATATGTAATAGTACATGCAGTGCCATATTTGATGTGTATTCGATATTTTGGAAGAATTTTGCAAAAACATTAGCTTCCTTTAGAATTTCCTTTTAGAATAACTATGAAAAATAAATTTGCTAAAACCACATATTAAAGATTATAGAGATTTCTGGCTGGGCATGGCGGCTCATGCTTATAATCCCAGCACTTTGGAAGGCCGAGGCAGGTGTATCACTTGAGGTCAGGAGTTCAAAACCAGCCTGGCCAACATGGTGAAACCCGATCTCTACTAAAAATACAAAAATCAGCCAGGTGTGGTAACACACACCTGTAATCCCAGTTGCTTGGGAGGCTAAGGCAGGAGAATCCCTTGAACTTGGGAGGCAGAGGTTGTGGTGAGCCAAAATTGTGCCACTGCCCTACAGCATGGGTGACAGAGGCAGACTCCACCTCAAAAATGAATAAATAAAGATTATAGAGACTTTTATACATTTTGTACATACTTTAGAGCTACAGTTTAATGCGATTCTTTGGGGCGGGGAGGAAATGGAAAACTATCTAATTTCTATCAAATTACACTCAAGAGAAAGGCCTCACCAGACCTTAAACAGAAATCTGTTCTAAGCTATAAGAGAGTGGAGAATTGCTGTAGTAAGTGGAAGTCTTCACAGAACCAGCAGTGGACAAGTGGGTGTCAAGTAAATCAGAAGCCTTACGCAGAATTTCATATGCTAGGATCTTTTCTTTTAAAATACTTCTTTAGGAATTTAGAGCCCTAATATTTTCTATTGAATTGATTGAAAACTTGCTCTCATATTAATTACAGATATTTGTCTCATTTGAAAAATGTATTGATTAAAAACCTAGCAGTGCCAAGTCTGAATAGGAAATGCAAATCCCACTTAGAGAAGGCATGCTCTCTATGGATGACCTATAAATTTCTGGCCCTAATAGTGGCATTTTCTCTTAACCAACACTGTCCAATGGCATTTTCTGAAATGACTTCTGTAATGACAAAAATGCTATATATCTGTTCTGTCCAACCTAGTAATCACTAGCCACATATGGCTATTGATTAACTCTTGAAACGTTGCTGGTACAACTGAGGAACTGAATTATTTTATTTGATTTTAATCAATTCAAATATAAATGTGGCTAGTGGCTGCCATACTGATAACATTAAACAGTGTTTAGACTGTAAACAGTTAAATCTATCTCCAGTAAACAGCTGTTCCTGTCTTAAATTCACTGAAATAGTCTGCCTTGTTTTTCAAAGTTATTAAGGAACTTTTAAGATAAAACTTTTCTTATATTAGTGGTTTTTAACATGTTCTTATTGATTTATAAACCACTGACCATTTTTTAAATGATACTAATATTCACATGTATATTTCTCAGGGAGAAACCTCACCAAAGTCCAGCCATTGAATATGGAAGAAGATCAAATGTTTTGGGGGACAAACTCCACATCAAAGGCTCATCTGTGAAAAGCAACAAAAAATAAAAAGCCATGCATTTGAGTTGTTTAGTTTTGGTTGTTTTCACAGTTAGTAATGGTGCTGGGTAATATGCATAAGACCAATCTCTTGTTGTTAAATTAGTTCTGTCCTTGGCAACTTTCTTCTGATAACTGAAAATTCATGAAAGTCCTAGCTTTATATCATCCCTCTTTCAGGAATAAAATTTTGATTTTCAACAATGTGAGTAAATTGTGAAATAGCCTATTAATATAAAACTCTTTAATACATTAAATTTTTAAAGCTTAAATGCTGATTTTGCTTCCCCAGTTTTTGTGTTGGCTAGGTATTCTTTTATATTTATCAAGATTGATTGCACAGCAGTTCTATCACTTACAATTAAGAAGTTAGAATGTTAAAAAAGTCTATGTTTTACTAACACTGTACTAGGGTGATATTGATAAAGGTTTAAATAATTTATCTCTAACTTTATAATGTGTTGTATAGCCAGCTAGCTTAAAGCTTTAAAAATAATAAAACTACACTAGTACTCTTATGAGAAATTAGTTATTATTTTGATAAAGGGCAAGATAATCAAATAGTTTATTTTCAAAGAAAAAGATTTTAAATTGCTAATGTACATAATTGTTTTGGTTATAATTTCTTTATAGAATGTATCTTTTCTGTATTTACATTCTTAACAGTTTTCATCAGACATCATACTGACCATTCTCTTTAACTTCTTAATGTGGCATATTTCTGCTCTCCTTTCCCACAAACAGCTTCATCTATCTCCAAGGTTAACATTCTAAAACTGGAGAGTCCTTGGAGAAACTCTGCTTAGTTTTTTGTGTGACATTTAGAAAAATACATTTGGTATTCTCCAAACCAGAATGATAGATTGTCTCAAAATTTATTAGACAGCTGATGTGTGTTTTTGAACAAGGTCTTAATAATTCAGTTGTTACTGTTTTTAACGATACCATTAAAATCAGCTTTAGCTTTTTTATTCTAGAATTTAACCATTAATCTGTTTTTATCAAAGTTAGGTTTGCAGTTGAAAAGAATATAAAAATCTTAACTCGTATCTGTTCTTTTAATACTTCTATCAAGGAAAAAATCCCAAAAAATCTGCGATCATTCTTATTATCCTAAATATTTTTCTTTTCAATTTTATAAGTAAAATTATATGACTGTTCTCATACTTCTCTAACTTTTTATATCATATTTTTGTTAATTTCACTAGTTGTGTTTTGTGCCTTTAGTCATTAAAATACAAATGTGTTAATTCATTGTTGAAATTGAGCATGTATTAGTTAATAATTTCCTCTTAGACATACTTTAGTATACTACTAACATAACATAATACATTGGGAAATTGTCATAAGGCACAAATTTTAAATAACACCTTTGTATATATTAACTTGATAGAGCAAAAAGTCTTAATAAAGTACATACTTTATTTTCCTTTTGCCTAAATCATTACACTGATGAGAACTTGAATCATTGTAGTAAAATCTAAAAACACACTTTAATAAATAATTGTGTTTAACAATATAATTCCTGTACATCAGATTGCTGTTAGTGACTGTGGTGAGGCAAGATTTAAGGCAGTAGTACTGAGGAAAGTTCTGTTTCTTTCTTAAAGTGAACTCTATCTTTGTACCAAGAAAAAAATAGCTATCAATATCTATACCCAGAATATTTGTTTGCAACAACTTCTTATGATGGGTGTTTAATACTGTTAGTCTGTAAATTTAAACTATTTTTTTTTTCTTTTAAACCATTTAAAAGTATATACAGGCCGGGTGCGGTGGCTCACATCTGTAATCTCAGCACTTTGGGAGGCCAAGGCGGGTGGATTGCTTGAGGTCAGGAGTTCAAGACCAGCCTTGACCAACATGGCGAAACTCCGTCTACTAAATACACAAAAATTAGCCGGGCATCGTGGTAGGCACCTGTAATCCCAGCTACTCAGGAGGGTGAGGCAGGAGAATCACTGGGACCCGGGAGGCAGAGGTTGCAGTGAGCTGAGGTTGCGCCCCTGCACTCCAACCTCGGCAATGAAACAAGACTCCAAAAGCCTACATACACATGCTAGGTAGGGTGGTTTATTTTATGATTAATATTTTATATTCACTCCTTTTATGAGCCAATGAATTATTTTACATGAGTTCATGAGGTTTTTTTAAATGAAATAAATAGAAGCTTGTTTTTCATGTGTATATACATTATTGTTACTTTCATGAGAATGCTTTTTGTTTTTGTTCTTGGAAATCTACAGGGAGAACTATAATTTTTCTTTTCACTGTGGTCTATTACAGGGTCTTTTAAAGTGATGTACCTTGTGCCTACTTAAAAGAGTCTGAAGGCCAGGTGCAATGGCTCACACCTGTAATCTCAGCACTTTGGGAGGCTAAGGCAGGCGGATTGCCTGAGGTCAGAAGCTCGAGACTGGCCAGGTTAATATCGTGAAACCCCGTCTCTACTAAAAATACACAAATTAGCTGGGCATAGTGGTGGGCACCTGTAATCCCAGCTACTAGGGAGACTGAGGCATGAGAATCACTTGAACTTGAGAGGCGGGGGAGGTTGCAGTGAGCCGAGATCATGCCATTCCACACCAGCCTGAGTGACAAGAGTGAAACTCCATCTCAAAAAAAAGAGTCTGAAAAGTCAATGTGTTTAAATCTATGAAATTACTTTCCACATAATTTGCTAATTGTAAAAAAATTCAGACTTATAAAAACATTAATGGCGAATCTTTTGGGAAATCAGCTAGAATTAAAATAAGGAACAATAGATATAAATTAGAAGAAGATAATCAGAATTAAAATTTTCTAAGGTCCTTATATTCTTAAAGTTCAAGGTAAAAATAAATGATTAACTTATGACTCTGTTAAGAATGCATGTCAAAATAGGGTAACCACAAAACCGACAATAGAGTGTATACCTCTGAAGCAGATAAAAAGAAAATGAATTCAATCTCAAGGCAAGAATGGAGGAAAAGATAAATACAAAACATTTAAAAAGATGAGAATAAATGCAAATATGTATATAAGTAATGACAAGATTAAAAAGCAAAAATTGTCAGTTCAACTTTTTAAAAATCTAGCTCTATACTATTTCTAAAAGTCATATTCAAAAGACATTAAAAGGTTGACAGAGGATATAATGGCAAATACTAGCTGTAAGAAAGTTGGTATATCTATATTATAATAAAACATGTAAGGCAAAAGTGACTACTAGATTATAAAGGGGGACCCCTACTAAATAAAAGATTAGATTGATCAGAAATATACATCAGTTCTAAGTCTATGTATACCTAATAACATCGCATTAAAATATATGAAACAGTATTTGAGAGATAAGACTTCTTATTCTAGATAAATAGAGCATACACATTTTTTTCTTATTCCCACTAACAACTATAAACTATGGAATTAATTCATAAACATTACAGCAGAGAGAAAAGACGAGCTGTGGACTTTGGTACTTGAAGAATGATATGGCATGAAAGGAGTGGAAATAAAATATTAATCTGAAAAATATACAACATGTTACATAGTGTAGGTATATAATCTTAAAGTAGTTTATAGACTGTCATAAACATACAAATATGATTGTGGGATATAGACATTAATAATCCTCTTTCTATGGTGCATAGAGTTCACTTTTTTAAAAAAATGAATTTTCATAATACTGCAGCCTAAAATTTGCCTCATCAGAATCAGTGTGTTTCCAAGAACTGGAACTTTCTCAGTTTGTTTTCATTTTTTAAACTGATTGACTTTACTATTTGATTATATCCATTATAGAAAATGTAAAGATGCAGAAGAATCCTAAAATAGAAAGTGCCCATTATCCCATCCCCACAAACAACAAAAGATTTCTGTATTCATTTCTAGTCCTTTTATGTGAATATATAGAATCTTTAAAGCAAAATTAATATAGTAAAATGTATATTCTGATTTTTCACATTTTGGAGTAACTGTTTCTTCAGGACAGTAAGTATTCTTTGAAAGCATGATCTCCAGTTTCATTGTTTACATCAAAGTCTAATTATAGCTATACCATACTTTACCTCCAAGTATTTGCTATTCAAATTGTTTTAAATTTTTGCTATTGTAAATGTTTATGAATATCATTTTTATTCATAACTGTATTGCTGATCATTTAAGATAAATTATGGGAACAGAGTTACCAATTCAGAATATAGCTATTTTCAAATTTTTTATACATTTTACTAAATTGCTTTACAGAAAGATAATATTTATAGTCATATCAATGAATGTCCCAGAAATGTCCATTTTTTTTTAATCTCCTTTGCCCAAAGAGAGTAGTGGATGTTACCTCTCCAACTTTTATTATTACAAATTTTAATAGACTTAAAATATTATCCCATTATCTTAATTTTGCACTTTGATAATGAAGTATGATCCTTTTCCATATGTTTACAGCTGATTTGCTTTGCTTTTCTGTGTATTTTAAGCAGCGTAGTTCTTGTGGAAGGAGCTTCCAACAAATGCAGTTTCTTGTCATATCGTTAGTTCTTCCTAAATGAGCAAGGCATGAAACTGCATGTATTTATCACATTATTTCAAGTTAAGTATCCCAATGTGACTGAAATTACGGTCTTTCTCTTTGGCAGCCATGTTATTTTAATGTTTCTGTAATCCAACAAAATTATCTCTTATTCTTCACATAATAAAGAGGTTTTGACTATTCCATGAACCCTATATGTGAAATGATAGTGAAGAGTAAACTTAAGATCTTACCTAGCTACCTCCATTTTCTGTCAAGGTCTTCAAAACTCTTATCCTTTTTGATCATTATACAATTTGTATAATGATCAAAAAGGATAATTAGTATATTTATATACTTATCAATTATTTGTGGTGAGAATATTCAAAATCCTCTTTCTGGGTTATTTTGAAATATACAATGTATTATTGTTAGCTGTAATCACCATACTGTGTAATAATTAGAACTTCTAATTGTAACTTTTTACATTAATCAACCTCTTCCCATTTTCCCATCTTCCCTACCGTCCCTAGCTTCTGGTGACCACTATTCTGCTTTTTTTTTTTTTTTTGAGATGGAGTCTCACACTTGTCCAGGCAGGAATGCAGTGGTGCCATCCCGGCTCACTGCAACCTCCACCTCCCAGATTCAAGTGATTCTCCTACCTCAACCTCCCAAGTAGCTGGGATTACAGGGGCCCACCACCACGCCCCACTAATTTTGTATTTTAAGCAGAGACGGGGTTTCACCATGTTAGCCAAGCTGGTCTTGAACTCCCAACCTCAGGTGATCCATCCGCCTTAGTCTCCCAAAGTGTTGGGATTACAGGCATAAGCCACCACACCTTGCCCACTATTCTACTCTATGAGATCAACTTTTTTAGATTCCATATATGAGTGAGATCATGTAGTATCAAATTCATCATTTTAAGTATTCTTTTATATCATCATTTACAAAATATTTTCCTGTAATATTTTTGCTCACCATATTTTTTATGTGCCCCAGACCTTCCAATGAGATCATTTTTTTTTTTCCTGTGTGAACTATATTCTTTTGTTTTTTGTTTTTGTGAGACAGGGTCTTGCTCTGTTGCCCAAACTGGAGTGCAGCGGCAGCATGCTCGTAGCTCACTGCAGCCTCATCCTCCCAGGCTCAAGTGATCCCCCCCACCTCAGCCTCTGGAGTAGCTGGGACTACAGCATCTGCAACCATGCCTGGCTAATTTTTTAGGCATTTTTATAGAGACAAGTTCTCACTATGTTGCCCAGGCTGGTCTCGAATAATGGTTTCTAGTTTCATCCATGTCCTTGCAAAGGACATGAACTCATCCTTTTTTATGGCTGCACAGTATTCCATGGTGTATATGTGCCACATTTTCTTTATCCAGTCTATCATTGGTGGGCATTTGGATTGGTTCCAGGTCTTTGCTGTTGTGAACAGTGCCACAGTAAACGTACGTGCGCATGTGTCTTTATAATATAATTGATTTATAATCCTTTGAGTATATACTCAGTAATGGGATTACTGGGTCAAATGGTATTTCCATTTCTAGATCCTTGAGGAATCACCGCACTGTCTTCCACAATGGTGGAACTAATTTACACTCCCACTAACAGTGTAAAAGTGTTCCTGTTTCTCCACGTCCTCTCCGCATCTGTTGTCTTCTGATTTTTTCATGATTGCCATTCTAACTGGCGTGAGATGGTATCTTAATGTGGTTTTGATTTGCATTTCTCTAATGACCAGTGATGATGAGCTTTTTTTCATATGTTTGTTGGCTGCATAAATGTCTTCTTTTGAAAAGTGTCTGTTCATATTCTTCACCCACTTTTTGATGGGGTTGTTTTTTTCTTGTAAATTTGTTTAAGTTCTTTGTAGACTCTGGATATTAGCCCTTTGTCAGATGGGTAGATTGCAAAAATTTTTAAAGGAGGAGCAGAGGTGAAACCATGTTATTGCCCATTGGCTGGGCAGCTGACCTCACAGTCTTTTGCTTTCACTGATTTGCTAATTTATATTTGGCACACTTGGGAAGGAAAGAAGGGGAAGGGTTACAGGAGCTGAACAAAGGTAGTAAATTACTTGATGGCAGATGCAGCTTTAAGGAGGGGTCTGGATTGTGCAAACATGGAGGACATGACCCAGTTCCAGGCTCCAGCCGGTTGTGATAACATCTTTGCAACAATTTCAAGGCCTATATCTAGTTTGAATGCTGGGAACTGAAAAGGGAGTTATTTTCCCAGTCCTTGGGTCTTATTATGGCCTGGTCAGTGGCGTCAGCAAGCCGCTTGACCACGGATTCCAGTTCCTTGGTATTATATCTCTCTTTTACCCTCCTTCTCATCCAAGGGAGGAGATGGAGGCCTGTGAGGAGGGAGATGGGGGAGGGGGTCTCCACTCTCATCATAACTCAGAAACTCTGGCCAGTGATCCACCTTTAGAAAGCCATCTCACTTCTGTGTATAAGAGAAGGTATGTGTGCTCTGCGTCCCTCTCCTCACAGAGCTGGTGAACAGACTTGAGTTAAGGGCATGTATTTTAATATGGTTGATAATTTTAATCACATCCTGCAAAATGTTAAGTTCAGGTGACACTTTTTGGCTAGCTAGCATTTCTCTGTGGAAGATTCAGTGTGTAGACTCACATTCAGAAGCAACCTCTTTGACCCCAGAAGTGAAACCAGAAAGCCATCCAGTCATGGGAGCTGCTCTGTCTGTGCATTTACTGACACAAAATAACCAATTCAGTTTTGCTATGTAATCCTTCAAAGACTTGACTAATTCTGCAGCTGTGGTGTTGGTTGCAACAAAAGTGCACATAATAGCCAGGTGTGGTGGCTCACGCCTGTGAACCGGCACTTTGGGAGGCTCATGCAGGCAGATCACGAGGTCAGGAGTTGGAGACCAGCTTGGCAATCCTGGTGAAACCCTGTCTCCACTGAAAATGCAAAAATTAGCTGGGAATGGTGATGCACACCTGTAGTCCTAGCTACGTGGGAGGCTGAGGCAGGAGAATTGCTTGAACCCAGGAGGTGGAGGTTTTAGTGATCTGAGATCATGCCACTGCACTCTAGCCTGGGCTACAGAGTGAGACTCCATCTCAAAAAAAAAAAACAAAAAAAGTGCACATAACATATCCTCATGCTTATCCTCCTGAAAAATCGCACAAAAACCAGCATTATTGCCTTGCTGACAACCTTGGTAAACTCGTCAACCTGGATTGTGTACCACAGTGACTCATTAATCCTTTTTAACAATTGTGCCTCGATATCCCCTGCTATTTCATCAGTTCCTCTAATTATGGTGCTAGTCAAAGAGGCACACATGCCACCTTTTGAACTGCAGCATGAAGTTCATGACAAATGTCCTTAGCAGCAGGCAGGTTCAACTCTTGACCAATAGTAAAGGGCTTCTTAACTTTAGCAATGCTGTTAGCCAGTACAAATGATGCTGTCGGTGCAGACACATTTGATGAAGTGGTGGCCTTCCATAATTTCTTCTGTTCTTAGTGTTCGTGATTTTTCTTTTGAAAAACTCCAAATGCTTCTCTTTTAATGCAGGGTGCTTGATCTCCATGTGGCAAAGCAGTTTTGAAGGTTTTCATGGCTTTGTTGGATAGCTGCTTGCCACAAATTAAAGCAGGCTTGGAGAATGTGAATCACCTGTTGCAATGAACCTGCAATGTAAGCAGGTATTTTCTTTTAAATGCAGCTTTCTTTTTATTGGTAGTCTTAGAGTCTTCTATTGTCTCATCATTGGGTCTTTCCCCATTTTCAAAGAAGCTCTCCAGTGACATTTGTTTTTTACTCATTTTGGCTAGGGTTAGCTTGCGGGCTTACCAAACCTGTGTCTGAGACAAGTGCTCAGTGTGGGAGGGAAGTGCAGATGGAAGTGATAAAATAATGAGTGGGCCACACGTGGACTAAAATAAGTGTTGGATTTTGACTTTAAAGCCTGCCATTAGATGCAGCTGTACAATTGGAGTACATCAGCTCACTTGCCTCTGTAAAGCTTGCCACCAGGTGCAGCTTTTGTCACTTGTCACTAACAGGATTTTAATATGAATCTCCAAGCAACTGATTTATCATGTTCTCTATACAGTCAAACCTCTCTGCTAATGTTAATCTGTATTTGCAGCTGCTCCCCAGCACTAGCAGCCCTGCCTTAGCTCCACCTCAGATCATCAGGTAATCGTTAGATTCTCATAAGGGGTGTGTAACCTAGATCCCTCTCATGCATAGTTCACAATAGGGTTCATGCTCCCATGAGAATCAAATGCCACCGCTGATCTGACAGAAGGCGGAGCTCAGGTGGTAATACAATTGATGAGGAAGGCTGTAAATACAGATGAAGCTTCACTGGCTCATCCACTGCTTACCTCCTACTGTGTGGCCTGGTTCCTAACAGGCCATGGACTGGTACTGGTCCCTGGCCCAGAGGTTGGGGGACCCCTGTGTTAGAGCATGTAGATGCTGAGTACATGCACCAACCACAGGTCCACCTTTGTATACTTGACCTTACCAGTATTTTATGAATATGTATGTACAGATGCTATGTTGCCAGTGAAGGGTTTTGACTACAAGTCATACAGGTTCTTGGCATTTTGAACAAAGAATTGGACCAAAAAAATACACACACAAAGCAATGAAAGACTGGAGCAAATGAAGGCACAGATGTATCGAAATGAAAGTACACTCCACAGAGTGGAAGCAGGGTCTAGCAAGCAGCTAAAGAGCACCTGATACAGAATTTTAAATACCAACTAGAGGTTTCCCATTGGTTACCTGGTTACACCTTATGTAAATGAAGGAGTGGCCCATAACCAGTCTGATTGATCACAAGAGGTGACCAATCAGAGGCTGAAGTGAAGTTACAAAGTTACACATGAGGACTTTGCCTGCTACCAGTCTGATTGGTTGCTGGAGGGGACCAGTCAGAGGTACTTTCCATTTTTTCATCTGCAATCCAGTGCATTGCCAGTAGCCTCTGATCCTTTTGTTACTTGGGAGTGGAGGGGTGGGGTTTTCCTTTTGAGTCATTTCTAGGAAATCAGCACCAATCGGCCTTAAGTTCCCTGACTCCAGACCCTATTCTCCTGCCTCACCTATAAAGGGAATTCCCTAGAGATACTAAAGGCTGTCTCCCTGTCTCTGAGCAGCCCACTCTGCCTCTCAGAGTGTACTTTTGCTTTTTTTTTTTTTTTTTTTTTTTTTGAGGTGGAGTCTGGCTGTGTTGCCCAGGCTGGAGTGCAATAGCACGATCTCAGCTCACTGCAACCTCTGCCTCCTAGGTTCAAACAATTCTCCTGCCTCAGCTTCCTGAGTAGCTGGGATTACAGGCACATGCCACCATGCCCAGCTAATTTTTGTATTTTTAGTAGAGAGGGGGTTTCATCATGTTGGTCAGGCTGGTTTCGAACTCCTGACCTCGTGATCCACCCATCTCAGCCTCCCAAAGTGTTGGGATTACAGGTATGAGCCACTGCGCCCAGCCGTGCTTTTACTTTACAATAAACTTTTCTGCCTAATCTTAGTCTGTACTTGCTTTCAAATTCTTTGGTGGCAAAGTCAAGCACCTGAACCAGCCCACTGACAACAACAAGGATAGAAGTAGCGAGATCGGTTAGGAGGCTATTACATTACTTCCCTCCAGAAATGGCAGTACTGAGAGGTGGGGAGAAGCAAGTTCTGGATATTTTTTTGAAAGCAGAGCTTACAGGATATGCTGACTGATTAGACCAGAGGTGTCAGAGCGTGATGTCAAAGTGACTAACATTTTTGGCTACAGTAACTAAAGTTTACATTTATGAGATAGAGAAGACAGTAGAAGAAGAAGGTTTGTGGAAGAAGATCCAAAGCTCTGTTTTGGACCTGTTAAGTTCAACATGCCTCTAACATCCAAGCAGAATGGTCAAGGATGCAGTCTTCCATATGGTCTGGACATGTCATGTCTGACTTTGAACAATAACAAAGAACATTTTGAAATGAGGAAAAGTATTTGTAATTGTAATTGGTAGTTCATTCACTATAATTTTTCCACGTTCTCTTTCAGGCCATGTCCTATAGATAATTTAAAAATATATATTTGTCATAGATAATTTTGCTTTTTTCTACTTAAATTCTGTTATAAACATTTCTCCACATAGGCCTAACAACCATGTTTAAAGGCTGTATCTTCATATAGAGGTAATTTTTTTTTTTTTTTTTTTGAGACAGAGCCTCGCTCTTGTCATCCAGGCTGGAGTGCAGTGGCGCAATCTCGGCTCACTGCAACCTCCGCCTCCTGGGTTCAAGCGATTCGCCTGTCTCAGCCTCCCGAGTAGCTGGGATTACAGGTGCGCGCCACCACGCCCAGCTAATTTTTTGTATTTTTAGTAGAGACGGGGTTTCACCATGTTAGCCAGGATGGTCTCGATCTTCTGACCTTGTGATCCACCCACCTCGGCCTCCTAAAGTGCTAGGATTACAGGCGTGAGCCACCGCGCCCGGCCAGAGGTAATATTTTAAAAAGAAGACGAAGACCAAAGAAGGACTCCTCTTCCCCAATCCATACACCTGTGCGGTCTTACTGGGAGCCAACACTTGATAAGCTCCGCAAAGCGATTGCATTTTCTCTTCCAAGTCGGAAGAGGGCGCGCGGGCAGCGTAGGCACGGCTCTGCGCTCCAGTCCAGTTGCTCCTCTTCCTTCCCTCAGTTATTCCTGGCGTCCTTTGCCCCGGAAGTGCTCTTACAGCACTGGCTGCCGGCGTGACTTTCGAGTGCTTCCCGTTACTCTGCCGGCAGCTGAACCGACCCGGAGCCTCGGGACTTTGACGTGTGCTCTGCGCTTGCCATGAGACTGCTGGGAGCCGCCGCCGTCTCGGCTCTGGGGCGTGGAAGGGCCCCCACCTTCCTGGGCTGGCAAAGGAAGCAGGTACTGGAGCACAGAGAAGCTGAATCAGGACCTTTCCCGGGACCTTGTGGTCCCCATTCAGGGCCATAGAAGGCAGTGACACCCCCTGGGTCCTCCTGACAGCTCCGAATATTGACGGTCGCGCGTCAGTGCTGAAAAGCCCTCCGTGCCTGCACGTTAGCTCATTAACTCATTTGTTTTGCTCTCTGGTACCTTGGGGTTTAATCAACTAAAAGTGCCTCTCGTTCAGATACTTTGATATTTTATCTACTTTTTCAAAGTTTTTTTTTCCCCCCCCCTCTCTTTCCCCAGAAGTAGTTGTGGTGCGTTTTGGATGTGCAGTCCTATAGGGAGATATTTAAATTGTATCTGAATTCCATAAAATAGGGATCCCCACCCTCTTCCACCAGAGTAAAGTTAAAACAAACTTCATGAATTGTTTTTGTTTCCAGGGAATTGGAAATCTCTGGGGGCTGTCTTGGAGCCATTAGTACGACTGCGTACAGCATGAAAGATCTCGAACATATTTGTCTTCTGTAAACTACAATAAAGGAGAAAGGGGGAAAAAAATGTTAAATTTAAGCTGACACTTGTATATTTTCTATTAGTTTTTGAAGTTGTCTTTGTGATTTTATCTGCCCCAGTGTGTATTTTCAAATCTGTAGCAAAAAGTATTTCCCATTTTATTTTAGTTAAATTTGTTCATTCATTAATTTAAAAGAATACATCTTTTCTGTCTTCTCTTGTAGTCTCTCCTCTGATTACAGGAGTTCCAGGCTTAACCGTTTCCCCTGCCGCCTTTCTCAAGCTATCTCATATCTACTGAGATTTCTTGGAGGAATAATGTCCACCATACTCCTTTTGATTGTCTGTTGTGCTCTCTTATTTTTTCAGGTTAATTGGAAAGCCTGCCGATGGTCTTCATCAGGGGTGATTCCTAATGAAAAAATACGAAATATTGGAATCTCAGCTCACATTGATTCTGGGAAAACTACATTAACAGAACGAGTCCTTTACTACACTGGCAGAATTGCAAAGATGCATGAGGTATATATTCATGGTTGATTCCAGATTAATTAGAGCCTGATTTTAATTGTTTTGTTGCTATTATTTAATAAAGCTTACAAAACTGAAAGATTAAAACAGTGGTAACAGTGGACCTTTGACAGGCTTATCTGTCAAAGTTGCTTAAGTATTTGTTTTCTAGTTTTCTTTCTTTTTATTTTTTATAGATGGGGTCTCACTTTGTTGCCCAGGCTAGTCTCAAATAATAATCCTGGGGTCAGATTATCCTCCTGCCTCAGTCTCCCACAGTGCTGGGATTATAGGCATGAGCCACTGTACCTGGCACCTGTTTCCATTTCAGTTAAGATTTCTTTCCTTCTTGGAATTCAGAGGCAGAGAAAATATGAATTGCTGTGCTTGTGTTTAGGTGAAAGGTAAAGATGGAGTTGGTGCTGTCATGGATTCCATGGAACTTGAGAGGCAAAGAGGAATTACTATTCAGTCAGCAGCCACTTATACCATGTGGAAAGATGTCAATATTAACATTATCGATACTCCTGGTGAGTTGGATTCTTGATTTTATTGCAGCTTCTTTTGGCAAAAGCACATTTGGTTCTTTCTCTTACTATGACCCAGTTAATTTTTGAGTATCAAATATTCAAAAGTATAACGCTGAATTCCTATTAAAGAAGACTGACTTGGGACCTAGAGCACTTCATCCTTATGTAGCTTTCTTGAAAATTTGTGCAAATAAATTGTGAGCAGGCAGAGTCTTGCCTTTTACAAATTCTAGCTGATTCTAAAGGTGCCTTTCCTCTAGTCTCTTCTTCAAGTGACCTTGCCGGGCCCTGCACCTAAGGGTTGGTGAATAGTATTGGTGAGCTCAGGAATCTTCATGCTAATTAGAAGACTTATGTGATGAGCAGAGATACAAAAACTTTTAATAGTGCATATATTAAACATTCAGGTTGCTCTTTAAGACCCTCCCTTACTTCATCTTATTCAGGGCATGTGGACTTCACAATAGAAGTTGAAAGGTCCCTGAGAGTGTTGGATGGTGCAGTCCTTGTTCTCTGTGCTGTTGGAGGGGTACAGTGCCAGACCATGACTGTCAGTCGTCAGATGAAGCGCTACAACGTTCCATTTCTAACTTTTATTAACAAATTGGACCGAGTAGGCTCCAGCCCGGCCAGGGCCCTGCAGCAAATGAGGTAATGAGCCTTAGAATGAACAAAGAGAATGTGATGGTCTAGACAGCAAACCTTATATCCAGAAGGATGATTAATTCACTGTCATTAAACTTTATTCTTAAATTTAGTTTTTAAAATGTATTTATGTGAGTTCCTTAGTAAGTGGAACACTAATTTTAGTAAATTGGCTCGTGGTATGATCTCATCAACCACCTTCTCTGTAAAATGGGGACAGTATTACTTAAATTCTAAGGGAGGTTGAAGATGAATTCAGAAAACAATCTGACTGTTTATATTGTTTTGCTATTTTTAGAGAAGTTATAATCTGGATTCTAAAAATGTCTTGTGTTTTATTTAGATAAAAGATCATCTTTGGTTTTAATTTTTCCTTGAATCATTTTAATTAATGCCCTTAAGTAGTTTGCCATAGAGATGAGATGTTCTTGTTTCCAGATGGAAACATATTTTCTAGAACAACAGTAACACTTCCTTTCTGTATCAGACAGAACCAGTGGTATTTATAGCATTTAAAATTTTACACAATACTGTATATTTCACAAAGCCTTTAAAAAGAGTCAGAATTTCACTTTTCACCTTTTGTAGATGTGCAAATGTAGCTGTAGAGTTCATATTTACGTTTCACATGGTGTAGTTGACGGATATATAGGTGTAAAGTTTATGGTAGTGGACAAGGTGAGAATGGCATGTCTGATTACAGAAAATCTGATGGAAGTGATACATTTGTTATGAAAGTGAACATTTTCTTATTTGGGTGTTTATAACTTTTTTTTGGTAAAACGTTTTTACTTTCTGTCCTTATTTTACTTGTGCTTGGCAACAGATGGACTTTTTTCACCAAATCTTCTGAATTCCAAGAAAACTCTCTTTTGGCATTTAATTGATTACTTTGGTTCATTCTTTCTCTCCACTCCCATTTATTTGTTTTCTCATTTTGTAAGTTCTATTAAACACATAAAAATCTGGAACTTCTGGATCTGACCTTCATGTCTTACCTTTTCTGTCATACTTATATTTTCTCTCTCCCTTCTCATTTTGCATTAAGCTTATGAGATAATTCTTGAGGTTAATCTTCCACTTCACTAATTTGATACTCATTTGTGTCTCTTCAGTTATTTAGCCTGCCTTAAAACTTTTTTTCCAGCAACTATATACTTAATTTTCATAAACTTTTTTATTGCAACATCTTTATCAGTAGAGGTAATTGTTTCTCAAATCTTTACATTTTATTTATTTTTTCCTCTAGTAACTCTCTTCTTGGAGAATAGTGCTATTAACTTCATACTTCTCTTTCAAGCTTTTGGTTTCCTTCAGATGTTTGGTGATTCTTAGACCTTTAAGCATAGTTACAGATGGGAGTCTAGGGTCTAGACTAAACAGTGGTAGCTAGAGCATATTCTTCTCCAGTGAGAATTCCTGCCAGTGAATGCAGTTTCTGTTGAGTTTTGAGCCTGGCTGGGGTACAGGCTGATGAAGAGTGTTTGACTTCAACACCCACTCTGAGTTTTCCTATAAGAATAGGAAAAATATTCAATATAAGAATAGGAAAACTCAGACTGGATGTTGAAGTCAAACACTCTTCAGATAGCTGTACTCAGTTTTGCCAGAGTCAGTTGATGTAAGAATGAGAGGTGGGCTCGGCTATCCTATTTAATTTCCTGGCCAGCCCCCCATTATCTGTTCTTCCCACTTCTGCTTTTGATCCAGTGTATCTAGGGATCTGATGGTAAAACAGTTATTTTGGAGTTCTTTTTGTTGCCTAAATGGGGTTGTGGCTTCCTGAGCTCCTTGAGTTACATTGTCAGTCTGTTCCCAACTGCTGTATATTTTCTGTTCTGACCTGATGTTAGCACCCTCTCAGTTCTCCAATGTCTGCCATTGATGTTTTAAAATATTCATTTTGTCATGTCAAAGGGATTTGGGGAGAAGAAAAAAGGTAAACCAGTGTATTTTTATTTTTCAGGTCTAAACTAAATCATAATGCAGCATTTATGCAGATACCCATTGGTTTGGAGGGTAATTTTAAAGGTATTATAGATCTTATTGAGGAACGAGCCATCTATTTTGATGGAGACTTTGGGTAAGTGCTAAAAATACATTATTAAAATTTTATATTTTAAAAAGCATTAAAAATAAGGAAAGGATAAATTCATCAAACCCAGGGTAGGTATCTTTTTTGAAATGTGGCTGGAAGAATACTCTGAGCTGGTTTTGTTTCAGTACCTTTAATCCTAGTTGCTTCTCATTTTATTTAATACTTATTCCAAGAGAGACTATGTTACTTTTTGGTATTATACTCATATCACATCATGGCATGCATGCTGTGGCAGAAGGAAGCCTTCAGTTTGGGTTAGGAAATTTTGGGATTAGTAAATGTATTATATCTTTTTCCACTTGTTCATTTATTCATTTATTCTGTGGACTTTTGTAGAGCAGCTGCCAGGTCTGGGGTATTGTGATAAAAATTAGGAAGAAAATAGAGATCATAAATATTTGTTCTACCTGCTTTATAATTACATGGGCAAAAATGATTGACAAGTTAAAACAGTTAAAATTGTACAATTGTGGTTTGGGAAATACAAGAAATAAATCGGTAACTTTTTGACATGGTATTTGGTCCATCAGCTTTTGAGTGACCTTTACATACAAAGTACTGTAATTGCCTGGTGGTTATTAAACCTTAGCATTCATAACAATCACCTGGAGACTCTGTTGAAAGACAAAGTCCTGGCTTTACCTCCAGAGATTCTGATTAGTAGATCTAGAGTGGGGCCCATCATTTGCATTTCTGGAAGGTTCCCAGTTGATGCTGCTCTTACAGGTCTGCAGGCCACACTTTGAGTGACACTGATCTAGACAATATAGGGAGTCATAAATCATCCTTTGTTTTGAGGAGTGACCTCTGTAGCTTGGTAGTTTTTCCTGAGGGATTTCCTTCCTCTGCCATGGAATTGGGATTGCAGGTCTGGCAGGTGGGTGAATGGCATTGTGATCAGTGAACTGTAGAATTTATCTTCATCAGCCATCTTGTAGGCAGGAAAAGGATGGAGTCTTTCCAGTGGATAAGGTGTTTCCTTCACTTTTTATGTGACAACTGATTAATGACAACAAGAGTTTACTTAACCACTCCTTAGGATATAGGGCCCAATAAGGCCAGGTGTTTCATTTTATTTTTTTCCTACTTTATTCACTGCTATGTCCCAGCCCCTACAACTGCCTAGTACATAATAAGGACTCAAAAATATTTGTAAATGAATAAATAAATCCACTTTCCCAGAATTACCAAGGCACATCTCGCTCTATTGTCAGGCTAGAGTGCAGTGGCCCCATCTCGGCCCACTGCAACCTCTGCCTCCTGGGTTCAAGCGATTCTCTTGCCTCAGCCTCCTGAGTAGCTGGGACTACAGGCGTGTACCACCATGCCCAGCTAATTTTTTGTATTTTTAGTAGAGATGGGATTTTACCATGTTAGCCTAGATGGTCTCGACCTCCTGACCTCATGATCCACCTGCGTCGGCCTCCCAAAGTGCTGGGATTATAGGCGTAAGCCACTGCACCTGGCCAAGGCACGTATTTCTGTTGTCAGAAGTAGAGGCTCTTAAACGTTGTTTTACATCAGAACCACAGATGCAGCTTCTTCATGTACATGTACCCTTCCCCAGCCCTAGTTCACTGTATGTATATTTGGAAAGGAATCCACAAATGATTCTGACATGTGAAAGGCTAAGAAGCAGGGAGCTTGCCAGGAAGGATGAAATGAAGATTTGAAGGCTGTGAGGAGACTTCTTTAGAATATTAAGAGTTATTTTTTGTTTCTTTGAAATGGCTTCTTTTGTATTTATTAAAGTTAGGAATGTGTTTTCTGAAAAGCTCATTTTTTTGACATTAATTTCCATTTTTAAAGAAATACTTTGAAAAATTTTTGGACAACTTTTAAATATCAAGTATATTTATTTTAGCCTTGAACATTTTATTTGTGATTTTACCTGTTTAGCCTCTGGAGGAATGGAGAACTGATGTCACAGACTGAAGAGTCTGTCATATTTAGTCATCCTTTTTTTTAAACTGCTAACTGGGATATTCTTTGTTAAAAACTATATGATCAGGTCTGTTATTAATAGAAAGGAATAGATTAAGGTCCCTCTAGTGCTGCTTCTAGAGATTGTTAGGTTGATTAATAAGAATATGATTAATAGAATTTTCAAGAGCTCAGATGGGCCCCAGACAGGTTGGCTTTGAATCTTACCTCTTCTGTTTACTAGTAGGACAGCCTTGGGCAAATTACTTTGCCTATGTAAGTTAGTTTCCTTATCTGAAAATGCAGATAATGTAAACTATTTCGTATATGAAGATCAAATAAATTACTTGTCACATATTTAGTTCAGCGCTTACTACATTATAAGTATTCAGTAAATGGAGGCTCTTATTTGCATGCTTGCCAGTTTAAAAATAGTTAGAATACAGTAAAAACTACACTGAAGAGTTTAAACTTTGATTCAGTTGATACTTTGTTATGTCATTGTTTTGAACTTGTATTTTACTGTGTATTGAATAAGGATAAACCAGGTTGCATTAAATTGGGAAAAATTTTGTATTATATCTTTTATCATTCTCTTCTGTAAAACTTGATATGCAGGAAAGTAGAATGTGATGTCTGTTATAAAACTAGGGATGTTTTTCTCATTACAGTGGACTGTTTTAGCTTTTCCATTTACTAGTAGTACAGCCTTGACCTTAAACTTGCCTGTTTCAGTATTTTTGTCTACTATTCTGTCTACATTTTAAAGGTATATGTTAGTCTTATTGGCCATTTGAATGCAAATGTGTCAGAGCTCTTTCTTACCTAAAAAAAATGTTTAACCCTTAAGCATATCTTTTTCATTAGTCCTTTATATGTCAAGTTGGATATCCTTAAACCACCAAAATATTTGTTTTCTTAGTGAGATTGTTCGATATGATGAGATTCCCGCTGAGTTAAGGGCGGCGGCCACTGACCACCGACAGGAGCTAATTGAATGTATTGCCAATTCAGATGAACAGCTTGGTGAGATGTTTCTGGAAGAAAAAATCCCCTCAATTTCTGATTTAAAGGCAAGTGCTCTCAAAATAAGTCTTATATTAACAATAAAAATAAGTTGTCTGTTTTTTGTAGGGAGGGGACATGATGCTTTTATGTATGGGCTTTATTAATGAAATCTCAGTACATTTATTTAAAATAATTGGCTTCCTAAAAAATACTTGACATGGTATATTACTTTTTTTAAGGTGAGTTATATAATGACTTCAAATGAGAAAAGTGGTTGGGTCCCCTTAAATTATTGGGGACCTGATTTTAGTCTCTATTAGAGCCAACCCTCCAGAGTATCAGTTCATTTTATTCATTTGTTGGTTGTGGCACTATTGTTGGCCTCTTCCAGCTGCTAGAGCTAAAGCTCCGATGCGTGTTCTCTAAGGTCTTATCAGCCAGCAGGACACATTGATGGTGTTTGCACTAAGGGTTGGGGCAGGACCTGGAGCCTGCTGCTGTCATGACTTATAATTTATGAGAGATTTGTACTGTTTGGTTTCCTGTGTGTATGTTCTTTACAAAAAGAAAAGATAAGTTAAATGTTTCTTAACAGAGAATATGTTCATACAGCTTAAATATTTAAAAGGTGTACAAAGGTAAATAGTAAACACCCTCTTATTTTTTCTTCCATCTGGCCAGTTCTCTGCCCCCCTCCCTGAAACAGGTTATCAGTTATTAGCTTCTGGTGTACCTTTCCAAAGGCTTTTGCACATATATTACTTTTTCCTCTATTTTATACACTCAGATAGCATACTGTTTGCAGTGTTCTATTAGTGTGTCTGTTTTCTATGTGTATGCATGTGTGTTTGTATATATGTGTGTGTATATATATGTGTGTGTGTGTGTGTGTGTGTATATATTTAGCAAATTGAAAATAAGTGAGAATTAGTGATCCCAAGAGTGTTGAAAGCAGTTGTGTAGTAAATCACTTCCCAGCCCTGAAGAAGGAAGTGATTCTTTTCTTTGTATTTTGACTTTAAGTTCACTGGGGACCTGATTTTAGTCTCTGTAAGAGTCAACACTCCAGAGAGTAGAGTTATCAGTTCATTTTATTTGTTTGATTGTAATTGACTTGAAGCACAACATGTAATTTTAACGTTAACTGTCATTAAATTGTTTTCTTTTGTAGCTAGCAATTCGAAGAGCTACTCTGAATAGATCATTTACTCCTGTATTTTTGGGAAGTGCCTTGAAGAACAAAGGAGTTCAGCCTCTTTTAGATGCTGTTTTAGAATACCTCCCAAATCCGTCTGAAGTCCAGAACTATGCTCTTCTCAATCAGGAGGAGTAAGTCTTGAAAATTGAGTCTTAGTTTATGCAGAAATACTTTTATATTTATACACCGTGAAGGAATTGAAGGATGGTCCTTCTAGTTATGTCTGTGATTTTTTTTTTCATAATTTACAAAAATAAATCATGGTTTTTATTTGGGTAACAATTTTGACATATAGAAGAATGTTTATCATTAGTTCCCATAGCATATTCTGTTTGTGAGTTAAAAGTGATGATCCGTTTTACTATCTCTCAAGGTTTATATCATTAGAAAATTTTTTCTCATTTGGGACTAGCTGTTTTCAGACATACTGTTAAAAAAATAAAGCCTTAAAAAACAACGTCAAAAAAAACTTATTATTTTTCTTTCTTTCCCTATGAGACCATTTCTGTGTTTTTTAGTTTACTCTTGGTCCATTTCTGTGTTTTTTAGTCTACTCTTGTCCTATCACTATGTAGTAACTAAGCTCTAGAGTTTTTTTTTTTTTTTTTGAGACAGTCTTGCTCAGTTGCCTAGGCTGGAGTACAGTGGCACATTAATAGCTCACCACAGCCTTGAACTCCTGAGCTCAAGTGATCCTCTCACTTCAGTCTCCCAAAATGTGGGGATTACGGGCATGAGCCACTATGCCCAATTGAGAACTTATTTTTATTTATCTCTTTCAGTGAAATTTTACTTATGTGTGACACCAGTAATATCCCACACATGTGCTTTTTAGATAATACTTCTTGATGAAATAAATTGATAGAAATATTAAATAATTACATCTCATAGATTTGTATTTCTTTTATTTGAAGTGACTCAAAAGAGAAGACCAAAATCTTAATGAGCTCCCAAAAGAGACAATTCCCACCCATTTGTAGGCCTGGCTTTTAAACTGGAGGTAAGTTGCTTTCTAATGTATTTAACTGCTGTCTGTAGAATTTTTTTCCCTCTAGGCTTTATTCCCATTACAAAATGACTGTGACCTTTATGAAAGATTAAATAGAAAGAAGAGTTAAGAGAATTTCCACAGCTCTGACATTCAGATGATGATGGTTCTTTGTTATTAGGTGCATTTCTTTCTAGTCTCTTCTCTTTGCCTAAAGAGTGTAAATTTTTGCCTGAATCATACCACCTGTATAATTTTGTCTTGCTCTTTTTGTTTAATGTCACATTAGATAATGGTCCATGTTTCTATTAAGTCGTTTAAACATTTTAAGTAATAGCATAATAGTCCATCAAGCAAATACACCAAAATTTGCTTAAAATTTCTTAATTGTTAAGATGTTTATATTGTTTCCAGGTTTCTACTGTTATAAATAACATTGGGTCCATTTCTAGAAATGTGTCCTAAGAAACTATTGAAGGGTAGCAAATTGATTTTAGCTTCAGCTTACCTTATAAAACCGAACTCTCACAAACAATTGAAAATTCCCAGGAATTCCAATTTGATAAATAAACTGAGGTGCATTCTTACAGTGTAACATTATTCAAACTTTTTCATCTTGATGAAATAAGTTTTGATTTTTAAAAACAATCAATGCTTTAAAGTTTATGTAGTCAATATGTCAGTCTTTTTGTTAAGTCATTCTTTAATTTTTAACCTTAGAAAACTTTTCTTTGTATATATTTAGTTAATACTTGCTTTTGTTATTTCTACTTTTTTATGGTTTTTTTTCCTCATCATTAATTCAACTGGAATTTATTTTGGTGGGTAGGATCTAAACGTATCTCCTCTGCCTCCAAATAGAATATCAATTGTCCAGTTGTGTATAAACAGTCCTTTCTACCTTTTCCATTGATTTGTCATGTTTCTTTATCATCTATTAACAAATATATTTTACACTTTAGATTTTTATACTATATGGGCTGTATAGTCTAATATGGGTTAGTTCTATATTTTCTGAGTTTCAAGCATTTTAGTATGTTTTAATATCAGTCAAGGTTAGTTTTATCTTATTACCATAGTTTTTGAAAATTTTCTGTTTTTACCTATTTATTCCTCCAAATGAATTTTAAAATCACTAATCGCATGTTTTAAATTTCCTGTTGGGATTTGATTGCTTGTTTGTTAAGCCTATAATTAGCCATGGTAAGAACTGACAACTTTTGAATACTGTCGAAGGCCTTCTCTGCATCAATTGAGATGATCATGTTGTTGTCTTTGGTTCTGTTTATGTGGTGAATTACGTGTATAGACTTGCATATGCTGAACCAGCCTTGCATCCCCCGGGATGAAGCCTACTTGATCATGGTGGATAAGCTTTTTGATGTGCTGTTGCAATCGGTTTGCCAGTATTTTATTGAAAATTTTTGCATTTATGTTCATCATGGATATTGGCCTGAAGTTTTCTTTTTCTTGCTGAGTCTCTGCCGGGTTTTGGTATCAGGATGATGTTGGTCTCATAAAATGATTTGGGAAGGATTCCCTCTTTAGGATTGTTTGGGATAGTTTCAGAAGGAATGGTACCAGCTCCTCTTTGTATGTCTGGTAGAATTCGGCTGCGAACCCATCTGGACCTGGGCTTTTTTGGGTGGTAGGCTATTAATTGTTGCCTCAACTTCTGCCCTTGTTATTGGTCTATTCAGGATTTCAACTTCTTCCTGGTTTAGGCTTGGGAGGATGCAGGTGTCCAGGAATTTATCCATTTCTTCCAGGTTTACTAGTTTATGTGCATAGAGTTGTTTGTAATAATCTCTGATGATGGTTTATATTTCTGTGGGATCTGTGGTGATATCCCCCTTTATCATTTTTTATTGCATCTATTTGATTATTCTCTCTTTCTTTTTTATTAATCTGGCTAGTGGTCTGTCTATTTTGTTGAAAAACCAGCTCCTGGATTTATTGATTTTTTGAAGGTTTTTTTTTTTTGTCTCTGTCTCCTTCAGTTCTGCTCTGATCTTAGTTATTTCTTGTCTTCTGCTAGGTTTTGAGTTTTTTTGATCTTGCTCCTCTAGCTCTTTCAATTTTGACGATAGGGTTTCGATTTTAGATCTTTCCTTGCTTCACATGTGGGCATTTATTGCTATATATTTTCCTCTAGAGACTGCTTTAAATGTGTCCCAGAGATTCTGGTATGTTGTGTCTTCGTTCTCTTTGGTTTCGAAGAACATCTTTATTTCTGCCTTCATTTCATTGTTTATCCAGTCAACATTCAAGAGCCAGTTGTTCAGTTTCCATGAGGCTGCGTGGTTCTGAGTTAGTTTCTGAATTCTGAGTTCTAACTTGATTGCACTGTGGTATGAGAAACTGTTATGATTTCCATTCTTTTGCATTTGCTGAAGAGTGATTTACTTCCAATTATGTGGTCAATTTTAGAGTAGGTGTGATGTGGTGCTGAGAAGAATGTATATTCTGTGGATTTGGGGTGGAGAGTTCTGTAAATGTCTATTAGGTTTGCTTGGTCCAGGCTTGAGTTCAAGTCGTGGATATCCTTGTTAATTTTCTGTCTCATTGATCTGTCTAATATTGACAATGGGGTGTTAAAGTCTCCCACTATTATTGTGTGGGAGTCTAAGCTGGAGAGGATGTGGAGAAATAGGAACACTTTTACACTGTTGGTGGGAGCGTAAATTAGTTCAACAATTGTGGAAGACAGTGTGATGATTCCTCAAGGACCTAGAAATAGAAATTCCATTTGACCCAGCAATCCCATTACTGAGTATATATCTAAAGGATTGTAAATCGTTCTACTATAAGTAAACACATGCACACGAATGTTCACTGCAGCACTGTTTACAATAGCAAAGACCTGGAACTAACCCAAATGCCCATCGATGATAGACTGGACAGGGAAAATGTGGCACATATATACCATGGAATATTATGCAGCCATAAAAAACGATGAGTTCGTGTCCTTTGTAGGGACATGGATGAACCTGGAAACCATCATTCTCAGCAAACTGACACAAGAACAGAAAATCAAACACCGCATGTTCTCACTCATAGGCAGGTGTTGAAAAATGAGAACACATGGACACAGGGAGGGGAGCCTCACACACTGGGGTCTGTCAAGGGGAAATAGGGAGGGACAGTGGGAGGTGGGGGAGTTGGGGAGAGATAGCATGGGGAGAAATGCCAGATATAGGTGATGGGGAGGAAGGCAGCAAATCACACTGCCATGTGTGTACCTATGCAACAATTTTGCATGTTCTTCACATGTACCCCAAAACCTAAAATGCAATTAAAAAAAAAAGAACTGGCAACTGTTAAATATATGTCAATTGGTCACCACTAGTTTATTCAATCACTTCACAGAACTCTTTTTCTTTTTTTTTTTAAGACAGAGACTCTTTCACCTACTCTGTCGCCCAGGTTGGAGGGCAGTGGTGCGATCTCTGCTCACTGCAACTTCTGCCTCCTGGGTTTAAACAATTCTTCGGCCTCAGCCTCCCAAGTAGCTGGGATTACAGGCACACCACCATGCCTGACTAATTTTTGTATTTTTAGTAGAGACAGGGTTTTGCCATGTTGGCCAGGCTGCTCTGGAACCACTGAACTCAGATGATCCACCCTCTTTGGCTTCCCAAAGTGCTGGGATTACAGGCGTGAGCCAGCAGCCCAGTCACAGAACTCTTACTTGCATAGTTTTCCATGTGATTATCAGAGATTGTGTTTTAGATGTATAGTACACTACTATTTCTAGTGGTATCTTTGTTGTTTTTCCAATTATACTTTGTTTTTGTTTTATATTTTATTACATTAAACTTATGAAATAATGTTAGAAGGCAAAAGATACTTTCTTATGTAAACAATTTAAAAATTTTGTTCTAATATTAATAGCTTATTTCAAAGGAAACAGAACTGTCTTAGATTGTGATACCAAAAATATTGACGAATAATAACCATTTGATTTATCTGCGTTCAAAGCTAGTATAAGTTTATGACAATAAGCTGAAATATGTAAGATAGATTACTAAAATTGGGAGGGAGTACTTGGAGGGAGTCACAAAGCTTTCTTCAATAACTTTGATTCTTATGGTTCTTTTTGTTCTTCCTGCGCCTACCCAATCTTGACTTCTAGGCAGGTCGATTTGGACAATTAACTTACGTTCGCATTTACCAGGGAGAGCTAAAGAAGGGTGACACCATCTACAACACAAGGACAAGAAAGAGAGTACGGTTGCAGAGGCTGGCTCGCATGCACGCCGACATGATGGAGGCAAGTACAGGGTCATTGTGAGATTAGAAATTCCTCTAATATGAGTGAAGTAGACCCTTGTTGGTATCCTGAGCTCCACTAGAAAATTAATTCTGGTTAAATGTATGTTTCTAGTTTCTTCCTTTTTACTTATGTGTCTTACAGCTCTGATCTAGCACTTTGCTATAGGTTAAATTAGAAGATGTTAACAACTCATTTTTTTAATACCACTGGTTGTGAATTAGCTATATTTTCTCAAGGGTCAAGTTTAAGGAAAATAGACAGTTCCCTAACACCCAGAATACAAGACTCAGCATTACAAATAATGTAATAGGCTTTTAAGACTGTGGAACTGTGATTCTTAAAGATGAGAGTAATAAATTTACACAATTTTCCACAGTGTTTTGAGTTATTTGCTTTCTGAAATACAGCACGCACAAAGCCCTGTTTAACCCTAGAGGTTTTATTCCTATTGTAGAACCCACTGCAGGACCATATTGGTGCCAGAATCCACCTGAAGATTTAAAAACTTCAAGGGCTGATCTGGGAGATAAACTTTGACTTATGCCTTGAATTCTTGAACTGGCTTGGAATCTGCCATAGCGTTCTTTAGTCCTTATGGTTAGGCTTTGGAAGGAACACTGAGTTCATGAGTTTGTTCGCTATCGCCACCCTTTGCCAATCCAACTGTAGATTCCAGGAGAAATTTATTAGATTTTTCTAAGAAAAATCTTACGAATTTTTTGGTAGCTATAACTTTTGTTTCTTCTAGAAGAATTGTCAGTCTCAGAATCTGACAGCATTGCTGTTTTGTGAGATAGTCAGCAGGGGGCAGGCTAAGTGATTGTCATAGCTGTTTCATGGACCAAGAGCTGGAAGGTTTGTACAGCTGTGTAACCATTAAAGAAAAACAGGTCTACTCGCAGCCACAGCTGTTGTGAATGAACTGTCAATGTAAAAGGACAAGAACAAGGAAGGCTGGAGGCACCAATGCTTTGTTTTTAGATTTCCTGTGTTTTCTTGACTGCTTGCATCTGTGAGAAATTAAAATTATTATTAGTACATTGGGCTCCATTCTTCCACCTTTGTTTTCAAAACTTCCTTTACAGTTTTCCTGGTATGTCTCTGTCATACACAATCTCATTGTCTGACTGTGGCAACGTGTATAGTACATGCCTTTTAATTCCATAGAAATAACTTTAGAACTTTGAGGCACTGTGTTGTTAGTACTGCAGATCCTTCAAGCAATGAGTTTTCTGTTTAATTAAAGTAAAATCTTGTTTATTGATATGTGGTTTAAATAAAGGTCTTTGAAAAATCTGTCTTAGCATGGTTGATTGTTATTATTGTATTGGTTCTGGCTAATTGATTCTCTATGGAATTCAAGGTGAGAGATTCTGCCATGCTTATTTGTATACAATGTGTATACAGTACAGTTACTTTTTAGTTACCATATCTTTATTTGTATTACTTGCAAATATCATTTTGTGTTATTTCTTGTTTTAGGATGTTGAGGAAGTATATGCTGGGGACATCTGTGCGTTGTTTGGCATTGACTGTGCTAGTGGAGACACATTCACAAACAAAGACAACAGTGGCCTTTCTATGGTAAGCCATTTAATTTCAAAGCTACTTACCACTAGAATTTTAAAAGTCTGTGTTTTTATGTATGCGTTTAATACTTCAGAGAAACAACCACAGACATTTTCATTGAGTACCACAGGTATCAAGTTAGTTGTGGCTCTTTGAATGTTGGTTATAGCTCTTTGAATGTCAATTAGATGAGTGCTCTATAAGCTAGGAAAAGTTTTTACCATAGTAAAAGGAAAACTTAGAGGATCCACAATCCTCCCAAGTTTAGCAAGAAGGAAAAATCTCCACCAGATGGTAACTGGACAGTGTGGCTCTGAGTCCTCCACCCTGAGACCTGCTTCCACAATCAGGAACCACGAGCATCAAGCTAGTTTCAGTGGAGTGCTACTTCCTTATTAACTCAGTAGCCAGCAACTATACTGTTCCCTCAGTCCCTTGTGAGGCCAGACTGTATCATTTAGACTAGACTGCGATAACAGAACATAACCAGGCTCAGAAGGCAAAGTGCAGCTATACAGTCTGACTTACATAAACAGCCGGCCCTTTGGAACTCAGAAGTCCCTTTTTATCATTGAGGGATTCTGAGAGAAGAGCGTACACAGGTAGTTCCTGCCTTTGAATTCTCTTCACTCACTCACCTTTTTTGCCTCTATAGGAGAGCAAACTCTCCTACATTATGACCATTTGTTCATGAGAATGATATCTTTTTTTTTTTTTTAATTTTCACTGAGGCCCTGGGTAGAGAGTAATATTTTTCATGAATTCAGTAAAAGAGTATGATGAGTACATAGGGTGACAGGTAATTTGCAGTGGGTCATTTACATAAATATGGACCCAACTCTAACAGATTAGCACTGTAATACTTCCTGCTATCTAATGATGAATTCATGATTTTATAGTTTAGTTCTATAATATCCTCTAATGTGTATAGTATTACATGTTGATTTAAGACACCACAAAAAAACATAAATCTATATAATTTTTATTTGAGATCTAGATAAAAGGAATGTTTTCTAAGCATTATTGATAAGGCCTTCTCTAAGTACTTGTCATTAGCAACATGAAGTGATCGGTGGTTGTGGGCAGTGCTTACCAAGGCTTTGAAACAAATAGGCTTTGGTTAGAGTCTCACGTTGCCCTATGCTGCCTAATGGCCCTTAGACAATTTATCTTATTTCCAAGACTTTAGTGACTTTATTCATAAAAATGGGATAATACCTGCTTTTCAGAGTTGTGATTGATTAAATGAGGTGTCATGGGTATCAAGAATTTGGTGCCTTTTCAGTGTTTCCCTTATCAGTAATTTTAGTATATTTTGATTAAATAAAATAACTTAGAAGATTGCAACAGCCACCAAGCAATAAGAATTTCACCTCTCAGCATTTGGATTAATTGTAGTGATTATGTTTAACAGGTAAATAAACACATTCAATTATTTTATTTTGGGAAGGAGGAACTTATATAAGTAGATAGTTTTATTTATTAGTATGTTGTATTAATATATACTTATTTATTTAATGCAAAACAGACCAAGATATATATTGTCTAGCCTAAAGACATTGGCTAGTATTTATCCTTTGTTCCTAGTTCTGTTGTAAAGTGACACATTAAAATTAATCTATCCCTGACCTATAAGGGTCTGTTTTTGAATTCTTCTGTTTTCTTTTAAAAAATATTTTAGGAGTCAATTCATGTTCCTGATCCTGTCATTTCAATAGCAATGAGGCCTTCCAACAAGGTAGGAGTTTGATTTAAAGCTCAGTATATCACAATTAAAACTTGAGCTTTTTCATCTGTCTCTACAATGCACTTGATATCTTGTAACAACCAGCAGTCTTATGGTCACTATTTCCTCTGTTGATATCGAGAACTTCTTTTTAAATTTACCAGTCTGTTCCTAATGATAATTCCTCAGTATATTTGAATAAATTGAGGGTACTAAAATACTCACCTGACTGTACTTTATAACTCTTTACTATATTATTGGCTTCAGAGTGGTAAGTGTAACTTCCTGGATTCAGATCATAAACAATTGGAAAAGGAGAATCGGGCATTTCTCCTAAGTTGTAGTAAAACGCCACTTTAAAGTACTTTAGAATGTTGAACTAATTAATTGACTCATGGGTTATAATATAGCTCTAGATTTTGTGCTAGTTATGAGATAAATGTCTGAGTATTGCATGGAAAGCTTGTAAACAAGACTGTTTTTTCACTTTGAAATATAATTTTTTTAAAAGATAATTTTATACTTTATAGTTTTATATTTGGGTTTGATGTAATTTAGCTTTTAATAAAGCCAAAATTGCATGATTAGGTTTTACATTTTCATTCTTTGCCGTGAGATTTAGTCTGATCTCAAACCATAATTTTTTAGTTCCTAAGTTGCCTTCGCACTCATAACAATCATGTTAATGTGGTATATTGAAATTCACTTATTCGTACATTGAGTGAACATTTTATGATTTGTCATTCAGAACTTGTCATTACAAAACATACTCTGATAAATTGTCATGTGTGATATATCACTAACAGCTACTACTACATCTATTTCGAGGAATCTTGAGATTTTCCAGACCTTTTCTTAATATAGAAAGAGAAGATTGAGAAATATTAAATTACTCTGTTTTCTCAGAAACTTGAGGAAAGGTGAACCTTGCATCTTAATCTCAGTAGGATGCCATAGTTTGTTACAAGTACATTGTTAAAATTGCTTGCTTTTCTCTTTGGAAGTATGCAAGGTTAAAACTTAGGCTTATGTGTTATGCTTCTTCATTTCCAAATTCAGAGTTTATTTAAGACATTTAACTGTTGATAATTTACAATAATGGAGCAAAATCAATGCTTCAGTAGGCAGAAGGTTTTTTGGTGTTTTTGGGGTTGTGTATGCATTAAAAAGTTTAAAGATGGCTGCTTGCTGAAGTAAGTTAATTTAAATCAAATAACGAAGTCTCCATGATTCTCAATAGTGGGGGGCAGGGATGGTGTTTCTGCTAAGTTGAGAATATTTGGCTTGTGCAGGAAAAGGCAAAACACCTAGAAAGACTAACCTGGGATTCAGTCCCGGTTTTGCCATGCAATAGCTATGTGGCCTTGAACAAGTCATGTAACCTTTCTGCACCTTTTTTCCTCACCTGTAAAATGTGGATAATTCTGCCTTTCAGCATTGTGGTTGGGATTTGAAAAAACAAATGGCTTGGCTTGTGGCCCCCTTCCTCCATCTTCAGTGCTGGCAACAGCTGGTTAAGTCTCTTTCATGTTTCAGATATCTCCTGCCACTTCTTCCTTTGTGGAATTCCTCTGACCCACCCTCTGGCTTCCCCCTCCATTTTTTAAAGGCATGCTTGATTATATCGTACCCACCTAGATATTTGATAATAGTCTCCCCCATCTCAAGGTCTGTAACCTTAATTACATTTGCAAAGTCCCCTTTACTATGAAAGGCAGCATATTGACAGATTTGGGAGGATTAGGGTATCTTTGGAGGGCCATTACTCTGCTCACCACGTGGGAACTAAGGAGAATAAAGGTGCATCATACCACATCCAAGCAGATTGTTTCGAAAGGGACAGGTCTCATTGTGGTATTTTCCTATTTGTTGGTCTTAACTATCTTGCTTGGAACTACAGTAGTGTCTTGGTAAACATGCTGATTCCTTTGATTATGTACAGGATTTCTAAAATGTAACACAGATTCCAGTTTCTGCTTTATGGGCAATTTTCACAGAAAGACAGTTTGTCAATGTCTTTCTGTGAAAGAAGGGCATAGACTTAAGTCTTGGACTCTTGTTTTCTATCTTGGTATGGAAAGAAAATTCTGTGGAGTAGAACTAGATGTGTATCATTTTTATTTCTTAACTGCTAATGTATTTTATTTCATTCAGTAAAGTTCTTTCTAAAGTCCCATTGCTTATCATGCTTAGCAAAACAAATAGTGACTTTCTTCTTCTTTTAAAGAACGATCTGGAAAAATTTTCAAAAGGTATTGGCAGGTTTACAAGAGAAGACCCCACATTTAAAGTACACTTTGACACTGAGAACAAAGAGACAATTGTATCTGGAATGGGAGAATTACACCTGGAAATCTATGCTCAGGTAATGAATAATAAGGAAATTAAATTGAAATCAGTTTATTACTGTCTGTGTTTTGTTAAAAGTCAGTAATTCTCAATCTAATGTCTGTAACTGTGGTTCTTCATGCTTCAACTCTGGTTTGTATCCAGATGTGGTCAACTGCTTACTTGACTATGTGTTACAAAATAATTATTTTTGATCTCTAAATCTTTTTATTTGGAAAATGTTCTGGACTGCTAAAATCAAGGCTCGGAATTTGCGACAAGAATATCAGTCCATCTCCAGATCATGCTTAACTGGGTCTGGTATATCCTGGTCCAAGCCTTAGGGAGACAGCCTCGGTTGTACCAACTCTTCAGGCCATTTCTTCTCAAGTCAGTACTTGAAGATTATTATAATATGGATAAAGAAAAGGGAAGGTGGGGGCCTATACCTTCCCAGGAAAGGTCTTGTATGTATTAATATATAAGTAAAAACCAAAGATACGTGATTAGAAATTTTGGTGAGCTCGTATCTTTGAAGTTGAGATAGAAAATCCTGACAACAAATTTATATATTATTCCAGTGAACATGTAATAATATGGAACAATGGTAAAGTTTTAGTCGGTAGATTAATTGGAGGTAAATATAAATTTACCATTGTAACTTAGAATTCATTTATATAAAATCTGTAAAAGCAGTTTGTATTAAGCATCACATACCTAATCCTTGTAAGATACTAAAATGATTTGAAATTTATTTACCTAGTGTATTTAAATGAATGCTACTAAGATACACAAGATGCTTGGGGGTTTTTCTTTCCGTTTATTTTTTTAATTTTAAATAATAATTTCCCCACTCTTTTTAGAGAATGGAAAGAGAATATGGCTGTCCTTGTATCACAGGAAAGCCAAAAGTTGCCTTTCGAGAGACCATTACTGCCCCTGTCCCGTAAGTATGCATCGTAATTATACATTATGAGGCTGAAATGGAAGGCTTTTTGTTATTGGATATACATACCACACTATTACTGTTATAAAGACATTTTTATATAGTGATACTTTGTATTATGGAATCTATAAAGTTCTATACTGTAATCAAGACATTTATATCAAGTGACACTTTGGGATTATTTGGCTTTATAAGCTACATGCCAATAAAATTGGCATACACATCATTAATAGGCATGCTTACACTTCCTCCCAGTGTTAGAGATTTTGTTTATTCCAGTTGTACTTCCTTTGGCAGACGGCTACTATGTTTTACTTTAGTGCCATATTGTGGATGCCAGAGAACTTGCATTTGCCAGGGAATAATCTCCTGCAAGTGAAGAAAATTAATGCTATGATAAAATTCAGAAAACATTGAGGAAAACGTATTTGGGCTTATATTTTGTTAGAGACAAAACAGACTTCACAAAGAGTAGTAGTTTTGTTAAATTGTTGCAACTATAATATACTTAAATATGGTGCCTATCTGGATTTACGTGAATTGTGATTTAGAGTTAAAATTAATAAAGCATACTGTGACTATATGAGGAGTCTCAGTTTTCAGAATGGCATCAAATAAAGGTGAATTATACTTTACCTGAGATGCTATATCATGAAGTAGAATGGTGTAATCTAATTCAATAAAGTCATCATTTCTTTGCTGTGACAAAAAATAAAAACACCTTGTTTAAAACTTAATATCATTGGCAAAAATTACATTTAATTTTGAAAATCATCTTTGAGTAGTAGATGAATATTTTATTTCCATTTAGGTAAAAATAAAAATTGAACATTGTAATTTATTCAATTTAATGTGACAGAAAATCTATTTTCTTACACTAAATAAAGTGATCTTTCAGATGCATTTTAAAATCATGATTTTTATGTTTGTTCCTCCAAAAAATGTTTACCTGTTTTTAGTTTCCAAGTTGTGGTAGCTACCTAAGAGAATTACTATGTGTAGCTTATTATTTAAGAACGCTTTGTGTTTCCATTGTACAGAAAAGCATAATTTAAGGGATAAACTATAGTTTACATTGAAAGAATCCAATTTTATAATAGAAATTATCTTTTTGAAAACCGAAATAAGGCGGGGCACAGTGGCTCACACCTGTAATCTCAGCACTTTGTGGGACTGAGTTGGGCAACTTGGCTGAGCCTAGGAGTCTAAGACCAGCCTGGGCAACATGGTGAAGCCACGTCTCTATAAGAAAAAACAAAAAAACCAGGCATGGCTATGTGTGCCTGTAGTCCCAGCCACGTGGGAGGCTGAGGTGGGAGGACCATCTGAGCTTGGGAGGTTGAGGCTGCAGTGAGCCATGATTACACTACTGCACTCCAGCCTGGGCGACAGAGTGAGACCCTGTCTCAAAAACAAACCAACCAACCCACAAAAAACCAAAACACCTGAAAATAGTAAAATGTACTCAGTGTAGTTAGTGATTGTGTAATTAAAGCTTTTTTCTGAACTGCACAGTAGAGAAAAAACAGTTTCAGTATGGCATGACTATAGTAATTTGAACACAAAACTAAGATTGCTAAAGGAAATACTCTGTATTAAGCTGAGCACAAAAGCTAAATGTCAGATTGTAACTCAAGATTTTACTCTTCTGAAAGCACAGCTTTGCTTGTGACTGCCATAAAAAGTGGCCCTGAGGATCTCTATAGAGCAGATTAAAGGTGAGGAGAGTCATTACAATTGGCCCTTAGCATCCGTGGGGGATTGGTTCCAGGATTCTCCTCAGATACCAAAATCCATGGATGCTCAAGTCCCTGACATTAAACAGTGTAGTATTTGCGTATAACCTATGCATACCCTCTCATATGCTTTAAATCATCTCTGGATTACTTATAATACCTAATCTAATCTAAATGTTATGTAAATAGTATGTTACTTAGGGAATCATGGAGAAAATCTATGCATGTTCAGTACAGATGCTACCATCCATTTCTCCCCCCCAAATATTTTTAATTCTCAGTTGTTTATATCCATGGATGCAGAACCCATGGATAGAGAGGCCTGACTATATATTGAACACTTGGGATTTTATCTTGCTGCTACTAATAAAACTCTCTAAACCTTTTTGTTCTAGAAGAGGATTTCAGTAAAGTATCACAGTTAAATCTATTTTGACTAACATGAAAGATAAGAGCTACGATTACCATGATGCTTTCTGAAAGTGCAGTCTAGATATTACATATTAATAGTAAGTGTTTCATTGAAATCCTTGGCTTTGCCTTGCTATTGTTATGCTTCTTTGTCAGTGTGTTCCCAGAGAATGCAACTAATCAAGCACAGTTATCAGGCAAGTTTGAGGCAAAGGAGGTCTGTGGTTTGTATCTCTTAGCCAAATCAAACAACTTTTTACACCAGTTACTGTTGCTTTGAACTCTTCCTACAATTCTTCACCTTCTCTGATCTTGATTGCAACTGACCTCTCCTTTGAAATTCCAGGTTTGCTATTAATTACAAAATGACTATAGGGACACTGTTTATCCAATTATGAATTATAATACTTTTGATAAATGTTAACCCCATTAATAGTGTATTTTATAGAGACTACTTACCACTTGCTTGACAGTTTGAATTTTTACCATTTTATACCATGTGTCTTCAGTAGAATTTTGCCATATTACATAACCACAGGCAACCCAGGCTAAATGTAGAACGAGCTTCATTTCTGGAGGTACATTTCCAAAATTGTCTGGTGGGGAAAACGTTTATATGATAATTATATATATAGTATTAACCTCTTAAAACAATCTAAATTCTAAATCATGTCTTAGTTTTCTTCAATTGTGTTCAGAAAATAATTAAGCTATGGATCTGTAAAATTTCTGAGGCCTCTTTTTGTTGGATTAGATTAGAAGTGAATATTTTTGCAAAAGCCTGTATGTTTCTAACATAGCAGCTAACTATTTTAGACAATTGAGATTGATTTTAAGGTTGGAACAAATGGTTTTCATCATATTTATATACCTGGAATATTTTGTGCTTCTAGCGGTTCCTTCATGGACTTGAGTCTTTGATAAAATGTGTTGTCTTCTTCATCTGGGTTCTTTCCAGTTTCTCCTTCAAATGTGAAGTTGACTTCTGGTACAGTTTCTTGTCCCGTTGAAGGGTAAAGTACTTCAGCTGTGCAGTTCATCATAACTTGCTGTTGAAATTTAGTGAAAGATCCTTATATATAGAAGGCTATTCATTATTATCATCTTTGAGATATGATTTTAAAGCATAGGGCCCTAATGGTGTTGTTTAGACTAGACTTCAGAATGCTTGTTTTCAGAGATATCCAACTGGGCCTGGCCTATTAATGTTCTAGAGTTATGTGAATACCCTAAAATAGATAACTTACCTTATAAATGATAAGGTGTCATAATCTTGTAAATTCTAGTCTTAAAACTTAATATATTTCAGTATTAATGGGGTATCCATTTGCAAGGCCAGATTTTAGTCTGACTTTATAATACCAATTCAAGACTCCGGTTACTTTTAAAGGTTTTTCATTAGTCGTACTCCTTACTCCTGAAATAACAAATTTTTTCAAATGCAGATGCAGCAGTCTGTATCTGGATATAAAATTAGAAGATTATAGCATTGGTTTATGCTTTGTAAAGATGGCTGTCTAGCAGCTTAGATGTCTTTTAATGAATCTCCTTTATGAATTATGCTCAACAGAAAGGCAAGTTTTTTAAAATTTCATGATGGCTGTGGTACAAATTGCAGTTCCTTTTCTTTTAAGTTTGTCTCATTAATAATTTGACAGTTGTATAATCTTTAAAAATTTCCCTTCCTCATGACTGAAAGATCTTTATCTGAATGCTGGTATCAGCTAGCATTCTGTTGCTTGTGAATATCTAAGAGCACTTTCTTTCTCTAAAAACCCAATGAAAAATAGAATGAGAAAAGCAGACATAAGAAAGTGATTGATTAGGGAATAAATTACTTCACTTATTTATATTAGGCATAAGTTCAGACTGCCCTATGAGTATGTAACTTCTTAAGGAAATTCATTTGAACTTTAGTATATAGTCTTTTCCATATAGTTTGATAGAAATAATTCATATATTCAGGAATACCCAAAGATAGTAAAGAACTGATCCTTGTAAACTTTGCCCATATGGTCAATATTTTTTAGAGGCAGGGATTTCACAGTAACTTTTTAAAGAGGTAAAACTAATCAGTGTTACGGGTGTGATCAGCAAAGATGATCTGGAATATTTAGAATCAAATTTGATTTAATAAGAACATTTGGCTGGGCATGGTAGCTCATGCCTGTAATCCTAGCACTTTGAGAGGCAGAGGCAGGAGGATCACAAAGATAAGCCAGGTGTGGTGGCATGTACCTGTGGTCCCAGCTACTTGGGGAGGCTGAGGTGGGAGGATGGCCTGAGCCTGGGAAGTTGAGGCTGCAGTGAGCCATGTTCCCGCTACTGTAGTCCAGCCTTGATGACAGAGTGAGACCCTGTCTCAAAGAAAAAAACAAAAAACAAAAAGCCTTTTACTTACTTTTTGTATAATTTCTTCAACAGCAAATTTAAGGCGATACTTATGTCCTCTTCCTGGAATATCCTAAAATTAAGAAAATGTAATGGAGACAAGAAAATATTATAACAACAAGTCATATACTTGCATTGTTAGAAGCATCCATCTCATTTGGTTGGAGGGACTGGCTGATGGGTAAAGGTGAAAGCCTTAGGTCTTGTAAAAGACATGTCACCATGAATGTAACATCTAATTTAGCAAGTCCCCTATCAAGTTTATTTTGGATGAAAACAAAAGGCTAGGATAAAAGCATACATATAAATTGGGCACAACTTACTTTCAGTCATCAAAAGACTAACGTCTGGATCTGTGATCCTATAGTCTCTGCATAAGAATTTTTGAGACAGCTTTTAATTCTAAAGATGACAAATAGTATCACCTTTGAGAAGATTTTCCATAAAGCTCAGTGTACCCTCCAAATAGTGTTCAGTGAATGTGAATTTCATTTTAAAGTAGATTACTGCAAAGCAATTGGAGACTTAATACACTTAAGTATTGTTTTTGCTTGTATATTAGCAGAACTGCAAAATGATTAACAAATTTTATAAGACTAAGAAATGGGTATTTCACTTTTAAATCAAAATACAGATTGAAAATTTATACCTGAGTATGTTATCTGGTACAGTTTTAAAATAAGATCTACCCCTCCGTCACCTCTTAAAGACTGTTAGCAGTTAAAATTCTGTTAGATAAATAAGGGATAATCTCAAATCCAGCAGATTTTATTAAAATGAAAACAGACTTCTTTAGTGATTGCTAAGGACTTAAGCATTTAATTCAAGCCTTTAATAGAGGGTGCACATCATTTAAGGCAGCCATGTGGTAGTGGCGTTTGGGTGGCTAAAGGCCAGCATCAGCACACAGTGCTTTTATTCTTCGACTTTCATTGTCACTTTCTCTTGCTGTTTGTTTCACCCTTCATTTTGGTCAAAGGGTCTAATAGGGATTTGTCTTAAAACTTAGGCAATAGTCGTTTGGAAAATGAGGGCTTTTGTTGGTCCAGATCAGAGTAGCAGATGAGAAACGGGGCAGCCTTATGATTCTTTTGAATGGTTCCTACACTTAAGGAAAGTGCCGACCCTTACTTAGAGCGTTTTCCCATTTTGTAACTGTGTGCGTAAAAACTTTGTCTCTGCCTCAATATGAAAACAGTCCCGGGCTGTCTCCAGAGACTGGAGTATAGACAGTCCCCCAGAAACCTTAATATCTCAAGACCAGACACCAGCAGTGTGTCCTAAAACAGAAGATGGGTAGGGGGTGGCACGGAGTGTCTGCACACAGAGGCTGAGACCTTGGGTGAGTGGAGGGAGCGCAATCCTAGAGTCCCCGCTGCCCGCCCCTCCCTAATAAACTTACCTCCATGCTGGCTTGTTTGACCTTCTGCACCTGAAACACCCTGTGGGGGGTCCCCTGCTGGTAGTTGATGTAGTTCTGCACCACCAAGGCCGCCCTGGAGGCTGGGTAGTTGGTCGGCGGGATTTCCATTCTTGATGAGCAGTGACTACGGGGCTTGGGCTGTTCAGGGTTAACGGCACCAGAGCACCGCCCGTCCTGCTTGCTGCTGGGTACAGTTGCCCAGGCAGAAAAGTCGCGAGCTTCTTCCGTCGCTGTTTTCCTCCTTAGCGCTCTCCGACTCCGGAAGCTGCTGTTTGAGCTCAAGCTCCCCTGCCCCCCAGCACCCTGGGCTGGCTGCTACTGTGGCCCCGCCCCGCCACTGGCGGCAGCCGCCTTTCTTACGCGGCCAGCTGCTTCCTACTGGAGCAGAGGCGAGCCTGCAGTCTGGCACCTGCGGGTGGAGGTGTGGGGAGGGAGTCAGTGGGCTAGGTTCTCTAGGATTGCATCTTTTGGTTCAGTGACCTTTATAGAAGTGCAAGGTGGGGCTTTCTGGCCTTCGCTTATATAGGACATCTCTGAGCCCTCCAATTTCCTGTCCATGGAGAAAAAGCCTGGTTGCTTCCCTTGCATACTGGAGCACAACTTCTTTATACACTGCACGCAGTGTCCCTGACAGGGCAAGGTGCACAGGTACTCCAGGTAATGATTCGATTCCTTCATTTCCCTTTCCCTTATAAGAGTTCAGGAAGAGGCTTGCTTATTCTCAGCTTTTTGTGGGTTTGGACCAGTTCTTCCCAAATCAAAGTATGAGAATCTGCAAACTATAATATTAAATTGGGGGGATTATGTAATTTGGATCAGAAGAAATGAAAAGATGCACCTGTACCCCTCTCCTTTACTGATCTTAAAAGGATGAAGTTTTGGTGTAACCCTATGCTTCCAACTTGAGTCATTTTGAATATTTTACTTAAAGGGTTAAGATGTACCTAAAAACTGAACTTATACAAAACACTATCTCTGGTATGTGGTCTCCCTCATTGAAATGGGCCTGTAAACCTGACTTTGTAGAAGTACAGGTTTATCCTCGGTGGTCTTAGGTTAATTGGGCTCGGATACCTTGGAGATTCTACCAAGGTTTGGCCAAGGTCTTCGCTGCCTGGTTTGGGACCATTAACTTGGTAGTAATGCACACACCCGAGACTCTTGAGGTTTCTCTCTTTCTGATTATGTGGATTTTGCAGTAAATCTGGATTTTGGACTTTGGCCCCAGTTTCATGCTTATTGTCTCGTGGGATTTGGGGGTTTTGATTGACTTTGCTTTTAAATACCATGTTCTGTCTGCTTGCCTACCATCTTGTATCATTTTTCAGTGAAACTTTTCTCAGTCTTGTCTGTGTATGAGAAATTTGCTTTGGGAGATATGGTCTATCTCTTACACATGGTCCTGTCTCTCCACATTTCTTAGGTCAGCAAACCCTGACCCACCCATAACAATATTTTTGCAAATGCAGAATAGCAGCCAATTTTTCATGGGGTTGTCAGATATGAACTTACACTGTCTCCTGAGATAAATTTACCAAAGAACTGGTGAAATGTGGGGAACTTTAACATAAAGAAGACTGTTCATTTGAAATGTACTTTAGAAGAACAACACCAGAAATAAAAAAACAAGACTTTTGGAGAATAGTATTTGTCTTAATTGTCTAAGATCATTTGAAATAGATGACTGCCCATATTTTATTTCCATACTTCAAGGCTTTTTATTAATCACATGGCTTATATTTAAGCTTTTTCCTCTCTCCTTGAAGAGGAAAGATAATTAGCATTTTACAGTGATAATATATTTGTCTGAAACTGGCTTTAGCTCACCTTTTTCCTGTTTCTCTTTTCTTCCGTTAAAAATTTGAAAGATGATTCATGAGACTAAGTCATTCTGTCATTATATGTGCAATCCAGGAATATCTAGTCCAAATAAACACCCAAAAATGTCTAAGAAAAGAAATCACTATTGTGCTGTAAAAAAATGTGGCCAAATGAACTTAAATAGCCTTTGTCATTATGCTTATAAGAAGCAAGTTTTCAAGATAAAAGAGGAGCTCTTGAATATGATTTAATGATTTTCAATATAAAGTTCATAAATTATATTTTTAAAAATGTATAAAGTATTTCTGATTAATAGATGAATTTGGGTGAGTCATAACAAGTTAATATGTATTTGAAGTTGATTACATGTTTTCTTCCAGGTTTTATTATATAAAATTAATGCTGATAAAATATTCAAGTTTATATAAAACTAAATTTGATGTCATGATCTAAACTTTCTAAATTTTATATATTGATCTAATGGGCCAAATAAGTTACTGATTTGATCAGTTGTTTAAGATTACAAAATATAAAGGGGTTTGGATCTTATAAAATTATTATGCTACTGTTAATTATAAAGACCAAATATGTTAACTAAAATTATAATTTTTTAGATCTTCAGTAACTTTCAAGCCCTTACATAATGTTAAATTAGTCCTGGGATAATTGGACAATTTCTAACTAATACATGATACAGAGCTTTGGTTGCTAAAGATAGTTTCAATTTACCTTGTTTCTTATACATCATAAAATGAATATGAATTAACAGAATGTGCATATACTTTGGTTGTTACATAAATGTTGTTTTGCCACCTTAAAATTATAGAAGTAATTTAAAATTTGTATTTATAAAAATTTAGCTAACCAGGTGCAGTGGCTCACACCTGTAATCCTAGCACTTTGCAAGGCTGAGGCGGGGAGACTGCTTGAGCCCAGGAGGTTGAGACTAGCCTGAGCAACATGGCGAAGCCCTGTCTCTACAAAAACTACAAAAATTAGCTAAATGTGCTGGTATGTGCCTGTAGTTCCAGCTACTCAGGAGGCTGAGGTGGGAGAATCACTTGAGGAAGAGGTTGTAGTGAGCCGAGATTGTACCACTGTATTCCAGCCTGGGTGAAAGAACCAGACCCTGTCTCAAAGAAACATTTTAGCTGGACATTTCTTGGTTTTCTGTCTTCTGGTTTTCCCTTTGGGAAAGCAGAAGTTGATTACTTTGGTTAAAAGTGATGCTTAATAAGAATAAGAATATACTTGGTATAATAACTACAGAAAAAATATATATATACACACACGATAATGAATGTGAATTTTTACTTAAACTATTAGCTTGTTAGAATGGTAATTTCTGTGTAATATATGTACTGTTTAATATGCTGATAAAGTGAATTGTCAGAATATTACATTAAATATAAAATTTAAAATAAAAACTTTATATTTTCATTTTGCATAATTATGTATTATGCATTTTTAAACAGATATACCTCATTTTGTTCCACTTTATTATGTTTCATAGATGCTTTGTTTGTTTTTACAAATTGAGGATTTGTGATAACCCCATGTGGAACAAGTCTATCAGCTCCATTTTTCTTTTTCTTTTTTTTTTTTTTATTTCTTTTTTTGAGATGGAGTCTCACTCTTGTCACTCAGACTGGAGTACAGTGGCACAATGTCAGCTCACTGCAACCTCTGCCTTCCAGGTTCAAGCAGTTCTCCTGCCTCAGGCTCCTGAGTAGCTGGGATTACAGACGCCTGCCACCATGCCCAGCTAATATTTGTATTTTTAGTAGAGATGAGGTTTCACCATGTTGCCCAGACTGGTCTTGAACTCCTGACCTCAGGTGATCTGCCCGCCTTGGCCTTCTAAAGTGCTGAGATTACAGGCATGAGCCACCACTCCCGGCCTCAGCTCCATTTTTTCTAATAGCATATTCTCATTTCACAACTCTGTGTCACATTTTGGTGATTCTTGCAATATTTCACATTTTTCATTATTATTATATCTGTTGTGGTGATCTGTGATCAGTGATCTCTGATGTTATTGTAATTTATTTTGAGGAGCCTCGAAATCTGCCTGTATAAAATAGCAAGCTTCATCCATAAAATTGTATGTATTCTGACAGCTCTACCTGTTGGTTGTGCTTGCACATTCTCTCTCTCTCTCTTTGTCAAAGCTTAATCCAGAGCAAGTGTCTAACTCTGTTCAATTTTATGAAGGCTGAGAGAGCTAGGAAAGTTACAGGAGAAAAGGCTGAAGCTAGCAGATGTTGGTTCATGAGGTTTAAGGAAAGAAGCCGTCTCCGTAACATTAAAGTGAAAGGTGAAGCAGCAAGTGTGCTGATGTGGAAGCTGCAGCAGGTGATGTAGATCTCCTAAGATCATTGCTGATGTTGGCTACACAAAACAACAGATTTCTTTTTTTTTTTTTTTGAGGTGGAGCCTCAGTCACTAAGGCTGGAGTACAGTGGCGTGATCTCAGCTCACTGCATCCTCTACCTCCTGGGTTCAAGCAATTTTCCTGCCTCCGCCTCCTGAGTAGCTGGGATTACAGGCGCCCACCACCATGCCTGGCTAATCTTTGTATTTTTAGAAGAAAGAGGGTTTTACTATGTTGGTCACGCTGACCTGGAACTCCTGACCTCATGATCCACCTGCCTTGGCCTCCCAAAGTGCTGGGATTACAGGTGTGAGCCACTGCACCTGGCCAAACAAGAATTTCAGTGTAGATGAGACATCCTTCTGTTGGAAGAAGATGCCATCTATGACTTTCATAGCTGGAGAGAAATCAGTGCCTGGCTTCAAATCTTCAAAGGACAGGCTGTGACTCTCTTGTTAGGAGCTAATGCAACTGGTGACTAAGTTTGAAGACAGTGCTCCTTTCCCATTGTCAAAATCCTAGGGCCCATAATAATTATGCTGTGTTCTGTAAATGGAATAACAAAGCCTGGATGACAGCACATCTGTTTACAGCATGGCTTATGGAATATTTAAATCCCAGTGTTGAGACCCATTGCTCAGGAAAAAAAAAGATTATTTCAAAAGATTACTGCTCATTGACAATTCACCTGTCACGCAAGAGCTCTGATGGAGATTTACAAAGAGATTAATGTTGTTTCCATGCCTGCTAATACAACATTCATCCTGCAGCACCTGGATCAAAGAGTAATTTTGACTTTCAAGTCTTATTATTTAACAAATACATTTTTAAAGGCTGTGGCTGCCATAGGTTGATTGCTCTGATGGATCTGGGCAAAGTAAATTGAAAACCTTCTGGAATGAGTTCACCATTCTAGATGCCATTAAGAACATTTATGATTCATAGGAGGAAGTCAAAATAACAACATTACCAGGAGTTTGGAAGAAGTTGATTTCAACCCTAATGGATGACTTTGGGTGGTTTAAGACTTCAGTGGATGAAGTAACAGTGAATGTATTAGAAATAGCTGGAGAACTAGACATAGACGTGGAGCCTGAAGATGCGACTGAAGTCCTACAATTTCATGTTCAAACTTGAACAGAGGAGGAGTTGCTTTCTTCTATGGATGAACAAGGAAAGTAGTTTCTTGAGATGGGATCTACTCCTGTTGAGACACTGTGAACATTGTTAAAATGACAACAAAGGGTAAACCTGGTTGATAAAGCAGTGGCAGGGTTTGAGAGGATTGACACCAGTTTTGAAAGAAATTCTACTGTGAGTGTAATGATATCAAACAGCATCACATGCTACAGAGAAGTCTTGTGAAAAGGAAATTCAATTGATGTGGCAGACTTCATTGTTATCTTAAGAAATTGTCATGTGACTGGGTGAAGTGGTTCACAACTTTAATTCCAGCTACCTGGGAGGCTGAGGCAGGAAGATCACTTGAGGCCAGGAGTTTGAGACCAGCCCTGGGCAACATAAGTGAGACCCATCTCTAAAAAGCATTTTAAAAGAAATTGCCACAACCACCTCAACCTTCAGCAGCCCCCACCCTGCTCAGTCAGTAGCCGTCAGCATCTAGGTAAGAGCCTCTAGGCTCCTAGACTTTCAGTCTCCACTTCTAATTCTGATACTTAGCTCAGATGATTGTTAGCATTTTTTAGCAATAAAGTATTTTTTAACTAAGGTGTGAATGGTGGGTTTTTTTTTCCAGACATAATGCTATTGCATATTTAATGTACTATAGTATTGTGTAAACATATAGTTTTTATAAGCACTAGGAAAACAATTTATGTGACTTGCTTTATTGCGGTAATTAGCTTCATTGCAGTTGTCTGTTACTGAACCCACCGTGCCTCCAAGATATGCCTGTATGTTGTGATGCTTTGAAAAAGAAAATGAAGCCAGGCACGGTGGCTCACGCCTGTAATCCCAGCACTTTGGGAGGCTGAGGCGGGTGGATCACGAGGTCAAGAAATCGAGACCATCCTGGCCAACATGGTGAAACCCCGTCTCTACTAAAAATACAAAAATTAGCTGGGTGTGGTGGCACGCGCCTGTAGTCCCAGCTACTTGGGAGGCTGAGGCAGGAGAATTGCTTGAAACCGGGAGGCGGAGGTTGCAGTGAGCTGAGATCGCACCACTGCACTCCAACCTGGTGCCTGGCGGCGGGGCAGGACTCTGTCTCAAAAAAAAAAGAAAAAGAAAATGAACAAAAATGTATTTGTAGTGTACTATCTTCCTCATAAACTGTTTTATTTATAAATACAGTGTTTCTTTAGACTAAGTAGCTTTTAAAAAAATTAATAGTAAACAATACAGCATTTCTCATCTTTTCTAGTTACATTAGCCAGCCAACTATAAAATAACTAAAGGATGAAACTGTTAGTTCTCCTCTTAAGGCTTTTTCTAAGAAGTTGGAGGACTTTTTTTCTCTTATTTTTTTTTCTTTTTGATGAGTCATTTATCTGTGAGCCAGCCTTTTAAGTTGTCATTGTGTGTGTGTTTTTTTTTAATAGGTCCTCCTTTGATAGTGTCTAGGAAAGTGGCTGAGTACATTCTGATAACTCAGAAAGAACTTTTTACTGATGATGAAATTTTAAGTTTCACAAATTGCTAGTTAACATCTCTTGTGTTACTACCAGTAGTGAGAAATAAAATACGTGACCTTCCTAAAGTCACCATTTTGAAATTTTATGAATGCAGTCGCCATCTCTGTATATCAAAGCTAATTACGTAGGTTGTGACATAATAGGCATTTAAAAGTACATATACCAATTTAGGCTCTCTTTAAAACAGAAATAGAGATATGATTTGCTGAGGAAAACAAAGTGTAATCATTACATTTTTAAAAACTTAACTGCCTATTTAGATATTAAGTAAACCACCTTAAGAGAATCTCATTCCTACATTGGGGTCCTTTAAGTCTTTGTTACTTACCAAGGCTTCATGAATGATTAGTCATCAGTCCATTATCCTCAAATTTGAATAATGTGTGGATTACCTTCAAAGTGACAGTTATTATGGACCTCTAGGATCAAGTAAATTATAATTTTATGCAACCGTATGAACATAAAACTAAGTAGAAATACCTATTGCTTGCAACTTTGGTATGACTCTAAAGTCAAAACAAATCTACAAATTTGAAGTAAACAACAAAACCAACACAATTCATACATATATATAGTTGTTGAAGACAGTGTGACCCTGACATAATTTTTTTTCAATTAAAAAAAACAGATATAGTGGGTGCAAGTGTAGTTTTGTTACATGGATATATTGGGTAGTGGTGAAGTCTGGGCTTTTAGTGTAACCATCTGACAAATAGTATTCATTGCACCCAATAGGTAATTTCTCATCCCTCACCCTCTCCCCCACCCTACAATTCTAATCAACATTAATTTTAATGTGACAGACGATGTTTTGCCAAAATGAAATTGTCTTTCATAGAGTGACATTTCTTTCACCTTCAGCATTTCTATTTAGCTCTCAAGCAGTCTTAGTTCTTCTACCTCTTCTTTTTCTAAACTACCGCAAAATCTGTCTTCTCGTAGCACCTTCTGAAAGCTTTTGAAGTGAATAAACTAACCCCAGTGGGTTAGTTATCTTTTTCGTATCAGCCTTCTAGAAGAATGTTTAAGGCCCTTGATTTTAGAGCAAATCCTGACTCTGCCACTTAATGCTCTATTGCATTGGGTAAGTTACTTAGTCTCTCTGTCCCTCAGGTTTCTCATCTGTAAAATGGTGATAAAAGTAATGCCTACTTCATGGGTTTGTGGTAAAGAACAAGTAAGACAATCCATATAAGGTGCTTAACATAAGCCTAACACATAAGTATTCTGTTGTTTACCACCCTCTCGATTATAAAGTCAGATGTGGTCCCTGAAAGTGTATGGAATTACTTGATTGTGATTTGGTCCTTTAGAGCAGTGCTGCCCAATAGAACTTGATGCAGTGATGGAAATGTTTTAATTTAAATGTAAATAGCCATGGTTAGTTATTACTATATAGACATCACAGAGTATGTTTATACAAATGTTATATAATTGACAAATCAAAGATACGATTTAGAATATCTCACAGAGAACTTTGTGCATACCTTAGAATATGTCAGCACACCACAGTTTTGGAAATTTGCTTGTTCTAAGCTGGCATCTCCTACCATCTTAGAATAGGCAAATATTGATATTTGCTTCTTCCAAACCACTCTCAGGTTTGTATGCAGGAATACACACTCATTAATGTCCATTTTCTTATCTGTTAATAATTTTGTCCTCTTCTATCTTGTGCTCTTGAGGAAGATTTCAATTTAAAGGAAGAAATGCCTTGCAAACAGTAGATACTCATAAAATGATTTTCCAGTGAAACAGTAGCCTGTGTTTACATATAATGTTTCAACATTAATATGATAGAATAAGCACTTTACACACATACTAGGAGTATGTATCTAAGAGTATGTGTGTAAAGTGCTTATTCTGTCATATTAATGTTGCCATTAGTGGTTTGAAGTAAACACTGACGTGTATATATGTGTCTTTGTAAATGGCTTACTTATGTTGGTCTTTACCATTTTGCCAGTGATCATTTTCAATTGTTAATTATTTCACTTGGAAATTCCTTTTCTTTTATTGCCTGAGTCTATAATGCCCAAGGAATAAAATCAAATAGGAACTATCTGAATAAATTAACGGTAGCCATCAAAGGTCCTATTTTCAAGTAGCTGTCTTTGGTTACAGAGATTTAAGGAAAGAATACTCCATTTCAGGGAAATGGGCAAGGTCTTTGGAATGTAGTTTATTAGAATAAGAACTGTGGACTGACCCGTTTAATTACTTGACTTTTACTTTTTTTTTTTGTGAAATTCATCTGTGTATTACCTTAGGTAGCGTATCCCCACCCTCACCTCAAGTAAGAACAGAAAAGAGAGGGCTCTTTTAAAAATAAATTCTACAATAAACTTTTACAGCAAGACCATCACATTCAAATGAAAAAGTAAAAATAATCAAATGTGTTATTTTAAATTAATAGGAGTTATTTTATTTTGTAATTACATAATGCCACTTTTTTTTTTTCCCTAAATAACTTTCAGGTTTGACTTTACACATAAAAGACAATCAGGTGGTGCAGGCCAGTATGGAAAAGTAATAGGTGTCCTGGAGCCTCTGAACCCAGAGGACTACACTAAATTGGAGTTTTCAGATGAAACATTTGGAGCAAATGTTCCAAAGCAGTTTGTGCCTGCTGTCGAAAAGGTAAATTTTTTTTAAAAGGCCTTTTTGCATTTTTACTTCTAAAAACAATTTATCCGGTATTAAATCATACTTTATCTTTCATCATGTTGTCTATCACGGTTCATTTTAGTTACAGTCCTATTTCTCTGATTGTTTTTCATCTGATTTAGAATCTCTAGTTCATTAAGCACAAGAGCTATAAATCCATGCTGTGACAATGATGGGAAATTATTATGTTTTTGAATCATCGTTATATTTTTCTTAATAAATTGAAATTACTGCACTGATTGTAATCAGCAATTAAAATCTGTAGCAGTCCTAAGGGATTTATAAGACTTTTACTTGTACTATTGTAGCAGAATGGTCATTCTTTAGATTCCCAACACCTGGGTGCTACTGTCTCATCTCTGCTGCTGATTAATGTGCTTTGGTAAATCAGTGTTCAGAACAGTTTCTTCATTTGTAAACTGGGAGAAAATACTTAAACCTGTACCTCTTACAAAATTGAGGATCAGATAAGACTATGTGACATTTCCTTGGAGAAGTGCTTTGCGCATATGAAGCATTAGCGTTTTGTTCGCTTCCCAGGTCATTTGCTTTACGATGTTGTAGGCTGGGCACGATGGCTCATGCCTGTAATCCTAACATTTTGGGAGGCTGAGGTGGGAAGATGGCTTGAGCCCAGGAGTTTGAGACCAGCCTGGGCAACATGCTGAAACCCCGTCACTATAGAAAAATAAAAATAAAAATAAAATTAGCCTGGTGTAGTGGCACACGCCTATGGTCCCAGCTGCTCTGGAGGCTGAGATGAGAGGATGCTTGACTGTGGGTTTTTGTTTTTAACCTTTTAACTTAGACGGATCTTATTAACAGGTTATAATTTTGGTTTCAGTGGTGTAACATTTTTTTGCGATTAATGTATTCTATTTCAAGATAATATTTTGTCATTCACACATTTTTAAATGTCTTATGTCCCCCAAGATTAATGTAGATGAAGGAGAACTTAGTTTCAGGTATATAACTTATAATTTCAAAATGTCAAGAAGGATTTTGTGCTGTCTGTGCAGCCATGATACAGTGTTGCCAAGAAAAACTAACTTAAGTGGTAGGAGCTCTACAAGTATTCAAGTGACTGAATTAGTAAAAATTGCAAGCTCATCAAATTGTACTCTCTAAATATGTACAGTTTACTGTATATCAGTTATACTTCAACAAAGCTATTTTTTAAAAAAAAGAATTGGATTTGAAAAAAATGATTACTTTTTAATTCCAGTTATTACTGACAATGTGTAACACCAGAGCTATAATGTAGTGACCTGCCAATGAGGCAAAGCAGTTAGAGGTATGTAGCAGGGCTCAAGACACAGCTAGTGAACAAACACCAATTTTGGTGGGGATTTTCTTTAGGGAGTTTCTTAGTTTTGCCTTTCCACTGTTTCCTCATTGTAAAATTAAAATCATGCTGTCTCTATGATGGGTTGAGTAATTGAGTTGAATTGGGTAATTCCTGAAGATGAGGTTATGAGAAAGTGATCGTTAGCACTCTAAGCATTGCTTTCAAACCAGCTTACGCCCTTAAGTAATATGCTTTTCCAAGGAATTGCTCATCTAAATGCCATAATAATAAAACTTAAATAGTAAAGTTGTACTATTTACAATAGCAAATGTAAATGGAATCAACCTAAATGCTCATCAGTGATAGACTAGATAAAGAAAATGTGGTGCATGCATACCACAGAATACTATGCATCCATAAAAAAGATCATGTCCTTTGCAGGGAGGGACATGGATGGAGCTAGAGGCCATTATCTTTAGCAAACTAACACAGGAGTAAAAACCAAATACCACATGTTCTTGCTTAAATGAAGAGAACACATGGGCACATAGAGGGAAACAACACACACTGGGGCCTATGAGAGGGTGAAGAGTGAGAGGAGAGAGAGGATCAGGAAAAATAACTAATGGATACTAGGCTTAATACCTGAGAGATGAAATAATCTATATAACAAACCCCCATGACACAGGTTTACCTTTGTAACAAACCTACACATGTACCCAGAACTTAAAAGTTAAAAATAAAATAGTAAAATTGTTAAACATTTTTAAAAAATTCTTTTTGAGGGGTGAAATATAGCACACATAAAAATGTACACTTCTGAACACAAGTATTTTGGGGTTCTCGTTAAAGTATCTGCAAGTAAAATCCATTCCAGAAGTTGTGTTCATTCATTAACAGGGGTTTTTGGATGCCTGCGAGAGGGCCCTCTTTCTGGTCACAAGCTCTCTGGGTTCCGGTTTGTCCTGCAAGATGGAGCACACCACATGGTTGACTCTAATGAAATCTCCTTCATCCGAGCAGGAGAAGGTGCTCTTAAACAAGGTATGCTGTGTCCAGGCACCTTAGCATGTCTGTTTTCCTGATAGATCATCATAGCCTCAGATGGCAACACTATTTTTAGTTTTCTTCACCCAGAGAACAAGGCACCACACCAGGGAATATTGTAGGTAGTGGGCAAACCTTTATGGAATTGAGATCAAGGTAAATTATTCTGTTCTCTTTCTTGCAAAACTAAAAAGGTATCATGTTCTCCTAAATTCTCTGGGTTTTTTTTTTCATGTTTGAATTCATAGATAATTTATAAGTTCTGTTGTTAGTAGAGAAGACTGAAATGTTCAGAATTCTAAGAAATATTTTAAAGATACCTTACCTGTAGTCTTGTTATTTCTAGTGACTTAATCAAATATCAAGAAATCCATAAATTTGTAAGTAATCTCTTCAGTATGACGTTGTATGTTTTTAGGCATTTTGAGTATGGCAAAGTATTTTGAAAGAATTTGGTAAACCTTATTCACAATGCAGATTTCTTGCAAAACTGCTAAAATTGTCAACATTTCTCACAGAATAATACTTGTGTTTAAATGCTGATAAACTAGAATCTTACGCAGTTGCAAACATTCTTTGCTTTTGAGAGAAAAAAAGTTAGCGACAATATTAGCAGTTTCACATCAGGGTTATTCAAGAAAAGGAACTTCAAAGTCATGTCCTGAAGCAAGAAAATTCTATTCTCTTTGTCATCTTTTCATGTCTTTTATGTGAAAATACATTAGTAATGTCCACAAGTGTCTTTACACAATAGAATAGTGATTCACAAAACATTTCAGAAATACCTTCATCAAAGAGGATTAAAGTGGACAGTAGAAACTCTCTTCATCATATTTCCTAAGCATTCTGCAGATCAGGATTTTACTGATTCTGTATGAATTTTGAACTTTGTGGTATTTTTGGTCACACTTTGCATCTGTGATCAGGTGTGGGGCAGTGGTTGGGGAGGATTGCTGATTCCTTATTTTACTTCAAGTAATTGGAGTTTTTCATAATGTATGTTTCAGTTTCTTAGTTATGAAAGGGAGATTTCCTTTATATCAACTGTCTATTAAAAATGCAGTTGAAATTTGTGATGTAAAAATCTTGTCAGAATCTGAAGATTGTGTTAATAGGAAACAGGTAAATAAAATGACAAAGAAGATGAGACTTTATTAGGCATGACTCACATTAAAATACTTGTCTTCTTACCTCTGTGTTTACCACTCTAGTATGTCTTGAACTGACAGATTAGTTATAATCCCTTTATATACTTTTTAGAAGTACAGTTAAAACAAATTAGAAAGTACCGATTGTTCTGTCCTGGTTCTTTCCTGAAATTGGTAGCTTTCCTGGAAATAGAGGTTACATAAAGCCAGATAATTGATATGGTTATCAATTAACAAGGAGCCTCATCCTTTTTTAACTGCTCCTACATTTTAATATAAGTAAATATAGAGGTATATTTAATATAAATAGATACATATTTGATATATATCTACAAAGATCTGCTTGAGGAAAAAAATTTCTTTTAGGACTTGGATGAAATGTGTCATCCAAAAATGGCAGGGTGAGTTAGCCTTGGAGTTAGCTTTGGTGAGTTAGCTCTAACCTCATGGTCTAGGGTTAGAGGAAGGCATGTGTAAGGGTAAGATTCATTTGGAGCTAATATAAACATATATATCCTGTGAAAAATATATATGAATATTAACTAAACAGTTGAATATGTACCATTTAGGTTTTTTTATTTATAGTATAAATATTAAGTATGATTAATTGCCTATTATTAGATGTACAGGGGGAAAAACACTAGATTATAATTGAATTGAGAAGGGTTTTTTTGTTTTTAAATTTTTATTTTTATTTTTATTTTTTTTGAGACAAAGTCTTGCTCTGTTGCCCAGGCTGGATTGCAGAGGCACGGTCTTGGCTCACTACAGCCTCTGCCTCCCAGATTCAAGCAATTCTCATGCCTCAGCCTCCTAAGGAGCTGGGATTATAGGCATGCACCACCACACCCAGCTAATTTTTGTATATTTAATAGAAACAGGGTTTCACCATGTTGGCCACGCTGGTCTTGAACTCCTGACCTCAAGTAATTTGCCCATCTTGACCTTCCAAAATGCTGGGATTACTTTTTTATTTTTGAGACAGTCTTGCTCTATCACCCAGGCTGGAGTGCAGTGGTACAGTCTTGACTTACTGCAACCTTGAACTCCTGGGCTCAAGTGATCCTCCATCTCAGCTCCCTGAGTAGCTGGGAGTACAGGGGCATGCCACCATGCCTGGCTAATTTTTTTATTATTATTATTTTTTGTAGAGATGGGGTATTGCTTGGTTGCCCAGGCTGGTCTCAAACTCCTGGGCTCAGGTGATGCTCCTCCTCACCTTCCCAAAGTGTTGGGATTATAGGTATGAGCCACTGTGCCTGGCTGAGTAATTTTATTTTTTACAAGTTATATTATACAAACAAGCAGGATGCTAGCATGAGAAATAAGTTACCTTGCTGTTTCTTCATCTGATTCTTATTTCTCCATGATTGAAAGACAAAAATCTTCAAAACATCACACTGTACTCCCTAAATATATGCTGTTATTTTTATTACTATTATTAGAGACGGAGTCTCTGTCACCCAGGCTGGAGTGCAGTGGTGCGATCTCGGCTCACTGCAACCTCCACCTCCTCGGTTCAAGCCATTCTCCTGCTTCAGCCTCCCAAGTAGCTGGGATTACAGGCACGTGCCACCACACCCAGCTAATTTTTGCATTTTTAATAGAGACTGGGTCTCATTATGTTGGCCAAACTGGTCTCAAACTCCTGACCTCAAATGACCCACCTGCCTTGGCCTCCCAAAGTGTTGGGATTACAGGCTTGAGCCAGTGCCCCCTGCCTATACAATTATTATTTATCAATTAAAAATTAAAACTTTTTTTTAAAACATTAGATTTGAAGTAAAACTAAAACATAGCTTTTTCTAAAAAGATGAAAATGTAAAAGTCAGGGAAAAAAAAGTTCTTGCCACACTCAGCAAGAAAATCAAGTTTTTACATTCATCTCTGTTGAATGCCATATTAGAGTTTCACAGTGAAAATGTTGGTAAATGAGCTTAGAATAATGGCTTATAACTGTAAGGTATTATAGTTATTATAATAGTATATCATAGTATTATTATGTATCTTATTAAAATTGGAAGAACAATCGTTCAAATTCTCCTCTATTCTTCATTTAAAAAATGAACACTAGAATTCATTTGAGCCTAATTTTAAATGTTGTTCATGAGATTGATCAGTGATGTAACCTAAAACTGAAAGGTGCAATTGACTTGACCACAGATCTGCTTGAGGAAAAATTTCTTTTAGGACTTGGATGCAATGTGACTATAGAAAAATGGCAGGGGAGTTAGCTTTGGAGTCTTATCTCGTTGTATAGTGTTAGAGGAAGGCATGTGTAAGGGTAAGATTCATTTGGAACTAAATCAGGGAGAGATTTAGAGAGTTAGAAGGAAGGGAGCACCCCAGCAGGGTGAGGGGATGTGAAACAGAATCAGAAAGGCTGTCCTCAATAATTGAGTGATGGACATTGTATATTTGCCTCTTTCCTTCCCTTTAAAATAGAACCTTTTCACAATCTAGATGTTTTACATTACTGTCCTATTGAGAACATTAGATAATGTATAACTTAATATAGATATGTCTGCTCACATCTCTCCTGGGCGCTTTTCTTCATATTAATTACATTTATTTAGAACCAAGGAAGCTCTGCTGTTGTAAAGAAGTTATGCAAGCAATAGAACTGTCTCTGCACTCTAAAATTGTTACTTTGATTTAGATGTCCATGTAGGTTTCTGCAGGGTTTAGCCAATCAAGCATAGGAGTCTGCAGTATCTATATGAGTTCAATTATTTGTCTTTCAGAACAAAATTCACTCATTAGAACTAATTAGTCAAGAGTAGGTGTGAGCTAAGATGTGATTTAAATTTAAAAATATTTCTAATTACATTCCTGTTGTAATAATGATTGCACTTAAGCTCTACTGTTTCTAGTAAGAAGTGCTGAGTGAATATATAAGAACACTTGTTAGTTTTAGTTTATTGTAAACAAATTGATGCTTCTGGAAAAACTATGATTATATTTAAACAAAATGTTACCCTTGTCCTCATTTCCGTGTTTTGCTGAAAGCCTTTATTTGGAAATAATTTAACAAACCTGAGGCTCAAGTATTTGTCACTGTTACATCTTCTAAATTAAGTATAAATGTTTGAGGTTTTATTATGTTTTCTCCATATTGTTACATTTAAACATTAGTCAGCGCTTTAACAGAAAAAACGTGTTTCGTTGGTTATGTATTAAGTGGGATAAAAATAAATACAAACACACTGACTTTTAATGTTTAAATTGCCTGATCTAGTCCAGAATCCTTATTTTGTAGATGAAAAAATTTGAGAGTTGGACAAACTGTGGTTTTCCAAAAGGCATATAACTTCTTTGAGGTAGAGCAAAAACTAGAAACTTGGTCTTCTCATTCTCTATCAGGTGTTGAAATTGTTCAGTCTAGAAAAGGAAAGACAAATTGTAGGCTTGGCTTGATTCTTGCTTCTGAGTATAGGAAGGGTACCCTCCACATCCCCTACTGCCCTGTGACAAAAGTTATTTTCTTATAATTATAAATAACTGTCTGCCAGGGACCACAAGAAAGAATGGGTTTATCCAGCCTGGCCAACATGGCAAAACCCCATCTCTACTAAAAACACAAAAATCAGCTGGCTGTGGTGGCAGACCCCTGTAATCCCAGCTACTGGGGAGGCTGAGGCAGAAGAATCGCTTGAACCTGGGGGATGGAGGTTGCAATGAGCTGAAATCGCCCCATTGCACTCTAGGTTGGGCGACAAAGCAAGACTCAAAAAAAAAAAGAAAGAATGGGTATACCTTGGTCAAAGACATAACAGTTATTATCTTTACCCCTGAAGATTTTCAGAGAGAATAAATAGCTGGATAATTTCGATGGTAAAAGACTTGATCAGATGTTGTTTTAAGACCCTTTTGTATTATTCTCTGCTATTTAATGAGTTTTAAGGATAAAAATATGATAATGGACATATTAAATGTTGGAATTTCCATTTAGAAGAGGGACTGTTACTACTACAGGAAAAATGAGTCTAGGTCAAATATTTTAACCTTCACATTTGTGTTTGTACCTTTGGGAAAGCATCATCTATCTCCCTTTTGTATGTTTGGACAGAAGAGTTGTCGTTTGTATGAAGACTAATGAATAATTTTTTTTTTTAACCCAGCCGTGGCAAATGCAACATTATGTATTCTTGAGCCTATTATGTCTGTGGAAGTTGTAGCTCCAAATGAATTTCAGGGACAAGTAATTGCAGGAATTAACCGACGCCATGGGGTAATCACTGGGCAAGATGGAGTTGAGGACTATTTTACACTGTATGCAGATGTAAGTACGCCTGGTCATTGACAGTCTTGCTTCTGTTAACCACAGGATATCCAAATTAGCTTTTGTTTTTTCAAATGGACACATTTGCTTGCTGAATTTGTGGCTTTATACATGTGGCATATTCTGTAATTTGCTATTAGAGCAACTGTTAAGTGCAGAAGTTAAAAATAAGACTTATTTTATCTTGACCTTTTGTGAACATGTCATTTTCTTAGATGTATATTATCTCTCTTTCTTGGATAAGCACAGACTGACAAAAAGAAAAGGAAAAATAAGATGCATATTATCTCTCTCATTTTAGCTTTATTTGCATAGCTACTTTATTGCTATCTTTAATTTATTGGAATATTTTAATTCCCTTGCCTATACCTTTCTTGACTTAAATCTCAAGGGAAAAAGTGTTTATTACATTTCTTAAGGCCTCCTGGAAAACACTACTCTCAGCATATGATTAAGGTGTCCAAAGGAAAGTTGTATTCCCATTTTCGCAGAGAAACACTTGTGAGTCCTTGAGCTGTGGCTACAGAGTGGAGTGGGGTTAGGAGGGAAGAGCTGTCAATGGTGTTCACTCCATGAAATGGAAAGATTTGGTTTGTGGTTCGACTGGCAAATGAAATAATTTTCAAATAGGGTTTCCACTTGGAATAAGACAAAAATGTTTCTCTTTGGCTTTTAATTATTTTAAACTAAGAGTAGTAAGTAAGAAATCTTAATCTAAAGGAATTAAATGGCTAAAGTGCATATGTGTTTTTCTCAAATATTTTTCAATAAGCAGTGCTAAAATATCTACTGTGTTTGTTTTCAGGTCCCTCTAAATGATATGTTTGGTTATTCCACTGAACTTAGGTCATGCACAGAGGTAGGCAAGTTTAAACTTTCCTGTAGTGCCCTTCAAAAGACCACCACACAAAATGATCAATTTTATAAAATCTTGACCTTGCATGACTTTGCTTTATAGTTAAAAACAAAACAAAACAACAACAACAACAACAAACTATCTTTTTTAAACCCCAAGGGAAAGGGAGAATACACAATGGAGTACTGCAGATATCAGCCATGTTTACCAGCCACACAAGAAGAACTCATTAATAAGTATTTGGAGGCTACCGGCCAACTTCCTGCTAAAAAAGGAAAAGCCAAGAACTAACTTTTCCTACTTTGAGTTGACTAACTTTAATTGAATCTGCGTGGTTTCAATACTTTGATGGATTCCAGTGGAATAAATTCAGGCTGCTGAAACAGGAAATTTTGAGCCTGGGAAACAGGCTCTCTTTCTTCAAAAGAAGCCCTTCTTATTCATATCCAGGAGCTTCTGTTCTATTCAAAGGTAATTCTATCTCAACTCTGTTGATTGGTTTTATAGTTTATTGAAAATCCTCAAATAAAATATAATAATCACTGAAATATGTTTAATATTTATTTAAGGGGAGAAGAGTTATACTTTTAAGCTTAGAATGTATGTACATTTCCCTTCCAAGTTTTGTATTATAAGAGTTTTCAACATAGAGAAAAACTGAAAAAGTGCAAAGAACAACCACATGCTTTCCATCTACCTTCCTTTCTACCTTCCTTTGTTAACAGGTCGTTTATCGTATAGTAATTTGTTTTGTCAGATTTGCTTTAACTGTCTGTTGTCTCTTTAAGTCTCATACCTCTGTATTTTTAAACTATTAGTTTGCTGAAGACTTGAAAGTGAATCACGTATATCATGACACTTCTTGGAGTGTCATTAATGGGCAGGCTTTTCTGTTGAAGAGTGGATTCTGTATGATCTTCATAGAGAGTGCTTTTCAGATTCTTCATTGGGATATTAAAATATTAGCCAAATTTCTCTCTGTTTTATATATGGCTGATTATTTTAATTTGTAGTTTCTACAAATTTGTAACTGCCTCTGTTTTAGGAGTATAAGTATTACTTCCTTGTGGTCTATTGTGAAGTAAAAAGTGGACCCTTGCATATGCTATTCTCGTTTTTGTTCATCTTAATGTTTCTGTACACCTAAATCAAATGTAATTTATAAAGTTAGTTTCATCAACCTAATGAATGCTAGCTGAATTTGAATTCACTTGAATTTGTCGTATATTGTATTCACTGAGGTTGTAGAAGAACAAATGTTAATCTTTTGTTTCCAGAATAAGTTGGGCTTTCCCAAGCAGTTCTATTACAGGGTTCAGAATTGCTTCATCCAAAAATCATCTGATGGCATAGATGGATCCTAGTCCTTTCCATTACCTGATGATAGAAATAAAATAATTGATTTTAAATTCCTTTCCTTTTCTTGACTTACAGGCGTGGGTTTATACTTTAAGGTTTCTAGGGAAAAAAAATATTTTTGAACAGTATTGAGCACATATTTTCTAGGCATTTGCTAAATACTTTTATTTTTATTTTTATTTTTTTGTGGCAGAGTCTCGCTCTATCGCCGGAGCTGGAATGCAGAGGCACCATCTCTGTTCACTGCAACCTCTGCTTCCTGGGCTCGAGCAATTCTCCCATCTCAGCTGCCCGAGTAGCTGGGACTACAAGTGTGTGCCACCACTCCCTGCTAATTTTTTGCATTTTTTGAAGAGATGGCGTTTTGCCATGTTGCCCAGGCTGGTCTCAAACTCTTGGGCTCAAGCTCTCTGCCTGCCCTGGCCTCTCAAAGTGCTGGGATTATGGGTGTGAACCACCATGCCGGGCTGCTAAATACATTAAATGCATTATATAATTTCATTCTCACAACCCTGAGAATAAGTACTGTTACTATGTCCATTTTTTTATAGAGGGAGCACAGATAAGGTAAATAATTTTAATGAGACCACAAAACCTAAGTTTTTAAATTGATACTTTAATTATGATAATTCACCAAGTGCATGTCTCCCATGCATGTCTGTTGCTACGATAGCATCAGGTCTGAAAAAATGTGGTTGCTTTGGCATTTCATCAGCATCTTGTGCCATTCACAATAACTTTGAATATTGTTCCTAATGAGGATATACATTCCCTGTACTGTCATGGAATTTAGCATGATTCCTCTGGCTATTAAGAATAGTCACAACTACTGGAACTAAACTGGATAAACTTGGGTAAGTAAGTAAAAGTTTTACTTATTTTTAATTTGTAAAGCATCCTGGTTATAATGTTACAATGTCAGAAAAGGTCCTAGATGGCTGGGCACAGTGGCTCACACCTGTAATCCCAGCACTTTGGAAGGCCAAAGTGGGCGGCTCATGAGGTCAGGAGATTGAGACCATCCTGGCTAATACAGTGAAACCCCGTCTCTATTAAAAATACAAAAAATTAGCGGGGGCATGGTAGCATATGCCTGTGGTCCTAGCTACTTGAGAGGCTGAGGCAGGAGAATCACTTGAACCCAGGAGGCAGAGGTTGCAGTGAGCCGAGATTACGTCACTACACTCCAGCCTGGGCTACAGAGTGAGACTCCATCTCAAAAAAAAGGAAGAAAGAAAAGGTCACAGATATTTAATCCAACACCAGCATTTCATAGGTAATGACTTAGGCCTAGCTGGTGGGAGTAATTAGAATAGGATCACAAATGGACAGATCAGGACCGGAACCCACATCTCTTTCTAACTCACTAGTTTATTGAATCCAACACCAGCATCTCATACGCAATGACTCAGGCACAGCTGAGAGTAACTAGAACGGGATCACATAAGGACAGATCAGGATCAGAACCCACATCTCTTTCTAACTCATTAGTTATAGTTGGTAAAGATCACATACTAACCAAAGTCTGTAGCATGGAAAAAAATTAATGAGAATATTCATAAGTGAGGGTTGTTTATACTGCTATCAAGAAGGATAATTGTTGGCTAATTTGAATATTACATACTTCTATTGGAGAATAGTAGCAGCACTAGGCAGTATTGTACTGATTCCCGACCCTCACTGCACTTTAAAAATCACGGGGGGAGACTTAAAAGAAATACCTAGGCTCACACCCAGGAATTTAGATTATTTGGCTGGATCAAGATAAAAGTTTTTTGGGTGATTCTAATGTGCAGACAAAGTTAAAGACTACTGAAATATTGTCTGCGCTGCACTTAAGCCCAAGACATGAAATGAAAAATTTGTGAAATTCAGAAGTGTCATATTGTATTCTTTTGTGCAATATTAGAATTTGTTTTTTTTGTTTGACAACTTTTTTTTTTTAGGAGATGGGGTCTTCTAAGACAAAAACCATCTGACTCAGCAATACCATTACTGGGTATATACTCAAAGGAATGTAAATCATTCTATTATAAAGATGCATGCACACATTCATTGCAGAATTATTCACAATAGCAGAGAAATGGAATCAGCCTAAATGCCCATCAGTGATAGACTGGATAAAGAAATGTGGTACATACACATTGTGGAATACTATGCAGCCATAAAAAAAAGAATGAAATCAAGTCCTTTGCAGGGACATAGATGGAACTAGAAGCCATTATCCTCATCAAATTAACATAGGAAAAGAAAGCCAAATACTTCCTGTTCTCACTTATAAGTGGGAGCTAAATGATGAAAACACATGGACACATAGAGGGGGAACAACACACGCTGGGGCCTATTGGAGGGCGCAGGGTGGGCGGAGGGAGAGGATCAGGAAAAATAACTAATGGGTACTAGGCTTTTACCTCATTGATGAAATAATCTGTACAGCAAACCTCCACAACATATTGTTGTGGGGCATCGTTACCTATGTAACAAGCCTGCACATGTACCCCTGAACTTAAAGAGATGGGGTCTCGCTATGTTGCCCAGGCTGCTCACAAACTCATGGGCTCAAGCGATCCTCTGGCCTCAGCCTCTAGAGCAGCTGGGACAGTAGGCACACATCACCATACCTGACTTGATAATTTTACCTTAAAAACAAAAAAGTCAGTGTTTCTGTTTTTTGTTATTTCTTTCCTGTGCTCGCTCTTAGTTGTAAAATCACTAACATTTAGTCAGCTCTAAAGTTTAGGATTTTTGATGTCTTAATATTTTTGAAATCTAGGTAAGTCTCAAAATTGACAGCCAACCCAATAGGAATAAATTGTGACATGTTGGAATGTGTCCCTTTGTACAAGATAGCTATTTGCAGTGCTAAAACTGTAAATTGTTGAACTGGAGCTCTAATTGCCACTGAAAGTATCTTCAAATAACATTGTAGTGCATCATTGAAATAAGTTAATTGTATTCAAGGAAAATTTATTGTGAGCATTCATTCATTTGTCAATTCCAATAAGTCCTAGGCAGCACGTTCGGTGACTATAGTACTTTGAAAACTAGGAAAAATCACAAAGCAGGTCAGAATTTTCTAATTTGAGAGAAATTGATATAATAAACTAATATGTCATGAATGACTTAACATTCAAGTACAAGTATATAAGCTTCCAACTGACTTTCAAAAGAACTTATTTAACTTCTAAAAATTCATAATTCAGGTAGGAAGAAAATGAAACTATGAATAAAATAAAATGGAATGTAGACAAATCCCTGGTATTATTTTACATGTCTTAAAATTCTGGAAGTTCTAGAGATTAAGAAAATGAATGTGATGCTGTTTGTGATTGTCATTAGCTAACAGTGATTCAGAATAACTTAGACTCTTAATGAGAAGAGGACTTTGGGAATTTAGTTTTTCATTTTATGCCAAGTGATTTTTTTGTTGTTAGCTAGTGAAACCACTGTTAGTAATATTAAGTTAACAGTTTTAGAGTTTGAACTAGAAAAGATGTTCTGAGGCTGGGCGTGGTGGCTCACACCTGTAATTCCAGTGCTTTGGGAGGCCGAGGTGGGCGGATCACCTGAGGTCAGGAGTTGAGACCACCCTGGCCGACACAGTGAAACCCTGTCTCTACTAGAAATAGAAAAATCATCTGAGCGCGGTGGCACACATCTGTAGTCCCAGCTACTCGGGAGGCTGAGGCAGGAGAATTGCCTGAACCCGGGAGGCAGAAGCTTGCACTGAGGTGAGATGGCACTGCCACTGTACTCCATTGCTCTAGCTTGGGCAACAGAGTGAGACTGTGTCAAAAAAAAAAAAAAAAAAAGATGTTCTAATGATGATACTGATAAATTTGTAGTTGGTTTAACTTTTGGGGTTTCGTGAATTTATAAATTAGGTAATTGTGTTTGTATATTATTTGTATGTATAGAATTCTCCTTCATACTCTATTAAACTGTAATAAATCTGCTAAAGGGTTAACGTAGAATCATTACCTGGTTGGATTACAGTCACATTTGTGAGCCTAATCTCACTAATGAAAAATGCATTTTAGTGGCTCACATCTGTAATTCCAACATTTTGGGAGGCCAAGGTGGGAGGATCCCTTGAGCTTAGAAGTTTGAGACTAGCCTGGGCAACATAGGGAGAGAAATAACCAGCTAGTGTGGGACATCCTGGGATAGATAATCATTTGCTTCCAACATGAAGACAGCCACCCAGTGAAGGTCAAAACAAAGAAAAAAGGAGAAAAGAAAAATGCCTTTATGGGGATGAGGACTTTGAGAACGCTGCAACTCTAGAAAGCTGAAACACCAAGTAAATGCCCTTTTCTAGTCCTTAAGGTGACACTAAAAGATTTATTAAATATTGCAGGACATTGAGTGTACTATTATAATGCTCTTAGGACTTTTTTTGAAGATCATTTGGGGAACTTCAGTTATAGAAATTTATCACTTGATTTTGGCACAATTTAATCATTGTGGATTCTGATAATTTATAAAAAGTATCTCTTCATTATCACATAGATGAGAGAGCTGATGTGTCCTTTAAATGATTGTTTGCAATGCTTCCAAATACTACAACTCTTTCTTTTTTATATGTATTTTTAAAAATTAAGACTGGATTTCACTATGCTGCCCAGGCTGATCTTGAACTCCTGGGCTTAAGCGATCTTCCTGCCTTTGGCTTCCCAAAATGCTGGGATTACAGGAATGAGCCCAGCCACAAGTCTTTAAATCAGTAAACGTTTTTTAAAGAGATGGGGTCTCACTGTGTTGTCCAGGCTAGTCATGAACTCCTGGGCTCAAGTGATTCTCCCACCTCAGCCTCCCAAAGTGCTGAGATTACAGGCATGAGCCATCAGCCCTGTTTTTTTTGTTTAATTATAATTTTTTTTTAAAAAAAATTTAAATCAAGTGGATTTTGGGAAGATAAATGCAAAGCAAAGCATTTTAAGTAGAAAAATATGTAAACTAGATCAGCTTATTTTATATGGTTCATGCCTTTACAATTTTCTCTTTAGTGTAAACTTTTCTGATTATCTAACAGTGGACACCTAAAAGTAAAGTTTTGATATATTTTAAGGTTGATATTTCCTAATCAATTACTGGCTACCAAACCTGGCTCAAGGTTTTTAGACACCAACATAAGCATTCCATTAGATGATACTAATTTTGAAAGGCAAATGATGGCAACATTTCCTGGATCAATTCCTCCTGCCTTAAGGAGATACTCCACTGAATTTGATTATGGTACATACTATGTTTGCTTTTATAAATTACTTAAGCCAACACTTGGTCCAAGCTGTCTTTGTAAATGAAAATTGTAAATATTTAATAAGCTTTCAGTTACATCCATATTTCTTCTGATGGATGTTTGGAGACAGCTTTATCTGGTGAGACATTCTATTATTTGTAAAATTTAAGTTAAGCAATATTAGTATTTCATTTAATTCCAGTTTAGCACGAGTTTTTCTTTTGTATACAAATCTCCACCAGAGCATTTAACACATTTCAGTATTTAGAAATGTAAATATGTATTTAAAAGTAGATAGCAAGTTAAAAAGGAATACTTACCTGAAATCATAAAATATAATAAAGTTTCTTTTAAGCAGTTAATTTTTTTCCTATAATTTACTTTCGTTGAAAGTATGTTATCTTTGTTTACATACTAGATAGAAGCAATTTAGCAACATAAAATATATTAGCTATAGTATGTTCAAAAGAATGAGAAATGCAGATTCAGAGATGAGACCATCACTTCTTGCAGTTTTTAAAAAAATGCTGATCCCATTGCAGCATACACTAATTATCCAGGCTTTACATTTCAGGGCTGAAACCCTGAGGAACCTGCTGGTGACTGTTTAGCACGGAGCAGAGTTCGGGTCCATGTGCTTCCAGAATTAAAAGCTAAAGCAGACCAATTGAGAAACAAACAAAAAACCAACATCTTTGAATTTTTGAGTTTTTATTTGTAATCATAGGCTTTCCCAAATTATTAGAATGTGTATACCTTAGCTATTTTACCAGAAAAATGCTAGTATAGTCACTTGTTTAGAAGCTGGAAAGATATCATTTTTTCTTTTTAGAAATTACTAAGTTCTGTTGGTGCTACAGCTGATCCTTCCTCAGTTCCAGAGGCTTCTTCTGGTGTCTGTAGCTCTTGACAGTGGTACTTCACTTTAAGTGGTTTGCCAGGGTACCAGACCAAGTGAATACGACAGGGAATTATCTCCTAGGAAATAAGAGTTATAAAATATTTTGAGCTGCAAAAACTTATGGTAAAAACAATTCTACATACAATTTTATGTTTTACCTGTGTTGATAATTCATGAAGTAGAACAGTATAATCAAAATCAATTGTATCATCATTCGTTTTCTAGAGGGAGAAAAAAGAGTTAGTATAATAAATATGGTGGTATTTGGTGTAATAAATATACAGTACATTCTTGTTTTGAATGGATGCCTTGACTCTCCTACTGCCTTTTAGATTTCAGCCTCATGGTTTTTGGTAGTATTTTGGTTCAAGATATGGAAGTCATCGATCCTCATTTTTGTCTTGTCACTGAGTTATATGAAAGTCTGGTTGAATGCCTATCAGTTTTTCTCTTTAATATTCATAGTTTCGGATGGAGACTGAGTCTATGGAGATAAGGAGATTCTTTTAACAACCTTAAGGATCTAGATACTGTATATGCACCTCAAGCTGATATATTAGCCCTGATATAACAGACAATAAGACAAGGGGAGGGACAACTAGTGATTCTAGAATGCCTACCATGGGCTAGGTTCTGTGCTAGGCACCTCCTACATGTTGTCATGTAATTCTCCTTTACAATCTATGTATTATGAACCTAGTTTTACAGGAGAGGTAATTTGAGGTTACAGCTAGGAAGTGACAAATGGGAATTCCAACCCAGATCTACTGACTCCAACACCCATATTCTTCATATATACTACATGAAGCTATACCACGCTGTTTCTAAAACCAGTGCCTTAGACATTTTTCAGTAGGCAGGCAGTTGTCTTTACCTCTTTTATTCACAGTGTTTCTATACATTTCACTAGTGACTAAACCAACTCCATATTTTCTGTCTGACATTTCCTTTAGATTACTTATCTGTTCACAAGTAAAAATGGAAGTAAGAACTTTAAAAAAAAAAAACAACCCTCAATTTGGATTATAATTTTAGTCTTCCTACAATGGAGTACTCCATTTTTCTGAGAGAAAGAGAATGAGTTACTTAAAAAAACTTTTTTTTCTTTTCTCTTCCTCCTTTTCCCCTGTTCTCCACTTCCTACCCAGCTCTTTAGAAATGGAATCATAACCTTTACTTTCCCTTTTACCAGATACTCCCTGCATGGCAAGCTTATGTATGTGCTCACTTCAAAGCTCAAGAGCTGGAACTCTCTCCCACCAGGAGAAGGCACTGAGAGACAACAGTCCGTTTACAACCTCAGTTATGACCATGAGGGAACTCTGTCCAAGTATCTTGAGACAGTGGCCAGTTTACAGTCTAGCTGTGTCCACATGGCACGAGCTCAGTCACCACGGTAGATAAGGTATTCAGGCGAGTCCCATAGACCCTGCACCTGGTCGCTTCCTCCCCTTTAAAAGCCCTTGCTTTTTGTCCCAAAAGGGAAACAGTACCTTAAAGGCAGGAGCCTATACTTATTCCCCTAAGCTAGCTTTGGAATAAAGTCAGTTTATTTATACCAGACCTCACTTTTGTGAATTGGACTCTGCAAGCAGCAAACGACTAAACTTGCATTTTGGATATATTACCAGGTTTGTGTTAAGACTACTAAAGAATACAAAAAAGCAACTCCCCACCCCGCCCCCCCCCCCCCCCCAAAAAAAAAAAAAAAAAAAAACGGTTTTGTCTCCTCTTTGCCTACACTGATGAAGATTTTTACAACCATGAAATTTCCAGTAGGTGAGGAAGTCTGGAGGGAGAAGATAGAGGAGAGGGCCTGGATAAATCAGAAAGCAACTGCATTTTCTATGGTGTCTTCTTGGCAATACTGGGTAGGTTTCCCTCCTGTCTCACAGTGCACCCACTAATGTTCAGAGCAAACATCTGAGGCACAAGCTGCGAAGTCAGAGAATTCATGAGAGAAAATTCAGTGTCTCTGATAAGGGAACAGTTACTGGAGGTTCCAGCGATCAGTTTGGCATTGTCACTTTGAGGATAGGTTTAGCCTTGTTTGACCTCCATTTGGTGGCTGTCTTGACCTTGGAAGGAAACTGTTATTTATCCCAAGATGTCCCACACCAGCTGGATATTTGTCTCAGACTTCTGTGCTGTCTGTAGTATTTTTCAAGTCTTGACTGTTTATCATGTATTTTTATAATTTAAAAATTGGTTTTAGGCTGGACATGGTGGCTCACACCTGTAATCCCAGCACTTTGGGAGGCCAAGGTAGGATGATCACTTGAGCCCAGGAGTTTGACACCAGCCTGGGCAACATAGTGAGACCTCATCTCTATTAAAAAGTAATAACTGTATATATATATAATATATATATTTTTTTATATATATGCATATATATATGTATATATGTATTGGTTTTACTTATACACTTAAAATGTTTTTTTGAGAACAGTGTCTTATTCTGCTTTTGAAAACGACATTTCTGAAGAAAATCATGGCAATCTCCAGTGAGGCAAAAAAGAGGCTGGAGCTTAAAACAAATGTTAGGATTCCAGCCCCATTTGACAAACTATTTTGCTAAAAGCGCAAAAAGAGTGTTACCCATTTTTAAATACAAAAATGTGAGTCATGATAATGCTCGGAAAACTCTGTATCATTTAATTGCGAACTTCCTCAGTAAAGTTAGTGAAACATCCCCTTACATTTGTGTTTTTATAGATTCCTCCTCCTTTAAGAGGAACCACCATTAAACCAAACTAAAAAGCACAGCTTATTAAAAAACTGCAGAAGAGGACATTGCACATCGCAGGCTGGCAAAGTAATCCAGGATTGGACTGCCTTCACCAAGTCCAGCTCTGCCAAGAAGTCATTTTTAATATTATTCAGAAATTATCTTTTTGGCTTCAATTCAAATCATCACAAATGCCAAATCTTGTAGCCCAAATTGATGATGATTTGTTGTTACATTTCCTGGTAACTCAGCACTTAATCTTGTTGGAGGCAGACTGGAAGTGTTTTGTTCATTCCCTTTTACTTGCTCATGATCCAACCCACCCCATGCCTCTCCACCCTACCTGCCCCAAAAGAGAGAGAAGACTAACAGAACCAGGGTGGTTTTAGTAGAGAGGAAGTAGGCTTAAGTTAGTAATAGAAGTTATAAAAAGTAGATTTCAGTATAATAGATAAAGTAGATAAGATGGCTTCTTACATGTAGCTTTGGCTAATGGAGACGTCTACTTAGGGTGAAGATGAGCTGACTGATAGTGATGTGCTACAGGTTAGATAGTCTGGGGTGCTTACAAATCTGGTACGGATTGATAGGAGTTAGAACAGTACTCAGCTTGACTTTTCTCAGTTCATATTAAAGGCTAAAGGTATGGCCTTATATATCTCTTGTTCTTGGCACAGTCTTCATAGTATTGGGAATGACATCTCTTCTTCAGTTCTAAGGAAAGAGTTGTGCCAGTAAGATGGGTCTTATTTTACATTTGCATTTCAAACGTTTTTTTTTGCACACTCTTCCCTCAGGCCTTGTTCATTTGGAGCTGTGAGTTTATAAGCTTGTACTTCATCACACAGTTGCATTAAAGGTGAAATTACCCTGAGTTTCAAGACAGTAATTCCCACCCAGATAGTTTTTAGAAAAATTACAATCTTTATACTCTTTTTTGAGCTACCTTGGGCTAAGAGCATTGTTAAACACAGTAAGAAGTTATTCTTCAAAGGTGTAGCTTTTTTAAGTTTCCTTATTCTTTATTCCCTGCTTTCAAGGCCAGACTTCCTTACTCTCTCTGTCTCCCTGCTCTGGTCACAGCAAACAACTTCCCAGCCAGTCCTTTCTGTAGGGCCCACATTCTACTCAGTCTGCAAATTACCCCCTCCTGCCAGAACAGTTTCTCCCACCGAAACTGTCCTTCCCCCCAGTGTAACTCCCTCTCTGCACCCTTCAGATTAGCTAACCAGGACCAGTTTAGATTGTGCAGTCCAGTTCCAGCCAATGGAGACAGGACACAGTAGGAGAAACCCATTGTGTTATAAAAACCTCTTGCTTTCCTTTGTTTGTGGTGCTCTCGCCATTGCTCCATCTGCGAGATGTACCCGTCTATGGAAGTAAATTTGCCTTGCTGAGAAAATTTATGTTTGAGTGCTATTTCTTTTGTAGCACCAAAATTTGTTTCTAACAAGCACCTCCAGTCACTCCTGCCTCTGCGCTGTACTGGCTTTCTCAGCCCTAGTATCCTGTTGCTAGTTTCTCAGAAAAGTATTTAGAACTTCTGCTCATGGTGTATTTTAAAAAATCATTGATTGTTTTGTCTATTGCTTGTGTTGCTTCTTTTGATGCAGGGGCACAGGAGACCTTAGTGGCCACTGAATAGCAGAATTTGAAAAATCTTTGTGGATATGTGCGTGCTTGCAAAGAACTCTAAGCTGAAATGCAGATCAGCCTTGAAAACAAATTTCCAAATTGCTCCAGTGATTTAGATTTATATTAATTTCACTTCAGTCTGTTTGTGAGTCCTCATTTAATAGGCCCTAAGAGATGAAGTGATTTGCCTTGGTGACCCAGCAAGTCAGCTGCGTATTCAACTATTATTTATCTAACACCCAGACACCACAGGGGAAAAGTAAAATCTAAAACTCTCACTCAGTGACCATTCTCCCTCTGCATTTCTGTTTTTTAACTGTCTAGTTACATATATGTCCTCCCTTTCCCACTTGCAGTTTGGTTGAGTGGACAGATGATGGACATGAAAGACTGGTTAGAATGGGAGAGAAATACAGCTGCTATTTTTTGTACCCTAGTATGTCCTAGTGGTAAAAATATGTCATACGCAACTGCAAAAGAAAGGGAAACATGTTAAAAGTCCTAGTTTTTTCTCTGTTATCTCAATGTGTTGCTCTATTCCTATTAAGTTTTCCTCTCACATTCACTGCAATTAGTTCTACATTATCTTGACACCATTTTCTACACTTAAAACAACCTCTTCCCCTAACTTTTCAGGAAAAGTAAAAGCCTCTTGTTGAGGATGTGGTCATCTTTGTAGATGAGAGTGTGTCAGAAACAGAGATAGAAACTTATCTAGCAAAAGAACTAGTACTGTATCTTGACTTGTTATGTAGCAACAATCAGTTAGATGGTAATTTCTATTTACAAGCACTCTATAAGGGGGAAAGACATGTTCCTTTTGATAAGTAAAGACAAAATCTAGGTTTCTATTTGATGTCTATTGTACATGTGGTCTTTGGAAAGCAAACCAAACTATTTATTTTTGGCAAAAAATGATGATATAATGCTGGGCAAATCCTGTACTCAGAAGATATTTACTGATGATCCATCCATGGGTGAATCTATGAACAAAACAAATCTTTTAAATTGGTGCTTAATGATTGGCTCAGCTTGCCTCTCTAATACTCCCAACACCTTCACTCTCATCCTGCTCTCAGTGGATGACTTTGCCTCCTCTTTCACTGAGAAGACAGAAGCAGTTAGAACTTCCACAAACTCCAACTTTGATATCTGCCCTCCTAGTACTGGGCCACTGTTTCCTGCTTTCCCTCTAGGTGAACTCTCTGTGTTCCTAATATCATCTGAATTGATCACATCCTCTCTTGCCCATCAAAGATAGTAACTCTAACAACTTTTCCCTCTCTTTCTTGCAATTCCTACTTTGCCTTTCTCTGCTGGACTTTTTCTCATCAACATATAAATATGCTGTTACTTCTCCCAACCAAAAATAAGCAAAAAAAAAAAAAGCCCTTTCAGCCCTATGCCCACCCATCGTCCAGCTGTAGTCCTCTTCTCCTTCCTTTTACTCTCTTTATGATAGCTAAATTTCTTGAAAGGACTGAGTGTCGACTTCCTCTCTTCCCATCCTTTCCTGAACCTACCCCAGTCAGGCTTTTGTCCCCACTGTGCCAGTGAGAGGACTCTTGATAAGCTCTCCATTAACTTACAGTTGCTCAATCAAATGGGCGGTTCTCAGTCCTCATCTTACCTGACTTTCCAGCAGCATTAATACTACCAGCCAGTCCTCATCCTTGAGATACTTTCTTTTCCCATATCTCCGGCTGCTTAAGTCAGAAGTGTTCCATGATCCAATCCTTACATAACTTAACTTCATTTTCTACACTCATTACCTGTGACCCCATCCAGTCTTGTGGCTTTAAATACTATCTATATGGTGATAACTAGAGCCAAGACCTCTCCCCCAACTTCAGACTCTTCTGTCCAGATGGTTATACAAACTCTCTATTTGGTTATAGAATTTAGAATGCCTCAAATCAAGATAATTTCCCTCAATTCTATTCCTCCTATAAGCTTCCCCAATCAGTAAATGAAAACTCTATTCTTCCAGTTATTCACACCAAAATCCTAAAAATCATCTTTAACTCCTCTCATGTCTGATATCCATGTCCAACCCATGAGCAAATACTGTCACTCTACCAGAATCCAAGTGTCTTTCCAGCCCCATTGCTACCACCCTGGTCCAAGCCACCCACCAGGCCTCACCTAGAATATTGCAGTACTTTTTTTTTTCTTTTTTCTTTTTTTTTTGAGACAGAGTCTTGCTCTGTAGCCCAGGGTGGAGTGCAGTGGCGCGATCTCAGCTGACTGCAACCTCTGCCTCCCTGGCTCAAGTGATTCTCCTGCCTCAGGTTCCTGAGTAGCTGAGATTATAGGCACCTGCCACCAAGTCCAGTTAATTTTTCTATTTTGAGTAGAGACAGGGTTTCACCATGTTAGCCAGGCTGGTCTCGAACTCCTGACCTCAAGTAATCCACCCACCTTGGCCTCCCAAAGCGCTGGGATTACAGGTGGGAGCCACCATGCCCCACCCAATATTGCAATACTTTACTGGTCTGTTCTTAACATAGCAGCCATAATGATCCTATTGTAAGTCAGATCATGTCACTCCTCTGGTAAAAACCCTCTAATGGGTAAAGGAGTGAAGATAAGACCCTTTGAATGGCCTGCAAGGTCTTACATGAGCTGATGCTCTCCACTTGCCCCACTCCATTTGATCTGTCTCCCGGCATGCTCTCTTTGTCACTCAGTTCCAGCCACAGCAGCCTCACTGCTATTTCTCCAGCTCTCAGCTGATGACTTTGTCCCATTTCACTGAGAAGACTGAGCAGTTAGAATACAACTTCCACAAACTCCCACCTTGATATCTGCCTGTCCTTTTACCAGCATCTGCGCCACTGTTTCCCTCTAGGTGAACCCTCTGTGTTCCTAAGATCATCTAGATTGATCATATACTTTCCTGCCTACTCAAAGACATTAATCTTGCAGCCTCAGTTCCCTCTGTCTGACATTTTCTTTCCTTATGGGAGCGGGGCTCAGCTCACTCTAACTTCCCTTTGGTCTCTACTCCAAAGTCACCTTTGCTCAAATTAGCCTTACTTCAGACTAAGTAGTAATTCTATCAATACCCTACATTCCCTTTTCCCTACCTCATTTTTTTTGTTTTTCTTTTCTTTTTTAAGAGATGGTATCTCTGTTGCCTAGGATGGAGTGCAGTAGCTCAATCATAGCTTATTGCAACCTCCAACTCCTGGATCAAGCAAAAATCCTCCCACCTCAGTGTCCTGAGTAGCAGGGACTACAGGCATGTGCCACCATTTCTGCCTCATTTTTAATTTTTTTGTAGAGATGGGATCTTGCTATGCTGCCCAGGCTGGTCTCAAAATTCCTGACCTTAAATGATCCTTACACCTTGGCTAGTTAATTTTTTTCATAGCATTTACCATCATGTGATACATATTTATTTATTAGTTCACTGTCTCTTTTTATCTTCTCTCCCTAGAATTAATGAGGGCAGCAACACTGTGTTCACAGTGTATCCCCAGCCCCTGAAACAATACTTAGCCCATTGTAGGAACTCAAATATTTGTTAAGTAAATGAAATGTGATTAAAACTCTTGAAATGAAATTAGAAGTTCACATGAAGTCAGTCTAAGGAGACTGCATTGATTCTTCTGGCACAAGCTAATTTTCAAGTTTTTCTTACCCACTGCCTCACACTAGTGAGCTGTGCCAAGTAGTAGCGTGAAAACTGGGTTGTCATTTCCCACATCACATAAGAGCTTCCAAGGAAAGCCAAATCCCAGATGGGTCTCAGAGAGGGATCAATATGTCCATGATTATCTGAGAGAGACAAAAAAAGCACATTTGTATTAATGTATTTTTGAGACAAAATCTTAGAAGCTTCAGAAATGAAATAGGGTTTAAACTTAGTCATACCAGTTATCCCCCTCACAGTAAGACCTTGAGCCAGACATGTGATTTATTTGTATCTGTTTCTATGTGACTTTGTGGGTTTATATTCTTCAACTTGCCAAACTGAGTAAATCTATTCTAAATCAATTTAACGGCCATTTGCTGTACTGTATACATGCAAAATAAGAGCTACGAAGCCTATGTCCTATCAAGCCTATGTCCACAAAGTATCTTGGACCCATCCTGTCTTCTCCAAACTCACTGCCACCACCCTTCATGCCTGGACTGCTTTTCCCTGAGACCACGGCCACTGTCTGCTACCAAATCTCTCAGATTTCAGTCTCCTTCCAGCTGTCTCACATCCAGCAGCTAAAGTGACTTTTCCACACTCATTACTGAATACTCAAAGTTGACATTTAGTTTAACCTAGTCTTGTTAGTTAAGAAGCATTTTTTTAAGAGACAAGGTCTTGCTCTGTTGCGCAGGCTAGAATGCAGTGCCACAATTACACTTCCCAGTAGCCTTGAATTCCTGGGCTCAAGCGATCCTCCTGCCATGGCCTCCCAAAGTGCTGCTGAGATTACAGGTGAGGGCCACTGTGTTGGTCAAGAAGCATTTTTAATTGGGTTGAAAAGTGTATCACTGATATTCTCCACCTTGCCTTCTGGTTTAGGTCTACAGTCAGTGTGATGGTGGGCTTTGCTTCCCAGTCTGCCAAAATGTCTTTGTGCTTCTCTGATCATTGGCCTTAAAGCTCATCAGTGTATTGGCAGCATCTCCGTCACTTTTGTTTAACACATGCAGAAATCAGGTAGATTTGTTCTATGGCATTATTTTTGGGCCTAAAATCTTTTAAATTTGGCAAACATCTTTCTTAAAACTTACACAATATCAGACACTGTGAGAGGTAGGGATACAATGACTAATAAATGACTTTGTGACTTTTAGGAGCTCAGATTTAATGAGATGACTGTTAATGAACCATCATTTTATGCAATTTTGCAGGGATACTATATTAAGGCCTAATAATGGCACAATACATGAGGAATACTAACAAGCTTATGAGGAAACTAATCCTTTTGGGTAAAATAATCCTTAGCATAAATTCTATTCTGTATTGGTAAAACTTGGTGGGTTTATACTCAGAGTATAATGAATGCTCAATTCATTGAGGTAGGGAAAAGGGAATGTAGGATATTGATTATAATTCAAGCAGCATTCATTGATTTCTTGGGATCTGTGCAGGATACCAAGATGGGTCCCCACCCTCCACATGTTGACAGGGTGGGGTTATAGTTGATAGATCCCTTAAGAAAGGGAGGATCAGAAAGCTGAGGGACAGCAGGGAAAGGACAGGTTTCTTTGGGCAGGAGAGGGTTGGGGGAAGCTTCACAGAGATGAGATTTTTGCTGCACCTTAAATTGCTGTCATGTGTGTGCGGGTGGGGGTGGAGGTGGCGGTGGGGGTCTGAGTGAGAGAGCGAGCACGTGAAGGTAGGAAGGCACGGGGCAGGGGCAGCCTCAGTGACTGGTCTTGATACAGTGTACAGTATACTGGCACCAGATATTGAAAGGCCTTGTTTGCAGAGCTGCCAGAGTGGTATGAAGTGTGATTGAGCCGTAAGTGACTGCTGGGTGTGGTGGTCTCAGGGGAGAAGTAGCCCAGGCATGAAGGATGGTGACAGTGGATTTGGAGAAGACAACATGAGTCCAAAACACTTTGTTAATGCAGGCTTAATAGGAAATGGCAAGTTATTAAATGTTAGGAGAGTAGGTGAAAATGACCGAAGTTTCTAGCCAAATCTAGGAGAATAGTATACTGTTAATGTAAATGTAGGACAGAATGTGGGAACATTTTGGGTGAAAACAAGTTGAGTTTGTTATTAGGTGTATTAAATACAGTGTCAAGAAAGCCATGAAGGTAGATGATATAAAGTGCTGCAGATAGGCTGGGCACAGTGGCTCAAGCCTATAATCCCAGCATTTTGGGAGGCCGAGGTGGGTGAATCACCTGAGGTCAGGAGTTCGAGACCATCCTGACCAACATGGTGAAAGCCCATCTTCTATTAAAAATACAAACATTAGCTGGGCGTGGTGGCCTATAATCTCAGTACTCAGGAAGCTGAGGCAGGAGAATCACTTGAATGCGGGAGACAGAGGTTGCAGTGAGCCGAGATCGCACCACCACACTCCAGCCTGGGTGACAGAGGGAGACTCTGTCTCAAAAAAAAAAAAAAAAGTGCTACAGATAAATGAGGAAGGATAAGAAGTAAGATCTGGTTGGGGTTCTTGGTGATCTCGGTGGTCCCTTTATGTACATAGAGTAGAAGCCAAATAGGGAGAGGCTGAGGATGCAGCAGTGTGTATAGAATCTACTTTTGAAAAGTAGACAGAATAAGGAAAAGGGGGTGATGGGTCTATGAAGAAATTGATCAACACAGCTCTTACTGATGATCTCTATAGGACAAGAGAAGAAACTGGTTGACGAAGATTTTAAAGGTGGGAAGGATACTGATGGGGCAAAATTATGAAAGAACCAGAGAAACTACAGGCAAGGGTATAAATAAAAGGGGTCTTAGAATTAAAGAGAGTGCTGGGGAAGATGTAGCGACTTTGTGAGGTGGGAAGAAATGACGGAATCAAATGTCTCAGTCTCGGTAAAGCAGGAGGCAAGACTATCTCTTGAAAGTGTATGAGGCCGGGGAGTGGGCCTTGAAGAAATGGAAAAGCTTCAACACAGCTGTCATGTGGAGGACAATAAGACGTTAGAAATGAATAGTGAGCAGCACTGAGGGCTCAGCACTTGGAGAAATCTTTTGGAACAAAATACCTGTTGAGAATCAAGCAAAAAGGTATTTGTTGCCTTTCATTGTCATCATTCACCCTTACGTGGCTAATGTAAGTTTTTTGGTTCCATAATGCTTTCCTGTTAATATCCAAGTGCCTTCAAACTTGGAACTGAGGACTTTCAGTACTCTTCACTGGCTTTTCTGTGTAATTTCTTTAACCTGGTAATGTCATTTTTCCTGTCAGCATATGATAAGTAATCAACAGGGGAGCTGTGACTGTTTTTACAGATGTTGTAGAAAGCGTGTTTCAGACTTCTAATTCCTGACTAGAATATCAGTATTTCACGAATGAATTTGTTGTTCCTCATTGGTATGAGCAGTTGACCCATAAGAACTTCAGAACATTATGTAATACAAGACTCTGAATTCAACATCTTGAATATAAACTTTATTGCTTATTTTACTATTAAGAGGTTTCCCATCATTCTTGTCTTCACTGACTGAAAACTTCCTTGATGCAACTCATCATCACATGTTCTACCTTATGGTGCTGCTGTGAGTTCAGATTTGTGAGATAAAACCCATCACCCTAGAAGATAAATGAGTCATACTAAATACTATGAATAGTGAGAACATTTGAAGGGATAAGTGCTGGCAGCACTGCTATAGAATCACTTGGGCAGACACAACCTCGCTGGTTATTCTCAGGTCTTCAGTCTTTGTATGTAGCATACTTGGTTTCATCAATAGGAAGTTTACGAATTCATTAGAAGTAAAATTTTTACTCATAAAAAACAAACAACTTAAGGGGAAAAAAACAATGTGAAGCAAGGATATTCCAAAATGGATTAGATCTTCTCATTTATCCATTATACTACAACAGCCCAACGCCTTGTATCGATTAAATACTGAGTGGGAATCTGCTGAGGTTTGAACTGGGTAAAATTTATGTTATCTAAAACCAAACCTTTTTGGTTTTAAGTAGATAATTTTACATACACAGACAAGCTACAGATAGCACCATTAAATGTCTCCGCTGAATTTCCTGTGACAGCAAAAGTCACAAGTTTTTTGATGAAAGGTGCCCTCTATTAAAAAGATTTTTTTGAAGTTTCACAGTAGCTACATTAAGTTAGATTATTGTAGAATGGCCCCTGTGGATATGCAGGATTTATTAACTAAACATAATTCAGTTAACCTGCACTATTAAAGAGTGTCTAAAATCTCGTGATCCTGTGACAAATATTCAAAGAAAAGATCCAATACAATTTCTAAAATTTGTGTTTTAAGGAGTACAGATAAGCCCTATTTTCCCAACTAAAGGAAAACAATCCCTAAATAAGTATAGATTTATAAGTATCAGTCATTAGCGCATTTATTTCAGGCAATACTAAATATAAACAAATTCTGCTACAACATGAGATTTTAATTGCTCCTGTGATTCTTTGGCACAGGGCTTGATCCCAGTTGTCAGAGAACTATATGAGAATCATTCAGTGCTCAGAATTTTAGAAATGCAAGAAGCAGTATTCCACTTCCAGGTTTTTAAGGACACAGTCTCAGTAAATCAATGGGGGAGCAGAGACACTCGGGAATGGAGACTCCAGAGCCTCCAGTGTTGACATGGGTTTACCACAGAATCTTGGCAAATAAGCGAACTGTGGGAGAGAGTGGGATGATGAGTGCTGTAGTGGTCAGACATCAAGCTTAATACCCAGGAGCAAGGCCAGAGATGACTTTCGTGGTTTTGAAAATTGGATTTGCCAGTAAATGTGCTGAGTCTCAACTGCTGCCCACACATTCTGGTGAGTACCAAGAACAAATGAGCTCAGCTTCACTTCAGCTGAGTCACTTCAGAGGGCAGGGCTCCTTTGTTAGAGACAGCACCACTGCCCATTAACCATTGACCTGAAATGAGATAAACATGACTCCCCTGCAGCATCCCAGAAAAGGTCTCACCCGGCCCTGGGGCATTAGGCTGTGATGAGCAGAGTGGAGGCTCTGGAGGTTGTCATATGACGTTTCAAAAGCCACTGCCAGAAATAGAGATGTCACCTCAGCTCCTGGACTCAACCCTGAAAACAGCACCCTGTGTGCATATCCTATTTGAAAATCCTATACTTCTTACCTGGGGTTCAGTTCTTACCGTGTGCCTCATTTTGGAATGGAAAATGAGGAGATTAAAGGGATACATAACTGTTAGTGGAGTTACTGCATTGGACTCGAGATGAAGAACAGAAAGATGATACCTCTGAGTTTTGTTTAAATTATGAGGCATACCACAATCTTTAGTGGAATGAAAGTGCCACTTTAGGGATAAAAACTTAAATTATCTTTTTTTTTTTTTTTAAAGATTTAGTTATTACATACATTCCTGAATATAGAAATTCCAAATGCTGATTCATACCAGGTATGCTGACTATTTCCAAGGGGTTTTTCAGTTGCTTCATTTGCTTGTAAAGCAGGTAATCCTCTTGTTGTCTTTTCTTTTTCTCGATGAACCGTGTACAAGTTACATTAATGGCTGGTCGGGGTTTCTGATTCTTGAAAAACACTCGAGCAGAACATTTCCCCAAATGTCCCTCATCTTCCTGAAGTAAAGATTTTGGAATTAAACAGGATACTTTCTCATCATCTCCCACTCACCCCAGTGCACACAGGCACACACAAGATTGAGAAGAGGTCATTGTACATGGCAGGCAGGCTCTGGCATCAATAGATATAGTGGGTTTTGCTTTATAGAAAGTGGTTTTTGTTGTCATAGCTGAATACAACAGTCCTATCATTTGCTATCATTTAAACTCTTCTGACTGTGACTTTATAAAATGATGTTTGGCATATTTCCAAAGAAATATCATTGACACATCCATTGAACACTGCTTGGCTCAATCCTCTAGGGTAGTGGACACTTTCTAATGTGGACCAACATAATCCTTAGGTGGACCTCAAAGGTACTAACTTGAACTAAAAGATGAAGCTGGCTCCTAATTTTTTTTCAGATGGAGTTTTGCTCTTGTTGCCCAGGCTGGAGTGTAATGGCACGATCTCGGCTCACTGCAAACTCCACCTCCCGGGTTCAACGATTCTCCTGCCTCAGCCTCCTGAGTACCTGGGATTTCAGGCATGCACCACCATGCCTGGCTAATTTTGTATGTTTAGTAGAGACGGGGTTTCTCCATGTTGGTCAGGCTGGTCTAGAACTCCCAACCTCAGGCGATCCGCTCATCTCCGCCTCCTAAAGTGCTGGGATTATAGACATGAGCCACTGCGCCCAGCCGAAGCTGGCTCCTGTTTACAAAAATAACATCATCTTCATGCTGCCTTATGAATTAAGTCCTCTTATTCCAGTTTGAAAGATTAAGATACTGAAGTTTAAGGAGGAACCTACTCTGTGTCTCACAGCTGATAAGCTTGACCTCACTTCTGTCTAACACCAAAGCCCAGATTCCCTGCACTTACTTCATCTCTCTATGCCAAGATCTAATCCAGAAGAAATGGAGGCACTGATCATCCACATGGGATTCATTCAACTACTTGAGTGATGTTTATTTGCATTCATGTTTAAATATAGATGTTCTGGATATTCTGGGATCTCCCTCACTTTACAATCCAGAAACATCTGGAGCTTCAACTAGACCTCGTACGTATGACTCATTTCTAGGATAGTGGTTCTTCCCCCCTTTTAAGGAATTCCCTAGATTTCTTAACCAGATAATAAAAGCCAGGGAACCTATTCCCTGAAAAATGCACATATCAACACTGGGCCTAGAATTTGAGGAAGTTCATGGGCCTCTTCTTGGCCCTACCCAAATCCAACTCTTGTTGGCTGGTTGTGAAGTTGAGGCGATAATGTTCTTTTTACTTTGGTGGTTGTTTAAACTGGGTGAAGTCCCAGGGAAAACAACAACCAAAAAGAAAAAGAAAAGAGTCCATGAGGAAACAAATTGTAATCAAAATTCTATCTGTGCTTGAGCCCAGGAAGTCAAGGTTGCAGTGAGCCATAATTGGGCCACTTCACTCCAGCCAGGGAGACAGAGCAAGACCCTGTCTCAAAAAGAATAATAAATAAATAAATAAATAACAGGATCTGCTTAACAAGCCTGTTTCTAAAACTAACTCAGAAAAACTGAGAAACACTTTCCAGTGGGCAACTTCTACTGTGAGTGCTGGTTTTGAGTGAAAGGGAACTTCCATACTGCTTTAAGATGTTAATTATTGTGTAACATAGAAAAATGGTGAAGGAAGCATTCCGGAAGAGGCTTATGAAAGGGCAGAAGGAGGCTAGTACATGGCCTCCTTTGATGTCTAAACCATTTCCAGAGAGAGAAAAAGAACCAGGTACTGTCCCCTTTTTCCCCTCAAAACATCTCCATGGAATCAAAGCCGTTGCCTGAGGATAAAATAACTGCCCTTCACCCTCTGAAACGGAGCACTTCAGTTAGATAGCTGTGCTCTTAATGCATCTACAGGATCAAATCCAAGGAAGCATATTGTTGGTGAAAATAACCTAGTAATTGTATTCCCTTTAGCTTTAGTCTAACTTTCAGTTTGCAACACTAACAATCAAAAGCATCTTTCTCTATGCGTTAAGGAAATTTTCATTTGTGGGTTAATAAACAAAGTCAGAGCATACTGCTGTCATGTTGGAACTTGTTTCTGAGTAGTGGTGAGCATTCTTCCAGGAGCATGGGGTTGAGGGGAGTAATGCCTTCACTCTCGAAACGCCGCCACCCTGGAACACTTTGATCCTGGATGCTGCCTGCTCTAGGCTGCTCCTCAGCACAAGACGAAGAGCATCCGGGCTGGTCTCCACTCCGCCCATGCTCTGATTGCCGCCTTTCAGCTTGGCCCAGCACAAGGAAGTTCATCTGGCTCTAATTTCTGTATGAGTTTTCTCTTTACTCTCTTCTTGAAAACAGGGAAAAGGAAACTTGGCAAAACACGGTCTGCTTGGTCAAAACTCTAGTGAGGCTGATAACGGCTGGAACATGTACTGGTGTTTTACAGAGCGCCTCTGTGTACATTAGCTCGTGGAGTTGGTCTCACGCTATGCTGGCCTGCTAACCAGAAATGTCAGCAGCTGACAGGAAAAGAATAAGTTGGCATTTGAGAGTGAGTCATTCTGAGGACTCTGAGGAGCTGGGAGGGATACCAGAGGGAGCTGTGAAATTCTCTCTTAGGGGTCCCAAGGAAGAGGAAAGTGATGGCTTATATGGATTGTTTTAAATGCAACCCTGTGTAAGATCATGAAGTAGTTAAATACTGAGCTCTTGCCTAGTTCTGTTCTTTAATTCTTGATAACAAATAGGAAACAAATCAGGAAAAAACAAAACCAAACCTCCAGATCACTATATGTTAAGATTCTCACTTTTTTACAAAGCCATATTTACAGCAGTTGCTAATAGGATACTTTACCAACGTGGCAGCTTACCTCTGCGTTGTAGCGCTCGGTGCTGAAGACCACATCAACTTTACACCCCCTCTTTTGGATTAATCTGAAATACAGAAACTGAATCTTAGTATAGTAGAAGCTCCCCTAAACATCATCATAGCTAGGAATCACACTCTTAGGATAACATGGCATGCAAATGGTAGCTGTAGCATTTAACCTGAATAAAATTGGTGATTGCTTGGAAGAAAGATTTCAAATTTTGTTCTGATCATGCCACTCTGCTTGCTAGTTTGACACCTACTCACAAAGAGGGAGGTTGAGAAAGGGAGATGGTTGTTTTCTGACTGGACTGACTTTGTGAGAGCAGCAAAAGGAGAAATGAACAGGTGTGTGCAGGGAGCTGGAGGGGATTCCTTCATCCCCAACTCCTCAGTGCCTGCTCCACGCCCTGTCCTGGGTGTTGGGGCTACATCAGTGAGCACGACAGACGAAGACCTGCCATCCTGCCACCCACAGCCCAATGGGGGATGCTGGTGACAAATGCAGAACAAGTAATAATTATGTTTTCAGGGGCTGATGAGTGAAGAAAGAGTGGTGGTGTAGGAAGGTGCTTGGGAAGAGGCGATCCCAAAGACGAGACCGGCAGGACAGGAACCAGCCATCCCAGATCTAGGTGGGCGATGTGCACTGCAGGCAGAGGGGGACCCACCAGCGCAGGCAGGAGGTGGAACTTGAGCCTGCGACACAATGAATCACCAACACTGAAGAAATTTTCCAATGCTGTGCTCTTTCTTTCCTGCAATTTTTACAGGCAAGTATACTTTTAAACTTCTGAAATGTTCATGTCTAGCCTTTTAAAACTGTTGAATTGATTCCAGTGCATATTTTGGAATATACATATCTATGGTCATGGTGGCAATTTAAACTGTTTAGAAGAGGTTCATATTATTTGCCATCATTTTTTTTAAGAAAGCAAAATGATAATTCAGTAAAAAATATTTCCTAGAGAGGAAAGGGAACTTTCTGTTGTATGGAGTCGAAGTTATTTCACGTACCACTGATTAAGGTTAGACTCTCGAAACACCAGTTTCCTTGGAATCTTAGTGTAGGAGTGCAATAACCAAACAGCATTATTTTATTTTAAATAGACCGAATATCATCCATTTCTATTATAGATTCTTTAAAAATGCTGGGAAACTGGAGAAGAGAAGGAAAGGATTCCATGGCAGTTATTTATGTAGAGAATATTTAAACTTGTACGTGCATAGATGTTGCTGGGGAAGAAATGGAATTCCCAGGAGTACTCACTGCACACAGAGCAGTTTGCTGAGGGCTCATCGTCAATCTTCAAATGAATTCTGTGTAAGCTGAAGCACTGATTTTGGTTGACACAGTGTGCACACACAAGTCTGTCTTTTCACTCATTCACTGTTCACCACCTTCTATGCTAGGGCTTGGGGAGATATAAAGAAATGTGACATCCAGCCCAGCCTTTCCAGAAACCTACTTCTGTCACAGAAACAGGTTTGCAGTGCAGCTGATCAGTGTGGCTGAGCACAGCCTGCGTGAGGATGCTAAGTTTAGGAGGCCTTCTAGAGCGGGTGAGGCCTAAACTAACTCTGTGAGGAGCCAGTGTTAGTCAGGCAAAGGTGTGGGGAGTGGATGTAGGGGTTGGAATTCCAGGGGGGACAGTGAGGCTGAAGAAAAGGTGTCTGGGGAGGCAGGTTCAAGGGCATGGAAAGCCTTACTTTTTGGAAGATGACTTGGAACTTGATCCCAAAGTCTGGAAGAGTAACATTAAACGTATCCACAGGACACCGGGTGTTGTGAACAGAAGGACGAGGCATAAACAGGGCTTAGGACAGTGCCTGGGTTGGGGTAAAATTTAGTCTGTTCACTATTTTTATTATTATTAAAATCTATAGGCATGAGAGAGTGGAAGAACTGGGCTAAACACAAGAGGCTGACCCAAGTTCAAGGATAGGGAAGTTATATAGCATGGTCTCTCATCAAGGTTGCTCCTGAAACACCCAATGAGTAGTGAAAGGATATAAGCAAGAATTAAGTGGCTGGACAAGGCTCTCATGACCTCTATCGCAAAGATTCCTGAAGTTCAGCATCTTTAGTACCTGCCAATTTGGGAGGAACACTGGGCTGTGGCTTGCTGCCTCTCACACTCCCAGCCACATGGGCACCCGCAAACAACTAACTAGACTCAAAAGGCAACACTTCTGCTTGCCAGTGGGTTCTAAGCCTTGAAAGGCTCGATGCAACAGCCCTGCCCCTGCTGTGTGCACCACAGCACCGCAGTCTGCCTGTCCTGTTGAGTAAGGGCCTGGGTATGGCCTCCTGCATAGGAGTCAGCGACGCCCTCAGGGTTCTAGCCGGGGGGTGGGCAAGGGTGGGCACGGAGGCCATTCATAAAATGAGGAGGGAGCCGAGTTGGGTGGGTTCAGTCTCTGGCACATGGGGAAATTTGAGATGTCTTGGAAAATGCTGAGGGTTATAGAAGTAGGATCAGCAGGAGGGAGTGAGGAGTTGGGGAGAGGTAGCATGGGGAGAAGTGCCAGATATAGGTGATGGGGGAGAAAGGCAGCAAATCACATTGCCACGTGTGTACCTATGCAACAATCTTGCATGTTCTTCACATGTACCCCAAAACCTAAAATGCAATTAAAAAAAAAAAAAAGAAGTAGGATCGGCAGAGGTAGTGGTGAAAGCCATAGGATTTGATGCAATCCGCCAGGGAAGATGTGTAGACATCCGCCTTCACATCAGTGATACACTGGGGCATGGTTATACGCTATACAAAGACATTCGCTAAAGTCTTCCTTATTCTTTTCCTTTTCTTTTCTTTTTTTTTTTTTTTTTTGATATGGAGTTTCGCTCTTGTTGCCCAGGCTGGAGTGCAATGGCACGATCTCGGCCCACCACAACCTCCGCCTCCCAGGTTCAAGCGATTCTCCTGCCTCAGCCTCCTGAGTAGCTGGGATTACAGGCATGCACCACCACGCCCGGCTAATTTTGTATTTTTAGTAGAGACGGGGTTTCTCCATGATGATCAGGCTGGTCTTGAACTTCCAACCTGAGGTGATTCACCCACCTCGGCCTCCCAGAGTGTTGGGATTACAGGCGTGAGCCACTGCGTCTGGCCCAAGTCTTCCTTATTCTTGATATAATTGTGCATATTTTAAATACAGGACTCATGAGTTGACGCAACAGTTTTCTGGAAACATGGAGGCAAAGTGAGAAAGGCTTCGAGCTGGTGTGGAGTCTGTCCTTTTTTTTAAAGAGTTATTTTCTTTGCTGTTTTGTTTATTTATTTTGTTTTAATAATGAGGCACTCTTAAAAGTGTCCACATTTCATCCAAAATAAGAGTTTTATATTTTTGGTTGTACTTTATCATGTATCAAGACACATTGGTTTTATCTCTCACAAAGGCCTCTCCCTTCTCCCTTCCTCTGAGTCACAAGTGCCCTGTGCTGCTTTGCTGGCTCTGGTGAGATGAGCCACACAGCCACAGGCCTGTGGGCAGGGTCGGTGGCAGCCACGGCCGCCTTCCTCTGGACGCAGTGTCTCACACTGGCTCTCCAGTAGTTGTGTTGAACTTTGGCTGTCCTTGATTTAAAATGTTCTGTGGTAAAGGGGTCCTTGGTCAACAACATCGCTCCAGGATTTCAGCTTCTACCTTATTTCAAGTCTTGTGCTGGGTGCAGGAAACAGAGCAAAACAGCAGCAGCTGCCCTCAGGGCAGCCTGGGGGAGAGGACTTTAAATAGAGCATTGTAGGATTGACTATTTGATTATGGCTGACTGAAGAGCTATGAAATGATAGCTGGAGAGTTGATCTAGTCTAGGGATCAGGGAAATGACATTTGAGCTGAACTCTGAAGATAAAGATGGAATTGATCTTGGTGGGGTGAGGAGAGCTGGCAAGGGCCTGAGGAGCAGCCATGGGGCCCCCGGGCAGAAAGACTGGAGCCGGAGCCAGTACAGGGAAGGGGCTGACTGGGTGGCAAGGGCCGCACCTGCAGGCCACAGACAGGATTTTGTCCTGAGAGAAATGGAAAGCCAGGGACTAGAAGGAGGGGTTTTGAAACGATCCTTCTAGCTGGAGTGTGGAGAATGATGCTGGAGTGAGGAGGTGTGCAGAGTGAATGTAGAGAGAGCAGGAGGCTGGCTAAGGGGGCGGGGGGAGAGGGAGCAGGGCTTTTAGCCAAGGTAAGGACAGTGGAGATGGAGAGGGGCATATGGGGGACCCAGTATGCCAGGTTGCCCCGAGCCAGGCTGCAGCAGGCCACCCTCCCACCAGCCACGTGAGAGCAGTCATAAACTACCAAACCCTGAGTCCTATCAGAAGGTAAAAAATAAACAGGTAATTCACCATCAGAAATCATCACTGGAATATAACATTTTATATTAAGACAACATTTTCACCATCATGTCATTTAAAAGATGCTTGTATGTACAGAATAACGCAATTTGCCCAATAATTGGGCCAATTGCCTGGTACTGTTCTAAGCACTCTGCATGTATTAAGTGTGCTAACAAAGCTCTGAAGGCCTACTCAAACTCAGTAATTACAGAAATGCAAACTAAATAAGCAATAAGTTAGTATAGTACCACTAGTAGACTGGCAGTCAGGAAGTGGCAGGGCCCATTGCTGGGCAGCGTTTTGGGGCTTTATGACAGCAGTCTGCCATATGCAGTCTGGCATATGTGGTCAAATCAAGCTTATGTATGAATGCCCTATGACCTAGAAATACCACTCTGGGCATGTATCCCAGAGAAACTGTGAAGCAGGTCTGTGAAGGAACTGAGTCATATAAGGATGTTCACTGAGGCAACATGTGGGCAGGTGGGGCTTTGGAGGCACCCACCTTATAAAAACCTCTGGTCTTGCCCAGGGATGCTCCCTCTGTGACCTACACAACAGGTTGCTACAGCCACATGGTGCAAAGCTAACCCATTCAATTCAAAGCCATAAAAAAAGTATGTAGACATTTTTGAAAGAGCGAAATCTGACAGGAGCCAAAGGTGACCAACAATTCTAACTTTCCTGAGGAAAGGGGGATTCCTGTAATGCAGATCACAATGATTTCATTTCTTTCCCCCCACACGCTGCCAGAACTGCCCATCTGTGAAACAGATCAGGAAACTTTACATCCCTTTCTTTAAACACAGCCAAACGCAGAGCACATTGTTCCAGTAATTTTCAGAAAAGGGCTGTTTAATAAGAAAAAACAAGCAAAGCAAATGACCATATGACCGTATAACCTGAAGAAATAAATTAGTAGCTCTTTGCTGCAGATTTTTTTAAAATTATGTATAAAAGAGGACTTGTGTACTACAGCCTGGAACTAAATTCTTTATAGTCATGGGCCACTAATAACATGGTTTATGCTCTAATCTTATTTTTTGTGTGTTTATTTTACAGGTGATTTTTGGCCCCACAGGGGACCAATACCACCCCTCTTCCCATATTCCTTCCACCTCCCCTTCCTCATACACCATACTATCATTCACTCTTTAGGGACTGATTTTTGGTTTGATTTGCAATCAGTTTGGAGGGAAACAGGCCACTTTCAAAGACCTGTTTGAGAGCATGTACAATGGAATGCATTCAAAGACCTGAACTCGTCACACTATATTTTATTTATTTATTTTTTGGTAAATGTTCCTCAAATCCTTAATCAATATTAAGCATTCATCCAGTGCTCACATATAAAGCATCCTGCCACCATCGGAGGGGAATCATGATAAAAGCGATTACGTATTATACTCTTACTATGTGCCTCACCCGACCCAACATGGTACCCATGTGCTAACTTATTATATCACTAAAGCCCTTTAATAGATATAATTGTTATCCCCCATTTTAAGGATGAAGAAATGGAGGCACTTGACCAAAGTTAAGGAATTGGCCAAAGTCACAGCACAGGAAGCAGGGGAAACCGGCCTGCAGAGCCCCTGCTCTTCCCGAATACTGCACAGAACTGCACAGAAAAATAGAGCCCAGCAACCTCTTTAAGAAAGGAAGAATAAAAGCTGGCTGCTGGTGTGTGTGTGTGTGTGTGTGTGTGTGTGTGTGTGTGAGAGAGAGAGAGAATGAGAGAGCGCCCTGGGATGCTCTTGCACTGTGCTTACAAACTAAGCTCCCCTGTGGACAAGAACCACTCCAAACCTTCCTCTGGAAGGAAGACCAGGTATGGTGTGTGTATTAAAGTGCTAGGGCTGCTATAACAAAGTACCACAAACTAGGTGGCTTAAAACAACAGATATTTATTCTCATGCAGTTCTGAAGGCCAGAAGGCCAATATCAAGGTGTCGGCAGGGCTGTGCTTCCTCAGAGACTCTGGGTAGAATCCCTCCTTGCCTCTTCTAGTTTCAGGCGGTGGCTGTCAGTCTTGGCATTCTTTGGCTTGCAACTGGATCACTCCAATCTCTGCCTCTATTTGTGTTTGTGTTTGAGATGGGTCTTGCTCTGTTCACCCAGGCTGGAGTGCAGTGGTGCGATCATAGCTCACTGCAGCCTCAAACTCCTGGGCTCAAGGGGATCCTCCAGGCCACTTTTATCTTTAAATGGTTGTCTTCCTCTGAGTCTGTTTGCATATTTACATGGTTTTAATCTTATATAAGGACAGCAGCCATTGGATTTAGGGCCCATTCTAATCCAGTATGACCTCATATTAACTTGATGACATCTGCAAAGACTCTGTGTACAATTAAGTCACTGAGGGTTAGATGCAGGTCTGTGAAGCAGGCCTGTGAAGGAATTGCTCATATAAGAATGTTCACTGAGGCACCATGATATAACATTTCATTTTAGGAAACACACCTCAACACATAGCAGATGGAAGTAAAGGTAATCTGAGAGTTTAGAAGGAGCCCCTGGATGCAGACCCTTTCAGACAAGGTATAAATGAAAGCATGACCCAGTGCAGGTGGGGACGATCTCCACGAAGGACTAGGATTAGACAAGCCAAGAGAGAGGAAGAGGATGCTCTGGAAAGGTAGAGTGTGCGCCAGGGCATGGAAGTAAGCAGCTCAGCCTGGGGCAGCTAGCAAATTAAGTCAGGGGTAGACTTGGGGTTGAGGTTACAATTGTGGGTGGGGCCCGATTAGAGATGGTCTCTTACAGGGACCTCATTCTAAAGCAGTGTCTCAAACCTGAGTGTGCCACACAATCCCTTAGAGGGCTTCTGGGCCCACACCCAGAGTTTTGATTCAGGAAGTCTAGGGTGGGGCCTAGAACTTGCATTTTAACAGGTTCCACATGATGCTGAGCCTGTCGGTCCAGGGACCACACTTCAAAAACTTCTCTATAGCTGCTGAGTGGAACCACTAAAGTTCTAAGGGGTGCAGGTAGGAAGTGACATGTAGCTCAGATGATAGTCATTAGGATACAGCTGACTGCTACATAGGAGATTGATGCTGGGACCATTCATTCCTCCAAAAACCTGAGAGTATCATCAGGACCAAATGAAATGGAGGAGTGTTCTTTCAAAGTGTGGTGACTTCAGAAGCCTGGAGTTTCTGGTGAATCAGGTTATGATACCTTAGTGCAGGTGGCAGGTCTACCCTCTGCTTTATCAGGTGCAAATGATAACCTCCATGGTGACACAGTATGTGCTGTTCTTCAAGGAGGAACACTTGGGCTAGGTGTGGTGGCTCACACCTGTAATCCCAGCACTTTGGGAGGCCGAGGTGGGCGGAACACCTGAGGTTGAGAGTTTGAGACCAGCCTGACCAACATGGAGAAACCTGTCTCTACTAAAAATACAAAATTAGCTAGGTTTGGTGGTGCACACCTGTAATCCCAGCTACTCAGGAGGCTGAGGCAGGAGAATCGCTTGAAGCCGGGAGGCAGAGGTTGCAGTGAGCCGAGATCACGCCATTGCACTTCAGCTTGGGCAACAAGAGTGAAACTCAAAAAAAAGTATCAAGAAGGAACACTTGGAGAAGGCAGTTTGGGACTAAAATAATTTTAAAAAAAAATTCCCTCCTTGCTTCCTGTTACATGCATAACAATTTTGCTTTATAATGGCATTTATGCACCAAAAAGTTAAAACTGCTCATTCTAATAACAACTCTGCAAAGACATGTCCTGTTTTCAGTAACAGCTGTTTATAGTAAACCACAAAGCTTTGTTTTCATGTTAATGGATCAAAGATTTTTCTTCCAGTAGGTGTCTGTACTATCTTTACATTAGGCACTACCCACTTTTTTTTTGAAATATTGCATAAAATCAAAATATTACATAAAGTCAATTTGAAATATTTAAATATTTTCCAATATTTGAAAGATTGGGTAAAGTCATTGAAATACTGGATGTGTTAGAAATGAACCCGAGGAACTTGATGAGGGATAGAGAAGAGGTATATATTCTAAGAGCATCTAACATCCCCTTTAAACTCTCTCAAAACACCACAAATCGTGGAGCAAATAAAAGAGCGGGAATGGTGTCCTGGAGAAACCTCGCTGTGCAGCACCACACGGAGGAGTCTCCAAAGACTTAATTCAGCCCAAAGCTCCTCTACAGAAAACACTTCCCATTTCCCCCTCTGCGGTGTCAATTGGTTGCTAAGCGCTGATCCTTCCTGTTGCATTAGTGCCATTAGTGCCGGTGAAACAACATTAAATTTCCTGTTCTTAGGCTGGCGGTGGGTGGGTGGGGACGGACCTCTTTTGTTTAGAGCTCACAGGTAATTTTTTAAAAAATATTTTATTACGTTTTAGGTTTTGGGGTACATGTGAAGAACATGTAGGATTGTTGCATAGGTACATACATGGCAATGTGGTTTGCTGCCTTCTTCCCCATCACCTATATCTGGCATTTCTCCCCATGTTACTCCCTCCCCCAACTCCCCACCCCCCCGCTGTCCCTCCCCTGTTTCCCCCGACAGACCCCAGTGTCCATGTGTGCTCCCCTCCCTGTGTCCATGTGTTCTCATTGTTCAACACCCGCCTATGAGTGAGAACATGCGGTGTTTGATTTTCTGTTCTTGTGTCAGTTTGCTGAGAATGATGGTTTCCAGGTTCATCCATGTCCCTACAAAGGACACGAACTCATTGTTTTTTATGGCTGCATAGTATTCCATGGTATATATGTGCCACATTTTCCCTGTCCAGTCTATCGTTGATGGGCATTTGGGTTGGTTCCAAGTCTTTGCTATTGTAAACAGTTCTGCAGTGAACATTCATGTGCATGTGTCCTTATAATAGAATGATTTATAATCCTTTGGATATATACCCAGTAATGGGATTGCTGGGTCAAATGAAATTTCTATTTCTAGGGCTCACAGGTAATTCTAATCTCCCTCCACGCATCTTGGGACTCACTGGTCTAACAGACTCAGCTTCTAAATGTCTCCTCCAGCATTCTCATTTGGTAAGAAACATAAATGTCAGGCTATTCCAGTAAAATCAAACTTCTTCATTTTATAAGGTTACTTTTATGAGTCAGGCTTAGTTGGAGATAAGTAAACAACTCATTTGTGAATAAAAATTGCTGTGCTATCCTTATGTTCCAGAGAGAGCATCAGTATATTATATTATACCCTGGCATCATTTTATTGCATTTTCCTTCTCTCAGGCAAGGCCAGATAAAACAAATAGAATTTATGGAACAGAAGTCAGTTACCTTCTGATCAGGCCAAGGCAGTGGGGCCCAAGGGAGCCCTTTGCATGTGGAGGCTTTGCTTTCTCAGGGTAGGTAGCAGTGGAGAGGAGAGCCAGCATACTGTGTGTCTTCTCTTTCAGCCAACCCTGGGTCCCGCATTCTTGATCTGGGGTAGGAAGTGAGTGGAAGCTGCCCCGCTCCAGGTCCTCTCTGGCCTCGGGTGGGGATAATCAGAAAAGGCTGGTTGAGAGAGGGACATGAGGCTTCAGGTCTCCTTTTTCCTGCTGGGAGCATTGGGAATGGGCTGCGTCCTGGCTTGTCTCCCTGTTCCAGGTGCCTCAGTGGTTCCAGCACCCTTCCAGCGACCTTCATTTAATTTAACAAATATCTAATATTTGTCTCTAGCAGGCCCTGTGCTAGTACAATGAAGGAGATAAAGACATGATATAATACCTTGTGCCCTGTAGAAGCTGACCGTCTCATTTAAGATAGGCAACCACATGGGCAGAATGGAAAGGAAACTGGCTGTTCAAGAGCTTGGACAAAACAGCCTATGGTAGAGTACTGAGATACAGTGGAGAGGGCAGGTGGGTTCACATGTGAGATTAGCAAGGCTGCAGACATCAGCAAGCAGGAGGTGGGAGCAAGAGCTGCTCTTCTGGGTACCGGCATATGTCGGGCAGAGTAGTAAATACTTGCAGGAGCTCACAGCCAGCCTGAACAACTGGGTATGGTAGGCTGAATAATGCCCCCCCCACCCCGCCCTGCCCAAAGCTGTCCACTTCCTAATCCCTTGCATCTGTGAATATGTTATTTTACATGGCAAAACGGATTTTTCCAATGTGACTAAGAATGTTGAGATGGGGGGATTATCCTGGATTATTCCTGTGGGCACAACATAATCACAAGGGTCCTATGAGGCGCAGACAGTGGTGTCATAATTGAAGATGCTGTGCTGCTTGCTTTGATGGAGGATGGAGTCATGAGCCAAGGAGCGCTGGTGGTCTCTAGAAGCTGGAAATGGATTCTCCCCTAGAGCCTCCGGGAGGAACAAAGCCCTGTGACACCTTAATTTTAGCCCAGGGAGACCTATTTCAGGCTTCTGGCCTCCAGAGCCATAAGTAAGTTTGTGTTGTTTTAACTCACTAAGTCTGAGGTCATTTGTTAAAGCAGCAGTAGGACACAACACCGATACAGAACTACTATGATCCTTAATGTCACGTTCTGTGTGGGATGTGCTCTTGGGATGACCATGGATCACATACATCCCATATACTGCCATGGTGCAAGACTCCTTTTCTTCTTCTTTTTTTTTTAAATCTCACTCTGTTGCCCAGCCTGGAAGGCAGTGGTGCAGTCAGGGCTCACTGCAGTCTCAGCTTTCCTGGGCTCAGGTGATCCTCCCACCTCAGCCTCCCAAGTAGCTGGGACTACAAGTATGCGCCACCACACGTGGCTAATTTATTTTTTGTAGAGATGGGGTCTCATCACATTGCCCAGGCTGGTCTTGAACTCCTGGGCTCAAGCAGTCCTCCGACCTCAGCCTCCCAAAGTGCTGGGATTCCAGGCGTGAGCCGACATGCCCGGCCAAGATTTCCTTTTGTAATTTGACTTTTCTGGCTAGAGACATCCAAAACAACCATAGCAAGCCAGCCAGAGTGGACTTGTTATGGCTACTGTCCCCAACCACTGTGGGACTATTTCTGTGAAACATTCTTCAACTGAGGCACCATTCAGAAAGGCAAATGAATGCCAAGGTCACATTAGTGTCATACATCGCTGAGGTGAGATATTGCTTCACAGCAAGTGTGATCAAGGGTCAGGTTGGATTTGGGCGAGTGTGTGTGCGTGTGTGTGTAACATTCCATGCCTCACGCAGTCGTTGTGGGCTGATTATTGATACACAGTCTCCAGCAGAACACCCTGGTCCTTAAAGGATGAGTCTGCAGCCAAGCCAGACTTCTGGTAGTCAACAGTCATGACCCGCCACCGGTGGTCTTGATGTGGGACGTTACTAATGCTCTGTGATTATATGCATCCCTGGCTGTGACTCCGCATGTGGAAAGCCAAGTGGAAAATGTCATGGGCTGGCAAAAAAAAAATTGTGGTTTGAAAACAGTTTATTACCAAATGGTAAAAAACCAAAAAAATTCATGTTGGCTTGCTCATCTGGGCGCAGTTAGCTTAGGAGACTGGGGCTAAGTGCCAAGGAGGTCAAAGTCAAAGCTTTACCCCCCAAGACCTATTGGCTTTTCCCACTCCATGTTAGACCCAGATTCTGTGATGAGAGGCTGCAGACCAGGTGGGTGATGGGGTGGAGAGCGTAGGCGCACCTGTGCTATTTCAGCACAAGCGTTGCCTGGAAGGAGAGATTCCTGCCTGTCTGTTCTGTGCTTTCAGAATTGTTACATTTCATCCTTAGGACAGTGTAAGGGTACGGAGAGATCCTGGTTTCTCTTGCAAATATCCCCCTCCCTGCCGTTCTTTCCTAATGCCTATAAAAAGTACTTGGGAGCTTTCCTTATGTGAAAATGAAGACTATTTCACTTGAGTATTTTATTACTTATCTTCTCCCTCTATGTTCATTGCAGCCTTTTGAATTCTCCAGTTTTTGTTTCTATGGACTATCTAATATTTTGCTTTCCTCATCTCCTGAATGATCACCTCTGAATTACTGACATTAATGGAGAGGAGACCTCAAGAGCGGTAATTAGATAAATTATATTGTATTAACATGCTTTATAGGTTGAAAGTCACAAAGGAATAAAGGTTTTCATAGTGGAGTAAGTGCTCTCCTAACTGCCCTGTGGCCTAGTGGACAGGCTCCATGTTTGCCGTCAGACCCATGGTGGCCTGAACCCCCAGAGTATGGGCTCCTGCCTAGTGGCCTGTATGGGGCTGACCTGATGCTTACCCAAAGCCAGCTGCTTTGCTCTCAAACTTGCTTATATCAGATATACTCAGTACCTGATTACATAAATAAATGTTATGTAAACTGGTGAAGAGCGGGTATAAACAAGATGTCATGTCCATGCAATCGAAGATAAATGCTTTAGAAATTTAGCTGTTGAATTGGTGTCAGTAAGCCAAGATTAGTCAAGAAAAAGTAAAAGCAGAGGATTATTCAGCATATTCTTTGGGAGCTCATTCCACTATAAGTAAACCAAACTGGAAACCACAAACGATTCCCTATGGGTGCGTTTTCTTGCTAGAAAAACTGTGATATGGTTTGGATGTTGTCCTCTCCAAATCTCATGTTGAAATGTGATTGCCAGTTTGGAGATGAGGGGGGCCTGGTGGAGGTGACTGGATCATGGAGGTGGGTCCCCTCATGGATGGTTTAGCACCATTCCCCCTGGTGATATGTGAATTTTTGCTCTGAGATCTGGTTGTTTAAGTGTGTGGCAGTACCCCGCTTGCTCTTTGCTCCCATTCTTTCCATGTGACATGCTGGCTCCCTACGCCATGATTGTAAGCTCCTTGAGGCCTCACCAGAAGCAGATGCCAGCACCACACTTCCTGTGGAGCCTGCAAAACCATGAGCCAATCAAAGCTCTTTTCTTTATAAATTACCCAGCCTCAGATATTCCTTTATAAAAATGCAAGCAATGACTAACACAGACTTCAGGGAGCTCCAATTAAATGGCCTTGGCCCTATATCAAAAGATAGATGATAAATGTACACTTACAGATTTTATTTTAAATTGAAGCAATTAAGGTATGGGCATAACTCCCTCTCCCCAAGACACTTTGTATGTTTCCAACCACTGGTCTTGGCCTGGTCAGAGGGTGGGTTTTTTTGTTTGTTTGTTTAAGTGGCCAATTCCCAAACAACAGCTGATTCCTTGGTCTGTCACTCGGGCTGGACTGCAGTGGTGTGATCTCGGCTCACTGCAACCTCCGCCTCCCCAGTTCAAGCAATTCTCTGCCTCAGCCTCCCGAGTAGCTGGGATTACAGGCACCCACCACCATGCCCGGCTAATTTTTGTGTTTTAGTAGAGATGGGATTTCGCCATCTTGGCCAGGCTGGTCTTGAATTCCTGACCTTGTGATCCACCCGCCTCGGGCTCTCAAAAATGCTGGGATTACAGGCTTGAATCACTGTGCCCGGCCCGGAATGAGTTGACTTTCTTCTGGAGTGTGTGCACTTTAGGATTTCAGCCAGTCTCTCAAAATGTTAGTAAAAGGCTGCCTCTCACCAAATGCACCACGCAGAGGCAGTGGCCCCAGAAGTTGCTGAGTGGCAAGTGGAGACTTGTCTCCGAGTAAGAGACAGCCTTGAATAGTCAGGGGCAGGGCAAACATTGTGGGGCTGATCCAGGAAACCCTGGGTAGCATAAGAATGCTCAACACCATCCAGAATCTCCGACCACTCCCAACTGTGGGTCCTGAGCCTATGCCATGTAATATTAGAAAAGTAAAAGCCTCGTTGGTTATGGAAAGGTAGTGTAAGGCCAGATAAGAGATGCATCAGGTGGGGGGCATTGAGGAAACACAAATCGTAATCTGTGATCTCGCCTACAATCAGGAACAAAACACAAAACAAAACAATACTTCCTCTACTCCACCCGACTCCAGCCAGCACTTAGTTCTTCCTTGCATTTACTACCGCAACTACTGCTGCATTTTACCGCCAGAGGGCAACAGTGTTTTTCAAATGAAAGATAACTTGACGTGCCAGGATGTCACAGAAAGAATTTCAGAGGAAGAATAGAGATCTTAAACATCATTTAGTCCAAAGGCTTTCAAAATTTTTTAAAGCTGCAACGCACAGCAAGAACTGCATTTCTCATGATGACCTAGGTCATACATATATATCTGAAACACATTTGGAGACACTACTTACCCGTGCTTTTGCAATGCACTCTAATCTTTTGTAGCCTATGCTATTTCGTAGTCAACAGGATCCCACACTAAATTGACTTTATAACCCTAGTGAGCCCTTAGTTTGAAAAACTCTGACTTCATCTCAGCCTCTCATTTTACAAAGGAGTGCAGTGACCCCTAGAATGGGGAGGGATCCCCCGCTAGCTATACTTCTCTCCCCTACCTGGCTACCTGCTCGCTTCTCAGGGTCAGTTCTGGATGGATGATAGATGTTGTGCAGCAGCCAAGCACTCAGTCCAACAATGCACTGATTGGGTAGAATGCAAACCTGAGTTTGGAGACCAATCATGTTTTACTTCTTTTTTTTTTTTTTTTTTTTTTTTTTTTGAGACAGAGTCTTGCTCTGTCGCCAGGCTGGAGTGTAGCGGCATGATCTCTGCTCACTGCAACCCCCGCCTCCATGTTCAAGTGATTCTCATGCCTCAGCCTCCCGTTGTAGCTGGGATTACAGACGTGCACCACCATGCCTGGCTAATTTTTGCATTTTTAGTAGAGATGGGGTTTCCCCATGTTGGCAAGGCTGGTCTCCAACTCCTGACCTCAAGTGATCTGTCTGCCTCAACTTCCCAAAGTGCTGAGATTACAGGCATGAGCCACCATGCCTGGCCCATGTTTTACTTCTCCTCAATGCTGTGACTGCTCTTGTAATGGAGGCAGGAGTTTCTTATGACCACACTGAAAGCTCTATGTAGATGTGTCTGCGCTCTTCACTCAGGCAGCCAAGTGCTTTAAAACAGAGAATCTCAAAGAGGCCTTCCCTGATGACCCTATGTTAAATGTGAGTCAGGCCACACTATCTAGCCCAGTTCCTGGCACAGAGTAAGCATTCAATACAGAGCTAATGGACGAACAGACTGCCCCTGAACTCACATTTTTATACTTTTCAACTGGCACTCATATCATCTTACATGACTCCTAAGACCACTTGACATTGTTGGCAGAACATGAATTATATCCATTCCAAACAGGGAAATAGCCAGAGAAGACTTAAATAACCTTCCCGAAAGCCAATGGACTAAATTGGTTTAAGACCTCTTTAAAATTTACATGACATATATAAAATACCCAGCCCCTGCGTCCTCATTGGAGCATTGCAGGGGCTGGGAGTCTTACTTTATTCACTCAGGTTTTGAGAGCTAGTTTGATTATTTTATGAAGGGTGTGTCAAGTATCTTATTTTATTTTCAAGGGGGTGACTAAATGCATGAGAATGCTAGCTATTTTATTATTCCTTTTTAAAATGGGTTTGGAAGGGGAAAAAAAATTCCTGGGATTGAAAACCGGTGTACCTTAGAAATCTGAGTGAGCTTAGTTTTCTGTAGGGGAATCCTGCCCCTGGTAACCAGTGAGCAAATCCAAAGTCCTCAAGGTCCATTACCTCACTGCTCTGTTGTACTAGGAAAACTGAACTTTTTGTACCTCAGATAGCAAGGATTGTTAAGACAGGCGACAAGAATAAGTTACTCCTTCCTTCCCTTCCCTTCCCTTTTCCTTCCTTCCTTCCTTCCTTCCTTCCTTCTTCCGTCCCTTTCTTTGCACAGGGTCTCACTCTGTGCCTAGGCTGGAGTGCAGTGCATTCTCTGTTCACTGCAACCTCTGGATCCTGGGGTCCTGGGCTCAAGCGACCCTCCCATCTCAGTCTCCTGAGTAGCTGGGACCACAGCCCTGCACACCACCACACCCAGCTATTTTTTTTTTTTTTTTTCTGTATTTTTGTCAGAGATGGTGTTTTGCCATGTTACCCAGACTGGTCTCCAACTCCTGAGCTCAAGCAAGTCACCCACTTCGGCCTCCCAAAGTGCTATGATTAGAGGTGTGAGCCACCATGCCTGGCCAGATTGCTTTTTTCTTTATCTATTTTTTTAAGACGGAGTTTTGCTCTTGTTGTCCAGGCTGGAGTGTAATGGCACAATCTCAACTCACTGCAACCTCCACCTCTCGGGTTCAAGCTATTCTCCTGCCTCAGCCTCCGGAGTAGCTGGGACTACAGGCAAGTGCCACCACACCCAGCTAATTTTACACTTTTAGTAAGAGACAGGGTTTCTCCATGTTGGTCAGGCTGGTCTCAAACTCCCGACCTCAGGTGATCCACTCATCTTGGCCTCCCAAAGTGCTGGGATTACAGGCGTGAGCCACTGCACCCGGCCAGATTGCCATTTTCCAGGAACACTTTGATTTAATCATTCAATAAATGTAGTCATGCCAGTTTTGAAGAACGGAGGCTGAACTTCTTGAAGGACTTTCCAGTGGTGTCTGCTACCAGGCGTTCGGCACTGTTAAATGAAAATCCTGCTGCCACACTTTAAAACTCCACCTGTTTATTAAATACATGCAATACTCAGTTCCAGATTCTTTGAGGCTGTGTGTCTGCAGGCTTTGTGGAATATCTGGGGGTTGTAGAAGGAGCAACTTTGCTTTTGGGACAGACTTGGTGTAGTTCTGTAACTTTTGTATCTATGTGATGAAGAACGCAATATAGCTTCACACACACAAGACAATACAGCCAATGCCGTGAAATTAGCAACCAAACAATGGGTTGCAAAGTTCTCATTCATTCAGTTCATATAGAACGCTGAGCCCCGGTTCACTCACTTCTATCGGATAAAAGCAGACACCAGCATTAGCAGGTTTCTGCCCAGGCCTACGTGTAAATTCCAACCACATTACTCTGAAAGCCCTAGCTTAGCGGCCTGCAATTAACAAGAGACTGTCGTCCGCGGTATGGTATCGCTACTGGCTTAGATTTTGGAAATCCCGCCCAAGACTTTGGCTGCAATCACTAGTAGGGCGCGCGCACAATAACCACCCCCTTGGCAACCAACTCTGGGTATCCAGATAAATGTTGCTCTTTCAGCCTGTTCCTCAATTTCCCAAAGCATCTCGCTCCCAGGTATGGGAGCTGTCGAGAGGGCTGCCCTGTGAAAAATTTATGGCCTCATAAATGCTGGAAGAAATGAGCCAGCTCTCTGCAGTGCACCGATGGGCTCCTTCCACGCCCTGGGACACTTAGGGGGCGCCAGGCCCAGCTGGGATGTCCCCTGGCGTCATGTCCACCGCACCTTCCCTCGCGCATCCGCCGTTGGGCGGGCAGGCGCGCGCACCCAGGTGTCACCGCCCAGCGCCGTGCGCGGACAGCCCAGACGCGCGCCCCGGCACGTCGCTCCGCACTCACCCACGCTCGGCCCTTCTGCACCTGGGCCAGCACTCGCAGCGCGCTGGGCGAGCCCGCCCGGAAGTTGAAGAAGTGCAGCGCCGCGCGCGCCGCCTGCTGCAGGAGCCTGCGTTGGAGCCCAGCGTCCCGGGGCTGCCCGGGGTCCTCCGCGCTCGCGGACTCCGAGGGCGCCACCACCGGGGCGAGCAACAGCAGCAGCGCGATGAGCGGGGCGGCGGGGCGCGGGCCCCAGGGCCCGGACCCGGGAGCGGGCGGCCGTGGCCGGCGGGGCTGCATGGACACGGGAAAGTTGGCTCGGCACCGACAGACCCGGGCTCGTAGCCGGCGGTGCCAGCGCTCGCGGAAATAAGGCCGCGGTGGGCCCCTCCCCTCCGCCCCCGGGGCGAATGTCTGGAGCAAGCAGGGATCTCCATGGGGCCGCGCCCTTTCCACGCTTCCCTCAGCCCTTGGGCTTTCTCTGCCCCTCCCCGCTGCCCCGGTTTGGTGCCAGGAAGCGGCGGCGCCTTCGCGGTGCGGGGTCGGGTGTTCCGTCCCGGGCAGCGCGGGAAGAGGGAAGGGGTGGGGGTGGGGGTGGGGGGACAGTGGGGACGCCTCCCCTGAGGGATCGCGGCTGGCCGGTGCTACCTCGCGCCGCGCCCCTAGCCCAGCTCAGGGACTCGGCCTTTCCCATGCGGTTTCGCAACCCTGGGGTTTTAGAGGGAAACTGCTTGGGTTCTCCAAGCCTTAGGGCTGTGATTTCCTAACAGGTGAAAGGGAACAGGCAGAGAAAGGGGCGGGCCGCACTGGGCATTGATGGGGCTCCTCGTGGCACAGTCACTGTGGAAGTGGGAGAAGTCAGTCGCCAGAGGGCTGGGGCTGGTGGGGAGGGTGAAGGACTCCGATAGGGAGCCCAGGACTCCGGAGCCTGGCGGCTGGGGACGGGCCTGCCCAGGAGGAGAGGCGCTGAGGAGGGAGGAGTGGGCAGCAGGGCAGGGTAAGATAAGGCCTGAGAGTCCCATTGGTCTCAGAAGCAAGTAGGTCGTTGATAACCCGGCTGCGATGCAGATTTAAAGGCCGGGGGTGGAAGCCAGATTCCAGCAGCGTGAGGCATGGATGGGACTTCAGGGAATGGAAATGGAGGAATGGAGGCAGCAAGTGGTGGCAAGTGTTTTTTTCTTTGAGACAGAGTCTTCCTCTGTCGCCCAGGCTGGAGTGCAGTGGCGCACGGCAACCTCCGCCTCCCGGGTTCCAGCGATTCTCCTGCCTCAGCCTCCTGAGTAGCTGGGATTACAGGCATCCGCCACCACGCCTAGCTAATTTTTGTATTTTTGGTAGGTAAGAGGCTTCACCATGTTGGTCGGGCTAGTCTCGAACTCCTGACCTCGTGATCCTCCCGCCTCGGCCTCCCAAAGTGCTGGGATTACAGGCGTGAGCCACCGCACCTGGTGGCAACTGTTTTTAGACATGTGACAGTGAAGGGCTGAGATAGCCATTGTTTTTAAACCACAGACAAGAGAAAAGTCCTGGAGAACCAGGGCTCAGAGGGAAGAACTGGTACTGCTAGGCACTCCCGACATCCATTTCTCCATCCTGCATTTTGTTCAGGGGTCTACCCCTGCTCCAAACCTGGACCCCAGTGCTGTTATGGGGCTAAAGGAAATCCCTTCTTGCCGGTGGGTGGTTGAGGCTGGGCATGTGCCAGTTCTGCATGAGATGTGAGCAAAGTCTGCAGGCCGATGGACGTGGTGCCATCTCTGGAAAGATCCTCTCTCACGGCACTTCTTCCTCTGCGTGTTGTCTGTCCCTGTCTATCTTTCCTTCCCTCTGCAGATAATTGTGAAACACCTACTCTGTCAGGCCCTGGGGGAAATGAGGCTAAACAATCACAAACATCTCTGCCTTCCTGGAGCACACCTTCTAGCCAGGTGGGGCCCAGACAGTCAGTGAGGCCAAGGGAATGTGCCCTATGTTGGATGGAGTTACATGCCAGGTAGAAAAATGAAGCCAGAAAAAAAGTGGGGGAGTCGGGAGGTGGTTAATCTTAAAAGGTGGTTAGGGCAGGCCTGTGTGGGGAGGTGATATTTGGGTGAGAACCTGAAGGAGGCATGGGAGCCAGGTGGACATGTAGGTAAAAGCACTGTAGGCAGAGGAGACACAAGTGCAGAGGCGGGGGCAGGAGTCCACCTGGCATGTTTGAAGTTGCAGCCAAAGGCAGGTCGCAGGGGAATAGGTTGCCAGAGTGGCAAGAGAGATGACATGAAAGTCTATCTGGAGGGAGAATCCAAGGGAGAGAGTGCAGGTCCTTGATAGGCCCTGGTTAAGTCTGGCCTTGCTGCCCAGAAGAGTGCCCCGGTCTTGCTGGTGGCCTGAGAATGAAGCCCATTTCAAGAGTGGCAGAGCAGAGAGAGGAGAGGGCCCTGAGTTCCTGATGGCATTGTTGAACACAGAAGTCAGCGAATCCTGGAGCTTATTTCTTATTATTTCACTTATTTGAAGCTGGAGTTGCTGTTTCTTGCCTTCAGAGGCAGGCTAGCATAGATAATCACCTCCCGGAACCTAGGCATCTGCCCAGTTTGTTTTGTACTGAAATAATAGAATACCTGAGACTGTGTAATTTATAAAGAGTAGATATTTCTTTCTTACAGTTCTGGAGGTTGGAAGTCCAAGATCCAGGCATCAGCAGGTTTGGTGTCTGGTGAGTGTTTGGTGTTTGGCGTCTGTCTCTGCTTCCAAAATGGGGCTTTGCACATTTCATCCTCTGAAGGGGACGAATGCTGTGTCCTCACATGCTGGAAAAGTGGGAGAGAACCCTACTCTTATGACCTAAACACCTCACACTAGGCCCCACCTCCCAATACTCTTGCATTGGGAATTGAGTTTGAACATGAATTTTGGAGGGGACAAAAATGCCCACACTATAGCACCCTCCAAGAGCTTGTAGTAGCAAACTTTTTGAGAATTGATCACCTCCAGGTTTTATAAATTTTCCTCATTTTACTTCGGCTCTTTGAACCCCTCTGAGTATGTTAGACTGCTTTCAGCTGTATGTCATAGAAAACCTGATTAACAGTCGACTATTTACTGGTCTGGAGTGGGAGATCTCAGTGTTTTTGAAAGACTTAGGCTCTCTCCATCTTTCTGCACAGCCATCCTCAGCTGGTTGGTTTTTGTCCATGGACTTGTAGCTTCATGGTTATAGAATGGCTGCCACAGCTCCAGACATCACATCTTCACATGCTGGAGTTGCAGCCAAAGGCAGGTAGCAGGGAATAGGTTTCCAGAGTGGAAAGACAGCTTGACATGATGCATCTGTTTGATTTTTGCATCAGGAAGAAATATGTTTTCTAGAACCTCTTCTTATACCTTTCTTCCCCCCCCAGACCTTCCCTTATACCTCATCGGCCAGATCTGGGTTGCACTGGCAAAGCCTAGGTACAAGGGAGGCTGGCAAAGTGAGTATCTGTCGTTTATCAGAGTCAATGGTCTGGTCTGTAAAATAGGATTAAATTTAACTGCATGGAACAAACAGCTGAATGACATTGGCTTAAACAGGAGAGGAACTTATTTCTCACATAAAAGAAGTTGTGGGGTAAAGTTGGGGTGGTAGACAATCTGTGGTTAGAACTGCAGATCCATGAGGTTGTTAGGGGTCCAGGCGTTTTCTAGATCTCTGCTCCCACATCCTGAGAGTGTGTCCCTTGCCATCAAGGTCCGAGATGGGCACTAGCCATCAGCAGGGCTCCCTTTATGGATTTCCTAGAAGTCCTACAGGGCACTTTTGCCCTGTATCATATTGGCAAGAACTTAGTTACAAAAGAAGCTGGGAAATGTAGTGTTTACTCAAGGTAGCCATATGCCAAAATAAAACTCAGGATTTTTTTTACTAAGGAAGAAGATTGCGTCTTACATTAGGTATCCTAGAAGCAGGTCCTGAAACAAAGATTGTTCCCAGTAGAAATGCTCCCAGAAGAAATCAGTAAGGAGCTAGAAGGAGGATAGCCATGCAAGGATCTCAGACAGTTATATGACAGGTAGGTTCAACCTGACCAGAAGGGGAGCTCTCAACTGTAAACGATGCCTCTGAGATGTCCCTGCCCCAGGCAGGGTATCTGGGCTTCCATGCTTCTATGCCTGTCAGCCACTGGCTAAGGGCTACCCTCAGTGATAACCCAGGTACTTCAGTCTTTGTATAGGTGGGCACAAAAGGGTAGTAGCACAAGAACAGCCCTCCCAGAAGAGCTGCAGGAGCCTCAGGTCAAAAGCAAAAACATGCTAAGTGAAAGGGCAGACTCAGAGAAAGGGATCCAGGAATCTCTGCAGAGCCCCAGTGGGGTCCCTGCAGGGGTAATGCCTAGTGGGAAGGAAGTAGCCACCTCTGTTACTGAGACAAGGAAGGGAAGGGCAGGAATGGCTGATAGTGGCCAACAGGCAGCCTGTGCAGCACATGTGCAATTCCTGCCTATGTGATGGTGAGAATCATGGAAAGTCAAAAGCAAGAGGGAAGACAGAAAAGACCAGGAGACCAAGTGCTGCTGTGTGAGCTCCGGGCACTCTTCCGAGGTTAGCTGTTTTAAATAGTGATAACAGTTACAATGGGGGCAAATTGATGCTGATCAGGAACACATACATAGACATTTAATTATGGTATTTATTTTATAAACAGGAATTTTCTAGAACACAGAATATTTCCTTTGCTGAGAAATGTCCATATTCTTTGTCCGCTTACCTGTGGGGTTGTTGGATTTCTGGTTGATTTGTGGAAGTTCTTTCAATATGAGGGGAAATCAGGCCTTGATCTATCATGGGTATCTGTATGTTTTTTCTCAATTCATAGACAGATTTTGTGTGTACACGGATTGTTCTTCCTTGCCACATACTGTGTGTGGGGGATTACATTGCTAACTGTCCACCATGTTCTCCAAAAGACCTGTCATCGTATCCCACCCCCTGCCCAGGGCTGCTGGAAGACTGTGCCACATGGGAGGGGAGGAAGGTATCAGGCAGCAGGTTCTGCCCTAGCCTCCGCACAGGAGCAGATGTGTCCCCATGAGGGGGTCCTGCTATGTCCTGTTCCCTAGTTCCTTAGTCATTGCTCATGTTATCATGAGCATTTTAATTTAGAGAACTTACTTTGTGTTTAAGAAACCAATCCATATGTTTATTTCCACATATGGATTGTAAACTCCATGGCAGTGACACTGAATGTCTCATTTTCTACTCTGCATTCCCTGGAACAGTGCCTGGCACACAATATGTGCCAATATAAATTTTTTTTAAAAGAATGAAGAGTAAAGGGCTATATAGTATATAAAACTATAATGACTTTTAATCATATGAAAAGATACTCAGTACAGAAGGTGAGAGGGGAAATTGATATGACCTGTTTGGTGGGCTGTTTGCAATATCTATTGAAATTGGAAATGCATATGGCCTTTGACCCAGCAATTCCACCTTTAGAGTTTATAAGAACAATAAATCCATGCCTGTACATAAAGAACTATGTGCAAGGACGTTTATTTCCACATATGGATTGTAAACTCCTCCACAGCAGTGAAACTCTCGTTTTCTGCTCTACATTCCCTAGAACAGTGCCTGGCACACAATAGGCACAAATACAGATTTTTTTTTTTTTTTTTTAAAGAATGAAAAGTAAAGGGCTGGGAAAACACCTGTGTTTCACAGTTGAATAATTACGGTACCTCCATAGAATGGAATATTGTACAGTCATGAAGAAGATTATATATCTATAATATTTGAGATGGAGTCTGGCTCTGTTGCCCAGCAGGCTGGAGTGCAATGGTGCAATCTTGGCTCACTGCACCCTCCACCTCCTGGGTTTAAACAGTTCTGCCTCAGCCTCCCAAGTACCTGGGACTACAGGTGTGTGCTACCACACCTAGCTAATTTTTGTATTTTTAGTAGAGATGGGGTTTCACAGTGTTAGCCAGGATGGTCTTGATCTCCCGACCTTGTGATTTGCCCGCCTTAGCCTCCCAAAGTGCTGGGATTACAGGCATGAGCCACCAAGCCCAGCGAAGAAGAGATATATTGAGGCGTGTGTGATACTGAACCATCTCTAAGGTATAATGTTAACAGCAAGGTGTAGAGCAGGTCAAGTAGTAAGCTGCTGTTTGTTTAAGAAGAAAAAAATAACATACATAAATGTGGAAATATGCAAAAACTGCCTCTGCAAAGGTTTACAAGAAATTGCCAATATAGAATGACAGAAAAACTCTTACCATAGGCTCTCTTTCATGGTGGTTGCTTTTTTTAATGTGTGTGTAATGTATGTTACCTATTCTAAATAAGTAAATAAATGAGGTGCTCTTTCCCAGTGCACTTCAATCAGTTTCTCCCGTGGTAGGGAGGACCACCACAGGGGCTTTACAGTTCTATCTGCCTGCAGAGCTAGACTGCTTGTCGTGTAGTTCCAGCTTGTCCTCCTTTCTCTGAGTCTTGCCTCACCACACACTTTCTTGCCTCGGACCTAGTCGTGTTTCTCCACGTTGAAACTTCCAGGGGAAGGAGCTGCTGAGGAAATTCATAGTGTGGTGTCAGTGGCTGCCATGGCACACTGCATTGCTCCTCTCAGGAGTATTGTCATTTAAATAGGGACAAGGTCTTGAGCCAAGGGACCTAAGATGTGACTGAACAGACTTGCAGCCTTGGCTCCTGTGCCCTGTGCTAGGTAGAGGCATCCAGCATCCCCTAGACAGCCATGCTTGCCCCCTTCTATCCCCCTGGACTACATAAAGAGGGCCAGAGAGCAGGGAGAGGGCTCTGAGAGGCATTGGCTGTTCATTTTCCTTGTCTTAAGCAACTCTGGCTGCCTTAACAAAATACCACAGACCGGGGTGGCTTAAACTAGAGAAATGTATTTTCTTATGGATTGGAAGCTGGGAAGTCCAAGATCAAGATGCTGGCTGATTCATTTCCTGGTAAGGCCCCTCTTCCTGGCATACCCTGGAACTGCGTGCTCACAGCACAGATGGAAGCAGCAAGCCTCCCGTGTCTCTTTTTTTTTTTTTTCTGAGATGGAGTCTCGCTCCTTCGCCAGGCTGGAGGACAGTAGCGCAGTCTTGGCGCACTGCAACCTCCACCTCCCGGGTTCAAGCAATTCTCCTGCCTCAGCCTCCCAAGCAGCTGGGACTACAGGCGCGGACCACCACACCCAGCTAGTTTCTGTATTTTTAGTAGAGACGTGGTTTCACCATGTTGACCAGGATGGTCTGGATCTCTTGAGCTCGTGACCTGCCCGCCTCTGCCTTCCAGAGTGCTGGGATTACGGGCTTAAGCCACCTCGCCCAGCCTGGTGTCTCTTCTTAAAAGGACACTAATCCCATTGTGGGGTTAGTAATTCTGGTTAGACTTCAGCTAACCCTAATCGCCTCCCAAAGGCCCCACCTCCAAATATCATCACAGTGGAGGTTAGGGCTGCAACAGATGAACTGCAGGGGGACACAACTCAGTTTATAGCAAACCCCTCGCAGAGGGCCTGGGGTGTGTCTTCCCGGCAGATGAGAGGGCTGGGCATGACGAGACGAAGTGGTTGCCTGCAGAGAAAGAAGGATATGGCGACACTGCCATCCTGGCTACCTTTGGCCACTCCAGCTTGTGGAATGTAAGAGGGCCCAGGAGCCAGTTCCCATGCGCCTCAGGCCCCATATTTGCTTAGCCAAGCCCTCAGAATACATCAAGAACAGGTGAGGGCATGTGGACGCAGGTGTGGGGAACTCCCAGCAGCTGGCCCCTCTTCCTGCTAATGCTGCTCTGATTTTCACCTTTGCTGGCCTCTCTCCAGTGCTGCTGAACACACCTCATTCTGGTGGCCTGCCTGGAGGAAGACAGTGTGACGTGGTGGGCTCAGGGACAGGCTCAGGACCTTATTTGGACAAGTAAGTGAGGAGAAGCGGTTGGTGGAGTCTTGGAGGGGAAGCTCTCTTGCTCTTCTGAGAGTGTGTGCTCTCCCCCTCCTCTGCCGCGCTGTGAGAGGAGGCCTGTGCCGTAGAAGTTGCTGGTGCTGTCTTGCCTTTCTCAGGAAAGTGATCAGGTGGCGTTGACTCAGTGGAAGGCAGAGATGAGGCCTGGAAAGAAACCAGGGCCCTGGGGGGTGTTACTAACCCACTGGACCATGACCCATCTGAGGCCTGCCCTGTTTCTAGACGTTTTAAGAACCAGTAAGTCGATTTTACGGTTAAAGCCAGCCTGAGTTGGTTTTGTGACACGGGTTGAAAATTCCTAATGGATTGCTGAGGCAGTTAGTATTGGCAGGAATGACAGAGATCTAGGGCTGCCTCGTACTGGGGGTGGGAGGTGGGAGGCAGCGGGGGAGACTGTGCCACGGGGTGGTGGGAGCCAAACAGTCTGGGGGACACCACAGCTGCTACCTGCCTTGGGACCACCATTATCTTCAGAGTCCACCAATTTTGGGATTACCCAGGTGGAGAAGGGATATTTCCCTTTACCAACAAGTAGTGCCTTGTCAGCCACAGGAGCCAGGCCAAGCCATGACCCCAGGTCAGAAGTGACTGCTCCCAGGCTGGACAAGCATCTGTTTCCATTTGAGCACCATCTCTCAGCTCCACAAGCTCTGCTGCCCCTCTCTAAGGCTGTGAGGGAGAACAGGGTTAGGGGGAGACAGGAAAAAAGACCACGGGGAAGGAGAAGGAATCCCTAAGAAAGAGGCTTTAACCTCCATCATGGATGAGAGTCACACCAGAGAAGACAACAGAATCACTGGGGTGGATGTTGTATTTTGCAAGGAGACCCTTAATTGAGACTCTTCTCTGTCCCTGCCCCTGCACTCACCAGTGTAAGCACCCACATGGGGGCTTGGAAAGCAAAGTTGATGATATCAGTTATGAGAAAAGATAAAAACATTTCCTCTTTGTGCATGAGTGTGACTGCCCAAGGTACTACCAGAAGCTTCTTCCTTCTAGATGTGCATGTAGGAGGATGTGCACACAGACCATCTCTGGAGGGACAAATCAGAACCGACTAACAGTGGTGAGGGAAACGGAGGGATGCTTGGGGTCAGAGGGGCTTTCTCTAACTGTTAGTCTTTGGGTTCTTTTCTGTTATCATTTGTAGGTAGCACAGTGGCTCAGAGAGTAGACTTGGAGCCAGGCTGCCCGGTTTGTAGCCCAGCTTGACCTGTGTGATCTGAGGTGAGTTATTTCACCTGTCTATGCTTCTGTGGCGCCTCCTACCTCACTGAGTTGTTTGTGAGGAGCAAACAACTCACTATCTGTGTATACGTAAAGCATTTAGGACAATGCCTGACACAATGCTATTATTATTATTATTATTATTGCCATTAACTTAAAAATTAGACACAATCTTGAAAAAATGCAGTCACCTGCGTATTTTTTTGTTGTTGTTTTTTCACAAAGGATGAGAAGGGATGGCAGGGACTGAAACCTGCTGGGCCATTAAATAAAATCTCAGCTATTAACTTGTAGCGCCTGTAATCTAATCTTTCATTAGAACTATTTGCAGTTAAGAAAATATGAATCTGTAATCATTTTTGGTCTTCCCCTTGGCAAAGGTGAGGTTCGGTGAGGTTGGCAAGAAGAATATGGCTAATCCAGACTTAACTATTGAAATCTGATTAACCAAAGCTAGGGTGTGACCGAGATGATTCTTATCTCAGAGCTTTGGAACCAGAATGCTGGTGGAGAAAGGCAGCTCTCCTGGTTCCTTGGGCCTGCATCTTGCGTGCTCTCAGGGGGCCTCAGCTTTTGTTTGGTGAAGCCCTGTAAAGCTACACATTTACCATGCTGTGCTCCTGAAGCCCTTGTAGGAAGGCACGTAACTATCCACAGAAAGAACAGAACCCCTAATCATTGGAGCGAGCTGTGTTCCCAGAGCATTTGGCTTACTGGTGTCTCCTATGAAGGTGCTTGGGACTCATAGGGGGAATTCACAGTGTCCTAAATATTGTGCTTGTAAGCTGCCTGGGGTTTATGTGGTTGCACTGAGTCCCCAGCGATGGTATTTTGCTTTAGGAGCAAGACCCAAGGCTTGGAGCCTTTAGCATTATGCTCACATCCCACCAGACTCTCAGCAGGAAGGCAAAGGCGGCAGTGCAGAGGATCCTAGAATCTGGATTTGGGCTGCAATGGAACAGCTAACTAGAGTTTTCTGAATCCATGAGGTTAAAGAAGCCTTTCCAGCTTGAATCTAGTGAGACTGAATTCTTTGGGGATGTGGAACTGGAGATGAGGTTCTTTCTAAAGAGATGCCACAGAAAATAGGGTGGTTGCATTTATTCCTGTCACCAAGGAAATATTTCGCTTGACATAGTTTAGGTAGAGACTGACATGGATGTGTTTGGAAGTGCCAGCACCCAAGGGGATAAAGTAATCAGCCCTGTCCAAGAGAGATTTCCGATGGCAGTGATCCATACTGCACTAGCTACATGTGGCTACCAAGTGCTTGAATTATGGCCAGTGCAGTCTAAGGACGGAATTTTTAATTGTATTTAATTTAAATTGACTTTAATATATATAGCCATGCATATTTCCATGGTGGCTGATGATTACTGTAGCCTACAGCACAGTTATAGACAACTAACTTTTCCGTATAGCACTTTGTTTGGGAAGAGAAAGGGCAAGTAATATTTTGGAGAGCTGTGGTTCAGACATGATGCTATATGCTTTCTCTTACAGAAAAGTCTTGTTTAATCTCCACAAGTTTGAGAACTAAACTGGGTGCCAGAGAGAAGTAAATTGCCGAGGTTGCATCAGTAATAAGGGAGCAGGGAGGGGATTCAAGCTCAGGTATGGCCCACCCAAGTACTGCTTGTACATTCCACAACTAGGGAGACTCTAATGGACTTAAGGGTTTAGATTACAGCAGCAAAGTGAATTAAGGGCCAGGAAATGTGGCTTTGTTGTTAGGGAAGTTGAGATTATTTCACTTCAAGAGAAGAATACTGAAGAAGTCAGTTAATCTTTAGAACTACCTTCAAAGATCATTTCCTTTTTTTTTTTTTTTTTCTTGAGATGGAGCCTCACACTGTCACCTGGGCTAGAGTACAGTGGCATGATCTCAGCCCACTAAAACTTTCACCTCCTGGGTTCAAGCGATTCTCCTCCCTCAGCCTCCCGAGTAGCTGGGATTCCAGGCACCCACCACCATGCCTGGCTAATTTTTTGTATTTTTAGTAGAGATGAGGTTTCACTATGTTGGCCAGGCTGGTCTTGAACTGCTAACCTCAGGCGATCTGCCTGCCTTGGCCTCCCAAAATGCTGGGATTACAGGTGTGAGCCATTGCTTCCAGCCTCAGAAATCATTTCTTTGAGAAGAACAGCAGCTGGCTGTCTCTGTCACCATTAATAAACACTTCATTTTATTCTGGTTTACATGGGGGCTATGGAAGGATGTGATAAAGCCTTGTTTCTGACAATGGCACATTTCTCTTTACATCCCAGGGAGCCTGGTTGGACTTCAGGCCCCTGTGAGGCTGACTGTAGTCCTGGAGGAACTCAACAGCCAGGGTCTTAGGACCATTTGTGTGTGGCATTTGGGCTAACCAGACTGGTGGCTTTTAAAGAAGATGGAAAGCATCAGGTTTCCTATATTTAAATTACTTGGTGATCTCAATACTTGTTGTTAGCAGAAGTTCACAGTGGAGACAGCCGATTTGCTCTACTACTCTTGATGTAGCGATATTACTAAGCTTGAGCTGATTAACAGAACTGTTACACAATTCTGTGCTCCCCTTATGGCATGAAACAATGCTTTTAAAACCTACCATGTGTTCACATTTAAAGCTAAAAGTAATTTAGATTACATGGTTTTGAGAAGCCCATGTTGACACGTAATTGCCAACAGATGGGTTTTCAAATGTAATGAAGTGAAAATGGTCAGGACCCCATGTGTTGGTTTTTGCAATTTTCCAAAGTAAGCCCTGATTTTTGGCATGTCATGCTAGTTAAGAACGCAATGTCTTTATAGCTCAATTATACATTTTTCTGACGAATTTGGCATGGCATTTTCTTTTTCCATCAGTCACTTAACACACGACATTTGCCATTCCAAGAATGAATTAACACTCTTCTAAGTCATCTATAAACTGAGATGTAAAATAAATTACAAATTGGGACTGTTTTAGTTTTTCAAGCAAAGGGTATTTAAATAAAGCCTGAAATCATAAACCTTATTTCCTGTTTGAGAAGATGCTATATTCAATACAGAGTGACATAAAGGTTTTAAAGTTTTTTGTTTTCTGGCAAGAATAGTTAGAATCGTATGTTCTTCAAATAAAATTTCAAGGAAAATTCGTAACACTTGTTAATATTTGTATGCCATGAACTTTCTGGAGTGATTGATTTATGCAGTTCTGTTTATGACACTGGCCTTTATCAGTCAAATTTGCGTAGAGTGTGTTATCAAAGCAAACCAAAACCAACTCCTGATACCATAGAGGAAGGCATCTGCCCACACGTGGCAGCCTAGATAACAGGACAGTGTGTTAGAAAGCCCTCATTCTATTTTCCCCTCTTCACCATTATTTCCACAGGGTGCAGAGCAGGGCATATGTATGATAGTGAGAACAAACAGAAGTACTGATAGATAAATCACCTGACAACACAATCACCTGGATGACTTAGAATACATGAATATGTACAGGCAGAGGTTGGTTGAATCCTTGGAATGTTCTTCTGACGGTGCTGATTTGTGTGTGGTTAGTTGTTAAAATCTGGAGCTCCTGCAGGGAGGATGATTGGTGCAGGCTTCTATTCAGCCATCCTGCCCCTCATTCCTTGGAATGTAACATGCGGTGGGTGGATCTTCAAGTCCAGAAGCAGAAAAGCTGGATTTGTGGGCGTTCAGAGAGTTAGCAAGTTGTGAGAACAGTAAGGGGCAGACTGGTCTAGGCGGAAGGTGTGGTCTGAGTGAATGAATTGTAGGGAAGACCAAACAGAACGGCCGTGAAGCCGGCTGGAATCGCACCAGTGGCTACTTGGCAGTAAAGGAAAAAGGTGGAAGACCCTGAAGCCCAGCAGTGGGCATTTGCTCTTAGAGGCTTCCCTAAAGTCTCCTGCACACCTGGCCTGAAAAGCGCCTTCTGTGCACAGGATGACTTGGGTTGGATTATTATTTTTGAAACAAATGCTAGCATAAAAGTGTTTTTCTCTTCGCTGGTAAATATCAGAATTATGATCAGGCTTTAGGATAAGGGGGTACTATTGCTGGCTAAAATGAAATTCTATCTTTTGATTCTTAAAGGACTATGAAGGATGGTACGGGGCAAAGAGCTCTGGTCTGGGACTCAGAAGACATGGGATCTAGTCCCAGCTCAATCACTCAGACTGGCTCAGTCTCTTTAGTATAAAATGCTGGGGTGTGGGATGAATTGCATGGTAATTACAGGGAACTGCCAGTTTGAACCATGGTAGTTTTATTCGCTTTTGCCTATGCCTACCCAGTGGAGAGAACTTTGCTAAGTTGCCCTTTGCTTTGCACTAATTTCAGAAGCATCTTCCCACCTCCTGAAAGAATACTTGTGCCCTCTGACTGTCATGCAGGTATTATGCATGGCCTTATTACCAGATATTTTAAGTTAAAAAAAAATCCAAACCCCCAACAGATCAGTAGTTTAATTGATAGCTTATTGTCCGAACTAAATGAAACGAATGTCTGGAACTTGGTAAGTGAGATGACTCCTATTTTAAATTGTAAGTAAACTGATGTGGCAGTCAGAGTAATCTAGGATATGCTGGAGTAGGAAACAATGTCTGCGTCTCAGGACCTAAGATAGAAAGGGTTATTTGTTGCTCTCATCACAAGTGCATTATGGATTGGCTGGGGGTTTTACCATAGCGTTTTCAGTGTTCTTATTCCACAGGGCAGGCCAGTGGAGCAGCTGCATCGGGAACATTTCTTGTTGCTATGACTGAGGAAAAAGAGAACAGGGTGAATTATGCTTAGGCTCTTAGAGTTCCTGTTCAGGAGTGATACATGTTACTTCTGCTCACCTTTTATTGACAAAAGCATGTCATAGGCCATGCCTGACTTCTTCAGGGGGTGGGAAAGTACAATACCATCATGTTCTCCAGGAGGCAGAGAGCTGGAAGTATGTGGAACAGCACCAATGCTTACCATAACAGTGACTGCCATGCTAGACCCAACCTCATCGGAGCAGTCTTTCGTATATTGTATTAGTTTGCTGAGCTGCCGTAACTGAATACCACAGACTGGGAAGATCTGACAGCATTTGTTTTCTCCCAATTACGGAGGCTGGGAGTCTAATGTCATGGTATAGGCAGGGTTGGTTTCTCCTGAGACCTCTCTCCTTGGCTTGCAGATAGCTGCCTTCTCTGTGTGTCTTTGCATCATCTTCCCTCTTTGTGGGCCCGTGTCCTTGTGTCCTTATAATGACACCAGTTGCGTTGGACTATAGCCCACGCCATTGACCTTACTTTAATGAATTACCTCTTTAAGAGTCTATTTCCAAATGCTGTGAGATTCTAAGGTGCTGGGGGTTAGGGCTTCAACATGTGTATGAATTTTGGGGAGACAAAATTGAGCCCATAATGGATATCATGTTAACATTAGAACCTTGTCTTATTAATTGGGCTTATAACAATGGTAGTTGCTAATAGCAATTAGTAATTAGCAAAACTTTTCGATACATATTATCCCCATCCCTATACTTGGTATCAAAAACTCTTAAAAATATATCTATATATATTTTTCTTTTCTTTTCTTTTTTTTTTTTTTTTTTTTTTGATAGGGTCTTGTTCTGTCACCCAGACTGGGGTGCAGGGGCACAGTCTTGGTTCACTGCAACCTCTACCTCCTAGGCTCAGGTGATCCGCCCCCATCAGCCTCCTGAGTAGCTGGGACTACAGCCATGTGCCACCATGTCTTGCTAATTTTTGTGTTTTTAGTAGAGATGGGGTTTTGCCATGTTGCCCAGGCTGATCTTGAACTCCTGGCTCAAGCAATCCACCTCCCTTAGCCTCCCAAAGTGCTGGGATTTCACATGTGAGCCAGTACACCAGGCCATAAGATCTATTTGTGCAAATAAATGATTTCTTGCTATAACATTCATGACAGCTCTAAGATGCTGGGATTAGAGTTTAACAATTGTAGATTTAATTGCAGGCCCATAGAAGGCTTTCCAAATGCACCTCATACCTTAAACTCTCTTTAAACACATTGGATACTACAGAATCCAGAAGACCGACTTAACTTTTTACCGGTTTTTAACATCTCTCCTGTGATATGTGTTAGGAAACCACAGACTTGTTACTTTTACTGAGTATTTTCCTGCTATTAGACATGATTGGCTGGGCACGGTGGTTCACGCCTGTAATTCCAGCACTTTGGGAGGCTGAGGTGGGTGGATCACCTTGAATTCTTGGTCAGGAGTTCAAGACCAGCATGGCCAACATGGTGAAACCCCATCCCTACTAAAAATACAAAAGTTAGCCGGATGTGTTGGAATACGCCTGTAATTTCAGCTACTTGGGAGGCTGAGGCAGCAGAATCACTTGAACCCAGGAGGTGGAGGTTGCAGTGAGCTAAGATCGCGCCAGTACACTCCAGCCAGGGTGACAGAGTGAGACTCTGCCAAATATCTATACATACATATATATATGATCTAGGCTGGTGGTTCTGAGACTTGAGCATGCATCAGCATCTCCAGAAGGGTTTGTTGAAAGCAGCTGAGCCTCTGCCCTGGAGATTCTCATTTGGTAGGTCTGGGATGGAACTAAGAGTCTGCATTTCCGACATGTACTCAGCTGGTGCTGACGTTGCCAGTCAGACCAGACTGCAAGAAGCACTGGTTTAGGAAGTTGCAGCTGAGGTGATGGAAAACCATCTTTCTGTGTTTCCTCATCACTGGGGCTTGAGGTGCTGGAAGGCAGCCAGGCTAATGTGGGTACATCACTGACGCCTTCCAGTCACAGGGAGACAGGGAGTCGGAATTGTCAGAATAGTGAATGATACACTGTGTCACCGGGACCAGCTCTTTTGTATTTCTTAATCCTTATACAAACCATGTAGTATTACCCACTCTGTGTAAGGCCTGCTTCCTCTTGACCTATCTTCCGTCATTTTGTTTCTGTTTTAGAACAGAGGGGCTGGTACAACATTCTTTTTAACAGTTATGCCAATTGCACCAAAGTCTTGAGAAAAAAACACTGACCCAGTCCTTTTCTGTTTAATTGCAGGCCTATAGAAGGTTCCCCCTAATGCATCTCATACCTTAAGCTCTGTGCTGCTTTTCATACAGACACATTTCTGGGGCCCAGTGCTACCTGTGACCACTTCTGCTTTGGGGTCCCAGAGCTCCTTGCCAAAGCTCAGCCCTGTGGCCTGCACTCACCTGTCTTCCTGATGGCCTTAGCCTCCTGTTTGGGACTGCACACTCAGACCATGCTGTTAGGACTGATGGATTTTTAGTCCCCCAAGTAACACTGAGCACTGAATTGACAAGTGGACATGTCCAGAGAAGGAGGCCAAGGCAGAGCAAGCTGTCTGCTTCCCCAGTATCCCTTCTCCATTTCTTCCTTACTGTGATGGTCTGAGTTTTTGTGTTCCTTCCAAATTAACATGCTTAAGTCCTAACACTCAAGGTGATGGATTAGGAGGTAGGGCCTTTGAAAGGTGATTAGTGCCCGTATGAAAGAGGCCCGAGAGTGACACTTCATCTTTTCCATCATGTAAGGACACAGCAAAAAGGCACTGTGAACTCCTCACCAGAACCTGAATCTGCTGGCACCTTGATCTTGGACTTCTAGGCTCCAGAACTGTGAGCAATACATTTCTGTCGTATAAGCCACCCAAGTCCATGGTATTCTGTTATGGCAGCCCAGATGGACTAAGATACTTACTGAGCAGACCCAAGGATCGTGTAGGGTGGTGATGTGCGCAGCTAAACACTGGGGCCAGTGCTATTGTAGCTAGGGGCAGTGGTGTGACCTGATACTGGCTCATGACATACAAGAGTTCTGTGTGGGGCTTCTGAGCAAACCTTTTATTTTTTTTTATTTTTTATTTATTATTATTATTTTTTAAGGAGACCTGGCTCAGCTGGGTGCTCTTATTGCCCTCTGCCCTTCACCCTTTCCCCTTCTTCCTTCCTGGAAGGCAGGTGCTAGGCTTGGAGGTGCAGCAACCACTGTGCTACAATGCAGGCTCCACGCTGAGCCAGTGGGAGCAGGAGGAGAGCAGAAGCCTGCCTCTCCAGTGACAACCCCAGTAGCTGCTGAACTACAGACTTCCTCTCATGTGAGGGAAAAAAAAAAACCTACTAGACTCTGCCTGTGTTTGTCAGATTTTCTTGCTGCCTCCATCAGCACAGTCTGAGAAGAAGAGAAGTGACTGGGAAATGACATGTGAGTGTCCCACCACTGATGACAGTAATGAGAATCAGCAGAACAGCAGCCACACGAGCAAACATTTCCTGAGCACTGACTCCAGGTCAGGCATGATGCCAGGCTCTTGACATGGCATTTTGCAGATGAGGAATTTAAGGTTCAGAGGGTTTTAGTAACATGCCCATCACAGCCAGGAAGGGTAGAGCTGGGATTCACACCCAGGCCCGTCCAATCTCCCTGACCCTCATCAGAACTCTTGATCTCTCTAACTTGGTCCCTAGGCCTCTGACTTTGGTGTCCAGAGTCAGGCCTTAGGCACCTGTCCACTTTTAAGGCCCTGGCTCTCATGGCTTGTATCCCCACCAACCTCCCCATCCCCTCCCTGCAAACACAGCTGCCCCTCCAGAGTTGGGCTGGGGTTGGAGCCCTCTCTTCCCCTGCTGTACCCACCCTCTCCTGTCCGGTGACTCCTGCAGGACAGGGCTTCTCCACCTACTGTTCCCTGTGTTCTCCTCCTTTGTCTTCCTTATCAGAATGAGAACAGGCATCGCTCCTCTTCTTAGAGTTTTGATTTTTCAGTGTTGCAAATGCATCTGCTCTTCACATTGTATCTGTATCATTTTGATTGATGTCAGTTTCTAGAACACCTTAGGCACTGGAAACAAGTACCAGAGGAAAACAACATATAGAAAGAAAAATATGTACATTATTATATACTGGCTATTATTAAATTATAAACATTATAAAGAAAAATGTGTATCGTATTGATAAATGATAGAATCTTGGAGTTGAAAAGAATCTTGGGGTACCATTCAGCCTCACCCCTTCCCCTGAGGCTGAAAACCCAAAAGGTGAGCTGGGCAGGTAGGGGATCAGAGTGTTTGCAAGGGAACTGAGGCCTGAGCATTCTGTACAGAAAGAATAAATCCTGCATCTTCCACGCACGTGTTCAAGAACTTTCAAATGTATCAAGACACTGTTGTGATTGATAGAATATGGATTCCTTTAAAAGCATCCCTGAATGTAGAGGTTTTGACCATGATGCATTTTCTGGTGTATGTGTGTGTTTAAGGGGTCCTCATATCCAGGGGAGTTATGAGCTCCTTCTCAGGCAGACCTGCCACATGCTGCTCACTCATCCATGAAAACTCCTTGGGAGCTTCAGAGCTAGCCTTATCTTGCATCCAATTCTGCCTCTAGGTCACTTCTGCCGTTGTCATGGTCCTGTGTAGTGTGACTGCGAATAAGCCCCTCCAACCTTTGGAAATCAGAGTCCGTGTCCTGGTCCAAATGTGTCCTGGCACCTCTTACTCATTCTCATCTTGACCTAGGGTGACAGCTTGTCCTGGTGTGCCAGAGAGTATCCTGGATTTAAAACGAAAAGTTCTGGGTCTGGAAACTGAACTGGAAAGTTCAGTCCCAGGAAAACTGGAATGGTTGGTCACCACTGTCTACTCTCTTGCAGGCTGAACAATGCCATTTCCTAAAATGTTTATAGCACACAAGGTGTCTACATCCCGCCATCCTGGTGGCTCATGCTCCAGTTCAACAATGTCACTCTGACACGCTGCATCTTGAGCTGAAGGAGATCCTCTGTGTTGAGGTTGTGGGTCTGTCCATCAAGGCATTCAACTTTTAACCAACTGTTCCACCAACACTGACTTATAATCCATGGGTGACCAATTAAAGCCACAGGATGTTCTCCATAAACTTCTATCAGGTCACGTTTCCCACCTCCACTCTGTACTTGGCAGTCTTTTGATCTAATGGCAGTTTATTTTAAATTTAGTTTAACTTATTGGCTTGGGACTAGCCAATGTCCCTTTTCAGGTGATGTGAGAAGTGAGTCTGTGACCCGTCTCATTGGTGCTCTCGCCCAGGTGTGTGGCTTCTGAACATTTGGCAAACACACCTTCTGTGGCCTCATCCAAACTGTCAATACAAATGTTTGGCACAGACCCCTGGGGCACATCACCTGATACATCCATTGAGATTCACATCAAGCTGTCAGTTAATAATCTATATTTCCTTTTTCAGCTACCAGGGGATAGATCTAATTGTATTTTGTCCCTTAGGGGTGACCCCAGAGGCTTTGGGTACATGCTGATGAAAAATCAAAATCCCTTAGTGGCTGAAGCATATTCCAGAAAAGCTAGAAAGCCACCAAGTCAACACCACTCTGAATAAGCACAGGTAATAAGACATTGATCCTATAATTATGTGGGTGGTTTACTTCCAGCAAAGGCCTAATCCTCAATTGGCTGCTCTTTGCCACTCATAGGTCTCTGAGTCACTTCCTTTCACCAGCCATCTTTAGTAAACTCCTGGGGGAGTTACAATCAATTTGCTGAATATGTCAAGATTTTATCCCATTTATTGAAGAAATAGAGTAGTGGGATGTACCTTCAAGTATAACCTCTTAGAATTTGTGTTTTAACTTTTTTGTCCCTGTACCTGTGACCTTTTTAAAAAATTGAGTTAATACCTCCAGAGAAATGCCCAGATCCTAAGTATGCAGTTCCACGAGTCTAAGCAATTGTATAATCCTTGCCCCCGGCACCCCAGTCAAGATACAGATCCCACCTGTCACCCCAGAAATGCTTCAGGGCCTCCTTCCAGTTGGTTTCCCCCCTCATCCTTCATACGGCCTAAGACTCTACCACTCTAACTGGTCTTAGATACCATGCAAATATAACCAAAGGTGATTAGAAAGAAATGCCCTATAAAAATAAAATAAGATCTATATACATGTTTTGAAAATAACTAGAGTTTAGCATTTTCCATCTCCATCTATGGCGCAGGTAACCAAGTGTTTACCACATTGTTTTCTCGTATTTTCTATTGTATAATTTTCTTTGAATAGTTCAGTGTCATACCAGTTAAAATGTTTATTCTGTTTTGCAACTTATAGTATCTTAAAATAACATATGTAAAATTGAACTTAAAAGGGGGGATAATCTGCTGGAACATAAGAGTCAGTAGGTGTACAACAACCAGTGTCATCATTCCTGGCTGGTAGAACTGTCTCATGAGGGCTGCAGCCAGCAGAGGTGCGTACAGGTGCAGGGGTGGATACTGGCTGGCCTCCACCTGGTGGTTTGTGTTGGCTGCTGTTTGTGGAGACCTGCATTTGTAAGAGCTTCCCCTGACTGCTGTGGCTGACACACTTGCAATCATCTGTGGAATGTAATTAGTGCAGCCCAGCCTTGCAAATAGTAAAGACTTCTCTTGTTGCAGGAGATGAACTGGACTGACCCATTCATAATAGATGGATAGAAGATATCCACCTATGTTTTTGTACTTTGCAAAGAGTGTTCAATGTTCACTAATATGATGGTGACTTTAAAAAAAATCTGGGAAGTTCTCTAAATCTGATAGCAAATTATGTTTTAGCTATCCTGTCTTAAGTTCAGCTTTAGTGTTTGTGATGATTAATTTTATGTGTCAGCTTGATAGAGCTAAGGGATGCTCAGCTCACCGGTAAAATAGTACTTCTGGGTGTGCCTGTGAGGGTGTTTCTGAGAGAAATTAGCATTCAAGTTGGTGGACTGAGTGAAGAAGAGTGCCCTCAACAATGCGGGTGAGCATCATCCTATCTATTGGGGGCCCAAATAAAACAGAAAGACAGAGGAAGGGCAAATTTGCTCTCTGCTTGAGCTGGGACATCCACCTTCTTCCGTCAAACACCAGCTCTCCTGGTTCTCAGGGAACTTGGACTGGAAGAAGCCACACTGGGTTGTCTGGATTTCCAGCTTGCAGACGGGAGATCTGGGAGACTTCTCAGCCCCTGTAATCCATGAGCCAATCCCTCACAATAAATCTCTTTCTATATATCTCTATATATCCTCTTGGCCTGTTTCTCTGGAGAATCCTAACCAGTATGGCATTTTGCCTAATTATGGTAAGGTGCTACTTAGATCCCTGCATAGCAATGAAGAAATAGTAGTAGTAACAGCAATAATAAAAACCACCGTGACAATAGCAACCACTTACTACTGCTCACCATGCTGGCAGCTGTGCTGAGCAGCTTGTATAGATCGTCACAATTAATTCCCACAGCAGTACCATTTATAGATGAAGTAATTGAGTAAAACAGGTGAAGTAACTTTCCTAAAAGGATAAACCATATTAAAAGCAGAATTTGCATGAGGTGTACCTTTCAGTGTCCCAGGAGAAAATGGCTGGTGTATTTAAATTGAGCTATTGGAGCCAAGTATGATAAATAAATAATGGAGTTTTCACATGTATGAGGAACTGCATCTAGATGTGTTCCTGAGTCTATCCGTCTGTCTGGACCATTCTGTGCTATGATGTCTTTCTAATCTCTAGCTGTCATAATAAATCATATTATCTTGAAGAGTGAGTCTCTGGCTCTCCCTGCTCCTCCTCCTCCTTTCTCTTTCTTCTTCAATTTTTTTCTTAGCTGTTCTTTTCTGTTTATTCCTTGCATTAATTTGAAGATGTACTCGAAAAGTTACATGAAAAAAAGTCTGGATGGGGTGCATTCGCTGACACCTGTAATTCCAGCACTTTGGGAGGCTGAGGCTGGCAGATCACTTGAGGCCAGGACTTTGAGACCAGCTTGGGCAACATAAGTACTACCCTATCTCTACAAAAAAGAAAAGAAAATTAGCCGGGCATGGTGGCTTGTGCTTATAGTCCCAGCTACTTCGGAGGCTGAGATGGGAGGATTGCTTAAGCCTGGGGAGATTGAGTCTGCAGTGAGCTGTGATAGCACCACTGCATGCCAGCTTCAGAGTCTAGAAAAAAAAAAAAAAAATATATATATATATATATATATATATAATTTTTTTGAGACAAGGGTTCACTCTGTCACACAGGCTGGAGTGCAGTGAAATGATCACAGCTCACTGTAGCCTTGACCTCCCAGGCTCAAGCAATCCTCCCACCTCAGCCTTCCAAGTAGCTGGGACTACAGGCATGAGCCACCACACTTGGCTAATTTTTTATTTTTTGTAGAGTTGGGGGTCTCACTATATTGCTCAGGCTGATCTCAAACTCCTGGGCTAAACCAGTCCTCCCACCTTGGCTTTCGAAAGTGCCGGGATTACAGGCATGAGTCACTGCACCTGGCCAAACTATCATCTTATAATGGTTTTTAAAACTCTCTTGGATTTTCTATACTAAGGTACTAAAAATTCTAAGAAGGCCCCCAAGATTTTCACCTCTTGTACATACCCCGATAATCCCCTTCCCTTGAGTGTGGGTAGAACCTGTGAATATGATGGGATAGTCACTCCCATTATTATGTTGTACCATTTAAGACAGTTCTAGGTGACCAATGGAGACATTCTCCTGGTGGCTTTGAATATAAGTAAACTGTCACAGTGGAGGCCAAGTGGCAAGGGACTGCAGGTGGCTTCCAGGGGCTGAGAGCACACCCCAGGCAACAACCATCAGAAAATGGAAGCCTCAGTCCTACGATCCCAGAATTCAGGGAACTGAATTCTGCCAACCACGAGTTTGGAAGAGCTCCAGCTGAGAGCAGGAGTAGGGCCCCAGCTGGATTTCAGCCCCACCTTGATTTCAGCCTGCTGACACCCTGAGTAGAGATACAGACTTCTGACCTACAGAACTGTGACATAATAAATGTGGGTTTTTAAACTGCTAAGTTTGTGGTTGTTTGTTACCCAGCAACAGAAAGCATTGCAAACATTCATAGTGTTAGCAATTAATGGCAAGATTGTTTCTTCCTTTCCAAACCGTATACATTTTATATTTATTTCTGGCCTTATTTTGCTGGGTAAAAGCTTAGGTTGAATAGAAGGGATGATATTGAAAATCCTTAAATTTTTCTTGATTGTAAGGTAATTCTTCTAATGTGTCTTCATTAACTAGAATGTTTTGTAATCTTTTAGAGGATGTCTTTGATAAAATCATGAGCTTTACCTTGTCTTCTTACTTTGCTAAGAGTTTATTTTCCAATTACAAATGAGCTTTAAAGTTGTTAAGTGTGTTTTCTAAAGCTATTGAAAAAAATACACTTTTTTTCTTTTTTAACATGTTAAGTTAGTTTCTACATTGATAGATTTTCTGAAGTTAAGCCATCATTTCATTCTGGAAATAAATCCTAAATTTAAAAATATAGTACGATGTCAGATTTAGATTGCTAATGTTTTATTTAAGATCTTTGTTTTCTTCAAAGGATTGGTAAAACAATTGTAAAGCCATCAAGGATTGTTGCTCTTTTTCCTCTCTTAAATAGACATTATTATTTAGATCAGTTTTAGGTTCATAGCAAAACTGAGCGGAAGGTACAGAAAGTTCTCGTATTTCCTCAGCCTCTTCCACTATCAACATCCTGCACCAGGGTGGTGCACTTATTACAGCTGATGAGCCCACATTGGCACATGATTGTCAACCAAAGTACATAGTTTACATTAGAGTTCACCCTTGGTGTTGTATATTCTATATAAACGTATAATGACATATATTCACCATTGTATCATACATAATATACTACAATGTGAATACAACAGTGTATGGTACTACAGTGGGTTTGGACAAATGTGTAAGGACATATATTCACCATTGTAGTATCATGCGTAATAGTTTCCCTGTCACAAAAAGCCTTTGCGCTCTGTTGAATATGATTTATTCTTTAACACCTTTCATCCCTCCCTACCAATCCCTGGCAGCCACTGATCCTTTTACTGCCTCCATAGTGATGCCTTTTCCAGAAAGTTGCATAGTTGGAATCATATAGTATGTAGTCTTTTAAGATTGGCTTCTTTCACTGAGTAATATGCATTTGTTTTCTCCATGTCTTTTCATGGCTTGGTAGCTCATTTCTTTTTAGCACTGAATAATGTTTTCATCGTCTGAATGTGCCACAATTTCTTTATTCATTGACCTACTGAAGGTCATCTTGGTTGCTTCCAAGTTTTGCCAGTTATGATAAATAAAGCTGCTATGAACATTCATGTATGGGTTTTTGTGTGGCCATAAGTTTTCAACTCATTTGGGTGAATACCAAGAAGCACAATCGTTGAATCATATGGTAAGAATATTTTTAGTTTTGTAAGAAACCGCCATACTGTCTTCTAAAGTGGTATATCATTTTGAAAGATTGTTGTTTTTGTTGTTGATTTTTTTTTGTACCTTTAATTCAGCTGAATACAATAGTCTATTTTCATTGTGGAAGCACATATTTTAGTCATTCATAATAATTATAGTGTGGCTTTAATATACTTACCATGTGGGTTCACACCTGCCAGTGCAAGCCCAGCTCTCATCCCATTTTCTTTTTCAAAATTTGTGATGCTCAACTGTTATTCTATAAATCCCTCCCACCCCTTCACCCCTGAGTTGTTGATTTTTTTAAATCATTGATTAAATTTTTAAATTATTGATTGTTTCCAATTGCTTACAGATCTTTTCAGATTTTTTCTTCTTCTTGAGTTTTTAAAATATTTTTCTAGAAAATTGTGTACTTCATCTACGCTTTTATAATATTGTTGTTCGTAATATTCTTTCATGAGGTTCTAAAATTTCCTATGCCAGTATTTATATTTAATTTTATTTTTAGTATTGTTGATACGTGCCTTTTCTTATTTATTATTTACCAGGTTTGTGAAGGTTTTATTTATTTTACAAGTCTTTGTCAGGAGTCAGCATTTGGTTTCATTAAATCTATTTAGTTTTCTTTGTTTTCTTATTTCATTCATTTCTGTTTCTGCATTTATTAGCTCTTCTACTTTATTTTGTTTATTATATAATTTCCTTTTTTTTTTTTTTTAAACTGAGTCTCACTGCCTCACTCTGTTGCTCAGGCTGGAGTACAGTGGCGTGATCATGGCTCACTGCAGCCTTGACTTCCCAGGCTCAAGCAATCCTCTAACCTCTCAGCCTCCTGACTAGCTGGGACCACAGACATGTAGCCACCATGCCCAGCTAACTTTTATATTTTTGGTGAAGATGGGTTTTTGCCATGTTGCCCAGCTAGTATCAAATGACCCTCCTACCTTGGCCTCCCAAAGTGCTGGGATTACAGGCATGAGATACTATGTCTGTATATTAAATCTATTTAGTTACTTTTGTTTTTTATTTCATTCATTTCTGTTCTTACATTTGTTAGTTCTTTCCTTCTATTTTATTTCATTTATTAGTTATATTACTTCTTGAACTGACTGTTAAATCATTGGTTTTTAAATTTTTCTTTTTTTGAATATATCTGATTTTTTTCTCTCTAGGTTCTGCATTACCTGCCTTCCATATGATATGTAGGGTTTGCTTTGGTATCCATTTCTAAATACAGTATTTTGTAATTTTTAAAATATTTATTGTTTAACTCATGAGATAATTAGAAAAGTATTTCTGGCTGGGCACCGTGGCTTATGCCTGTAATCCCATCACTTTGGGAGGCTGAGGTGGGTGAATCACTTGAGGTCAAGAGTTCAAGACCAGCCTGACCAACATGGTGAAATCCCGTCTCTACTAAAAATACAAAAAACTAGCCAGGCATGGTGGCAGGTGCCTTTAATCCCAGCTACTCAGGAGTCTGAGGCAGGAGAATCGCTTGAACCCAGGAGGCGGAGGTTGCAGTGAGCCGAGATCGCGCCGCTGCACTCCAGCCTGGGCCACAGAGCGAGACTCCATCTCAAAAAAAAAGAAAGAAAGAAAAGTATTTCATATTTTTCAAACATGTTGGTTCATTTTTTATTTGTTTTGGATTTTTAATTGTATTTTATTATGATTTGGGAACTTAATCTGATTGATATTGAGCTTTTATTTACTGAGATTCCTTTTGATGTTCATTCAGTGGTTAAGTTTTATGAATATTCAGTTTTTTCCAAAATGCTTCAAACGTGACAGAAAAAAAATATGTCTCTAATGTTGGGTGCATGAGTCCATGGTCTCACATTTTTGAGGTCTCACTTCCTTCATGGTGTTCTCACAAGGCTGGTTGTCTTCATTAGATCAAAGGGCTTTGTGGGTCCCAGACTAGCTCTCAGTTTAATTTTTTGAATAAGGATTCCTATAATCTGGGGAAAATGTAAATGTGAATACCATTCCCTTAAATGGAATAGGGTTGGGGTTTGATTTTATGTGAAAAACTTACTCTTTTTTAACCATAGAAGCAGGCAGATTACAAACTCCCTTGACGTCCACATTGTTGATGGAAAATGTATATTTATGTGTATAATTTTTCTAGCCTCCTTTCCATAGAGGGGGCTTCACAGGGAGTTCTAAAACTTGTGTTGCATTTATTAGAAATTTGAGAGGCTAATCCCTACACGAACACTTGGATGGATGATAGAGACGTATCAATTATGATTACATATACATATAATTTTATGTGTAGATTTCTTATATATCCAAACAGATATATATGCAACACTATAACTTAAATTTTCACTATAATGTATGAACTAGCACCTATTTCAAACACTACTTTTGAACTTGATAGAAAGACATTATATATGTATTTTTAATTATATTTTAAAAATTCTGTCCAATTGTCTGCAGTCATTAATTAGGGCAATCAGAGCTGTCTCAGCAAACTTATTCTGTACTTGAGAAAACAGGAACTGAATTGTTTATCATCAATTTGTGTGACCCTACAGAAACTGAGAACAGCTTTGACTAGCTTTTTCCTTCTGCTTTTTTTCAAAGAAGATTTTTATAATATGTGGGACAGGGACTGTTAATTTTCTCCACTGCAACATTACCACACTCTCCTGGGCTGATTGCACTTTTATTTACTCTTCCATCTTTACAGATGGAAGGCCACGCAAAGGCTTCAGTAGGCCCTAGTTTGGGAATATAATCACTCTGAATGAAGAAACCAAAGTAAGTAAACTGTGCTGTATTGGGAGGAATTAGGATTGGGTTGAAGTAAAGTCTTTTTAAAAAATGTACTAAAAATAAGATCTCCCTTGGTTTTTGATGAAGGCAAATTATCCTAAATGCTTAAACCATTTGACTTAATTCTTCGTAAGGATGTCCATTACATATACTTTCATCCACTATAGTTCTGAGTTCAGTTACTTTTTGACTCATTTATTTTTCTTAGACCCAGAGAGGGGATGAGTAGGAGCTCTCCTCGAAGGAGGCCCACGGTGATCCATTCCTCCACTCTGGCTCACTCCTCACTAGGCCAGCTCATCTCCCCTCTAACTCAAAACGACACATTGTTTCTCTCAAGAAAAGTGATTTTTGAAACCATTATTTTTGCTATTCGACAGGCAGGATTGTTTGTTTATACTAATCCCAACTTCAATCATAATACTGTACACATGGTGCCCAAGAAGCTGGTTGTTCAGAAAGAAGTAATGCTTCCAACGTTGCTGGGCATTTTCCAAGTATTTGATCTGTGCAAGGTGCTGGACAAAGAGCTATTGGGCTCTTATTTGACCCTCAGGTCAATTCTGCGAGGAAGGAGCAGGTCATTTATTCTGAAATTCAGAGCTTGGCAGGGTTTGGATCCTCATTTACTGTTGCTCTGCTGGCGTACACTGCCCAGATGATATCTATTGATATTATCCTCTACTCCTCATCCTGATCTTGACCTTTGTTGGAAATAGATCCTCAGTGCCACAAAGAAAAATTAGCACTGAGACAAAGGATCTTTCAGCAATGCAATTTTTACTTCCTGGACTGCAGGAAGGGTACTCTCACTAGCCATTTTGCCACAAGAGTACAATGAACAAAGGAAAACAGACATATTATTCCTTACGCATTTGGAGTTGTCCTTACTTCTGTGTTTGATCTCTGTTGGCTGGAGCCGGACCTCACAATCTAAACTAAAACCCAACTGGCTAACAACTTAAAACTTTTCTAAACATGTAAAAGCAATAGAGAGCTGGGACATGCCTGGGGAGCACGTCCAGCACAGATATTTTGTGTTAAAGTACAAGGACATAGAATATACTACGTGCCTGTAAGCATGGCGTGTTTAACAGCTACAGAGGATAGGGCTTAACCAAGAGTTATTAGCACACTTATTCTTTAACAAGAAAGGGAACTTTAAAAAAGGAACTTTTCTACTTCCCACAACTTTGAAATGTGAACCAATGTGATTGCCTGAGAGAATCATTCTTTAATGCATAAAAATAATTTATAAAATGCTCTTTCTTGAAAACATTCCTTGAATGCCATTCTAGGAACATTTTATTTTTTTCTTTTTGAGATGGAGTCTCACTCTGTTGACTAGGCTGGAGTGCAATGGCACAATCTCGGCTCACTGCAACCTCTGTATCTCAAGTTCAAGTGATTCTCCTGCCTCAGCCTCCCAAGTAGCTGGGATTACAGGTGTGTGCCACCATGCCCAGCTAATTTTTGTATTTTTAGTAGAGACAGGGTTTCACCATATTGGTCAGGCTGGTCTTGAATTCTTGACCTCGTGATCTGCCCACCTTGGCCTCCCAAAGTGCTGGGATTACAGGCATGAGCCACTGTGCCCGGCCTCTAGAAACATTTTCTTCTCATCATTGGCAATGTGGGCTGGGGATGGTGGCTCATGCCTCTAATCCTAACATTTTGGAAGGCAGAGGCAAGAGGATTGCTTGATACCAGGAGTTTGAGACCAGCCTGGCCAACATAGCGAGACCCTGTCTCTATTCAGGTATTTAAAAAAAGAAATTTGGCAGCATGTTAGGAAGGACAGGACCCACTTAGATAATCTTATGACCGTGCAACAGGATGGAGATGAAAAGTAGGTGAGTTGTAAGCTATAAAGGAAGATTGATGTATGGGATAAATGAATGAATGACCAGAACTGTAGCTTCTGTTTCACAAAATGCTTTGTAATAGAGAGAATATGAGCTTTGTGATTAGGTTTGAAATAGCATCCCGCTGCTTGCTGATGGCATCCTGCACATGTCATATAAGCTCTCTCAGCCTCAGTTTCCCTGAGGAAAGAAAGAGCAGGAAAAAAGTGTTGTGGTCAACGAAGTGTCATCCTATCAGAAAAGTTTACAACAACATGGTCTGTTAATCAGAGCATTATTGAGAATGCAAGTCCTCAAAGACACACCTTTACCCTAGCACCACAAACGATGCAGGAGAGTAGTGGGGGATGCTTGGCTGTTCCTCACTCTCTTGTGCACCTCTTCTGCTTAGAATTTGGTCTCTATAAGGAGCCAGGGCCTCTTGCAGGGAAGCTGATTTTCTGTCTTAGAGAAAACCTCAGGATTGATCTGGAGCAAAATAATGATTTCAAGTGGTTCAGGAGCCGTGACGAAAGGACATAGGCATTGACTTGGAGAGCTCCCGCCTGCCTTTGTCAATGTAAATGTGGCCTCGAAAATGATAATTCCAGTTCATTGAAAGAGTTGAATTTGTAAAAAGTTCATAATATTTAAAACAAAAAAGCTAAAATAAAGTTAAATAAAAAAGGAAGTCATAATAAGAGTGTGGATGCACTGCTGTGTTTAATTGTGTGTTGATTTTGGTAAGTAGGAGAAGAGTAATCCATGTGGGGGATTTTCTGTCTTCTGTTGGGCTGTGTCTCCTTGCAAACGTTGGATGTGGATGCATACTTGTGTCTATGTGAGGAGAGAAGGAGAGTGCGGCTGTGTTTGGCTCTGGCAAAGTGGGGTGGGCTCTCTATGTTGGTAGGAGGGTAGGCTTTGGGCTTCCTGCAAGGCAGTGGTGACACTGGCTGTCCCCCTTGCCTTGTTTCACACTCCTGCTTCAGATATCAGCTTAAAGGTCTGTTTCTCAGTAAGCTTCCCACCCCAGACTAGTTTACCCCCTCTCAGAACCTTTCCCTTGAGTATTTAACACAATACGCAGTTGTGCAGTTATGTGTGTGATTATTTGATTAACTTCTTCCTTGCCCACTGACCTGTGATCTCTGAAAGGGCAAGGCCGATATCTGTTTTACTCATGATGTTATTTCCTAATACCTGGAACAGGTACATCACAGGCTTTCAATAAACACTTGACACATGAATAAATGGCATAGTGCTATACCATCCTTTATAAATGTAACATTTGGGTTCATTCCCACCACTCCTGTACAGGGTGTAATTAACATGCAGATTTCTACCCCTAATACAGTAAAGGTTTACTCTTTAATTTTATTCTCTATAACTTAACAGTAGTTTGATTACTTTAACTTTTGCATCTCTGTCCTCCAAAAAAAGAAAATTATCATAGACTCATGGCACTAAAGGGGTCCCTGTTATCTCAGCTGGAGAATTTGCATATTAGACTAACTTTAAGCAATCCAGTTTAGATAACTGAGCTTCCTAAAGTTTTGGCAGGGCAAGAAGATGGGGAAGGAAGAGTGCCCCCGGTCAGGGGGCAGCACGTGCGGAGCTCTGCAGTGGGAAAATGCCCATCTGGAATGCTTGAGGAGCTCATAGAAGGCCAGAGTGGCAGGAGCAGGATGGGGAGGTGAAGTGAAGTGGGCAGGTGGGCAGGAGTGAGATACCCCTCTGATGGGAATGTTCCCTGCCCCCATTCATATGTTGAAACCTAATCCCCCAGTGCAATTATTAAGAGAAGCTCGCATGAATGGAATTATGCCTTATAAAAGGCACCAAGAGAGCTAATTTTTTCTCTTCTGCCATGTGAGCTTGCAGTGAAAAGACTATTGCGTATTGGGAAGTGGCCCTCTGCAGACACCAAATCAGCCAGTACCTTGATCTTGGACTTCTCAGCTTCCAGAACTGTGAGCAATAATTTTTTTTGTGTGTGTAGTTACCCAGTCTAAGATATTTTGTTACTGCAGCTCAAGTGGACTAAGACAAATACCAAGTTCCAAAGACCGTATTAGGATTCAGACTTTGTTCTGAGAGTGATGTGAGGCCATTCAAATGTTCAGGCAGAGGTGTGATGTGTTCAGATTGTGTCTTCAAAGGCTCATGGACTGCCCTGCTATCAAATGTGGACAGGCAGAGTGGATGCAGGAATCTCAGTGAGGAGGGTATGACTGCAACGCATGGCAGTCAGGATGGGTCTCCTCCTCCCCCATGCTGTCCACCACTTAAGAGGACATCAGGTTACGTGATATTTGTAAAAATGACCTTTCTCAGTGACCCGGTGCACTGGACCCATGGTGGGGCTTTGAGGGGCCTCTAAGGTTTCAAAAGCACCCCAGGAGGGTTCAATATTGTAATGATTACTGACTGAAGGGGAATATGGCCTCCTAAATTGCGATGACCATATCCTGCTACACCCCTCATGCTTTTTGGCAGCGTCCTTTTTGAGTTCTCTCCAACCCTAACTCTACTTTGCCTGAGAGCATTATCCTCCAGAGCCCAAGGGAGTATGGCCTTAGGCTGTATCTTGAGCAATCTTTATACTTTATAAAATTCAATTCCATTTCCTCCTCCTGACCTGCAGAACTTTTACTTACATCATTTGAGGATTAATTATGAAATTTAGGAAGATACCCAGGTAAACAGATATGCTGTCTTTCAAAACCTCAATAGTGAGAAGTTAAGTCATTTTTCTCTGGTGCAATTACTAGTGGAGCGATTTTTTTTTTTTGTAGTGTTAATTTCCCATCACAAATAGTAGGTCACCCACCAACCTTCTGAAAATTCAAGCTAGTTTTAAGGAATTGGAGTAAGATTTAGGACTACATGTATCACTCCATTTTAGATTCAGCAATTAAAACGGTTTATTTTGGGATACATTGTATAAGACAGTACTTTGTTCTTCTCTAATGAAAGAGAGATTCTTTATCAAAAGATATCAGATTCATTCTTCTGCCCTCTTGGAGCCTGTGGAAGCCTGCAGGAATAGGGTTTCTGAAATGGCAAACATGTCTGGAAGGCTGTGCTCTGAGGCCACTTTCGGTGGCTCTCAGTGGCATCTCCGGAACCAGAGGGAGCACACAACTGTTGTTGAAATTGAAGGTGTTTTATATCCAATATGAAACTGAATTTTATTTGGGATGTACTTACGTGTGCAAAGAACAACATAGTGAGCCTGGCAGCAAATAAAATAAAACCAGAGTCATCTGGGAAAAGGTAACTTGTGCCTAAGGAAAGAGCAGCGTGGTTTGTGCCAAGTTCCAAATCCACTCTCCTGCTAAGGCCATTGGGCACAGAATCCATGTGATGCTGTACCACTGGAGGATTTAAATTCATTGAAAAGTAAGTAAATAAAATTTTAGGTTTGTTCATTTGGAAAAAAAAAGGAGGTATCTAATTTCCATGTGTTGGCAGGGCCAACAGTGAAACATGGAGCTTCAAGGCGAAGGCAGCATATTAGGGTCCCTCCTGAGACTTGCCCTTGGCAGCACGTAGGCAGCCTGTCTATAAGGTCCTTCCACTTGCTGCCTGCTCCTCTGTCCCAGGGGGGTCATTAATGGGTGTTTTTTTAAATTAAATTTTACTTTTTGAGGCAGGGTCTTGCTCTGTAGCCCAGGTTGGAGTGCAGTGGCGCAATGAGGGTTAGTATGGGATGAACTGCTGGGGAGAGGGCTGGGCAATAGGACTCGACTAAGGGATCTCAAGTGTCCTTAGCAGGAATATAGGCTCCAGTGGACATCTGTTGTGCACCTCAACATGAAGCAAGGACCAACTCTTAGCTGTCTGACGTGCATTTTCAGGAGTGATGGGGGAGATGTTTTGAGGACATCCTGAAACCACACATAGGTACCTCTGTAACCAAGTGGAGAGAGGCCCTTGATTATAGAGCTGGGGGAACTTGGATGCCTCTGGTACACGAAGAACCCTGCAGTCGGGACTTAACTTTCATCCTTGGGGAATGTCCCCACCTGCCTTCTCGATTGTGAGGGATTCTCAGTTGGTGGCCTGCCTGTAAGCGCTTCCTCCGTTGTGCTCTGTTAGGAGGGAGGGATGTATTGATGGAGACGGAGTGGAAATGTTGTTGAAGACTTAAATGCTGGAAATTCAAGCTAGTTTTAAGGAATTGGAGTAAGATTTAGGACTATCATTCTTTGTTGGAAATCATTCTTTGTTTTACCAGTCAACTTTGCCTCCTACTCTTCATGGTGGTTACCTTAATATTCATTCTGTACCAACCTCCCAACCTAATTCCTCCATTGTCACTTTAAGCAACCACTCATTCCTTCTACCTTTCAGAAAAAATAAAAACCTCTTCCTGCCACCAAACTTAACAAACTGACTAGCTCCACCCCCTTCTCCTCTTTTCGTTGTGATGGAGGGAGTGTCCCTCCTCCTCCCCCAGGGTCAATCCCTGCACCAAAACTCTGTGTTCTTTCTCCTCTAGCTTCTCCCTTTCTATAATCTTCTCTTTCTCTATTTCTCCTGCCTCTTTCATTTTATTTTAAGCATGCTTAAGTGTTGCCCATCTTCAACCAACAAACTAAGCAACGAACCAACCACTTCTCATACAGAACACCAGGCATTCTTATTCCTCTAGTAGCATGTAAATTGGTACAACTTTTTGGAAAGCAAATTGACAACACCTAACAAAATTTAAATGCCCATGCCCTTTGATCTAGCAACTCCACCTCTATGAATGTATTTTAGAAGTGCGTTTGCACACACTGAGACGTGACTGAGAACGTTCATTGTGGCATGTAACAAATAGCACAAATATCCATTAATATGGGTTTGGATTGCCATGTAGCTATTAAATAGAATGTAGTTGAGCTGGATATTATCTGTGTGTATTATTCAATGTTCTTCAGAGGAATAGAACTGATAAAAGATTCTCTCTTTCTCTCTGACACTACACACACACACACACACACACACACACACACACCCCTGTCTAAATTATAAATCCTCCACTGGGGGAGGTTACTGGAGGCCCATTAGCAGAGGAAAGATCATCTCTCCCAGCTGCGTCAGGAGAAAACCAGATGACTTCCAATGTCCTGTGAGTCTAACTTTTTATATCATTAATATAACATTGTCAATAAAGGTTTAAAGCTTAATCTAGAAAAGAAGCATAGAATGGGCTTTATCATTGAGGAGACCCTGGTAGTACTGTCCCCCCAGATGACCTGAATCTCTCTGGGTTCCCAGCAACAAGCCACTGGGCCCAGGGCTTCTGCCCTGCCTGAGGAATTTCCATGGCTCACTTCCTCTAGAACCCTGGAAGGGGGAACCCCAGATCAGCTGGCAGGAGATTCATCTCCACTAAGAGGCTTCCTTATCACAAAAGCCTCCAGTTACATCCTTGGTTAGGTTTTACCACCCACTCTCAATCTCAAAGTCTATAGCAAAAGGGAGAGCTGCAGGGGCTCCTTCTCCAGAGCACAAGACAGGCTGCGTCCAGGGGTGCCTGGTTTAAGCATATTTTTCTTGGGTGATAAGTGGCTTGGGAAGGACATGCATTATCTAGCTGCCCTCCTCTGCTAATTTAAGCTCCACCATGCTTGTGGTGTTTGCATCAGCCCTTTATTTTGACAATGCAGGTAACTCTAGGGCAACACTGTCCAATGGACCTATCTGTGATGATGGAAATGTTCTATAATATCTGTGCTGCCAAATATGGTAGTCACTAACTATATGAGTCTATCAAGCCTGGGAAAGGTGGCAAGTATGACTGAGCAAGTGAATTTTAAATTAAATTAAACATACATTCATTTAAATTTAAGGAAGCACATGCAGCTAGTGGCTGCTGTATTGGGCAGTGTGGCTCTAGGCCCTTGAACAGAATTGGTATGGTCTCGATTAAGCTCTAGTCTTGGAATGTTAAACTGATCTTCTTAAAATATGCTTTGATTCTTCAGCTGGAGAGCCAGTATAAACTATCTGTGTTACCTTTAAACCAACCAATTAACCTATCAACTAACCAGTCAACACCGCCTGACCACCTACTGACTTTCGTGGCTTTCACAGCTGTCTCTATGCTGATGCATTCCAAATCCCAGATTCTTTGCTAAGCTCCAGACCCAAATGCACAGCCATCTAATGGACATCTGTCTATACTTGGATGTCCTACAGGTGATTCAGATTCAACCAGTTCAAACAAAATCGATTGTCTTCCCACTTTCTCCAAACCTGCTTTTCTTCTACGATCTCTAGATCAGGAATGGCACCTCCATTCTTCCGCTTGCTTGAAACCTGCAGCTTGATCTTGACTTCCCCCACCCCCCGCAATCCATCACGTTCATTCAGTTTCCATGATCTATAAATTCTGCCTCCTAAATGATTCTTAAATTCTGCTGCTTCTCATCATCTCCACTGCCACTCCACTGGTTCAAATCACTACTTGATATTTCTTTTCTTTTCTTTTTTTTTTCTTTTTTTGAGATGGGATCTTGCTCTGTTGCCAGGCTGGAGTACAGTGGCACAGTCTTGACTCACTGCAACCTTTGCCTCCTGGGTTCAAGCAATTCTCCTGCCCCAGCCTCCCGAGTAGCTGGGACTGCAGGCATAGGCTGCCACGCACAGCTAATTTTTGTATTTTTAAGAGAGATGGGGTTTCACCATGTTGGCCAGGATGGTCTTGATCTCTTGACCTTGTGATTTGCCTACCTCGGCCTCCCAAAATACTGGGATTACAGGCAGGCACCATCGTGCCCGGCCACTATTTGATATTTTTAAAATGCAGATCTGATCATATCCCTTCCTTGCTTAAACTACTTCAGTGACTCCCGATTTCTCTCAGGATAAAACCAAACCTTCTAACATGATCCCTCTGTGGTCTTCCTCTGGCCTCCCTTACCTCCTCTTATTTTGGCTGCTTCCTCCCTTTGCATTCTCTGTTCTAAGTTTACCCCAAATATATCACAGCAACCCTCACCTACGGGCTTTAACAACTGCTGCTTCCCTGCTGAGAACCCTCTCCTTGCCCACCTGCTTTGGCTTAATGATTGCTACTCATCTTTTAGGTGTCAGCATTTAGAGGTTACTTTCTCTGTGGCCGTCTGGACCACATGCTGCCATCTGGGCCAGATGCTCCTCTCTGTGCCCTCATAGGACCCTGCAATTTCCAGCTGCTCCACATGACTATAGGTTCTTTCAAAGCAGAGCTTAACACTGACACATAGTTGGCACTAAGCCTCCATAACAGAATCCTTAAATGGAGCATGTCTGGGGCAGGGCTTATGAGGGACTTCTTCCTGTGACTTCTTCATTTGCTTTTTGCCCTCATGGAGATTTTCCTACATGCCAAATCCATGCTAGGGGGCCTGCATGGTTCATGGAAAATGGCAGCTGGAGCCCTGTCCTCCTGGTGCTGATCTCAAGAAGTAGTTCATTTGGAAAGAGCAAGAAGAGAGGCCTTTCTCCCTACACCTGAACATAGAGCCACTAGGTTAATCAGCATAAGTTTCCAGGGCAGCCTCAAACAAAATAGGTGGAGTCTATATAAGTTCACAGGATGGACAAATGCATGAGAATAGAACACACAATAGAAATTGCCAACACTCTCTCATATTGTGGTAGGATAAGCTTACAGCCATCAGATGCAAGGTTTTAATTTTTTATTCTTTTTTTTTTTTTTTTTTTTGAGACAGAGTCTTACTCTGTTGCCCAGGCTGGAGTACAGTGGCACCATCTCGGCTCACTGCAACCTCCACCTCCTGGGTTCAAGTGATTCTCCTGCCTCAGCCTCCCAAATAGCTGGGATTACGGGCGTGCGCCACCATGCCCAGCTAATTTTTGTATTTTTGGTAGAGACAGGTTTCACCATGTTGGCCAGGCTGGTCTCAACTCCTGACCTTGTGATCTGCCCACCTTGGCCTCTCGAAGTGCTGGGATTACAGGTGTGAGCCACTGCACCTGGCCTAATTTTTATCTTTTAAAAATATTTTTTGAGGGTCTCCTGTGTGCATCTGTTCTAGATGCATGTAGTTAGAGCTGAACTAACTCCGAAATGCACACAAGCAGCCAAGTCTCTGGAAGTAACTGTGCCACAGAGTGCAAGAGCCTTTTAAAGACTATGCTCCTCTTATAGTTATCTTATTTCCCAAAGTCAGGGAGGTTGAAATGCCAAGAGTATGCATTTTGCTAAAAAGGAATATTTACAAAACTGAAAGTGTATTGCACCTCCTGATATTTTTATGAGTAAATAAAAGCAAAGTAGCAAAGAGCTAAAGAAATGCCTTTAGTGAAGACTCTACACTTCGAAGTCTGAGCAATTGCAGAGTGAGACCAAGAGTTCTCCACCATCAGGATACTCCTTCTACAACTAGGAAGGGGCTGCTCTGATATAAACTAATGGGGCCAACATTGGGCCTGGTGGTTTCCTGAGGATACAGGAGAGGAGACACAGAATTCCAGCACTAGAAAACACCCAAAAAAAGGGGTCCAGATGAGGGAACGATTTCTCAGCTACTGATGGACAGTGGTTTGATCATTGTTTCACTGGGAAGAAATACCCAAGTTTGGTGGTGGAGGTGGGGGCGGGGGAAGTAGGGAATCAATTGACTTCTGCAGTCATGGTGAGTGAGCAGGACAGGCAGCTGGCCAGTGCCCCTCTCACTGCCCTCCTGGCAGAGAAGGAAAGAGAATGGCTATTTCTCTGCCTTAGAGTTAAAGCACTGAGGGCAATATGAGAATACTTGTGGGAAGCCAACCACATTTGCTGTTTGTTGACTTTTGTTAACAAGCATCACTTAGTGTGATGCTCTCTTTCCATATCCCCATCCTCAGCATGAACACATACATGGGAAATACTCTAGGATTTGCAGCCAGTGTTGGGAAAGACTGTCCACACCAGGCCCACATTCTGGGGCGGGTTCCAGACCCAAAATAGCTCCTTCCTCTATATCCACAACACAACTGTCTGTGGTCACTGGTTTAAATTTTCCTTTATTCACATTTTGCCTCCCCAGATGGATTGTAATACCTTTGAAGATGGGGAATATCCCTTGCACAGCAGTGATGCCCACTTCATATATAACAACACACAACGGGTCATTAAAACACCGAGTGAATCAGATAGAGGTGCTGGAGCCGAACAGTGTAGTTCCTAATGTGTGTTAAGCACTCTCGATGTGGGAAGAATAATGGGCTTGTCTGTTGTTTGTTCATTCACTCTTTCTTTCATTCAAACCTGTGGGAAATGCCCAGTACATTGGGTCAGTAAGAGAAGACACTCGCAGTTCTTCGTGTTGGTAAGAAAGGCTCAGGGGATAGACTCTCTGCATCTGCTCTGTCTCTTATTTGTTATGCCATCTTTGGCTTAAAAAAGAAAAGATGAAACAAAGTTCAGATGAAGTTCATTGTGTGTTTCGTTACAGCTTACACTTGGCAATCCTCTAGGGAGGACTTTGGCTGAACCCAGTAAACCAGGAGGAAAAGAATCACAAATGTCTGGAGTTTGTTGACTAGAAAAATTCCCTGTGGTCTGACAGATTACCATTTCCCACCCAGCCATTCTCATCAGAGAAACCAAAGTTTCACTTTCACCTGGCGCAGCTAGTTAAAAGTTCTGCATGTTTCCCCAGGTATCTAAATAATATGCTTCCGTATTGATTTTTCAGATTAGGCAGAAACTTTGACTTCCTCCTATGAAAGATGAAAATTTAGCACTTTTGTGCCCCTGTTCCTCCAATGTAATTATATCGTGTTTTTTTATTAAGTTGCTACTCAAAGTTAACACTGTTGTGATTATCATAAATGTTTTCCCCAGTAAGGCACACAGTGTACACTGATAATACATTCTTTGTTACACAACTGCTTTTTCTAACTGGAGTTCAAAATTATCTTGTTTTGATATTTTTCTGTCCCCAATTCTCCTTCAACTCATTGCCAGAAGGATTAATAGTTCAAACACATCAGGTAATCAACTGATTTTTTAAATTTGTGACGTATCCCCTCTGGAGCCCATTGGCCTCCTTCTCTGATGTGTCACTCAGCTCTCCTTAGTTGGACCCCTCTCTCCTGAATCCTTTGTAGGCCCTTTTTCTGGTTTGCTCCTTCATTTTGTGGAATATATCCTCCAGTACCTTCCCAGTAAAGCATGTTTGGATTCTATTGGATTTTTTTCCTGTTTTTATATTCTTTTAGAACTGAGAGCTCATTTTTGTTTTACAAATAGTTTGTTCTTTTTCATAGATGCAGTTATATTCTCTCCCTGAGGATATTAATTATAGTTTTCCCGAAAGCTTATTCTGCTTTTTGTGCTGTCTTGGCTTTCTCTGAATATGTATGTTTGATTATAATCCCGGTAGTCATTGTCTATAGTCTTTTCTTTGAGGACCTCAGTTTCTCTAGAGAAGAAATTTCTAGCCTGCTGTCCCACGTGTCTAAGCTGGGCCACTAGGATCCTCAGATGCTGTGGCAAAGGCTGCTGCCTGTTCCCACCATTCAGCGTGCTGCCTTGTCCCCCATCCCCTTCTCTGCTATGTCTTCTGTTGGATGAGAGAGGTGTTTGTCTGCTGGAGCGGAGAAGCGATCAAAGGATCAAGCTGTATTTAGTACAGGCTTTTAACCAACACTCCACAACTGGAGAGGTTCCTGGGGCCTCCAATTCTATCCCTACCAGGTGTTCTGGGGCCAGTCTGTTATCCACCTGCCTCCTCTCTGCAGCCCGTGCCTGGTCTCTAAGTTATTCACCATTTCCCACCTGCTTTCCAGTTTCCGACATCGCGTTTACGTCTCTCTCTCCACACTTGTGCTTTCTTTTTAGCTTTGTCCTTGAGATGGTTTGTTTATTTGCTTGTTTTTTTCCTTTAACGAAATCTCTGTACTGTAGTGAATTTTGGGAGTGGGGAATAGAGACAAAGAGGATGTTCGACCCATCGTTGCTATGGTTTAAATGTGTCCCTCAAGTTTTACGTGTTGGAAACTTCATCCTGATGCAGCAATGTTGAGAGGTGGGACCTTTAAGAGGTAATGAGGTCACCTGGACAGTCTTGATGCCGTTATCTTGGGAGTGGGTTGGTTATTATGGGGGGTGGGTTCCTGATAAAAGGATGATTTTGGCCCTATTTTCTCTCTCTTTCCCTTCTGCCTTCCACCAGATGATGGCATAGCCAGAAAGCCCTCACCAGATTCCAGCACCAGCCTCCAAGATGTGAGCCAAATAAATGATTGTTTATAAATTACCTAGTCTCAGGAATTCTGTTTTAGCAACACAAAACAGACTAAAACAACCATGTTAACTTGGCTGGTTAACCCATCTTTCTTGAATGGAAAAAAAAAAAGCACTTGAAACATAGTCTATGGAAATTCTACCGCTGAATTCTCATGTCTCTATGAGGCACAGTTCCTAACCCTCAAGGAGCTGATGCTGCAAGGTAAAAGGTGAGCTATTACAGTATGCTGACCATTTGAGTGAATACATGAGTCAGGTGTTCACTGATAGCACTGTTGACTCCTCCGAAAACTAATGGACTCCGAAAACTCAGAACAGGGGAGAGGACACAGCCTTAGTAAACTTGGGGAAAAGTGGCTTCCATATTTGACTGCAAATTAGAATCACCTAGGAAGTTTTCAGAATTATAGATTCCTTGAGATGATTCTAGAACTAGTTGAATCCTAATCTCATGAACTAGGTCCTGGATAAACTGCATTTTCACCAATAAAGTACCCACATATAGCCTTCCTGTTATGTGAAAAAATATACCTGTAGTGTTTAAGGCACTGTTAATCATATCTTTTGTTGCTTACAGCTGAAAGTGTTCCTAATAGATCTGCAGGGTTCATGAGAGTCCTTAGACACTGGAGTGGGGAGGGTGTGTCCATTCACAGGAGTGTGGATGTGTAGACAGGGCTCGGCAAACATCTCTGGGAATATGCAGCCAGCTGAAGGGCTGCTGGGGGATGACGGAGAAGACTTCAGGTCCTCCCCAGACTTCCAGTGTGGACCTGCTCCTCACCATGTGCTCCTCCCCCTCCCTCGGCCCAGCAAACCTTTCTCTGGTCTCCCTGGAGGCATTGGGATGGGGCTGTCTGTCTATCCCTATCCCTGATCCACATGTCTCTGTGCTTTATGCTCCAAGCCTCACTTTTTTGTTTTTTGTTTTTTTTTTTAAAGATGGGGTTTCACCATGATGGCCAGGCTGGTCTTGAACTCCTGACCTCAGGTGATCCACCCACCTCGGCCTCCCAAAGTGCTAGGATTACAGGCGTGAGCCACGGCGCCCGGCCAAGCCTCACTTTTTTGATTCTCAGATGCTGTTTTAGAGTCACAAATCTGAGTGTTGACATTTTTGGCTTTTTTCAGTCCCTCTTTATCAGCTGTAGTCTTGCACGAGGCTGTTTGGTCACTGTACAAGGAAATGAGCAAAGAAAAACCGACAGATTAATATCTCAAGATAATATCTTGCCACCCTTTTTTTAATAACAGACAGCCCATTGTTGCATCCACCCCCTACCTTACCCTCAGCAAGATAGCTGGGTTCACTCCTAGAAACCACTGGAGGCAGATCACGTGGATCCCACAGAGATGGCAAAACACAGGGAAGTCTGGGGGAGGGGGCAGTGGCTGGAGCCCAGGGACTAAAGAGTGCAGTGGGGATTTTTATGTCCTTGGAGGGAGTGAACTCCAGAGCCAAAGTCCCAAGTCAGGAAGGCAGTGGGAGACAGCATAACCCCAGAGGGGTGTCCTCATGGATCGGGGGAGGTAAGAGCTGTGGGGTGGGGGTTCCAAGCAGCTTTTTTGAAGAAGTCACAAAAGCAGCCCAATTTCAAGGGGAAGGGAAATAGATTCTATCTCTTAGTGAGGGAGTAGAAAGTTTCTGGATGAGCATGTGGAATCGGAAACATTTTGTGGCCATTTTTGGAAAATACAATCTACTACAGCAAGCATCCCACTCAAAGACTGGTGCCATGGGAACAGCAGGATAATTAGATTTTCACATGGTGGTGGGAATTTGTTTCAATTCTAATGGCTGGCTGAAGGGAAGGGGTCATTTTTGACTAGGGTTAGAAGATACTGGATTGGGAGCATTCAGGGTACAGGCCAGGCCACTGGGGGAGACAACCTAGTGTAAGACTTGGGGTCTGGGGTATAGGAAAGAGTAAAGAGGAGGGGATGGTTGTAGCACCCTGACATGAGCCTGCTCATCCGTGGGGGTCAGCATTTCTCACCTGCCCCTGTTGGTTTCTGCACAGCAAGCCTCGCACCCGCTGTGAACACTCTTTGCAGAGACTCCCACAGTGCTTCCCTCTCTTCCTGTTATCCACCACCCCTCATGCATTCCCATGCTTCTACCTCTGCACAAGGTGCTCCCTTTAGGGGTCCCACAGTGTCCTGTATGTCCCTCTCTTGTTGGGTTTATTAGTCTGAACTGTCACATACTGGTTCCTCTTCATCTCTAGTATAGGGCTGTGAGCTTGTTTAGAGTAGGAACTACAATTTTTACCTCTGTCTCCCAAAATGTCTAACAAAGTGAGAGGCCTCTGTCATGTTCACTGAAAGGATGAATGAATTGTTCAACATTCATTAGGCCCTGAGACCATCTATAAAAGTCTCCTCCATCAGAGGCCAGTGGTGTTTCTGAGGCTGAAGATCTCCTCTACTCTTCCAGCAGCCAGCAACCTTGAGCTCACCAAGAACCATGTCAACAGCCAGACTTCCTGCACTGCTGATAAATGCAACTCTCTTATCACAGCCTCTCAGTTCTCGTCCTCCCTTTCTTCTGTTATATGCTTGTTCTTTACCATCAGGGTGACAAGGTCCCTCCACTAGAAAGTGGCAAGACCACAATTTACACCTGGGTTAAAAAACCCTGGGTCCCTGACTTTTATTAGCACTGTGACTCCCACCGCGGACTCCTTGCAGCCCGTGTTCTAGACATGCACCCTCACCGACATCAGTTCTTCCCTCTCTTCCTTATATTTTCAACTACTCTCTCTTTCTATTGCTTCCTTCCCCTTAGAAGATAAGGTGCAAACAGCTCCTAATTTAACCCATTTCCATCCATTGACCAAAAGTTCCTTTCTAAATATTGCCTGTTTTCCTCTCAAATCCAAGTTTCCAAAAAAGCATCCTGCGTCTCTTTCTTATGAACACCGTTCCCTGTTGTCTTCCTTCTCTTTTCCATGTTTCTGCGACTGGCCAGTTACTCCCTGGGTGACACATTCTTTCTAAGGGGTTTCATACATTCAAGTTTTCTTGGCTTGAAAACCGCTGATCTTTTCAAGGTGACTTTGTAGCTCTGTGTTGCAATCTGGCAGGTGTTATTTTTATGAATTGGCAGTAGGGGTGGGGGAGATAATTTGGCTTACATAGATTGGGTTTTTGGCCTCTCATACTATATACTTATATACTTCCTAAATGGAGTTGACCTGTACAAGGAGAGAATGTGAAGCTGAGTTACCCGGGAGCTCGAGAAACAGAACATTTAGATTGAACACTTGGTTGCTATTGTGCCAATAACTTTTCTCTTTTTCAGTCTCCTGAGCAGCTTGAACCACAGGCTTCAACTCTGCGTCATGCTTTTTGCATCAATGCTGGGCAAAGTCAACTTGCTTTCCCATAAGTAGTAGAATTATGGGAAAGTAAAATGATTTCTTTCCACCTCATAAGGGAGTGGCTGAAGGCCAGCTTTAATAGAAATGGTGCTTTGTGACTCAATATTAGCATTTACAAGCATTAGGGAATGCTGTTTGAGTGTCTTTGAACTCTGTTATCCTTTCTTTATTGTCATGTTCTTCCTTAAAAGAAGGTGGGGGCATCTGCTTGTTGGATTCAGGCAGAGCATGATTTTTAAGATATATATTCCTGCTCTTAGGCCAGGAACATGTTGTAAATCACCAGCAAACAGTACTAAGTATTATCATCCTCTAGGCACTGAAAACTTGAAATGAACTGCTGACCCAGATTCTTTGAAGATAATAGTCATAAAATGTTAGTTCCTGTATTTAAAAATCATGTTTTTCTGTTCAAAGAAAATGAAGTGAAAAACAATTCAGTCAAAGAAAATTACCTGGTATTTGCTACCCAGTTATGTGTTTTGGTTGAAAGTTCTTCTAATTAACTGTGAAGGCGTAATGCGATCCTCCTCCACTTTCCTTTTTTCTTTATTTGCTTCCCCTTTTCATTTTCTAGGTCATGTAAGAAATCTTTAATTGTACAATTTGTTTCTTTTCCAAAAAAAAATATGCTCAAAATCCTCTGATTTTTATCGTCTGAGTTTAGACATCCATGCATATGCCAGCAAATAATATTGTTATAATAAAATTTCCTCCCATAATAATCAAAGAGATAAATCAGATTTCAAATCCCAACATCAACACGTTCATTTCTGAGAACTCCATGCTCATAAACAGCTTCCACTTCTGCCCACCCACGCGCATCTCTCCTGTGGCTGTGAAACTGATGGGTGAGGAGTAACCAGGGTCCCTCATACATGGTGCTGGAAATTTTGAGTGAAATGAGTTAAGGAGCACAATAGTGTGACAAGAACCAGATGGTACACTTTTCCAGGAAGAAGTCTTTACTCTCCCTGATATAGTTACTGCAAGAGAAAAGTGCTATTTAAATTAAAAATTACTGCTTTTGTCTTCTAGGAGTTGAGTATCATTTTTCTGGGGTCTTGTAATATAGCCTTAAAATTGTTTTCTTAAGTTTTTGGAGTATCTTGAAGGGCCTCTATTGGTTTTTGTTTTTGGTTCTTTTTGGAGACAGGTGAGGATGAGTGGGAGACAGTAACACTCAGATTGCTGAACCACCCAGTAAAATAAAAGAAGATGAAACTGAACTGTCAGGGTAGCTCTGGAGAGGGATAAAGAGCCTGGGAAAGGAGAAGCAGTGGAGATAGAAGCAGAGGGATGGGGAGGACCCAGGGAGTGGTGGTGGGATGAGTCTGAGGTCAGGACTGACAGCAGAAAACCCCCAGGGCTTGGATGGCCAAGGACTTTTTAAGAACAATGATGACCAGTTTTCAGTTTCAGGTTGTTACTGGTAGAAGGTGTCCAGGTTCTTGGCATCTTGAACAAAGAATTGGGCAAAACACACAGAGCAAGGAAAGAAAGAAGCAACAAAAGCAAAGATTTATTGAAAATGAAAGTACACTCCATAGTATGGGGGCAGCCCGAGCATAGTGACTCAAGGGCCCTGATACAGAATCTTCTGAGGTCCAAATACTTCCTAGAGGTCTCCCACTGGCCACCTGGTGTTCACCCCATGTAAAGGAAGTGGTGGCCTGCCATCAGTCTGATTGGTTGCTTTCCACTCAGAGGCTGAACTGAAGTTACAAAGGTCACGCTCCTATGCAAACTCCTGAGATTCACTTTAGCATCAGATGCTAAAGTGAAGTTACAAAGTTGCACTTCTATGCAAACGAAGACTTGGCCTGCAATCAGTCTGATTGGCTGTGGACAGCAACCAATCAGAGGCTGAAGTGAAGTTGCAAAGGTGCACGCCTATGCAAACATCTGATTGGTTGCTTGGCACCAACCAGAGGTACTTTCAATTTCCCATCTGCCCTGCAGAAAAGGTGGGGTTTGCAAAGGGACTATAGCCTCTGGTCCTTTTGTTACTTAGATGTGGAAAGCTAGGGTTTTCCTTTCAATTCTATGAAGTCAGTGTGAAACAGTCTTAGGTTCCCTGCCTCCAGACCCTATTCTACCTCAAGGTTGTTCTCTGTTTGGTGGGTTGGCTCTGCTTCCTCTGCCTAACCTGAAACCTTCATAGACGGCCAGTCATATCTGGCGAATTTGTACAGGTGGGTTTGGGGACTAAAGGGAAAAAAGGACCATGTTCACCAGGGAAAGAAGTGACATAAGAAACAAGAGGCAGGGGCATGACCACCCCCATGCATCCCAGTACCCTCCAGGGTGGTATTAGGAAGGGCCTTGGGATCTTCCCACACATCTCTGGTTGGGTTTGTGTCTGGGTCGGAGAGAAGCGGCTCTCAGATATGTTTATTTTTCGACAAGAACAGGAGCTGGTAGATCCCACGTCTGGGACAGGGCCCTGGTGTCCTGCTGACCCTGATTGGAATTCATTTAGAAAAATGCAGATGGGCTGCATCATTTCTTACTTAAGGATATAATATACACATAATGCTTTAAATGAAGTGCTGGAGATGTGTTCTAGAGATCTCACTGAGCAAGAGATCTAGTGGGCCAGACAAGGCTAACCATCAAACTGGTGCCCCCGTTTGAGTCCCTGAGACAACCTAACGCCGATCAGGATTCACACATCAGGAGCTGTGTGATAATGAGTTCAGAATTAATAGGGTTTCACTCTTCAGACTTGTCTTGAATTCTATCAGTGATTTCTCTCAGTGGAATTTATTTATTTATTTTTGAGATGGAGTGTTTCTCTGTTGCCCAGGCTGGAGTGCAGTGGCACGATCTCAGCTCACTGCAACCTCTGCCTCCCAGGTTCAAGTGATTCTTCTGCTTCAGCCTCCTGACAAGCTGGGATTACAGGCATGCGCCACCAAGCCGTTAATTTTTTTTTTTTTTTGTAATTTTAGTAGAGACAGATTTCACCATGTTGGCCAGGCTGGTCTCAAACTCCTGACCTCAAGTGATCCACCTGCCTTGGCTTCCCAACCTCAGTGGAATTTAGATCTGTCAATTTCTTACTTTTTGAATTTTGAAGCTGTGTTATTGAGTGTGTTAGGATTTAGGACTGTGACATCTTTCTGTTGGATTGAGTTCTGATCATAACAAAGTACCCCTCTTTATGTTTGGGAACACGTCTTGCCTTACAATCCCCTCTGTCTGATATTAGGATAGCTACCTCAGCTCCCTTGTGGTGAACATTTACATGTTGACTATTTTTCTGTCGTCCCATATTCAATCTATTTCTTAGGTTTAAAATGTGGTTGTTGTAAGCAACGTATATTTTTATCCAGTATTGCAGTCTTGGCTTTTTACTTGGGTTATTTAGTTAATGACTAATACATTTGGGTTTATTTCTACTAATACATTTGGGTTTATTCCTTTTTTCTTACTTTTTTTGATTAATAAACTATTTGTTGTTTGACACTAAGGAGTAAAATAGAATAGACTTCATTACTGTCTGCTTCCAATTCTTCAGTGCGAATCTCTAGCTTCCTTTAGTTCTGGGTTGCATCAATTGAAGAGGAAAAGTAACAGATGCTCCAAGTGCACAGGTGAACAGTAGATGGTTTAAGCTTAGAAATGAATGGGCTGGAAGGATAAATAGAGATAAACAGACATGGAGAATCACATTATTTGAAGGGATCCATGAGCTACATGGTTTTATAATGGAAGGGGCTGCATTTTCAACAACGGAAAAGAGAAATAATGTCAGTTATTCTAAATACTGTATAGTAAAACTTCCTTGGCTCCAAATGTAGCCAAGTTTATCAATTTTATTACACTTACGGATACCTCTATCCTTTGAGAAGAAGTCATGCTATTGACATTCTGAAGTCAAAATTAAGCCTCACTATTTAATTGCTTAATTTTCTGTAATCCTTTGGATGATTTTAGTAAAAGAAATTGGTATTGTCTGATACCTATAATCTTTCCTCTTCCTGGCTTTCTTTTTTATTTTATTTATTTATTTATTTTTTGAGACAGGGTCTCACTCTGTCACACAGACTAGCATGTAGTGGCGCCATCTTGGCTCACTGCAAACTCTGCCTCCCAGGTTCAAGTGATTCTTGTGCCTCAGCCTCCTGAGTAGCTGGGACTACAGGCAAGTACTACCATGCCTGGCTAATTTTTGTATTTTTAGTAGAGAGGGGGTTTCACCATGTTGGCCAGACTGGTCTCGAACTCCTGACCTCAAATGATCCACTCGCCTCGGCCTCCCAAAGTGCTGGGATTACAAACATGAGCCACCGTGCCCTGCCTCTTTTTGATTTTAGAGGAGGAATTTTTACTTATGTGTTTCTAAAGCTAATATTCCCAACTCCTTCTAGCTTACCCTTACCCACCTCCTGTGGAATATCACCTTCACGTATTTTGGCATGTTTGCTATCACCCTTTCTGTTTCTCCTCAGAATATATCTTTTGTCTCTCCTGCCATTTCTAGTTACATTCAGTCTCTTGGATCTCTTTTCCAAGGTTTATACCCTCTACTTCCATTTTCTATTTACTCATTTCTTTTTTTTTTACTTTATTTTTCTCAAAAGGTTTAATTTAATCAGGTCATTTAAAAAACAGATGCATATAAATACAAAAAGAGCTCAATTTGGACTTCCTGCTGGCAGAAACATAAATAGAAAAAAAAGAGTTCAAATTTGTATGTTTAAAAAATGGATCCATAACAGTTGTATATATTTATAGAGTACAGGTGATATTTTTGGTACATGCATACAATATGTATAGAGCTCAATTTTTCTTTTTCAGTAAAAATTTTATTATTTACTCATTTATTTGTTGATGTATTAGCTAGGATATTTTCAGCTACATGTGACAAGAAATCCAACTACTAATGTAGCTTAAATAATGAGGATATTAGTAATCTCACATGACAAGAGTTCAAAGACAGGGCTGTTTGAGAACTGGTGAAGTGTTCAGTGATGATATTCAAGACCCAGGCTCTTTTCATCTTTTAATGCAGCCATTCTTGGTATGTTGGTGTTCATCCACAGCCTTATCTTCTCGTGGTTGCAAGATGGCTGTCATAACTCCAGCCATCACACTTCACACAACTATGTCCGAGATGGAAAAAAAAAAGTACTTTCCTCTTCACAGTTCCTTTCATCAGGAAGGAAAGCATTTTAAAACCTCTTTATCAGACTTCTACCAAGCCATTTTCTCAGAATCAGGTCACATGTCCTGGCTGCAAAGACTGGGAAAATTAGTTTATGGTATTTTAATCCTCTGTAGTAAGTTTTGGTAGCAAGAAAGTAATATTTTTGAACGTTATGATTTGTGGTAAGAAACCAGTCATGTTTAGCACAATTAACTTTTTAAATTTACCTTCTAGTCTTGAGTTCCAGATCCATATAACCAATTGCTACTGGAAATTTCCACTTGGAAGACCCACTGATATCTCAAATTCAATGTATCTGCCTTTTCTCCCTGCCCCTGGCTCTTCTCCATACTCCATCTCAGGAAATAGCACCACCATCTACTCAGCTGTCAAGCCAAGAACCTGGGTGTTTTCTTTGCCTCCTCTCTTTTCTCATCCTTTTCCATCATCTTATATGATTGCCTCCATCTCCTACAGGCCCCTCAGGTCTGCCCACTTCTCTCCATCTTCATGTCCTCATTGCCTCTATCCTGTGTTGTCCATTTCTGAAGTGCAGAACAGCGCTTAACTCACAGTGTCAGTTTGTGGGATGAATGTTTCCAAATATTCCAAAATATTTCCAAACAAATATTTTAAGATAAACAATGACTACCATTTTGCCTTATCAGTTAGCTTCTTTTCAGGTGTTAAAGGGACCCATTTTTTTTTTGTTGGGTGGGTGGAAGAGCAGATGCAGCAGGATGGGTTATTGACAGAAGAGAATTAGAAAGGATATAAAGTTTTTAAACTCTCTGTTGGTCCTATGCTAGCCTGTGCTTCTCTCCTTGTGCTCTCCTCACATTAGGAAACAGAGGATGCTGTCCCGGAGGTCATAATAACCGAAATGAGTAAAATTCTGAAAGCCAATTTTCAATTCCCAGGTGTATTGAGCATCTAGAATTTCCAGGGAACTTGATGGATCAGAGTAATGCAAAAAAGCAGGACCTCAAGCCCCAGGGTTTTATGGCACCTGTAAAACATGTTTTATAGTTTCTGTTGTTGAGCTAAATATTTGACATCATATGGCACTTTAAGCACATTGATTTATGGTAAGTCAGCAATTGCATCTGTAATAAAAAGTCCAAAGTATGGGTTTTAAAAGTAATCTACTGTATTTATTATTGACATAAACAGTTACCTGCAGTCCATTTGAACATCATCTTAGATTTCACTCATGTATTAAAGATATTATATTTTCCACTCAGCAAGGTCACCTTCAAGGTGAAAACTGTATGTGGTTGAAAATGAAAAAAATCAAATATATAAAGATAAATATTTTGAAAATAAATGATATACAGGATTTCATTTTTATACACTCCTGATTAATAATCATATTCTGTTTATTTTTTACACCCACTTTCTTCTCCCCATCTCCAACTCCAGCAACCACGAATCTGTTTTCCATCTTTATAACTTTATTTCAAGAATGCTATGTAAATGGAATCACATAGTCTGTAACCTTTTGAGATTGACTTTTCTTTTTTCCACTCAGCGTAATTCCCTTGAAGTCTTTTTAGTTTTATGTGGAATGTCTGCCTCATGCTTGTTTCACCAGGGTAGTTACAACTAGGGTGGCAGAATTTAACTAATTCAATAAATACTTCAATATAAATCAAAATAAGAGAGTCTAAATTCTAAGTAATTTTTTAACAGGGCAAGATTATTTATAATTATGAGTCCGTGGTAATGAGTGACGAATATTTATTTTTAGACAGTGTTAGAGCAAGTTTGGACAAAAATGCACCTAGTTCAATTATGAAGTAGTTGGCAGCATGATGAAAAGAACCACCAAAATTCCCTAATGCTAATTTAAGAGTATTTTAGTAAACGTTTGAGAAAAAAAAATATGAAAAGTGTTGGAAAATATATCATGTTTATTTTGCATGTGCCAAATGTGTATTCATTTATGAGCATTTATTGTATTCACCTTGTGTGTGTATGGTAAGCCCAGAATCATGGAAAAACAAAATCTGCATGGGCCAAAGATACAAATTTGTATTGCCTTTTTTGACCAGCCAATGTGTTTCTTGCTACTGTTCTTAAGATATTGTATGTGGGTTTATATTTGTTTTCAAAAATAAATGAAAAATTTGACAAAGGCAATTTCTCTTTAAATAACCTCAACAGAAGGAGGTCTGCTGTTTGGGGTTGTTTTATTTTAGGGAGCATGTTAGCAGGCTGTGTCACAGTCTCCAAGGCCACTCCCAGGTTCAGTGATTCTCTAGGAGGACTCATAGGGCTCAGCATAAGTCATACTCAGGATTAGGATTTATGACTGAGAAAGGATACACAGCAAAATCAGCGAAGGAAAAAGGCACATGGACTGAAATCTGGAGGAAACAAGGTACAAGTTTTTAAGGGTCCTTTCCTAGCTGAGTCACACAGGACACCCTTAACTCCCCCAGCAACAAGCTGTGACAATATATATGAAATGCTGCCAACCGGAGAAGCTCATTAGAGACTCATGCCCAGGGTTTTCATTGGGGGTGATGACATAGCACTTTCTGTCTAGCACATACCCAAATTTCAGGCTCCCAGAAGGAAAGCAGGTGGTCAGCATACACCGTATTATTTGTACAAATGGTTCAGGCACAGTGAGCCACTCTTATCTACTAATGGAGGGAATCCTCCCCCAAATCTAATTTTCCAGATACCAGACAAAGGCCAGGCTTGCAAGCTGGTCTTTTCAAGGATAGCAGCTTAGGCCTGCTGTGTAAGTCTTTTCTGCCCATAAGCACATTTAGTGTAATGCCTTAGCCTATCAATTTGATCTCCATCTCTCTTGACTCCTCTGTTTTGGAACTCAAGTGAAGCAAGGGAATCAAGGGAAAGTGTTACTTACTTGTTTTTGTCACCCAGGTGGGAGTGTAATGGTGTGATTTCAGCTCACTGCAACCCCTGCCCCCCTGGGTTCAAAAGATTTTCCTGCCTCAGCTTCCCAAGAAGTTGGGATTACAGGCGTGCACCATGATGCCTGGCTAATTTTTGTATTTTTAGTAGAGATGCAGTTTTGTCATGTGGCCAGGCTGTTCTTGAAATCCCATAATCCCTTATGTTTTCACAAGGCTCACCAAGTTGTACAGGGCTTTTCCTCTACATAGTCTCAATTGGTTATTGTTTAAAACCACTAAATTTTGGGAACATTTGTAACTAGAAAAAAATGAATAAAATCATGAATTCTATTTTACAGTGGCAGAAATCAAGACTCAGGGACATTAAATGATGGTATGTCAGAACCAAGTATGAAGCAAGGACTTCAGATTCTTTCCCTCCACTATACCACAATACTGTGATTCTTCATTCTTACTCAGTCCACATACAGAGCCTTACATAAAGGATGGAGGCTTGATTCCAAGTTAATTATTTCAGCCACCCCATCTGTAATTTCAGTTTGAATTTAATGATATTCATATACTGTAAACCTCCTCTGTAGAATTTAAAGAGCTTATTCTAAAAAAGAAATATGACATGACAAAGGATATAGAACAGTCAAAACAGTTTTTGAGGAAGGAGAACAAAGTGGGAGAATTTATATGCCTGATTTTGAGATGGACAAAAAAGCTACATTAATGAACACAATGTGGTATTAGCATAAGGATAGACACAAAGACCAATGGATACAATAGAGAGCCTAGAAGTAGACCCATAAATGTATTTTCAATTAATTTTTTACATTTGTACTAAGGCAATTCAGAGGGAGAAAAGATTGTGTCTCTAACAAATGATACAGGAGCAACTGGGTGTCTAAAAAAAAATTAACCTTGACCCTTAGTCACACCATCTACAACATTAACTGGATCATACAATTAAATATAGAAGCTAAAATCATAAAACTTACAAAGCACAAGGGAGAAGTTTGACCTTAAGTTAGGAAAGACTGTTTTAGATAAGAAAACAGAAACAATAAAGAAAAAAATAGGTTAATTGGACTTCATTAAAATCATAAACATAAAATCTTCAAGAATAGAAGATGAGGTTTCTGGAATGGTATTATGAGTCACTGACAGAAATAAAGGGAGAGAGAAATATTTCAATAATGTAATTGGATTCTTTAGTACCCTACTTGCAATAATGGATAGAAGAGCTAGGCATAAAATCAAGAAGGATGAGAAGACTTGAAAATCTGTCAAAACTGTAAATCAAAGAGACCTAACAGATAACTATTCAATACTCTACCCAACAACAGCAGAATACTCATTCTTCTCAAGCACACATGGAACATTCTCTAGAACAGACCATATGGTAGGTCACAAGGAAAGCCTCAATGAATTGAAAAGGATTTAAATCATATAGAGTATGTCTTCTGATCAGAAATAACAGAAGAAAATTTAGGAAATTCATAAATATATAGAAATTAAAGAAAACATTTCTAAATAACGAAAGGGTCAAATAAGTCACAAGGGAAATTAGGAAATGTTTTGAAATGAATAAAAACAAAACAGAATACTAACATTTATATGATGCAGCTAAAGCAGTGCTTAGAGGAAAATGTATAACTCGAAAGGCCTGTGCTTAAAAAGCAAAACATGCTTTATCAGTAACCTAATTTTATACCTCAGGAAATAAATCTTCAGGAAATAAAACCCAAAGCAAGAAGAAGGAGGGAAATAATAAAAGTTAGCATGAAAATAAATGGAATAGGGAAAAGAAAAACCATGGAGAAAATCAACAAAACCAAAAGTTGGTTCTTGAATCAGCAAACTTATCTAAAGTTTTATCCAGGTTGACCAACAACAACAACAAAAAGAAGACTCAAATGACTAAAACTCAAGAATAAAAGAGGGTTTATAACTACCAACATTATTAGTCACTGGAGAAATACAAAGTAAAACTCCCGTGAGATACTATTATACACCTATTAGAATGACTAAAATAAAAATTAAAAAAACGTGACACTATACTATTGATGAGGATATAGAGCAACAGCAGCCTGAAAGGACGAAGACAGCAGTTTCATTCATAGCAGCCCAAGCTGGAAGAAACTCAAATGTTCATCAACAGGTGAATGGACAAATTGTTCTGTACCCATTGAGTGAAATCCTACTCAACAATAAGAACAAACTACTGATGTATACAAGATTCATTATGAAATTCATTGATGAATTTCAAATGATTTTTGCTATGTGAAAGAAGACAACCACAAAAGACTATATATTCTATGAATTCACTTATATGAAAATCTAGAGAGAGCAAAACTGTAATGAAGGAAACCAGATCAGTAGATGATAATAGTGTTTACTACTACTACTATCTATGTGCACTTTGTATACAATTATATATATGAAAGATATATAATAACTGCAGTGTGGCAACAGACTATAATGCCAATGGGTCTCTTAGGAAATCTTAACTGATTTTCAATTTCAGGTTTTGAAAAATTATCAAAATTCTAGGCAAAATATTCCTCTCAAATAACTATGAGTGATTTATCTGGGCAACTCCTACATTCAAGATTGCTAGGAAGGCTCAGTGAAATGGAAGGAAATGATATGGTAACTCTTCCAAGCCTCTACTATCCATACAATTTATTCTGCCCTTTAAAAAACAGTCTAATATTCACAGAGGAAACTTCAGAATCTTTCCCTCTGTAACAGAGAGACAAGGCCAGAAAATGTAAAATGCTCAAGTTAGAAACAAACAGTAGCCACAGGGTCTCACAAACACGTCAACAGGTCAGTCATATGGTTATAAGCAATTAGAAACAAATGTTTAGCAAGCACATTGGAAGGAAGAGGGACTTCCAGGAACTCCCTTGTGAAGACTGCACTTGAGATGACCTTGGAAGAAGAGCATAACCAAGAACTCAGGGCCATCTTACAACTGGAATGAGGGCTGTACAACCCACGCAGACCTGTGCCAATGGGTGATAACATGTGGCAGCACTTCCGCAGTGCAGAGAGAAAAATTTAGAATGGATATAATTTCTTAGCCACCCCTGGCAAGGGTATCATAAGGACAAATTTAACTGTTGATATAATGACTCAATGTATATCTTTTGTCATCAGTTTTATTAGTCCTGCTCATGTTTAATAAATATTGAACTTATTCCAGAATGGGAAGTTTGGTTATTCTCAATTAAACTTTTGTGGTTTTTGTTAAGACTCTTAAAACTTTTTCTGATGTATCCTAATGTTTTTCCGCTGAGACTCTACTGTTAAAACATCTATTTAAAAATATTATTTATGTGATATTTAATTTTAATAACAAATGTCATGAGTGATAATAATGACAAGTAACAGCTGTAATCTGTGAACTTAGCCTTTCTGATTTGAAAATTACCTGCTTTTTGAAATAAACTAATGAAAATTAAAGATGTACAGTTTAATACCTTAGATTTTCTGTCCTTTAATTCATGAAGTAATTAATTTAAGGATTCTCTGGCCTTCACATTTTTTTCTTTTAATGCATCAATGCTTTCAGAATTCTTTTAAAGCTCATTTTTTTGAAAGCAGTATTAGGAGAAGGACTGTAAGAGCTTAGCTAAGACATTTGCATTTCATGATTGGGGACTAAGTGAAAAAGACATTGCCCTTGGCTAGAGAGGGCTCCGCAGAAGTGTAGGTAGAGCCTTTCTCTTGTTCTCTGGGTCTGTGTAGGACATTTCATCAAAGGATAAAAATGACAAGCTGTCAATATTTACATGTATCAAAGAGCCAGATTGTGGTTTAGTTCTCATTGCCATGAATTTTGTTCCTAATTTAGATAATTTTAGTTATCAGATCAAAACCATCACACACTTTGTTTAAATCAGAACATGCTGAATTGGTTTTCTTTATCCTTTCAAAAAGCTCCTTCTTGTTAACCATATTAGTAGTGGGCTTTTAAAAAAGGACTTTAGCTTTACAAAGCCAGGTTAGTAAAAAAATAAAACAGGACTTAACCCTAGGAATCTTTTGCCTCATTTATCTAATGAACACATGGAGTGGATTTTAAAAGAGTTATTGTCCTAAAATATAGAATTTATCTTTTAAAGTAGCACTTGAGTGACATCCACTGGCCAGACAGCTTTATTGGCTGTGTGAGAGAGATGTTACCTCTGATGAGTGCCAAATAAGAGAACATTTGAAGATAGATGCTCTTAATAATTGTACACATCTGTCCAAAAAGCAAATGATTTCTACCCTTAAAAAGTTATCCACTACTATAGACAGATCTCCATGCTATTTCTGGAAATCTATGCAGCATGTCTCAGTTTAAATTGGCAAAAATTCAAAAGCTTAACACAATTTCTTGGTCAGACTGTGGAAAAATAGTTTTGTTTTGTTTTGTTTTTTTATAATGACAGAGTCTCACTTTGTCATCCAGACTAGAGTGAAGTGGTGTGATCATGGTTCACTGTAACTTCAACCTCCCAGGCTCAAGTGATCCCCTTGCCTCAGCCTCCCAAGTAGTTGGAACTACAGGCTCATACCACCACGCCTGGCTAATTTAAAATTTTTTTGTAGAGAAGGGGTCTCACTATGTTGCTCAGGCTAGTCTCGAACTCCTGGGCTCAAGTGATTCTTCAGCCTTGGCCTCCCAAAGTGCTAGGATTACAGGTATGAGCCACTCTGCCTGGCCAAAAATAGGCATTTGCATAATGTGAAAAGCTACAGCTCGTTTAAAAGGAAATCTGGCAATACTTAACAAAACCATATATGCATTTATTCTTTGGTTCAGCAATTCCACCTTAGCCTGAAGGCACACTTCCACCAACATAAAAATATGTATTTGCAAGATTGCTTATTGCAACATGATTTGCAATCACAAAATATTGGTAACCTAGTAAATACACAAATATAGAAGGGTGTTTGAAGAAACTTTAGTATTAATACTTACACACGATGCAGTACCATGCAGGTGTAAGAAAAACAACAAGGAAAATATGTATGAACTGATATGGTGCAATCCTCAGGACATATTGTTAAGCAGACAAAGAGATAACTTTTAACAACTGACATCCATATCAGTGCCATTTTTTTACCTAATCCAGTCATCATTTAAGTTTTTAGTACTAGAAATTTCAGGTGACTCAGGAATGGTGGAGGTGGGCGGGGCAACATCTATCTTTGGCTTCCATATGCCAGCGTTCCTACATACTAATGTAGTCTATTGGGGATTTGGAGGGTCAGGTCACTTATTTTAATTTGTATATGGATAGATGGATAGATAAGAGATCCAAAGCAGGTGATAAACACATGTGTTTGGGTCTAGGTGTATGAATTGAAACAGACACGGACTCTGCCATGTTGCAATATTCACAGACAGATCATGCTTGAGTCTGGTAATTTCATTCCAAGATTTCACACTGATCTGTTCAGGTGGGTATGTGTTGATTTACATTTCTGTCTTATTTTTAGTAGTCCCTCCTTGGTCTGAAAGGCTGAGTTGGTATCATGTGGGAAAACCCTACTACTTTCCAAATTGTAAAATGCGTCCTGGTTTGTAGAGTAATGCTGACATTTCTCTTATCCTTGCTTTTATCCCAATGGGCTTATTTTTATGTTTTTTTTTTCTTCTTATCTTGTTCTCTTCTTCTTCTCGCTTTGAATTTCAAAGGTATCTTTGTTGCATTTATTATTATTTTTTTTCTATTAAGATGTGGGGCTCTTAAAAATTTCCATTAAAAATAAAACAAAAAAACACAGCAGGCTGGTGCAGAAGCATTCACCTGTGCTGCAGAACTGGAGGAATACTTTTTTCCTGAGACGTTTCTCTGTCGCCATCTACTGACAAATAGCTCAACATCGTGCCACCTGGCAAAGGAAAAATATTTTAAACACTCGGTCTATGAAAAGAATGAACTTGGACCTGAGGCAGTAAATGCAAGGGGAGTGCTCATATATACTTCCCATAGTGATTCCTCCAATAGGTTAGTTAGGTTTTTCTTAAAATATATTCTTATATTTTGTGTTTCTCCTTCTTAATATGTAACTTACAACTATGTGTACATTATTTTATTATTTATTTACTTGGATGGATTTTCACTCTTGTTGTCCAGGCTGGAGTTCAATGGCGCGATCTCGGTTCACTGCAACCTCCACCTCCTGGATTCAAGCGATTCTCCTGCCTCAGCCACCCAAGTAACTGGGATTACAGGCATGTGCCATCACACCTGGCTAATTTTGTATTTTATTTTTAGTAGAAATGGGTTTTCACCATGTGGGTCAGGCTGGTCTCCACCTCCTGACCTCAGGTAATCCACCTGTCTCAGCCTCCCAAAGTGCTGGGATTATAGGCGTAAGCCACTGCTCCGGCTGTACATTATTTTTTATTGCTCAGAATAAAAGCAATTTTTATTTTGTAATGGAATGTTTATGTACTTGGTACATAAACATTCTTTCAGACCTCTCATTTATTTATTTAAATTTGTATAAACTTATAGGGTAAAAGTGCAATTCTGTTACATGCATAGATCATGCAGTGGTAAAGTCAGGGCTTTTAGGGTATCCATCACCCAAATAATGAACATTGTACCCATTAAGTCATTTCTCAGTACAGACCCCTTCACCCTTCTGAGTCTCTACCATCTGTCATTCCACTCTCTATGTCCGTGTGTTCCCATTTGTTAGCAGCTACTTATGAGAGAGAACATGAGCTCCCAGGACCGCTCAGTGGATGCTTTCCCACTATCTTGGCCACTAGTTTTGCCAATTCAGTTCTAAAATATAAGGACAGCCTTAGACTCTTAAAGTACATATTTTTCTTTTAAAATCAGTACTTCATTCACATAATAATACACAAACTTTTCATTCCTGTGATTACATAAATGAGAGATTATAAACTATTTTTCATGAGTCAATATATGGAAGTAAACCAACGTCTAGTCCTGTGATTCAAATCAGCGTAGTTATTTTCACCAGACTTCAAAGGCTTTCTTTGCACATCTTCTATGTAGAGTTGGAGGAAGCTAATATAGAAGTCAAGGGAGTCTGAATCCCTTTCTAAGGCCTTTGTATATGATGTTGCTTTTGTCTGAAATGCCCTTACTTTGCCCCTTCAACCCCCACTCCCAATCTTCTTCATTCTTCGAGATCAGGCTCAGTTTTCGCTGCTCTGAGCTCCCAAGCAGAACCAGACACTCCTTCTCTCTTGTCACATACTAGAAACCTGCACTGCAGGTGGGGGAGAGGTGGGGGTGGGGGTAGACCAGGGAGACAAAAGAAGGTACTGAAAAGGTTTACAGTTTGGCTTCCAATATGAAGGGTGAAGATAAAGAGAATGTTTTGGCTCACATAACATTCAGGAGGAGTGGTAGGAAGTAAATGCACATGAAGACTGAATCCAAAACTTGGGATTTTGGGGGAGTTACCCTATTCTCTTTTCTGTCTGTGTTTCTAACTTTGCTCCAGAGGCTGCAGCTACCCCCACACCCGTGAAACCAGGCTGGTCAATCTAGTGACCTTGTGTCCCAGATGATAAAGCCTATACTTACACCTCGAATTGCTCTCACTTTTCCATCACTTGTTAATTATAAAATAAATGCAATTTGTTTAGCTAATAATAAGTCAATGCAGTTAGAATGAAAAAGTTCATTGTTTGGACAGGCATAGGTTTTTCCACAGCGGTAAGCTTCCCTTGTTACACCACTAGGTGGTGCAACGTGCTCCTGATTTAAGGGGCTCACTGATTTACTTAGGCCGTTTTCAAGCTGGGCCCTGTTCCAGATATTTGAGATAGAAAGGTGCACAAGACTCTCAGGAGGTCAAAGTGTGGTGGATATAGTTTCAGATTTACAGAAAAGTTGTAAGGCTAGTACAAAGAGTTCCCACATACCCTCTACTCAGACTCTTAAAATGGCAACATTTTACCACGTTTTCTTCTTTCTCTCTCCATATACATATACATGTATATATATCTACTATATCTATGTAAGTGTTCTTTGACTTCTAAATATCTGAGTATGTGTTTTCTAAAAACAAGTACCTTCTTTTATAACCACAGTCCAATAGTCAAAGTCAGGAAATTAATGCTGATAGAATACAAATTATTTACTTACAGAACTTAGATTTTGTCAACTGTCCCAGTAAGTTTCCCTATAGCCAAAGAAATCCTGAATCATATGTTGCATTCAGCTGTCATGTCTCTGCAGTCTTCTTTAATCAGGACAGTTCCTTAGTTTTTTATGACACTGAGAAATACAGGCCGGTTATTTTGTATAATATCCTTCAATTTGGCTTTGTTTGGGGTTTCCTTATGCTGAGATTTAGGTATGAGCTTTTGTTAGGTAAACCACAGTTTTATGTTTTCAGCTTCAGTGCATATCTGGGGGCACATGATGTCACTTTGTCTCCATACTGGTAATATTAACTAGGATCCCTTGGTTCAGGTGTGTGGGCCAGGTTTCTGCACTGTTTTTTCCTTTGTCATTAATAAATCTCTGGTGAGGAGCTACTTTGAGATTATTCATATATCCTTTACACTTCAAACTTTTATCCACTAATTTTAGCAACTATTAATGATTCTTGCCTGGATCAAATATTATGATGATGCCTAGCAAATAGCAGTTTTCTATTTCCATCATTCCTTCTACATTTACTGATTGGCTTTCCACTACAAGGAAGAGCATTCCTTTCTCTTCTGTTTGTTTAGTATTTCTCCCAGGTCCAAGGCAAGAATGTACACTATCTTCACCGCTATTTAACATTGAACTGGAGATACCGGCTACTGCAATTAGACAAGAAAAATCAATTGAAGGCAGAAGGACTAGAAAAGAGTAAGTAATACTCTCTGTCTTTGTAGATGGTATGACAGTACACCTGGAAAATCATAGAGAATTAACAACAAAACTTAGTCAAGCAAGAGAAGAATTCAGTAAGGTGGCAGGACATACAATTAACATACATAATCAACAGTCTTCATGTACATAATCAGTAACATGACATAAAGATAGAGAAAAGTACATTTACAAAAGCAACAAAGAATAATAAAGTTAATAAGAAATACGTAAAATGTATATGAAGTAAACACTCTCAAAAGACACAAAATAGTTTGAAAAAATGGAACACCCCTTCTTTTTGTATGTGATGACTTAACATTAAAAAGTGAAGTCTCCTTAAGTTAATTTTTAAAGTTCATCAAATAATACCAAGTTTTCTTATGGAGCTGCAAGCTGATACTAATTTCAGATGAAAAAATATGGAAGAATATCCAGGAAAACAAAAATAAGGGCTATGAAAGGGGGACTACCTCTACCAGTCACTAAAACATACTCTGAAGCCTCTAAAATAAAAACTGTGGTCCTGGTGCATGATAAGAAAGACAGGCCAGTACAACTGAAAAGAAAGTTTAGAAGTAAACCCAAATACACATGGGAATTTAGTATACAATAAAGGTGGCATCTCAAATCACTTGGACAAAGATGGCCCTAACAATTGGTTAGCCATTTAGAAAAAGATAAAAAGTTTGACCCCAACCTCATACTAGGCAAAAGAATAAACTCCAAATGGGTCAGGAATCTAAATAATGAAACCATATAAGTACTAGGAAAAAAATGAGTGAATTCTTCTGTAACCCAGGTACAAGGAAAGGATTTCTAACTATGTTTCAAAATCCAGATGCAATAAAAGAAAAAAAAATTGGTAAATTTGACTATATTCTAAAAAAAGAACCCTTTTCATGACAAAACAAATAAGCCAAAAACCTCATAAAGGCAAGAGATAACTAAGAAACTGGGAGTAAAAGGATGATATCCCATTAATGGGCTGTTAAAATTGAGAGGAAAGACTTCTTTTGTGCTTAGGATATGAAAAGCTGCAATGAACATCCTTCCTTTCTCAATAATGGGAAAAACTCAGATGAACTACAAAGTCACAACCTTAACTGAAACTATCAGAAGCAGCGGGTTGCAAGGCAACCAAGTAACCTGAAATCCTAAGAAGGGCAAGCCCCCAAGGAGAAGTCCTCAGGCACCGCACAGGGGAGTTTGCACTGACTAAAAAGCTCTTTCCCGTGTCCTTCCCTGGGTGCTCAGTTTGGTGGGTACATTACCTTTTTCATCATATTACTCTCTGATTTTTTTTCTGCAGGTTTTAACATTTCTATATAATTTTTTAAAGACCTGAGAATTAAAGGAAGTTTCCATACTCCTAGAACCAGTTTTAAACCCATTCAGTTAATCAACTGCCTCAATAGAACTTGTTTTGAAAAACCCCTTCTTTCTCAAAGTCAGCCAATGACATATTCACTTTAATAAATTCAATGGAGAATTAACAACAGTCTTACCAGAATATCTACTCTTCTACAGATTATGGCAAACCCCTTTGCCTTTGAAATGCGCCTATTCCTGAATTCCATATTCCCCAAAGCTCCATAGAGCATCAGCAGCCTCCTCTGCTTGGGGAGACTGCCTACCCAGCGTAGCTTTTCGTCGTTAGAGTATATGGTATATCCAGTTTTGTTGCTTTCTTTTCTTTCCTTTTCTTTTCTTTTTTTTTTTTTTTTTTTTTGAGACAGGGTCTTGCTATGTCACACAGGCTGGAGTGCAGTGGTGCAATCATGGCTCACTGGAGCTTCTATTTTCTGGGCTCCAGTGATCCTCGCACCTCAGCTGGGACTACAGGCACATGTCACCACACTTGGCTAATTTTTGTATTTTGGAGAGATGAGGTTTCACCATGTTGCCCAGGCTGGTCTCCAGTTCCTGAGTTCAAGCAATCCACCCAACTCAGCCTTCCAAAGTATTGGGTTTCCAGGCATGAACTATTGTGCCTGGCCCAGTTTTGTTTCTTTTAGTTCAGATATTGATGACTGTTTCATAATTCTTTGACAAATCAAAGCTTCAAACTAAAAAGATCATTTTTATTGTTGTGTGGGCAACATAGAAATGCAACAATGGAAGTAGACAGACAGAGGCTATTGAAAATCTTGCATGAGGAGCAAACCCCTGGAGTTATAAAATAAAAAAAGAGAGAGTTTCGCATTAGAAACTGTATGGAAACATTACCATAAACAGAGTCAAAATAAATATTTGCAACTCCTATCAGCAACAAAGAGCCTATTTAATCAATAAGAAAAAACCTCAGTAACTCATCTGGAAAAATAAGCAAAGGATATGAAGAGAATTCCTGGAACAAATGTAAATGGCTATTAATCATATAAAAGAGGTTCAATATTTCTCAACACCGTAGAAATATACATCGAGACTGCACTATGATAGGAATTTTTCACTGATCATACTTGCAAAGACCAAAAATCTGATAACAAGCTTGATTAGGGATGGTGTGGCAAACAGGCTGTTTCCAAGATTGTCTTTAAGAATAAGGACAATTTCTAGGATATACTGCTGGGCTGAAAGGAAGAAAAATAACTCTGCGTAGTAAGTCTGGAAGGATTCAAAATAATCCAGTAATGATGATTACTTCCCATGAGTACTGGGTATAGGGAGACAGGAAAGACTTGCTTTGAACTTTATTCTCTTTGGTACTGTTTGAATGATATGCCAGATGTATTTCTCATCAAAAATAAGCAAAACAAAAAAAAATTTGAAGAGCCTGTTGCGGTTGTCTGATATCATTCTGGTAAGAGGAGTAGTCATGGAGAACATGCACAACTAGGGTATATTTTGGAGGAAGAGTTGACAAGACATGCTGAAGGAGTAGATGTGGGAGATGAAGTAAGCCATCAAGGATGACTGGTAGACTTGTGGCTAGCCTGTCCCATTTACTTTGCTGAGGGACACTTACGGAGGAACAGGTATAGCATGGGTGAGAGAATTCAAGGCTTCTGTTTTAGATGTGATAAGTTTGAGATGCTTATTAGTCATCCACATCATCCACATGATGTCAAAAAGCAAATTGGAATGGTAGTCTTACTGCCCAAGATAGGAGTCTGGAATGGAGGCATTTTAGAGGCAACAGCATATAAATCCACACTGATAAACGGAAATGCAGTATAAACTACATATGTAATTTCACATTTTCGAGCAGTCACATAAAAAGTAAAAATGGGTGAAATGAGTTTCAATATATATTTTAACCCAATATATGCAAAACATTTCAACATGTAATCAGTATTCAAATCAGGAAGTTATTTTTTTCATACACACCTTTGAAATCTGGTGTGTATTTTATACATATTGCATATCTCATTTCCAACTATCCACATTTCAATTGATCAACAGCCCCACATGGCTACCAATTGGATGGAGAGGGAGGGTATTTAAAGCTATGGGAATGGACAGAGTGGAAGAGAGCACAGGACTGGGACTTGCAGCATTGAATATCTAGATTTCGAGAAGAGGAGGAGTTGACAGATGAGACAGCAAATGAGATAGGCCAGCAAAGTGGGAGGGACACAAGGCAAGTATGGTGCCAAGGATGCTAAAGAGGAGGGGCTGTCAACTGCATCAATTGATAATAACAAGTCGAGTAAGATGACAGAGAAGTGACTAATGTATTTGGAAAGATGGAGTTATTACTCATCTCAGCAAGACAGTTTTATTAGACTGGGAGCTCCTCCACTGGAGCTGAAGAGAGGATGGACGGTGAAAGTGGAGATATGCATGGACATCTCAAAGGCAGCACCTGATACTTGGCACTCTCTCCTACCCCTCTCTCCCTAAATTTTGATCTTTATTGGGGTCCCAAGCTAGAAATCTGGGAGACACTCTCAAGTCCTTCCTCTCAGATCGCATAGGCTATTATTTACAGTTATTCCCATTTTATCTTCTAAATAATTACTGATTGTTTCTTCTGTGTCATTTCTGCTTTTTACTGCTATTAGGCCCTTGCTATCTCTAATCGTTCCGACTGTAGCATCTTCCTAGTAATCCTCACAGTTTTCAGCCTCTAGCTTTGATACCCTCAAAATTCTCTTGGTAAAGCCTGAGAGCCCCCAGAAAGCGAAGTGGTGCTGTGCTGGCAGATTGATTTTTTTTTTTTTTTTTTGTTAACACAAAGCTTGCAGTCCTGCTGCTGTCTTCGAAATCCTTGCATGGCTCTTTTTGAAACCGGTTTAGTGTTTCTACTAGAGTTCCTCCTCTCTCGTTCAATACAAACACATACATACCCAGTTCTGTTTCACTCTTTTGTCTTTCTTATCCCTCGTAACTGCCCGCCCTCCAACGAACCCGCTCAAACAAGCACCGCGACTGGCTCACTGTCACTCATTCTAGCCTGGGTTTCAACTTCAAGGAGCGTCAGCGCCTCTCACTCCCTTGCCCCAAGCTGGTTAAACTGTACACCTTTTCTCCCCTTTTCAAATGCCCTTCCCAGACATTTATATGGAATTCAGTGCCATTTTCTGCTGCTGTTCTCACCGCATTCATTCATCATGTTGAGTTTTAAAAGTACTAGATTCTGTCAATTTCTCTAGCGGAACTCTGGAATCTTTGAGGTCAGAGAGCTTGCCTCAATCCATTTTGTATTACCAGTACGTGACACACGGCTGGACACACCAGAAGTTGTCCGACCAAGTTCGTGGGTATTAAAGGTGGTCAAAGACAATGGGGAGACGAGTGCTGGGAGAAGGGCAGCGCGCGTCTTGGCGACCCCAGCGCAGGTCTGGTGAGGAGCGGAGAGGGAGCCTCGCACTTTCTCCTCGCAGAGCTGCGCAGAGTCTGAAATAGGTGTACGCATCAACAGGGCAGGAAACGAAAAGACAGTGCGGTAATTGGTGGAAAGCTGGAAGTGGGCGCCTCCGGGGCCTCAGCCCCACGAACACAGTCACCCATGGAAAGCGAACTGTAGCGCGCCCTGTGATCACCCGCCCGGTGCGCCTTCCCAGCCCTCTCGCGGCCGCTCACGTGGGCGTGGCCGTGCGAGACCGGCGGGGGCGTCACGCACTCTCATCACCCCCCGGTGCGCCTTCCCAGCTGTCTCGCGGCCGCTCACGTGGGTGTGGCCGTGCGTGACCAGCGGGGGCGTCACGTGAGCGCCTGGAGTCATGTGATCGCCGTCTGGGCTGCGCTCCGCGGGCGCTGCTTCCTGCCGGGTCTAGGAGTTGTCACCGCTTTCCCTTCTCCGTCTGCGGCCCGCGCAATGGAGGAGGAGGATGAGGAAGCGCGGGCGCTGCTGGCTCGCGGCCCTGACGAGGCCGACAGAGGTACCCCCGCCGCCCCCCGGGGCCCTGCCGGCCCTCTGCGACCCCAGTCGCCTGGCGCACCGGCTTTTGGTGCTGTTACTGATGTGCTTCCTTGGCTTCGGTGAGCCGGGAGGGTCGTGGGGGAGGTTGGGGCTGATCTTTAAGGAATTCCTGACTTTCTCTTGAGGTAGATCGTCATCGTGGTCACTGGTGCCACTGGGCCCCAGCGCGGCTTCTGTCTTAAGCTCCTCATTTTCCCTTTGCGGCTCCACCCACACCTGTGGCTGCTGCTAGTTACTCCACGACCGGTACGTGGAGGTCGAGGGACTGCGCTGGGCGAGTTTTGTCCCGCTCCTTTGCTCTTCAAGAAGTCCCAGGGGCTAGCAACTCGCCCTTGAGGCCATAGATTTGAAGGTAACTCTAGATTTTCAGGGTTGCTCTCTTGGCACACGTGTTCAGAGGAAATTCAGAAAGCTTTAACTGTTCTTAAACGACTTTTGTTTGGTTTTTGGTGAGACAGGGGCTCGCTCTTGTCACCCAGCCTGGAGGGCAGTGCTGTGAACGTGGCTCACTGCAGCCTTCACCACCTGTGTTCAAGCGATCCTCCTGCCTCAGCCACCCAGGTAACTGGGACCACACACAGGCACCACCATACCCAGCTATTTTTTTAAAATTTATTTTTTTAGACACCGGGTCTTGCTATGTTGTCCAGCTTTTAAAAAACATGAATGACTTTGGCAATCTTATATATTTCTCACCCTCTTTGAGAAAATGTATGAGTGTGTCTTGCTGATAACTTCAGTGAGTGGGTAAGTTCTCTTAATTTTCACTCTGCCACTGTGAAGCAATCATACTGGACTGGACTTGTGGTAGTCTTGACAGTGGTTTGCTTCACTTATGATATCTGATGACTCTGAAAACCATTTCTTGATAATTAGAAAAAAATTTTCCTTCCTATGTTACAGTTTTTAATTTATTAAGCAACTAGTCTAGTATGAATTTGGTATGCATGTGTTTTTCAGGAGGCTAACTGGAGCGCATGTAATCAGCAGGTTTAAGAATATTATGGTGGATAACTATGCTGCTGCAGGACCGTATAAGTAGACATGAAGGATGCTTTGGGTTTGGTTTCCTTGCAACTCTTTTTGCCCCCCTCTCCCCTGTTTTTTTAAAAGATGATGTCCATCCATTAGCTTTAAAGCATGACATTGAATCCCTTAAAAGCGATTAAAGCAGAGTTTAGAAACAACAACAACAAGAAAAAAAAAAAAAAAAAAGAAAGAACAACAGTAAAACATTAAAAAATTGCCCCTACTCAAGCAGACAGTTTTTTGGTAGATTCTGGCTATCTGCCAAGGTTTCAGAAACCAGATTCCTACCTTTCTAATGACAGTTTTTATTGCCATTAGAACCAATAGCCTCGTGTACTTGTAGAGTTAGTAGAGCTATGGAGGCAATATTATCTTGTAGCCTACTAAGGAATCTAAATTATTTTATCTTTAAAATAAATCTGAGTGCATGATCAGATCTCTCCCGACTTCTCTCTTTCTAATCCCCCCCAAAACATGTTTTAATTTAATCCTTTAGAATTCTCAGTTTTTTTTTTTCTTCATTCCTGGCGCTATATTCACTAAATTATTTGATTTTGGGTAGTTTGTAGAATTAGACAACTTGTTTCAAATATTGGTTTTGTCAGAATGGTTATACTCCATTCCTTTGTTTCTAAGCAAATGTTATTAGGAAACTTAGGTTGTTTGTAATGTTTTTAGTGTATGTGTGTTTGTAAATAAGAAAATAAAATATAGATGTTTCATTAAGATGTTAATAATATGTATGTGAAGCATGATGAAAGTAAAATAGAAAAACATTTAATTGTTGATTGTTAACTTTTTAATTCAGGTTCCCAATAATTGCTGTATATGAATACTACTAACTTATAGAAATTATTGGATACAACTTAGAAAATACCGGTGGATAAGGAAGTGGTTCAGAAATGTTTCTGTCGTGTCAACCCATAGTATCAGCATTCAGAATTGTAATTTCAGTAGTAACTGCAACTTGAAACTTTTATATAGGAACTATTATTACTTACAAAGTATTTGCTCTTTTCTAGGCAGCTATTTTTGCTATGATAATCCTGCTGCCCTTCAGACCCAGGTTAAACGGGTAAGTTGATTTTTCACCTTTATTTCTTTTGTTTCCTTTAAAGCAAGTGTAGCTGTGGAGGTATTATCAACCCTTAGGAGGCCCAGTTTGAAGAGTCCACTGACTCTGTTTTGACATCAGTAGTCACCAGATCCACGAGTTGCAAAAGGTGTTTTTAAGTTGAAACGAGCTACCTACCACAAATAATTCATTGATAGTGCATATGTGACTTGGAATTGTTTCAGACCCTAGATAAATAATTATGTGGTATTTCCACAGTATTGCCAAAAATATGAGCAGGTTTTTGTTTGCATTTTACTCTCCCAGCTCTTAGTCATCTGAATGACAAATGATTTGTGAAGATAGTTTTTTTGCCTCCTTAAATAGATTTTAGTTGTTACTTTGTTTTTTAAATGTGGACTGATTGCAGAGGATTGTCCATGTCAGAATTTTTAGTCTGGTTTTGTATTGTAAAAATATACTTGATATTTACAGTTTTTTAGGTATTTAGGTAGTCTTTTTTCTTTGCAGTTTCTTTTTAACCTTTGTACAGGGAAAATGCATTTCTCTTTCATTCATTCTAGAATGAAAGAAAAAGAAAGTAGGAACATGCTTGACAGGATGGAGAGGGTAGGGTAGGTAGGGATAGGCTACGATTATCCTTGTATATGTGAGAGGAGTCCACATATACAAGGATAATGAATCCTGTGCCCTACCTACCCTACCCATGAAGCCCCTGAAATGGCATGTGAACTCAAGAAGTTCCCAGGGGTCCCAGGTGTGACCATTTTTCTGGGCTGGGGCCATAGCTTTCATGAGATTCCCAAGGAAGTTAGTGACTTACAAATGATTAAAAAAACTTGCCCTTTACAGAAAGAAGACTGTAACTACTTCCTATTTTAGATTGTCGTATTTTGATTTGTTAGTTGGTAAACTTAACTATTTGGAAAAAAAATAGTTTTATTTTCTCTCCATATAGGATATGCAAGTGAATACCACGAAATTCATGCTGCTGTATGCCTGGTATTCTTGGCCCAATGTAGTTTTGTGTTTCTTTGGTGGCTTTTTGATAGACCGAGTATTTGGAATACGGTAAGCTTGAAAAAGTGTCACCTGTGGGTAAATCTTACCTGATTGTTAGAAAAATGCAGAGCTAGATTAAGGTATTTCTAGAAAGAACTGAATAAACTTCTGTATTAACTGTGGTAGTTTGCATGAGTTTTTAAAAAAATGAATTTTATATCTCGGGAATTGGTTTTTGGAATTTGGTATTTCAGTTTAGGTCAGGACTAGTAAATGCTGTTGATATAAGGTAATTCAGTTATCTATAGGAAAATTATATTCACTCTTGGGATCAGATAAACCAGGTTCTGAATCTCTTCGTTGCCACTTGCTCATCTTCCTGGCTGTTCTGAGCTGTTTGCAGTTTCCTGAGCTTCAGTTCTCTCATTGCTAAAATACAGATGATTCCTACCTTGCAAGGCAGTTCTAAGGACTAAGTGAGAGATGAATGTAAAGTATTTGGCACATGGGTGGTATGTCCTTCCTCCAGCCCCAGTGAGATTTTCTATTTCTGCTTTTCTTAGGGTGTAACACATTTTGTGACCACTTCTATTAGATGCTGAGGAAGGAATAACACTATAAGCTTTGCCATTGTTCATCCTTATTATTGTGTGTTGTTAGTGGAACTGAAGAGGAATATAGACTGGGAATATTTTCAGAAGGCAGAGACCAAGATGATGAAAGGTCTTCAAACCGTGTCTGGTGAATAAAGATTAATGAAACTTTAAGAGTTTATACCTGGGGACTAACCTTTAAAATTTTTGAAGAGTTAGAATATGAAGGAAGAATTAAGTTTATTTTGTTTGGTCTCAAGAGAGAGAATTAGCTTGAAACTTCTGGAGAACAGATTCCTTTTAATATGAAGAGTTTGCTTGGTCAGATTATCAGGAGGTGACAAAAATTATCTTGGGACCATTGTGAGTTTTCCAGTGTTAGAGAACATTCAGTAGAACACAGTGTGGCCATTTCACAAGGATCTGGAGAGAGATTTAAGTTTAAGAAGTATGGTTCACACTGATGGCCTTTAAGGAATCTTCTAATACTGGCATTTTATTATTCTAGGGGAACATTAATCAGATGTCCAGATTGTAGGATATTAGACTTGTATAACGTGGTTGATATTTGTCCTTTTAAAAATAGGTTTTAGTTATCCAGAATTATAACCACTTAACATTACTTACTGTAAAATTCCTTGAAATCAATCTTAAACACTTACTAGAAATTTTATAAAGAATTTACGTTTTTAAATAGTTTTGACCCTGGGAGCTTCTTGAAGATTAGTTGATTAGTTTTATTTAAGAGATGGTAATGATTTAAACTAATATATGCCATTGCTAAAGCCTCTGGAATCCCCTTAGAAGTCTAGACTTCTGTAGATTAGCATTCAGCCTAGGAGAGTTGCTGGCTTCATAGGGAGATGAGCCCTTTATTTTTCTTTCTTTGGAGGGAATACAGAGTGGGCAAAGAAAACCAAAGTGAATTATTACTAAAGGACTTTGTGATTACTAATACTAATATAAACAGAAATTAAGAATTTTTTTGTCTTTCCCTTTCCTTTCTCTTTCTCATTCTTATTCTTTTCTTTTCCCAAACAGATGGGGGGCAATCATTTTTAGCTGCTTTGTTTGCATTGGACAGGTAAGGAAGACCAAAACATTTCATTGATTATTGACAGTGACTTTTAAATTCTTATCTAATTAATTCCACTGGCAAAGATGTGTTTAATTAATGCCCAGCTTAATTAAGCAGAACCCATAAATGCCCATATGATACAATCCATAGTCTATTTTAAGCCTTGAAATAAATGAACATCAATATTTTAACTTCACAGATTTATTAAGGAGGAATATTAAAACCATTGTAGAAGCTGCGATTTATCATGTTACTTTTTGCTTCTCTTTAATACCTTGAATTTACTTTTTCATTGATTTGACATTAACTTCTACATTATAGGTTGTTTTTGCTCTGGGTGGAATATTTAATGCTTTTTGGCTGATGGAATTTGGAAGATTTGTATTTGGGTAAGTAATGCATAATTTTATTTATCCTAATGTATTATTGTTTTAGTGTTCATCTCTGAAAGATTTTTAAAAAACATTGTCTCTTCTGGGGAATTACTTCACATCCTTGAAACCTACTTCTGTATAAGAGTATTTCTAAGTTGTCTTAGTTTTCCTTTTAAATAAGCAACAATTTTGAGTGGTCCTAGTCAACTCTGTGTGGGGTTTGAGTATTAAACAGTTCTCTAGAAAATGTTATTTTTCCTAGTCATTTTGCCTGTTTTGTTGTATTAAAGACTGATTTGAACCACATTTAGAAAAGTGTAGACCATCAATTTCTAGGTTAGTGATTCATGGACATTTCACTCTTTCTTAGCAAGTGATGTTAGGGTCCTTTCAACGTGTCCAAGAGTCTTGCTTGAATGAGCTCAATATGTGTAGGCTGATTATTCTGTGTGAATTCTTATAGACTAATTGTTCTACCTGAATTGCATTGTCTGTTCAGTGAGCCATATCATACAGTCAGTAAGCCTATTCTGAGACCAGCCTTGGGCTTGCTGCCCTGAGGGACCCAGATGGCCGAACTAACTCAGTCTTAAAAGTATAACTTATTCAAGCTTTGCACAGGTATCAGGAGCACGTAGACGTAGGTGACATGCCCCAAAAGTGAGACAAAGAAGCAAGTGAGAGAGAAGGGAAGCAGAATGTATGTAAAGATGTGACAGGGATTCAGAAACAGAAATGTGCTCAGAAATGGCCTTACAGATAAAGTAGGCCTTGACAGAAGGACAGGATTTGGACTAGTAGAAGAGAGAGAAAGTATTTTTGGACTAGGACAGAGTCACAAGAAATAAGACTATTTCTTAGTTGTCTTAAGACTATTTATTTCTTAGTCCTTAATACTGAGGAGGGCTCGGTGTAAGGATACTGAGGAAGGAAGCTCCTAACTGAAGGCCCTTGGAGGAGAATCATAAATATTGGAACTTATCGAAGGAAAATTATAACCCAGGAAGCAGGAGACTGTTGAATATGGAAAGTGAATGGGAGGACTGACTGATGGAGAGCTTTGCGTATTGTTCTGAAAAGTGTGAATTTTTATGTTTTCACAAAGCATTGACCACTTTTCCCACATCTGCATTTTGTATAATATTGATGGTGATGTAGTAACCAAGGCTCCTTTTACTGCCTGTCAGGGTTATTATTGCAGCCTATCATATGACTCCAACACTTAGCAGTATAAAACAATAATTTCCTTATGCTCATGGGCTTTGTGGGCAGGAATTTGGACAAAGTATAGCAAGGACAGCTTGTCTTTGCCCCCAATGTCTGGGGGCAAAGATTCATGGAAGGCTGGGGCTGGGATCATCTGAAAGCTCATTGACTCACACATTTGACACCTGGACTGGGATGCCTCAAAGGCTGGGACTGCTGACTGGGCCACTTACATGTGGCCTCTCCTTGTGGGTTGCTTTCTCATAGCATGGGGGGTAGTGGTTCAGGGCTCCAAGTGCCAGTGTTGGAGTGAAAGGGTGATGTCACCTTTGATGAATGAGCGTTGGGATCACACTGCCTCATTTCCACCATATTCTGTAGGTTGCAGTAGTCACAAGCCCACCTGGCCTCAAGGGGAGGGTACAGAGACCCCATCTCTTGATAGAAGTGCCAACATTTTCAACTGCTGCATTGCTAACTATAGTATTTCTTTAAAGTTGTGACTTCTATGTGTTTTTTTTTTTTTTCTCTATTTTTAGGATTGGTGGAGAGTCCTTGGCAGTTGCCCAGAATACATATGCTGTGAGCTGGTTTAAAGGCAAAGAATTAAACCTGGTGTTTGGACTTCAACTCAGCATGGCTAGAATTGTAAGTATAATGAAACGCCTGATGAAGCCAAATGGGAAGCAAAAGATTAAATCTTATAGTTATCTCTTAAAAATCACAGGATGAAATGTATTTGTGTATGGTAAATTAGATATTAACTTTTATGTATTTCTCTAGAACATAGCATAGCATTTCCCTTGAGTAAGGCATTTCTAACTTATTTAGTAAACAGTTTAAAATGGCATGTACATTAAATTAGTTCAAAGAATCTGAGGATAGGGAGGGATCTTATAAGTTTTTTTGTCTGATTTCTTACCCATTTTTGGCATCCCTGCTATGAACCTCTCCACATATGGCTGTCCAGGTTCTGTTTGCCATATTTCCAGGGATTGCAAGGTTGCTCTGTGATGCAGCAGCCCACCTACTTCAGTGAACTTTATGAAGCATAACCTCACATAGCAATGAAACCTCCCTTTACAAGTAGTTTTTACTGACGGCTCTTCTGCTCTCTGTAGGGAAAGCTTCCCTCCTCTGCTGTGCTGTGCTCCTCTGTAGACAGCTCTTAAGTTCTTGGTCATATGTGCTCATTTCCTGTGGTTGTCTGAGCCACGTAACATGGATCCAGCTCCCTTACCATGGTGCAGCCTCTCTGAACTTACCTCAGTTAGCCAGTAGTCCTGTTGGTATTTGGAACCTAGAAATGATCATGATATTTCAGGTTTGGTCTGATAGAGGCTACCCAGGGGCAACAACATTATGGTTTTTCTTTCTTTCTTTCTTTGTTTCAGACAGGGTCTCACTCTTGCCCAAGCTGGAGTGCAGTGGCACAATCTCGGCTCGTTGCAGCCTCGACCTCCCAGGCTTAAGTGATTTTCCCACCTCAGCCTATAGAGTAGTGGGGACTACAGATGTGCACCACCGTGCCCAGCTAATTTTTGTATTTTTTGTAGACACAACATTGTGTTTTTATTAATGCAAACTATAAGGTGTGTTGGCAGTCCCAAACCCCATTAGGTTTTTTTCCTCATAAATTCCCATGAATAGAGTATTAAAAAAATTTTTTTTTTGCCACTAAAAATCAAGCTTTCAAGTTTTGACTTTCAATGAGTGTCGTGAAAATACAACATAGTCTCAGGGAAGAAGAAATTCTATATAAAAAGCTTTTAATATAATACTTCATCATATGAGTATTTCTGTGTTTTTATACATGTAGGTTCTTTCAAATTTTTCACTATTATAAATAGTGCTGTAGTCTAACACTCTTGTTGTCAAAGTTATATGCATCTCTTTTAGTCTCCTTAGACTAAGTGGCTAGGATTGGAATTATTAAGTCAGCATATTTGTTAGGATGTCTGAGGACTGTTGAGACATATTTCCACATTATCGTCCCAGAGACGTTTACATCTCCATCTGTGGGATATGAGTGGATCCCTTTTATTGTAACATTGATAGTACAGGCTATTATTACTTTTTAAAAAAGTTACTGCATCACTTTGATAGGAAACATCTACATATTTGAATTTGTAATTCTTTGGTAAATAGTATGGTTTTCCATGTTTTCTAAATTTTGTCTATAACAGTATTCCCAGAGGCTTCATTACGAGTCTTGTGCAAGTCAAGATATGTTTGTGGCAGTTTGTGAATCTAGTTGTCTAACAACTTTTTAAAGAAGGAAGTGAAATCAGTTGAGTAAGACTCAACTGACTTCATTCTGGTTACTAGAACATTGGATTCTTTCGTATGTCATTTTAAGTTAATTATAATTCATTAAGCTGCATTTTGAGGAGCCCTAAGTTTCTGTCTTTCTCTATGTGTGCATATTCTTTTGATGATAGAGCTGATAGGATTGCTAATGGAAAATACGTGGAGTGTGGGGGAAACAACAGGGGAGCCCAGTATGACAGCACAGTTTTTGCCTGAACAACTGTAAGCGCCGTAACCTAGCTCTTGATACTCTGCCCACCATCTCCCAAACCAGCTCCTGCTGTAGTTTTCACATCCTCAGTTAAAGGCAGCTGGGTTTTGGGCATGTTAGATTTGACATGCCTGCCATTCATCCAAGTGGAAATGTTGAGTAGGCAGTTACATATACAGGTGTAGAATTCAGGGGAAAAATCTGGCCAAGTGATGTAAGTTCAGGAGCAAGGAAAATGCTACTTAAAATTGCAAAACTTGGTAAGATCACCAAGACTGTGAGTGTTGAAAGAAAAGAGATGATGTCAATTGACCAAGCCCTGGGACCCTTGCCACATTTGCAGATTGAGAAGATTGAGGTGGAGCCAACAAAAGGGCTCCACTGGGGGTGGGCAGAAAGGCAAGGGGGAAACTACAGGCTGTGGTATCCTGAAACCCGAGAAAAGAAATCAAGGTGGAGAGGTTGTCAACTGTGTGAAATGCTATAGTCAAACACTACTGAAGACTGAGAAATGTATATGCCTTCAACAATATTCTCACAGCAAATACACTAGCAAATTTTGCATGGCTGTTTTTTATAAAATGCAAGCTGCTGGCATTACTCAAATGAACGACAAGGTAAACAGAGACCTACTGGAAGCTTTCTCCAGTATCACCAAAAATGTAAGTTCCACAAAGATAGGATGTTGCCTTAATTATCCTTTCATTCTAAAATATCTATTAAATAACTATTTATAATCTCTATTAACTATTTAAAATATCTATTAAATAAAATAACATGACCTGGCTTAGCAAGTACTCAATAAATGTTTGCTGAAATAATGAGTTTTAAAGTAACGATAGTGTAGGAAAATCAAAAGGTGCTGGATCTCCAATCCCAAGCTAAGACATGAATAATAAGAAAAATGAGAAGTCCATTGAAGATATGTGGATATGCTAATAATTCAAGTGTCTAAACAAATGAAACTCAATAGCTCAGGCAATAGAAAAATCATGGAGAGGTAAATCCAGGACCCTGCCGAGGCTGCATAGGGAGCAAGAGAAGCACAAAAAAGACGGAATCTGTGCCACCCCAGCAGCTCTATGATGGAATAGCTCTTGGCTGTTTTGATCATAAAATCATCTTACATGGACCCTAAATACATAAATCAGATAACAGTTGAGCAGCTTTGGCTGCAACTGAGGTGGATGCCTGAGATCTGACTCATTTCTCCTCCTCAAGATCTCGCTATCACTCTCATAACCCCTAAACTGCCTCTAAGAAGCCTCTGAGATTGCCTTCTAGAAACTCAGTACAACTTATATGCAAATATATCTATGCTCTGACCACTTCCCACACCACACCCACTGCTAACCGCCCAGGGCTGGGCCCGCTCATCTCTGTTTTGGATTATTGCTATAGCTCCCTAACTGGTGCCTTTGCTTTATCTTGTGGTCTGCTTTGAATATAGAGTGAGTGCCAGAATGAGTCTGTCAAAAGTGTCATGCCACTTCTCTACTCAAACCCCAGTGGCTTTCTCTCTCACACAGAATAAAAACTGAAAGTTCTTCTGTAGCTCCGCTTCCCACCATTTCCTCAGTGGGACCTCATCTCATCCTCTCCCTTTTCCATTTGCACTGTTCCAGCCTCTGCTCTCCTTGCCATTCCTTGAACTCTCCAGGTGAGCTCCTCTTGGGGCCTGGTGCAGTGGCTGTTCCCTCTGCCTGGAGTGCTCTTCCCTTAGGTATCCCCACAGTTTTCTGCAAGTTTATACTCCAAAGTCACTTTCAGCTGGGAGGCCTCCACTCCCAATTTTATATTCTCTTTTCCAGCTTTTTTTTTTTTTCCCCATTTTTAAAAAGTACTTGCTGATATTTAATATACTAGATATTTTACTTTTTTTGCCAAAAAAAGTTGGGTATTTTTACCAAAGAAAGTTGGATATTTTAATGCTTTATTTATTTTTTTTAGACGGAGTGTCACGCTGTTGCCCAGGCTGGAGTTCAGTGGCACAGTCTTGGCTCACTGCCACCTCTGCCACCCTGGTTCAAGTGATTCTCCTGCCTTAACCACCCAAGTAGCTGGGATTACAGGCGCCTGCCACCATGCCCAGCTAATTTTTGTATTTTTAATAGAGTTGGGATTTCACCATCTTGGCTAGGCTGGTCTTGAACTCCTGACCTTGTGATCCACCCGCCTTGGGCTCCCAAGGTGCATAACTTTTACTGTCTTCTTTATGGACATTCAGAGGAAGATGTTTTTCCCCCAGATTTCAGTGCCAGGAAAAGTTGTGTTTTTCTGAGTTACTGGTATATTTTGTCTTAGGTACTCTGGATTTTATAACTCATGTTTCACTTTTGCTTTGGATGGTAAGAAGTTCTACATGTACTGTGTTATTTTTTATACTAGCAGTTTCTAATAAATAGGCTGGGTTTTTTTTTTTGTTTTTTTTTTTTTTTGTTTTTTGCTGTGGTAACTATCTGTTACCTTTATCTTGGTTTGTCAATTTTTTCTTGTAGTGTTTTTTTAAGGAAATTACCTCCTGTTTAATTTGGATCCTATTATACCTATTTCCCTGAGCCACCACAAAGCCCTTTTTTTGAACAAAGCAGAGGTCTATATAATTGAAAATACTGCTGTTGGTTTTTTTCCTTCTCATTTAGGGAAGTACAGTAAACATGAACCTCATGGGATGGCTGTATTCTAAGATTGAAGCTTTGTTAGGTTCTGCTGGTCACACAACCCTTGGGATCACACTTATGATCGGTGAGTGAGTCCCATGTCCCACATCTCATCTCTCCTGAAAGCTTGTCATAGGAAGTATCGTAGCAGGGAGGAAGGAACACTGGAATTTGTGTCACTATGGTTATAGTTTTGTCTCCAGGGTTCTAATGAACTCTTTGACATAACTAGAAATAGGCTATCATTTATCCCATTTGTATATTAATTTCCACTTTCTGAAAATGGATTTAAAATTTATTAAAATGGATGGCCTTATTCCTTGTTGTCTACTTATTTTTATTTTGAAACAGAGTCTCACTCTGTCACTTAGGCTGGAGTACAATGTGGTGATCTCAGCTCACTGCAACCTCTATCTCCTAGGGTCAAGCAATTCTCCTACCTCAGCTTCCCAGGTGGCTGGGAATCCTGGCTCCACCACTGCGCCCAGCTAATTTTTGTGTTTTTAGTAGAGATGGGATTTCACCATGTTGGCCAGGTTGGTCTCGAACTCCTGACCTCAGGTGATCCGTCCACCTTGGCATCCCAAAGTTCTGGGATTATAGGCATGAGCCACAGTGCCTGGCCTGTTGTCTACTTTAATATTGCCATTTGCATCTCATACATAAAAGATTATGTATGTAAAAACTCTTTGAGAACAACCTGAAAATTTATTTAGGGCAGGTATTAATTAAAAGTCCATAGCATAAGGGAGAATCATTTCCTTTTAATCAACTACTGACCTTTTCAGTCCATGTGCCTGGAGGGCTTACATTTTATAGAAGTCTGGTGTGATATGATACATTTGAAAAACTGCTAAATTGTGAGTCAGAAGCCCTGGGCTCTAATGCTAGCTCTTACTAGTTCTGTCTTCTTGGACAAGAAAGTTGACCTTCTGTGTCTCAGTTTTCTTTTCTGTAAAAGTACAATTGTTTCAACAAGACTGTATAGGTCATTACTGTCCCTAAGTTCTATTGGCCCAAGGCTCCATGGTGCTGGTTGCTGGGTGGGTCACTGGGAAGTGCACGATGCCCCTCTGGGTTTACCCCTTTTGCCTTTTCTCTGGGCAGGCAGTTTGTCTAACAACCCATGGTGTGTATTTGGCTGTTTGCAGGGCTCTAGAGAGACCTGTGTGATGATAGGGTGAAAGCTCTGTGCCCAAGATATGCACATCTTTTATTCCATTTTTCCCCAATTTTTAAATTGACACAAAATTATACATATTTATGGGTACAGTTTGATGTTTCCATACACAGATACATTGTATAACAATCAAATCAGAGTGTATAGCATATCCATCACCTCATGCATCTGTCACTTTTTTGTGGTAACAACACTCAAAACCCTCTCTTCTAGCTATTTTGTAATATACAATATCTTGCTGTTAACCATAGTCACCCTACTGTACAATAGAACACCAGAATTTACTCCTTCTAATTATAACTTTGCACCCCTTGATTCATCTCTCCCTGTCTTCCTGTCTTCCATCTCCTCCCCCAGTCTCCAGTTAAACCACAGATCTACTTCTACTCTCAGGTTTTTTTTTTTTAGATTCCGAGTATGAATACTATTTGTCTTTCTGTGTTTTATTTCTTATAATTCCTTGATACATACAGCCTGGTAAAAGAGGACAATGGAGTGGTAATCCTAAACAGGCAAGCATATTTAAAGATTCTTCCAAACTCTCCCTCTCAAATCCTTTGTCTTACTTAAAACCTCCTTTTTACTCTTAAATGCTTCTTAGTATTCCATGTAATTTCCTCCACAATGGGGAATTTTAGAGTAAGACTTTTAGAGCCAGAAAAGACCTGTGCCATCATCAAGTCAAATCCTCTTATTTAAAACTGGGGAAATTGAATCTGAGAAAGCCTGTGTTCCATGTCCAAGGTGATTCAGCTTGTTATAGCTTATTTTGGAAATTCTTCCTGAGCAGTGTACCGTTATTCACTCTTGATCCTGATTTTCTATAGTGAGATGAGATTGGCATTAGAGAGATATGCTGTTCTCACAGGAAAGAGCTTGAGAGTACTGCGCTTTGGGAGGGTGGGGCTCTTGGGCTGCCAGAGCAGAGGAGCAAAGGCCGGGAACTCCGGGAAAGCATCGGAAGGAAGAGAGGTAGTTAAAGAGCCTAACCTGGCTTTCATCATTTTTTCCCTGGCATCCATTGACAATTGGTGCTTAGACTGAATTAAGAAATGAGGAGTAATTCAGTAGCTGGTTATCAGCTTTCTTTAGTCTGTATGCTGCATTACAGGACTAGTTTTTTCTAGTCTTTTCCTTCTGATCTTTAACTTTGAACTGGGAAATAATACAGTAAAAGCTACTACTGTTTGCTGGGTATTTAAATGTACTCTTCCTCTTCCTCTTCTGTCCTGATTTAGTAACTGTAGATTTTTCTCATGTCTTTAGGTGATATCCCTTTCAATTGCTGGTTTCTGCTATTTATGTAATGTACCTCTCTTTAGGAACCTTCAGTTTGGTTCTCTTGTCGGAATCTGTTTTTCTTTTTTTTTATTTAGGGGGTATAACGTGTGTTCTTTCACTGATCTGTGCCTTGGCTCTTGCCTACTTGGATCAGAGAGCAGAGAGAATCCTTCATAAAGAACAAGGCAAAACAGGTAAGTCTAAATGAAAAATGGGACTTCAGGAAACTATGGCCTTTGTGAGATTTGACAATGAGATAAGTTCCTAACGTGTTATAAAACCAGGTGAAGCTTAATACATGATTTTTTATTTTTTATTTCCAAATTGATTTTCACTTTTCTAAATTTTTAGATATATTTCTTTTCACCTTAAACCTTTTGGCAGAATTTATATTATTGATTGTTCTTTGTATATTTGCAAAATGGTTATTGTTCTTGGAAGGGAGCAGGGAAGGTAGATGCCAGTCTTAGGTTTTGCTTTTTTTTATGTTATGTGTATGTAAGTTTTCCCAGAAATAATGTTTGTGTGATTTACTAGAAAAGGGTTTTTTAAAAACTGAATTGCAAAGATTAATCATATGATTTTAAAATATAATCTTGATTATAGATGAAAGCTCCTTAGGTATGTAAAATTATGCTGATAGTGTCTTCCCTTTCTTCTTTAAGGTGAAGTTATTAAATTAACTGATGTAAAGGACTTCTCCTTACCCCTGTGGCTCATATTTATCATCTGTGTCTGCTATTACGTTGCTGTGTTCCCTTTTATTGGACTGGGGAAGTGAGTATTCTCTGTTTCCATTATTTCTTGTCTAAATTATCATGAGAGTTCAATCACATAAATGAGTTTTTAAAACAGTAAATCTTGCTTCTCTGGTTATACTTTATATTTTCACAGGAATTACTTTAGATCCTGGAAAGTACATTTTATTTTAGCTTAAGATTTAGTATTGGTTTTATACTTTTATTATTCTTTTGAAGAAATACCTGTATTAGTCTGTTCTCATACTGCTAATAGAGAACTGCCCAAGACTGGGCAATTTGTAAAGGAAAGAGGTTTAATTGACTCACAGTTCCATAGGGCTGGGAAGACCTCAGGAAATGTATAATTGTGGTGGAAAGGGAAGCAAACATGCCCTTCTTCACAAGGTGGCAGGAGAGAAATGAGTGCCAGCAGGGGAAATGCCAGATGCTTATAAAATCATCAAATCTCGTGAGAACTCACTATCATGAGAAAAGCTTGGGGGAAACCCACCCCCATGATTCAATTTCCTTCCACAGGGTCCCTTCCATGACTTGGGGGGGGATTATGAGGATTACAATTCAAGATGAGATTTGGATGGGATCACAGCCAAACCATTTCAATACCTAATAATTTTTGATTTGTAATATTGATTTGTTTTAATAGTTGATTTTAGACTAGTATTCTTTTTTATTCCCTCTTTATTCCTTGATTAGAAAGGCTCTTACTGCGAATGGAGACTGTTTATTGGTGCACTGTGACTGGGCACATCTCCATTTGTTAGAACTGTAATTCTGCCAGACTTAAATTCTGGGTTCAGCATGGATACAGGGAGGGGGAACAACACATACTGGGGCCTATAAGGGGTCGGGGGTGGGGGGGGGACTAGGGGAGGGGATAGCAGGGGGGTTGGGGGCTAAGGGAGGGGATAGCATTAGGAGAAATACCTAATGTAGATGATTGGGTGATGGATGCAGCAAACCACCGTGGCATGTGCATACCTATGTAACAAACATACATGTTCTGCATACACATGTACCCCATAAATTAAAGTGTGTATATATATATATATATATATATATATGAAATTTGGGGGTTCAAAGCAAATTCTTCCTTGCTTTATCCTCTACTTCTCTTTCCTTTTTCATTGGCAGCTGCTTAAGCTGAGCAATGTGTGTTTGTGTAGGTGTATGGTTTATACCCTTTAAGTTCAGGCTGTCCTTTTAAATAATCTGAGACGAGATCCCTATTTATTATTTAGCAAAGTAGCCATCCAGTACTGCTTTTAAGGAAAAGAAGGAGCCTGAAGTCCCTGTGGTAGTATATTTGATTTTCTGAAAATCTGTGTATATTGCTTGCTGCATACCAGAAAAGGAAAAAAAAAATAGGCATCATATTTTATTTAGTTTTATTTTATTTAGTAAACATTAATATAAATACTGAAGCTTCAGCAGATTGCTTTAACGTGAATATCAAATAAGGTGGGAAATGTATCAAGAAAGAAGTTAATTAAACAAGTTATTTTTATTCAACTTTATTTTTTGAAAACAGAGTAGTTCTCTCTAATATGCTAATTTATCTGTCTTTTTAATTTTAGAGTTTTCTTTACAGAGAAATTTGGGTTTTCTTCCCAGGCAGCAAGTGCAATTAACAGGTATTTTTATTAATTTTTAAGTGCCTATTGCATATGAAGTGTGGGTCTTTATAACCAAAGGTTATAAGAAGCAAAAAAGATGTATGTGACTTAAGTATTTTTAGTGTGAAACTGAGACTACATTGGGGCTTGAATTCCGAGTGGCCACGTTTAAGTTAGTGGAAAACCAAAGAAGTCTTGGACTGCTTTTTATATTTCTATTTTTAGATGACCATTTTATAAGAATGTTAAATGAGTTAGGATTTGCTTTGCCTGATATTGTCAGGACTTTCTTGATAGTCATGTTTGGCTGTGTTGCATTTCATGAAATGTCTTATGTTTTCTCTGGGCAGTGTTGTATATGTCATATCAGCTCCCATGTCCCCGGTATTTGGGCTCCTGGTGGATAAAACAGGGGAGGAACATCATCTGGGTTCTGTGCGCGGTAGCAGCCACTCTTGTGTCCCACATGATGCTGGCCTTTACGATGTGGAACCCTTGGATTGCTATGGTAACGTCTGTGTTAGCACGTGGTGGGCTCAGGGCTTCAGCAAGGAGTCTGTCATGTTCATCTAAGTAAGCACGCTCAGCAAATTCAGATGACAAGGCCTATGATAGTGGGGAAACAATGACTTGATTCCAATGTCTACAAAATAATTATTTTTTAAAGTATAATTATGAATTATTAACATATGAGGTGTCTTTTAATTTCATTTGGTGTATTTAACCAGTCAATTTCAGTGCTGAAAGAGAATTTGAAATAAAGTGGCCTTATAAAAGCCAGAATGCTTATTAGCCCCATTTGTTTTTCTAAATAAATGACTTAAAAGAAGGCATTCCATCATAGATGGCAAAAAACAAAACAAAACAAAACAAAAAACTATTGGACCAGTAATCATTCTTTTTTCTTTGACTTGCTTAGTAGGTTAAAAATTGATAATAAATTCAGGTTTTTATTATTGTTCTTCAAAACGTCATTTTTAAGACCTGAGGCCCTAGCGCTGCATTTCCTACCTGTTAATAAAGGAATATCTGGAACATAAATATTTGTGCAGTGAGTGGGAATTTCTGTAGAAGCGTTTCTGCAGATACAGTACAGACTCCTAGAAGTAGAGACGCTACAGCAGGGGGTTTGCATATTTAACCTCTTGGTAGAGACTGTAAAACTTCTCCAGTAACTTTCCACCCATATATAACTCCAGAAATAGGCAAATGTGACTTTTTTTAGCATCCTTCCTAGTTGTGGGCAATGGCATTGTGTTAATCTTTGCCAGTCTGATAGGTATAAGTGGTACTCATTTAAATTTAAGTCACAACATTTCTTTTTTAATTAAAGAAAAAGTCAGCATTAGGTGAGGTTTACCAAGCATTGGTGGTGGTCATTGGGTGTTGGTGACTCAGAGGTGGATGTTGGACTGCTGGCATGATGTGCCTTGATTGCCTGATCTCTAGTTCTCAATGAATACTGGAAAATTAACTTGCCTGAAACATGGGTAAGAAGTTTTAAAAAATTACCTTTATTTTCTTACTTGGTCCTTGACTGCATCTTGGGCCCCAGGCAATTATGTATGCCTATAATATGATGACAGGTGAAAATGGTTAAGACACTAGAGGGATACTGTTAGGGCATAGACTTTTTTGTATATTTTGAATATGAATTTTAGCCTACTCACAACAAAATTTGCTTGAATATTCATATGTTAACTACTCTGTCACGTTTGCTAATCTGCATTAAATGAAAATCACCTTTTGGTTAATGTAAGACCTTGACCTTTTTCTATGTTGCTTTCTATAGTGTCTTCTGGGAATCTCCTATTCATTGCTTGCCTGTGCATTGTGGCCAATGGTGGCATTTGTTGTTCCTGAACATCAGCTGGGAACTGCATATGGCTTGTAAGTATTTACGCTGTGGATCATGTATGTCTCTCTCTGCTGTGTCAATTTAATTATCATATAAAACTCCAGATCTGAATCTAGTTGTCATCAGCTAGTGGGACAGCTCTGAACCTGGAGATAACTGGAAAAGTCAGTGAATCTGTTTAAGATACTGTTGTGGCCACTAAAGCGCCTCCAGGAAGAGGGCGGGAGGAAACTAACGCGGAAGAGATCCTTGCTGACATTACGATCTCCCTGCCTGTTTAAGTAAAGCTTCTCAGTGAGAAGCTGAGTCCAGTCCCTGGCACAGAAAGGCAAAAGGGGGAAACCACACCTGTGGTTGGTGTTCACATGGCACTTCTTTCATTCAGCACAAAGGTATTGAGTCCACATTGCGCTTAATGCAGCAAGCTCCCTTACCTTTGAGCAGTCTAGTAGTGGAAATAGTTATAGGATAGAAACCAATCCAAAATCTAATCAAGTCATCTCTGGTTGAAAACATGTCTGAACACAAATAGTATGTGGTTCACAGATACTGATATTTATAGTGAAGTGTTAGCCTATGTGTGAAGACCTTTGAAAATGAAATGTGTCTTTATATTTCTGCCATTGTAGCATGCAGTCCATTCAGAATCTTGGGTTGGCCGTCATTTCCATCGTTGCTGGTGTGATACTGGATTCTCGGGGGTATTTGTTTTTAGAAGTTTTCTTCATTGCCTGTGTTTCTTGTGAGTATTTTGTGTGACAACATTTAGTTTCTTTTATGGCATAAGAGATTGTTCTTATTTTCACTTAGGCATATCTCCCAGATTTGCCATTCTTACCTGTGTATTAGAATTTCATAGCTGGTGACTTTCTAGCCCTCTGAAGATGCGCAGGTATTTTTCAGGAGATTCCTATCCTTAAAGGCAGTGATGGAGTTGGTTTCATATTTTGTTTTAACTATTTACAGTTTTTAAAAAACATTTTCCCACTTAAAGTGGAACAATTTGAAGAGTCCTGAGTATGTCCCTCGTGTGACTCTGTGGAAACATTGGTGTAATTTAGGTGTAAATGCTCATGGTTATTCATTAGGCAGTTTTAAGTGGCTTTTATTTTTAGTCTGTAATTTCATTGGTTTGAAATAGGAAGCATTAGGAAACTTGAAAAATTATGAAAATAAATTAGCATTTTTCCATAATCTTTACCATACACATAAATTTGTTTATCTGAAAAGAAAATTTTCCTTAACACATTAAGGTGTCTTTTATACTTCAGTATTGTGCTTAAAATAACAAACCACATTGACGATTTTATCAAACTTTGTTTTCATTTACAGGAAATAAAGTCTATATCCATACCTGAAGTGTGGTATTTGCAGATAATCACTTATGAGTTGCCCTGAATGCATTTTATTATCTCATAAATAAATATGCACGTCAAGTTTTAAAGATAAATGTTTAGAAAAGTGGGTCATGTAAGAATTTCAGATGTTAGGTCATAAAATGTTGTCTATTTTTGATGCTGTAGCATGTGGTTAAATATAAGTCCACAGTTCAACACGCATATTTGGGTCTCAGATGAAACACTGTGCCATTTGGAAATGTTTTTCTATTATTTTATTATTGCTACTTTCTTAGAGATAGGATTTGTCTCTGTCACCCAGGCTGGAAAGCAATGAAGCAGTCACAGCTCCCTGTAACTCTGAACTCCAGGGTTCAAGTGATCCTCCCACCTCAGCCTCCATAGTAGCTAAGACTACAGGTGTACACCACCGTGCTTGGCTAATTTTTAAATTTTTTGTAAAGATGTTGTCTTGCTCTGTTGCCCAGGCTGGACTTGAACTCCTGGCCTCAAGCGCTCCTCTTGCCTTTAGGATTACAGGCATGAGACAAAATAATAAAATAATAGGGCTGCCCTATTATTTTAAAGTAAATTAAACAGTGTTCTTCACTTATTAAGGGAAAAAGCTAAGGGAAAACTTGAATTTTGAGGTCTTGACTCGCTGTGGGCTTCTGGGAGTCTAATGATCACATTTTAATGTTTGGTTACTTAAAATTTATAAAATGGACATGGTATTTTTACACCAAAAACCCTCAAAAGATTACTGTTTGGCTTTCTCTAAAATGATAAACAGTCGGGGGCTGGCAGGAGTTTTGGTAAGTCCTGGAAAGCACCAGCACTGAGAAAGGGAGAGGAAAGAGGGGGCAGGGCTGGCCTGTGGCTGGGGTGGCTCTCTTTTTGCAGGGGCCTCAACTTCTTTGTTTCTGGCCCTGCCACCCCCTGGGCTGAGTAGCTCTTGGAGAAAACACTGTGTAACTTATTTTTAGTGCTTTTGGAAAATACAGTAATGTGAAAATAATATTTTTATTTTAAATGCCAATTAATAAAGGTTTGTGTCTAAGCTTCACTTCATAATTGTGATTACATAGGAATCATTGAGAAGAAATACATATTTTAAGGACCCTATGTTTTTTCACTCCTAGTGTCACTTTTATCTGTGGTGTTACTCTATTTGGTGAATCGTGCCCAGGGTAAGTCGAAGATCTGATATTTGCTTCTCAAACCACAGTGGTCATCTTTTGGGATCTGTGGGTTGTCTGCCTCTTCGGGGGGCCAGTGCTTTAGTTCATACGGTAATGACTTTCTGTTCATAATAATGGAAACACATGTAATTATATAATACATAGTTATGCTTTCTGGACCTTCACATTTATTAAAATTGCTGTCATTTTTTAAATCTTCTAGCCAGATCAGTTTCTTACAAAATCTTAGATGTTATTTTTATACTAGCATAAAGAAATACAGCATTTACAAAGTAACCTAAAGCCTTTCTGTGTTATTGTCCTGCATTAAAAAAAAATAAGAACTAAGCAAATTTATAGCTATAATTTACATTTTAGGTTGCAGATGTTTGGTTTAGAATTAGAAATTAGAGATTTTTTTTCTAATTCATACTATGTGTATTAGTGCATTTTTTTGTTGTTCTTTATAAGATTTTATGTTGACCTTAGTAATTTTTCTAACTGCTTGCTCCTAAAGGGTATTATATATTTAGTAGAATATAATATACAGCTGCTTAAATAATTTTAGGTCATTTCCTTTTTTTTAAAATAGTTTTCTTTTTTTTTTTTTTTTTTTTTTTTTTGACAGAGTCTCACTCTGTTGCCCAGGCTGGAGTGCAGTGGTGCGATCACAGCTCACTGCAGCCTCAACCTCCCAGGCTCAAGTGATCCTCCCACTTCAGCCTCCCAAATAGCTGGGACTATAGGACTGTGCCACCACACCCAGCTAATTTTTAAATTTTTTGTAGCTATGAGATCCTATTATGTTGCCCAGGCTGGTTTCAAACTCCTGAGCTCAAGCAATCCTTCCGCCTTAGCCTGAGATTTACAGGCATGAGCCACCACATCTGTTCATTTCCTTTAATTTCTCTTAATTTTTGCTATTATTGAATATTAATACAATGTCCTGATTAACAACACCTGAAGCAATACCTAAGTCCAAACTTAAAAGAATGCTTAAATCAAGGGATGATTATTTATATCACATAAGAATTCCATTTTTTCCCTTTGGGAACGTTCCAGTAGATAAACTATTTCTTTTTCATCATGCATAGCTTTTTCTGTTACTTAAAATACAGTATATCTGTGCACATGGTTGCATGTGTGTGTGTATGGTTGAAATTTGCTTATTGATAATACTTATATGGAAAATATTCTGTGTTTATTTGTGTCTTAGGTGGGAACCTAAATTATTCTGCAAGACAAAGGGAAGAAATAAAATTTTCTCATACTGAGTAAGTATAAAAAGGTTGAAAAGTTGTCTTTATTTTGGAAATCTTAAATATGAGCATTTCATTTCAAGGTTTGGGCTTTGAACTTTTTGTTTGAGTCTCACACCTGTCGTCCAGGCTGGAGTGTAGTGGCACAGTTATAGCTCACTGAAGCCTCAACTTCCTTGGCTCAGGCGATCCTGCCATCTCAGCCTCCCAGGTAGCTGGGACTGCAGGTGTGTGCCACCACGTCTGGCTAATTTTTTGTATTTTTAGTAAAGATAGGAGTTTTGCCATGTTGTCCAGGCTGGTCTAGAACTCCTGGCTCAAGTGATCTGCCTGCATTGGCCTCCCAAAGTGCTGGGATTACGGATATGAGCCACTGTGCCTGGCCTGGGCTTTGAACTTCTAACAGATTAGTCTTTCTTGAGTTTTGAGAGCTATTATGTCTGGTACTATTATAACAAAATTCTTGCTTGATTCAGAATATTTAAGGATGGATATTAAGGCTTAAAATGAAGGAAAAAAACTGGGTTTAAGTTGCCCTCTGAGAGAGAGAGAGAGAGAGACAGAAAAAGAGAGAGGAGAGAGAGAGAGAGAGAGAGAGAGAGAGGTATCTATAGTACTTGTAGTTTATTGGAGGAAAGGCCTTTGTCCTAAGTTCCTGGGCTGGGCTTACCCTTCCATTTTCTCAGATATTTTCTTTTTTTTAAGTAGTGGATAATTTTTCATCTTCTGGTACCAATATGTGGTTCTGTGTTCTCTGACTCATTTGGAAGAGATTTGAGTATATAGCATGGTGTTTAACTTATTTTTTTCTAAAAGTATATACTGAACCATAATAGTGATTCTGTTTCCTGTTATTTCTAATATTTTTAGACACTGAAGTTTTTATGATTTTAAACATTTATTTGTATATATATACCATGTGGTTGTAAGTTTTCTGACCTTTGACTAGGTTAAAATCTGGTAGAACAGTCTGTGTTTTTGAGATGGGATGGCTTTGGTCATGTCAAAATCACTTTTAACAAATACATCTTAAAATAATCGTAAATATGAGTTTTTAATATCTTTATGATAGTCTCATGTTAAAAGTTTGGAAACAATATAAATGTCTTAGAGTAGGGGAAATGGTTAAATATATTATGACACATCCGTGTAATATGTTGTTAAAATCATGTTTTAGAAGGATTTTTAATGTCATAGATGCTTAACATGCTGTATATGAAGTAAACAAAAGATAAAAATGCAAATATAATATCCGAATTTTATCAAGAAAAAGTATGCTGTCAATTGCTGGTCTTAAACCCAATTACTTATGTAGTAAAAAAATAGAAAAAAATACCACTAGAAATAACCTCAAAATTATAATTAAAACCTCAGACTATTAATTAAAACCTCAGAATATTTTTCAGATTTTCTACATTGATCTTTTGTGACTTTTAGAATCAAGAAGAGTTAAAATACTCAGAAAAATTATGTAGCTTACTATTTGCTATTACATGTCTTGTAATGCTTATGGTTTTCATTTTGTAAGCCAGATGAACTTCATGTTTTTTTCTTCCTCTTTTTGATAATTTATTGCATTATGTTTTGCAGATGAGAAGTTTAAATGAATGTGTCATGAGAATGGACTTAACACATCATTGGTTTGAAAACCTCCATTTAAAAAAATTTAGAGTTTAGTCACTAGAAAAAATAATGGACTGGAAAGTTATATTTACATCCATATATACCTATTTCAAAGTGTATTGGTAAGGATTATTGTAGCCTGTGTCTTTTATATTGTATGTTGCTGGAGAATTCTACTTTTAGTAGGCTAATCAATAATGAAAGGGTTAGAAAATTGCTCTGGGACATCCAGGTGAACTTCAGGAAGGACAGTGAAAAATAGAAAACATTGGAGCTTCTGTTGAGATAATCTTCATTAGGTATATACCTTAGGGATATCACCTTTTCTTTTCTTTTTTTTTTTTTTTGAGATGGAGTCTTGCTCTGTGGCCCAGGCCGGAGTGCAGTCGCGCAATCTTGGCTCACTGCAACCTCCGCCTCCTGGGTTCAAGCGATTCTCCTGCCTCAGCCTCCTGAGTAGCTGGGACTATAGGCACGTGCCACCACACCCGGCTAATTTTTTTTTGTATTTTTAGTAGAGATGGGTTTCACTATGTTGACCAGGCTGGTCTTGAACTCCTGACTTTGTGATCTGCCTGCCTCGGCCTCCCAAAGTGCTCTGATTACAGGCATGAGCCACCGTGTCCAGCTGGGGATACCGCCTTTTGTCTTATAGCTGGAAAAAAACTTTGAGGGGAACAGAAGGGCTACATTATACAAAATAAACAATGGCATTTTCATAGGCCTTCCTTTTAGTGGTAGGGCATAATGCTAGGGAATATGTGAAGATGTTTTTATGAAGTCTTTCTGATCACAACCAGTAGCTTGTGCTCTACTCTGTAGTTACGTGGATTGCTGAGCGATGACCCTTTTGAATTTCTTATTTCTGTGTTACTGAGGACCCTAATCACTTAGGGACATAATTTTGTGGCACAAACTTTCTGTAAAGTTTTTCTTATAGTCTAATTAGTAACTAAAAAGTGTTCTTCAAATTATAATTGCCTATTTACATGGATAAATAAAAACACTGTACAAAGAGTACTTGATGTCTTCTTTTGATTTTAAAAAATACAAAATCCTTGATTTTAACTTTTATTCATGCAGAAGATTATCTAGAAGAAAACCCAAGTTAGAATAAAGAAACCTTGCCCAATTACAGTCATTGAAAGATTGTGGGGTAGCTTTTTCTCCAGAGTAGAACTTTAAGTAACATTTGTGGTTTTTTTATATTAAGTAAAATGTGAATATGAAGCTTCTCTGATAAACTTTAAATACTTTTTAATGTTTTTCAGCCTTAACATATTATTTGTTAAAGTCAAGGAATGCAGATATTTTAGACAAAATACGAAACCAATGTGTTTAGCTGATTGTATTGTTTACAGTACCTGGCATGACATCGTAAGCTTAAATGTTCGGAAACAGATTGAAAGTACGTTCCTTATGCAAGGTAGCTTGGTAGCTTTATTTACATCTGTTTACATCTGTATTTCTGACTTACAGTTTATTGTGTTGATGTGGTTTGTCTCTGTGTCCCCACCCATATCTCATCTCGAATTGTAATCCCTATGTGTTCGAGGGACCTCATGGGAGGTGATTGGATCATGGGGACAGTTTCTCCCATGCTTCTCTTGTGATAGTGACGGAATTCTCATGAGATCTGATGGTTTAAAAGCGTGGCACTTCCCCTTCATGGTCTTTCTCTCTCCTGCCATCATGTAAGACGTGCCTTGCTTCTCCTTTGCTTTCTTCCATGATTGTAAGTTTACCTACCCCAGTAATGTGGAAGGCCTCAGGAAGGCCTTTTATTTACAAATTATCCAGTCTCAGGTAATATCTTTATGGCAGTATGAGAACAGACTAATACATGTGTCATTATTGAGTTGTTAATTCTTTAGGCTCTGACTGCCATATGACTGTTTCAGCACATGGGTATTGAATATTGACCTCACAGATCAAGGGAGGGTGCAGGACGTCCACACTACTTCTGTCTGCTGCGGTAATCTACCATATTCCCTAAGCTGATTTTCCCTGTTATAGATTTGGCAGATTTATCATGTAATGAAAATTAGTGGACCTAGAGGGCACTTCGTTTCAGATTATCACGTACTTGTAGGCATTTGTCATTTTGTCTTTTTGAAGAGGATCACCTTTGGTGCGTGTTTCCCAAGTTTTACTGCATAGTAGCTTTTGTGTTTCCATTTTCTTTTTAGCAAAATGGAAGATTACTAGAGTTCCTTCTATATCACTCTCATTCTTAATTTATGAACCATAAGGATATGACTGATATATGTTAGATGTGTATTTATCGGTGATGACCTAAAATGTCTACAAATGTATCTTTTCATACCTTGTGTAGTTGATAGGTTGGGCAAGCTGGGACCTCCAGGATTGCATTCACATTCCTTTGGCCACTGTGGTAAGTGAAGCACCCTGGAGAGACAACAGGGTGCCCTCTGGAATTTCTGAGAGTCAGTGAGTTTTACCAAACAGCTGAGTGTATGCTAACTGCTTACAGCTATTGCTCCCCTCCCCCTCAGTATTGAGGCTTGTTCAGTTTTCCAAGGAAAATCTGATTATTGTGAGGGTTCTGTGTCTTACCATGTTCAGACAGTTTTTAACCTTTTGAAGCCAACCCTGTCTGTCCTGGGGAAGAGGTAGAAAAATTTCAGGACAAAAGGGAAACCCCTGCCTCCAGCCCAGCAGAGCCCAGATTTCACAGGGCAAAGTGAACAAGAGATGGATAGTGAATGGAGTGGGTGGGAGGAGGGTGAGAGAAAGGCTGAGCTGGAGCTGGAAGCAACAGAGATCAAGAGCTGGGAAGAGAAAAATGGCTGGAGGTAGTAGGAAGGTGGGCCTGGCAGCAGGTCATCCTAGGATTTTAGAGTCATGTCCATGAAATGGAGCGAGTGTTAGAGGGAAGGTAAGAGTCCTCTTCAGGCTCTGGCAGGGTCCGTGGAGGTAGAGTCCAGGCTTAGTGGACGGGAGGATGCAGGGAATGGGCCTGAGGACAATCATGTTTAATGGATCTCTTACAATGTTTTCCATGACTTCCATTTTTTTCAGAATTCTGTGAATTTTAATAGAGATTTGTGCTGTGACACCACAATTAGGATGCAGAACAAATAGTTCCTTAACGTTTCAAAGGAAAAACATTATAATTGCTTTTTAAGATAACATGTATGTGTTCTCTTCATGTGGAAATATTTGAGTTGTCTTAGTTAATTTTTCAGCACTTACATTTTTTAAATGCTTTTGAGTCTAATGCTAAGTACGTATGTTTTTATGATCATGCTACTTAATATGTTCGTAGATTTTCACCTTTTAACATTTCTGAAATTAGGGTGTGTCTTATCTTCGTTAGCATCTTATGATTCAGAGTTCAGTAGTGGGGAAAACCAGGCATGATGCTTATGGCCATGTCATTTTGCTTGCTGAGTAAGCTTCTGGGTCTTCATTTCTGGCATAATTGACTCCAAGGCTCTTTACTAGACCTGGCGACTTAGAGCTGTGGAAAGCATGGACCCCCTTGCTTAAGGGTCTCATTAATGAGTGGGGAAATGGGCAGAGGATCAGTGATTCAGTGACTGACACAGCATGATGAGGGCTGTCAGAGCAATGACAAGACTTAATGAGGTTCAGAGAACGTAGGCCACCTGCATGATTTGAAGTGGAGGTGGTCGCTGAGCTGCATTGTAAAGGGTGAGTAAGATAGTTCATCGAAAGCAGAGAAGGTGCAGGATGGGAGGGAGGGAGGAGGAGAAGAGCTAATCCTGAGAGGCTGCTAGTTAATGGAAATGAAGTGAAGTGGCATGTGGGGAGTTTAGGTGTGCAAGGCAGATCACTGAAGCCTGTCTCTTCCATGTTCAGGGTTGTGATCATCATCTTTTGAGCTTCTGGAAGATATTTATGCTGGTGATTGTCAAGATAGGATTTGAATTTTCGAAAGATGACCCTTTAAGCAGTAGGAAGGGAATGGAATGCGGGTTGAGGGGAACAAATTTGGAGGCAGAAGAATGGTTAATAGGTTGGAGCAGTGAAGCTGGAGACATGATGGGCCTTGAACTAAGGCAGTTGCAGTGAAGATGGAAAGGAGGAGGGACAGTTGCTAGTGATGCTTGCGAGGTCGAACTGACAGGTGGTCATTTGCTGGATGTGAGGTGGGGAGAGGCCAGAGTTAAGGAAAACTCCCAGATTCCTGCCTAGGGTGGACAATGGTGCCATTCAGTCATGAAGACCACAGGTGAGAAGGTGCAGGGTCGGGAGGAAAATAAGCTTAGTTTTGGCATCGTGGAGATTGCGGTGCCTGAGATTTGTATGAACAGGAATGTAGGTTCAAAATGTGAGAGAGGATTGCTCTGGGGAGCGATTTGGGAGCCATGAGGGAGTCAATGAGATTGCCCAGAAAGAATGTGGGGTGAGGAGACAAGAGGGCCAAGGACAGAGTCCTGGGACACACTCACTCATGGCGCTGGAGCAGGGAGAGTTGCGGTCTGTGGAAGTGAAAGAGGGTTTAAGAGGGAGAGAGTGACAGTGTCAAATGCCAAGAAAGGTAGAGAGGATAGATAGGAGCTGACAGTGTCCGTTTAACTTGTAACTGGCAAGTCGTTGGTGTGTTTTTGAGAGCAATTTCAGTGGACTGAGGTGGTGGGGTAGGCAGCAGCCAGGGTGTAATGATTTGAAGTATGAAGTCAAGGTAGAAATTACAGTGAAAGTTGTAGCCTGCCCTTGCAAGAAACTAGGCTATGAAAGAAGAGCATGTAAGAAGCCTTCAGAGGCTGCTGCTTTGATTGTCGTGTTAATGCTTTATAAAGGCCTCTTTCTTAATGGGTTTTTCTACTTGCAGAGTGGAATATTCTGACTCTGCAATTCTTTAATTTTCTTGAAGTGGCACTTTCTGCTTTTTGTTCATGATTCAACCACTGTAAAAAGGCCCAGCTACTGCTTGCTGCAAGAACATAAGTTTGGCTTCTTATCATGGAATTCTTTTTGAGGCCATTACCTTTGAAGTTGTTTGATACATAAAACACAGACAAATCCTCAACAAAACAAAAAGTTGGGAAGTACAAATACCAAAGAGATGTAGCTTGTTTATAGGAAAGTAAAAGATAATGAGAATACATAACTTTATAAACTCAGGTTATTCTTAATTGCAAGCAATTAAAAACTTTCCCTTTTTGATTGCTTTTGAAATATGTGATAAAAAGAAAAAGTGAGAATGCCTGCAGGTTATGTGTCCTGGAATTGCTTTGAAATGAAGTTGGTGGGTGTCAGAACAAATAAATCCCAAACAACTTGTGATTTAGTTTTATAGGCACACATTCATAAATTGGATTTTTCAGTACTTCCAGAAAAGCACACATAGGAGAAGCATTTGCAATATATTCACTTATTCCACAAAGATTTAGTGAGCACCCATATGCTCAAGCCTCTGCTGGATCTGGGGGTGAGGGAGATAAGAGGATTTAAATAATGCCTCTCATGCTTTCAGAAGGGGAGATGTGCTAAGAGAGGTGTGGAGGATGTGGTTCAGGGAAGAGAGGGCCTTCTGATGGGTGATATGGGGAGGCTTTTTGGAAGAGGTGGCATTTGAGCTGTTTACTGAGAGAGAGCTGTTCATTCTCTTTGACTAGTTTGTTTCATGTTAACACCCTTGAGTTGTCTGTGTCTTGACACTGTTTACTTATTTGATTTTCTGATGCTCTGTTATCTGAGAGCAACTCCTATTCTCTGCCAGCACTTTCTATGATTCCTATGTATCCTAGGTCCTCTGTTCTTTTTCTTCACTTCTCTCTTAGTGATACCATTTTCTGATACAGCCCTGTATATTTGCCTACACAGTTGGCCCCAAACCCGGAGCTTGAGATCCAGTTGTGTCTGAACCTCCACCCTGCATTTCCAACTTGAGGTCTCACCAGGAGCTCACAGTAGCTTATCTGAATCTGAGCTCTCTCTAACAGTACACAGTCCCCTCCGTCCCTTCCTCCCTTGCCCACCCACTGAGTGCTAGGTGCTGGTTGATCATTCTTCTGATTCCTCTGGTTCAGAGTCTCAGAGCCATTTTTGTTATGTCTCCCTGCCAGTCATGTTTAAATAATCATTTTATTTCTGTTCATTTTTTACAATATGTTTACAAATTTTAGTTCTCCTCATGCCACCTTAGTCCTGCCTGTTATCTGCATTCTTGGATCCCTGCAGTGGTCTTCTAAAAATCAATCATCTTTCTTTTCATGATTGACATCACCAGGGCTCACTGCCTAGCACACTTGCAATGTTGCTGGGATACCATGTTCTGTGGGTTGAAAAATGGAGTCATGAGGGAGAGAAAACAGACCTGAAATGATAAAGGAGCCCATGTGAACTGATAAGCCCTATGAGAGAGTCAGTAGTGCAGAGTGACATCTGAGGCAATTGGAGGATGCTGAGCCCATGGCCTGTGGAAGTTGGGAATGTAGGCATTTGGAGAAGGCTTTGTCAGGGGTTGTAGAGAGGTAGATGGTGGGCCTGTGGCAAACGTGGGGAGAAGTAGGAAGCCACAAGGTGTGGTGGGAGAACCGTGAGTTGAGTTCAGCTGGGACTAGACTGTGACAGGGCTAGCATGCCAGCGTGAGGGGAGCTGAGCTTTATTCTGTAGAAGTGAAAAGGGGAGAGCAGACAATTGGGGAGGATGGCATATATGGAAAATACTGTTTGAAAGAAAATCTGGAGATGCTGTGAAGGGAAGGGAGGCCAATGTGGAGACTGTGGGAGTCTAAGCTGTAACGTTTTCTTTCATTCATTCAAAACATGGGGGCTGCCAGATTAAGTTTCTGAATCATGACTTTGATCATACTACACTTCCGCTGAAATGCCGTTGGTGCTTCCTCCTGGCATGAGGAGTGGTTCTTCAGCTAGCATTAGGAGGGCTTTGTCATCATATGTCAGCCCGCCCTTCCAGCATTGTCTCCAGCTCCTCGCCTTCAGAAACCAACCAATGACTTTCACACAAATTACATTTGCTCACAGTGATGTCTCTTCCCATTTTCTCCACTGCTTGGGAAATTCTCCTGGTTGAAATGTCTCCCAGCCTTCAGTGTACTCATAGGTACTTCATGGCCCTCTCTGCCCGAGTGCTCTCAGCCCCCTTTGAAACTCCTCTAACGCTATTTTGGTGATCAACAACTGACATGACTGCTTCTGTAGCTGCTTAAGCTATTAATTAGTACCCATATTGTTGTTTGCATGTTTTTATATTTTGTTTCTCCAACAGTCTGTGACCTCCTTGAGGACTGGGATTGTGTTTGGCACTTTTGTAGCTGGCTGTAGCCATCATACTGTCATCCAATATGAAAATACTAGCCCCATTCACAGGATTTTGAACATTATAGTATTTGCTGACCTTTGGTTTTGTTTTAACCTGTCCAAACAATCAGGAAGATTACGGAAGATTCTAAGGGCCCAGGGGGATAACAGATTTGAGGATCCCAGCTTTCTCCAGGGAAAGTGATCCTTCGCTGATCACAAGGAAAGTGACGAATATCGTTTTGCCTCAAGTTGGACAGTGGATTCCTAGCTCTACTTGCAATGAGGTCCTTTTCCCAAAGGGAATAGCCTAGTTTGATCCTGGTCTCTTGAAATAATTGTCCGTGAAAACCCAGGATATGATGTCAACTAAGTTAAACTTTTTTGATCCTGTCTAGAAATAAGTTAAAAATGGATGTTTATACTTTGCTGTTAAGTAGGTCAAAAAACTGCAGAAGTAAATTAGCCTTCTATGGATCAGAGAAATAATTGCAAGCACATAGGTTAACAAGAACTTAAGGGCAGGCAATCTTTGGGTAGGAGTGTAATGTACATGTCTTTTAGACAAAGACAGTGCATCCTGAGGATTCTAGATTAGTTTTCTTTCCACCTCCCAGGTTGAAAATCTGGTGGGCATAGAGATCGTGGCTTTATGGGATGTGGGCTGTCTCTAAGCCTTTCTTGGGGGAGCCTGGTATACCAGTTCACCAGTAATGGAAAATCTTATTAATTTGTAAGGGGTGATAATTGGGACTGTAAGTCAGCTGAAACTTGCCTATATGTTATGCAAAGAAAGGGCCAGAAATAATTAATAATATAAGCCAGAGAGCTGAGAGAATGTTCAAAAGAGCAAACATTTTAAAGCTCTCTCAGCTCCTACAGAAACATTTATTTATGTGGAAACAGCTGACCTGCTAATTAGAAAACATCCTTGCCTATTCATTAAACTAATTATCCTGAAGAATTCTGCTAAGCAACACTTAGTCCAGTTCTAATTATTGTGTGGCCTTGAAAGCAATAAACTGTACTTTTAGAATAAAATTTTATAATGTAGACATATACATGGTTTACTCAGACATTTCCCATAATTGGAGTGAGATGTTTAATGAGGGATTATGCTTGTTTCTTATAAGAAGAATTTAACCACCTTCTCTTCATAGGGAGATTAGTGAATTATTAAATAATGTTATGTTTAGACCTGAAAAATCTTTGGAAATCATTATTGTCAAAAATGAGAGTTTTTTTTTTTTTGTTTTTTTAGGTTATCTTTTTGGATTACCTTGGATCTTAAATAACTAAAAAAATTTCTTTCTAGGGAATAAACACCATTATGACTTAAGACATTGATAAAGATTTTTTTTCATGTACTCTGACATCATGTTTAAATTTAAAAATAAAGTGAATGAGTTTTCATGCAGCCACTTTACTCTGTATCTCCCACTTTCTCCTGCAGAGCTTTTCCTAGCAAGAACACTGGTTAAGAAATGTAGTAAAAGAACACACAGGGTCTACTCAGTGTTCTGCAGATAACAGCAATTGTGTCAACAAACGAGCCGTCCTCAAGTGACAAGCCGGTGCTGTCAAGGAGAACTTGGGCCAGCTCTAGGCTGGTGTTCGGATGGGGGCATACTTTTCAGGCTTAGGAGCATGTGCCTCGGAGGCCACTGCCTGGCTTTGAAAGCTCCATTCAACCCTCTGATCGGGCATTCTCCCACTGGGTAAGCTTGGACAAGTTACTTCAAGCCCTGTGCTTCAGTTTCCTTCTCTGTAAATGGGGGAAGCAATAGTCTCCACCACAAGGGGCTATTGCGAGGATTAAATGAGTTACTTCATGCAAAGGTGCTCTTTCATAGTAAGGGCTTCGTCTACAGGTCCATTTGCTCACTCATTCATTCAGCCCCTATCTGTTGTGCCCTTGCTATGTGCCAGGCCCTGCTATGGAGACTGGTGTCGAGAGGTTAGCCATCAGGGGGAGATCTCTGTCCTGTTGCAGCCTATATTTCAGTGGAGAGACAGATCATAAATAGGTAAATGAATCAACAAGTCCAGGTAGTAATAAATGTTACAAAGACAGTATATAAAGAAATAGAGTGATTGGGTTATGAGAGAGGTCAACTTAGCTAGGGTGGGCAGGAGTGGCCTCTGAGAAAGTGACTTGATCTGAGGCCTGAATGACAAGAGACCAATGTCAGCTGTCCTTAAAATAAAGTTTTCCTTTGTTTTGGTGGCTCTCTCCATACTCATATATATATATATATATATATATATATATATTTTTTTTTTTTTTTTTTTTTTTTTTTTTTTGAGATGGAGTTTTGCTATTGTTGCCCAGGCTGGAGTGCAATGGCGTGATCTCAGCTCACTGCAACCTCCGCCTTCTGGGTTCAGGTGATTCTCCTGCCTCACGCTCCCGAGTAGCTGGGATTACAGGCTACTTTTGTCCGTACTCTTATTTTAAGCTGTCTTAACATCAATATAAAAGTGTCCTTTGCAGCAGGACACTTTCAGGAGATCCTGAGTCCTCTCCCACTAGCACTCATCTGTGTTGAAACAAGTTGTGAATGTTGTTGGAGCTCGTTTTCCCCAAGCTTCACCTCGGCAGGACCCAGATATCTGCATCCCTGGGCATCTCTTCCTTCCCCCCAGCTGGATGCTCGCCCACCTTGTTCTGCCTCAGTTTCTGGAGGAGCCTGACTCTATTGTTGCTCCCCCGAAAGAAAGTACAGGACCGGGTTGAAGCAGCTGCTTACACTCACCAGACACCTCCATATCTTATAGGCCACACTGGCTGCCATCAAGAGCTGGCAGTCCTGAGAAAGCAGAAAGCGGATGGTGAGGTAGAAGGAGCGAGTGACGTGGAAGGGCACAAACAGAGGACGAAGAGGCCGCACACCAATAGGATGGTCCGGATGGACTTGGCTCGGGCTGTGCTGCCTGTCCTCATGACGTTCTCCTCTGGATTGGTCAAGCTCCTGACCATCAGTGAATAGCACATCAAAATGACCAAGGAGGGAAAGACAAAGCCAGACAACGTTGGAACTATGCCGTAGGCAAAAAAACCAATCAAAATTCTCTGGGTTGGTCGTGTCGTAGCAGATCCTCTGGCCGTTGATGTAATCGGTGTGGGAGAAGGCCAGTGTAGGCAGCAGCTGGCGGACCACCAGGGCCCAGGTGGCACCGGTGCCCAGCCAGGCATGCCTGTGGGTTCGGTAGGGCAGGGAACGCAGCGGGTGGCACACACCTAGGAAGCGGTGCACAGAGATGCAGGTCAGCAGCAGGATGCTGCCGTAAAGGTTGGTATAGAACAGGAAGCACACCAGCTTGCACAGCAGTTCCCTGAAGGGCCACCTGCCATCTAGTGAGTAGGTGATGATGAGGAAGGGCAATGTCAGCACATAAAGCAGGTTGGCCACCATCAGGTTCACCAGATAGATGGTGGCACAGCTCCAGCACTTGGTTTGGCACCAAGAGAGCCACAAGACAGTGCCATTGAGGCGCAGCCCTAGGATAAAGACAATACTGTAGGTCACGGAGAGGTAGACTTGTTTGTACTTCTCTGAAACTGACAGAGACCTTGTTCCTGTGAAGTGTTCATGTCCAGCTTCTCCATGTCCCAGGAGGTTCCCCACAGGAGCAGAACTCCACGACGGCTCCTGCTTCTGCTTCCCCTGGAAGGAAACAAAATGGACAGCATAGCATCATGACCTCAGCCTGGCATCAGCCTCTGCCTCAGCCTGGCATTCACCTTTGTCTCCCCAAGTCTAGTCAGAGGCTTTGAGAGACACCAACTCCAGGAAAATAGAGTATTAAACAAGGGCCAAACAGTCTTTCAAAGCTGGGTTTCTAGACTTACCAGGTCCAAAGGGCTGGCCTCACATGGACTTGTATGTTCTCTGCTCTAGGCTGGGTTGTGATAGGAATGGTGGTGGGATGACACTGTCATTTAAACAGGGTACTCAGAACCTACAGCTCTGTGGCTCCTCCTCCTAGAATCCTTTGCATAGAGTCAGGAAATCTCCAAGGGGAGATATTCTAGCCAGAGAAGCTGGTATATTCCTAGGGGCCAAAACTGCCCACAAGTTGGTCCTAACCACACAGACCATTGTAGAGTAGAAAGTGATCCTTGGGGATTAGAGAGGATTAGGGAAAGCACAGATTTTGCCTACAGGCTCTGCTGGAGGATTTGGATTTGTATCTCTTTCAGGATTTCTTAACTAAGTATTTGAATACTGGGGCTGATTTTCTTATTAACCATCTTAGCGTCTGAGCAGCCAAGGAAACAAAGCTGAGCCATGAAGCCAGGTGTAGCTTCTTCCTTAATTCTTCCTTGCTGACAAAGTAGATGCAATAGGTGGGCCCAAGTAGCTAAGGAAGCCCCGTGCGGAGCGTGAAGGGGGAGCCAGCGTGTCGGCCAGCCAATCAGCGTGGAACCACGGGAACAGAAAGACGTTTAATTCTAGGGCTTCACATTAGAAGCTAAACATTTAGAAAGACAGGTTAAAACAAAGGAAGAGAGAAAGGCATAAGTTAGGTAATTTTGAGATAAATTGAGTGTTGCCTGCAAACTATAATATAGAGAGGACCAAAGAAACAAGAGACTTCATTCACTCCACCAATCAGCAAACGTTGATTGAGCATTTGTTGAGTCAGGCCCTGGGGACATGAAAATGAATAAGACACAGCTCGCTTTTCAGGAACTCGCAGTCTGGTGGGGAAGACATAAATGGAAACAGCTAATTGTAATATGATGTGAAAAATGGCCAAGAAAGTGCTGTGAAAATCAGCAGGATGCAGCCAATTCTCCCCTGAGGGAATTGAGTGCATTCTTCTTAGAATACGCAGCACTTAAGCTGCTTGGGAGAAGAAACATGAGCTTGCTAGCAGAGATGGGTGACAGGCACTGGGTAGGCTGAACTGCACACCCATGGGAGTGGAAGCCAAAAGGGCACAGTGTGTCCAGGGAGGGCAGGAGAGTCAGCAGCTGTAAGGAGGCTGTCTTTAGCAGGACGGTGATGGGATAAGGCTGCCGTGTTGGTTAGTTTCAGGTGTCTTCTTGACTGGGTTAAGGGATACTCAGGTAGCTGGTAGAGCATTCTTTCTGCATATGCCTTTGAAGGTGTTTCTGACAGATTCGCTTGTGAATCAGTGGACTGAGTAAGGAATATCTACCCTCACCCAGTGTGAGCGGGCACCATCCAATCAGATTGAGGGCCTGGATAGAAAAAAAAAAGGCAGAGGAAAAGCGAATTCATTCTTTCTACTGGAGCTGGGACACCCTTCTCCTGCCCTGGGACGTCAGAACTCCAGGTTCACTGGCCTTTGTTCTCCGGGACTTGCACCATCTGCCCACTGGGTTCTCAGGCCTCCAGCCTTAGACAATTACACCACTGGCTCCCCGATTCTGAGGCCTTTGGACTCAGATTGTGCCACACCACCGGCAGCCCTGCTTCCCCGCTGGCAGATGGCATATCGTTGGACTTCTCGGCGCCGTAACTGCTAAAGCCAACTCCCGTAACAGATCCCCTCTCCTGTATCTGTATAGGAGACATAGGTGGCAACATGGATCTGGGCCTGGAACAGAGACTGGTCAGACCAGTGTGGGGCTGTGGCAGTACATGCAGGTGAGAGATGACCAATATCCCAAGCAAGGCCGTGCGGGGTGGATGGAGAGCAGGAGACGCTGCTGAGGCAGAGTGACAGCCCTCATTGGATGTGAGGCATGAGCCAGATGAGTTGAGGGTGTCTCTGAGTTCTATAGTGTTGGGGACTGTGTGGGTGGTGAGGGTCTGAGAGAGCACGAGGCTGAAGACTGGCGTTCTGAGGTTGTAGGGGACGGTGTCTCTCCATGCCTCAGCCTGCTGAGGGGCTCACCATCCTGCTGCCTGGCTTTAACATCTGGAGAGCAAAGCTTTTATGGCTGGGTGAGTAAGAAAGCCATTTTCATTCATTTTGTACCCTGTAATTTGTTCATGCTGTGGGGCTGGAAAATGCTTATTCATTTCTAGTGAAGCTGCCTTCCCATCTCAGTGTCGGCTCTCGCAGGGAAGCCAAGGCAGGAATCCAGCCATGATTTAGCACTGGCTTCAGTCTGGCAGTTGACGCATGTGATTCTTACTCCTTAGAACAACGTTGTGAGCAAAACATTATTACCTGTTTTATGATGAGGAAATTGAGAGTCAGAGAACCCTCTAGGGCCCATTAGGACCCTTAGTCTAGCAGGCAGTACGCTGATCTGGCCACAGGCTAATGCCCTTCAAAGGACTGGTTGGGGTAGTGAGAAGTGCTCAAATCCCGCCTCTGTCAGGGACCAGTATGCTCTCTAAAGTACTTGCCTTATCTCTGAGCCACGATTTCCTCAGCTGTAAAGTGAGACAATCCCTTTCTGGGGGAGATTGCTGTGAGAATTACCTAGAAGAGAGGCAGGTGCCCCACAGGGCTGCCACAAGAGAGAGAACCAACACATTTTCTCTTCCCATCTCTTTTTTCTCCCTTTTTTAGAGACAGTGTACTCTGGAGCTCTTTGGTTTATGTGGCTGGACGGGAGGGCAGGTGTGGCTTTGCTATCCCAGGACTGGACAGGGTCACTTTATTCTTGTCTGTTACTGTTTATGAACCCAATTTTGTCCACCACCAATTCATATGTTGAAGCCCTAACCCCAGCGTGACTGTATGTGGAGTAAGAAAGTAATTATGGTTAAATGAGGTCATAAGGAGGGGCCTAGTCAGATATGATTAGGGTTCTCATAAAAAGGGACACTGGCTGGGCACAGCAGATCACGCCTGTAATCCTGCACTTAGGGAGGCCGAGGTGGGAGGATCATTTGAGGTCAGGAGTTTGAGACCAGCCTGGCCAACTTGATGAAACCTGATTGCTACTAAAAATACAAAAATTAGCCGGGTGTGGTGGCATACATCTGTAATCCCAGCTACTCAGGAGGCTGAGGCAGGAGAATCACTTTAACTGGGAGACAGAGGTTGCAGTGAGCCGAGATCATTGCATTCCAGCCTGGGAGACAGAGTGAGACTCCATTTCAGAAAAAAAAAAAAGGGACACCAAAAAGCTTGCTCTCTCTCTGCCATGTAAACACATGGATTTAAATCTGTGAATTGACTTTAGCATTTAATATTTTATCTCCATCTGGAGAACTTCTTGAACAAATGAAGTCATTTGATGGGGCCTCATAAATGCCTTCAGACAGTAAAATTTTGTTTTACAAGTTTTTAAAAATAATAACTTGATTCATATGTACAGTTCTTAATTTGCAAAGATGAACTAGTACTTATTTACATCACAGCATAATTATTTGATTTTTTAACAGGCTTATATGAGGGGGGGGGTTCCCTGGGTACAATTAATTAGGTGGTGGATTAAAGTAGCAGGTGGTTTATTTTGAATTAATTTTCTAACGTACTTCAAATCCACCAGATAACTTGATGTTATTTGGCCACTAGGTGGCAATGAAGACCGACAGACAGGTTACAATCCCTCCCAAGCTGCCCACCCCCCCCACCCACACAGCCCCTCCACCCCAAAAATGGAAGCCAGAATTAGGGTTGGGCTCCTGTCCAGGTATAGCAGCTGTGAAAGAGATATAATTCATTGCGGGCATATAAAAAAATCCCACCAATCAAACAATCTCCTATTGGTCTGTTGTCTGCAGTTACTATGTTAGGTTCACACAAAGAAGTGGAGTGTAGCCAGCTGAAAGCTGCCTGTTGTGATGATTCTTCAAACCATCCTGTGAGATAGGCATGGCAGGCACTGTCCCCCCATTTTACAGCTAAGAAAACTGAGGTTCAGAGAGTTTAAGTAGAAGTCATGTCTATGGTGATTTGGGGGAAAGCGTGGACTTTTTACAAAGCAGACACTCAGCAAGTTCCCAGATTTCCAGGGAATGTTTTCCTACCTACTTGTCCCTCCAGTGCCTGTCACCACCACCTGGAAGAAGAAAGATGGGGGAAATAAAATAGCAAGTCATCTCTCAAGTCCCTAGATACAGCACCTCTGTCATAGACGGCAGAACCCTAGCTCAAAAAGCATGATCTAGAGATAATAAAAAGAAAGATAACAATATATAATATTAAAAAAAACTGTCAAGAGTGAGACACCTCTCCCATCCAAGTTATTAACCAGGCCAAACCCTGCTTGGCTTCTGAGATCAGGTGCATTTAGGGTGGTATGGCTGTAGACACATAGCAACCCTATACTCAGTTTAACATATACCTTGAGTCTGATCATAAAAGGCACTAATGTTAGCTTTTTAATGATTCTATATTATATTTTTACAATGTAGGCTTACACTTTCTCTGTACTTGGGCTCCTCTTCTATGTTTAATTGCCCTGAAATATGGGAACCCAAGGGTTTTTATTTTTTCACAATGACAGCAAATCAGGTTCTTTAAATAATTTAGAAGACTTTCTACAGACAGTGAGTACTTAATTTTAATAATTAATTTGTATAGCAGCTTGCACATTTTTGTTTTCTGTTTACAAGGATCTGACACGATTGGCATCTTCAATTTTGTGTAAACGGGGGAGTGAAACATTGTATTGTCACAGCAGAGAAGGTGGCTGCTGTGAAATCAATGTTACTCTGTCGGGAAAAATAATTGCTACCTTTCTCTTTTTAATCCACCTGTACATTTGTGTGATACCACAAGTTGACTCTGAAATCAGAATTTTTAACCTCAGTTAATGACATGGTAAAAATAGCTGTAGCTATATTGTCCTGTAATTGTGAAAGCCCATCACTGCCTCTGGGCTCAGGACCCTGAAAGGGGATCTTGAAGAAACCTTTTTCCTTTTCCTTTCATTTAGCATCAAAGATCTTCAAATGCATCATGACTGAGTCTTTCCTGAGTGCTGTGTATGAAGAAATGTGGAAAGCTGATTTGGTCTGGGGCAAGATAGGAGATCAGTTGCAGAGCCTGGGGCTCCAGGAGTCGTGGCAAAGTTGCCTCAGGCATCTGCAGAGTATGCTGTATCCCAGGACCCCTCCTTTGATCTGGTCTTACCCTCAGGCAGCAAGCTGCCTGGAAAATGCTGCTTACAGTGCTAATCCCCCTGTGGGGAAGAATCCACAGCAGCTCTGGAAACTCAACATGTTGGGGGAGGAGGAAGAACGATGCTGTCTTAGCCTGAGCCACCCAGAAAGCAGAGCCAGGGCTGAATGGGCTACCATTTCATGGGAGAGTACAATCCCAGGGAGCAGGAGTGAGGGACAGGGGAATGACCTGTTGAAGGAGGGAGAACCAAATGTGAGGATTTGAAGATGCCTTTTTGAGTTGGAGTGCACCCAAGGCAACTGAGTGTCCAATCCCAAGGGACTGTCCTCTGAGAATCTGAAATCTGAATCTCCTGTGTCTCAAGAATCGACTGTGCCTCCTACCCTCAGGCACAGGAGAGGGAAGGATTTATCCAGCAGCTCCTGTTTCCTACTGGCCAGGTCCATGCTCCCTGGATGAGCTTCAAGGCTGTTCCTCCTGCAGGGGCTTGGAGAAAGACAGTTCTCCACAGGGGCTGTAACAGCAGGTACATAGCACATCCTGTGAGAATAGAAGAGGATCAGAAAGAGAAGACACAAGAGAGAGGATTTCTGTTTTCACGAACCCTATTTTACTTTTGCCCATTGAAGTATTAAACCCTCCCTCCCCCACATACTCCTGGGTACCTCTGCATAGGATGTGAAGGGTTTGTGCTGTATCTGGCCCTGGATACTTTCATGGGAAGTGATTTTTCCAGTTTCTTTTTAGTAATTTTTCTTCTACAGAGTTGTCTATCTTTTGGTTATTGATTTCTAGGAGTTTTAAGAATCTATTTTGGGTAAAAGTCTTTTCAGTTACATGTTACAATAATTTTTTCCTACTTTGTGCCTTACCTTTTCTCTGGCTTAAAGGTATATACATATGATTTTTTTGAGGAATAGAAGTTCTTAATCTAGTCCAAATTATCCATTTTTCTTTTATGGTCCTTTCTGTATCTGGTTTAAGAATCTTTCTCTACCTTGGGGCCTAGAGGTATTCTGTGTTACCATAGGAAAGCCTTTCCCCTTTAGATCAAATTGATTTGGCTCACTAAAGGGTTTAGTGTTTGTGTGTGTAAGAAAAACAGAGAACCTGCTCAGATTTGCATATTGAAAAAATATCACTATGCTGTTTGGAGAGCAGGGAGCATTGGGAGATGAATTAGAAGGCAATTGCTCTAGTCTGGAAGATAGATGAGGAATAGGTGGGTATGTAGGGGCTTAATGAACATGACTTGGTGATGAATTAAATATAGGGGTGAGGGAGGGCTTAAGGACTAATCCTAGCAACTCTTCTGCTGCTACCAACCAATGCCTTCACCTTTCTTGTGTTTGTTTTTTTCATTGCTTTTTTTTCTATTCACTTCCTATTTCTTCCTTGCCACTCCTGACTCTAACTTTCCTCTGAGCATCCTTTAGCTTCTGCTTCTGTTGCAAATTACTAACTCTGCAGGTAGAGTCGAAGAAATTTTCCCAGACACTGATTGGCCCAAGTAGTCAGCATTATTTCTGGTTGGGTAGGACAGCACAGTGAGGCCTCTTAGCCAGGCAGTAGGTCAGCACACATATTAGCTGGCTGAGTGGCCCCTTCATTATGGCCAGGGGCTGGTGGGATGGGGCTCATGGAATTAATGAGCAGTGCACACTTGATGGATGAATATTTAGGGTTGCTCTGTCTGCAGGGTCTTTCAGAAACAGTGTTCCTCTCAGAAGGGGGCTGGAGTAACAGGTGCATGGCATGTCCTGTGAGTATAGAATAGCAGCAGAAGAGAAAATACACTCAAGAGAGCAAATTGTCTTTTTCACTTCATGTTTTGAAATAATGCCTAAATTATGAACTTACTTTCTGAAACACATACTTAGAAATTTCTCATGACTCTAAAACAAATATGAATAGCAAATGTAATATTTGAAGCTAGTCTCCAACACAGAGTGTTTCATTTATTAATAGTATGCCAGTCAGAGCTTTGGCTCTGAGATATTTTGTTCATGCATAAACCATACATTTGAATTGACAGTACTATTAATGATGGAATGCAGTTATATATGTTTTTGGTAAAAGAGCAAAGTGTGTATTTTTGAACTTGATTATATACAAGACAGATTAAAAACAGTAGTTTTAGAAAATGAATAAAACCCTTGATTTCCTGTTCAGTAAAACATGTCAATGGGGAGGTCTCTGAAAGCCTTAGGGTAAAATATGAGGGGAAGGTATGGAGTTGCAAGGGGTTTCATTTAAACGCAAGGCTCATGTGTTAATATTTTCATTGATTTATTTTCCTGCCAATATGTTCTGACATAAATATGATGATCTATAATGTATCAACCATTAAAGTCAACATTATTTTTGAAGCTGACTCAGGGAAATAAAACCTCATTGTTAGTGCTGATATATACGGTATGTAATCCTGTTGAAAAATTAACCTTTCTTGTCCTGCTCCCGATTGAAGTAAGTAAGAGGTAAGCACTTTGATAGCCACTGACCTTTTGTGCATGTTTTGCTCTATGGCCGGTGTCTGGTTTACAACGGGATTGGCCCATGGTGTCAAGCAAAGGGCAGTGCATATTCAACCCTCTTCAGAGAAGACTCTGCCAGGAATGGCAGCTGATCAGCAAAATCTTTGCCTTTTAGAGGATCAAAAGGCCTGTTAAACTCTTCTGGACACATTCCATGGATCCCATAACCTGTATCTTTGGTGAATAGTGAGAGCAATGACAAGAGGAGAGGCGGCACAGAGGCCCCGGCACAGAAAGGAGATGTGGAAAGCATCAGCTGTGGGTGCTCACAGAGAAGAGCCTAAGTCTAGGATGGCAGAGGCAAGGGCTGTGCACCCTGTCTTCTGCACAAACCAACCACAGCAGTGATACGGGCTTCAGTGAAATAATCACTACGAAATGAAAATCGAGCCAAAGAGAATTTAATTTAGTGAATAGGAAAAAATGCTAATGAGACCTGGTGGGAGTCTGGATGATCTCTCCTCCTACTCAGTTTCAGGACAGTATAAGTTTGGTGAAAATAGCAAAATACTGAGAATTTTATTTTATTTTATTTTGAGATGGAGTCTCATTCTGTCACCTAGGCTGGAGTGCAGTGGCACAGTCTTGGCTTACTGCAACCTCTGCTGCCCGCGTTCAAGCGATTCTTGTGCCTCAGCCTCCCAGTAGCGGGGATTGTAGGTGGGTGCCACCATGCCTGGCTAATTTTTGTATTTTTAGTAGAGACGGGGTTTCGCCATGCTGGTCAGGCTGATCTTGAACTCCTGACCTCAGATGATCCATCTACCTCGGCCTCTCAAAGTTCTGGGATTACAGGCGTGAGCCACTGTGCCTGGCCAATACTGAGAATTTTAAAGCAAGAGGGGCCCCTGGGTGCCGGGCAGATGTAGTCACTTGATAGTTGAAAAAACTGTTAAACCCAAGAGGTTAAGTAAGTAGTCCATGGTCAAATAGCTGGTTAGTGGCTGAGCTACGTCTGCAACCAGCTATCTCTGGTTCTCTGTCTAGGGCTCTTTCTACTCCATGTTATCACTTAGAAGCCATGACTGTACACATACACGGAGGGTATTCCACAGGACCACTTGAATCTGGCTTCTGATCCACCCCTGCACTGCAACTGGTCTTGTCAAGGCTCCCCATGGCTTCCATGTTGTCAAATTCTGTGGAAACTTTACTGACTCACTGAAACTTCTAATCAGTATATGCCGCAGTTGAGCACTCCTTGAAGCAGTCTCTTCTGTTGCTTTCTCCAATAGTTAGGGCTTTCTTGCCAGTGAAGAAAACCCATGCCAAAGGCAGCCAAGCAAAGTGATAATCCATTGGCTCATATACTCAAGCTGTCCTGGCGAGGGTGGCTTTAGGTATGGTCTGATGCCAGAGCTCAGATGGTGCTGCCAGGACTGCTTTTTCTCTGTTTCTTGGCTCCACTTTCTCCAGGTTGGTTACATTCTCATGCGTGCTCTAGTCTCCCCCTCATGGTGACAAGATGGCTGCCATCGACTCTGCTCTCATTAACTTATGTGCCAACCTAGCAAGAAAAATTATACCTCAGCCAGGAAGTCCTGAGATTAGTACACACTGGTCCTATTATCTTGTCTTAAGGTCCGTGTTCATCCCTGAAGCAACTGCTGTGGCCAGGGTGATGGAATACATTGATTGGTCAAGGCTTTAGTGAAATTCTTCATCCCTAGGATCTATGGGAGAATTAGTTTCACCCAAATCTCATGTAATTAGAGTGAGAGAAAGGCAGTTCCCCTAAAACATATTTGGGTTTCTGTTACCACAAGAAAGGGGCTGAATACTGGGAAGCAAACACAACAAATGCCCGTAACTTCTCTGACATCACACTTTCCTATTGTACCTCCTACCTGGCTCTCTCAGTCTTGCTCATGGTAGCATCCTCCTCAACTGGCCTCTGGTATTGGAATTCCTCCAGCTTCAGTTTCGAGATTCTTTCCTCCCCCACATGTCTATACTTGTCCCCAAGGCAATTTCATTGTGCATTGTGAGAGGAGAAGATTATCATAGCCCAAAGCACTTTGAGTTAACCTTGGCTAAGGTTATAGTTGAAATTGTAGACCATATAATTTAATGAGAAATAATATTTAATGGGAAATCGTGAGAGGAAAAAAGACTGTTGACACAAGTGTATTTGAGAATTTGAAGCACTGAGCTATTCCTTATCCGTTGCTCTAAAGATAAGGAACACAGTTGAGGGATATTTACAAATAGTTATTATAATGCCACAAAGAATAAAGTGTATTGGCTAGATGGGCTAAAAGTCCTGTTAAGGTTAGATCTCTATATACTTGCTCTTCTCATTGTGAAATTGAATTTTTGGCTGATTTATTTTCTGGGAAGGTAAAGAGATTTCCTGGGATATTTCCCTTATTTCTTAAAGGGGGTTATTGTAATCATCTGTGGAATATTCTCTTTAATCATGAGGCTATGGTTACTGCAAAAAAACCATTTTTTTGTGGGGATTATGGGGAATTGCATTTACTCACTTTATGTGTGTTATAAGACTTTGTATATATTAGAGTGTGTCTAAGGTAGGAGATTGGATTCATTTACTTAGGCTGCCGTGTGCCCACCAGCACTGCTAATGACATCAGTGACATTATTCCTTAACTCCTTTTCCACATAAATTCATATACCCAATTTCTAGTCAGAAACCATTAAGCCCCTTTGTTTTAGTTTTCTTGTTATAGATTTATTTGAGAGAAAGAAACTTGTGAGTCTACAAGAACAATTTTTGTTTTTGAGGTGGAGTTTTACTCTTGTTGCCCAGGCTGGAGTGCAATGGCACTCACTGCAACGTCTGCCTCCTAGGTTCAAGTGATTCTCCTGCCTCGGCCTCCCAAGTCGTTGGGATTACAGGCAGGCACCACCATACTCGGCTAATTTTGTATTTTTTTAGTGGAGACAGGGTTTCTCCATGTTGGTCAGGCTGGTCTCGAATTCCCAACCTCAGGTAATCCACCCACCTTGGCCTCCTGAAGTGCTGGGATTACAGGCATGAACCACTGCACCCGGCCTCTAGAAGAACAATTTCTAAATAGTGTTGGAAACTTCTTTTCTTCACACCATTGATGTCTTGACAAACCCCTGACTTACATCCACAACTCTGTTCTGTCCTCTGAGCTCCAGACTCTTATATAAAATTGCCTGCTTAGCACTACCTGGATACTTTACAGATTTCACTGACCTACTGTGATCACAAGTGAACTCCTAATTTCCGCTTTTTTTCCTCCCACCAAATTTGCTACTCTACTCAGCATTGTTCATCATTTCAGTAAATGGCACTCTTATGTATCCAGTCATTCAAGCAGAAATCCTAGAAATCATTCTCTATTCTTCTCTTTTCCCTTCTCGCACATCAGTCCATCACAAAGTCCTTTCAAATATCTGTTAAACAGTCCACTTCTGTTCACTCACTGCATCACCTTGGTCTTTGCCACTGTGACCTCTTGCATGGCCCACTTCAATCGTGCCCTTCACTGGTCACCATGCCTCCTTCTCTCATACTTCCTGCATAGCAGGAAGGTTCATAGGAATGAGGCACAAGTCAGACCATCTGACCTTCTAAACTTCGTATTGTTCTCTGGAATAAAACCCAAACGTCTTCCCATGGACTACAAGGTTCTGTGTTGTCTTGTCCTTGCCTGCCACATTCCAACCTTGTCTTGTCCACTCTGCTTCTCTGCTTTTCAGTTGTGGGGACACACCCACACCAGCTGCCTGCAGTATATTAGGCAAGTTATTTATGAGTTGGAAACAGCACCCACACACACACACACACACACACACACACACACCCTTATTGGTATAGTTAAGGCCCAGAAACTTTTGAGAAAAAGGATATCCACACAAGATGGGAGCAGATGAAGCATATTTTCATAGAGCGTTTTGCTTGTTGCCAATTCCTCATTGAGATGTCTGTGCTGAATAGAATAGGGGCTTGCTGGTTCTAAGAAACAGCCAGATTTTTGGTGTACTCCAAATCTTTTATACGTAAGACACACATTAAGACTTATGTTAACATTCTATGTACTGTGCTTTTACACTTACCTGCTTTGAACCAAATTCAGCATCAGCAAAGCCATATCCTTGTTGGAGGAGAGTCAACATTCAATTATGTAGGAAAAATATTTCTGCCTCTAGCTTTCCAGAATTATTTTTATTTTATTTAAAAAAATTTTTAGTAGCTTTTGGGGGTACAAGTGGTTGTTGGTTACATGGATGAATTGCATAGCAATGAAGTCTGAGAGTTTAGTGCCCCCATCACTTGAGTAGTGTACATTGTACCCAATATGTAGTTTTTTAATACCTCTCCCCCCAACCTCCCTTCTGAGTTTCCAAAGTCCCTTGTTGCTCTGTATGCCTTTCTGTACCCATAGCTTAACTCCCACTTATAAGTGAGCACATACAGTACTTGGTTTTCCATTTCTGAGTTATTTAACTTAGAGTAATGCCTCTAGCTCCATTCAAGTTGCTGCAAAAAATATTATTTAATTCCTTTTATGGCTTGGTAATATTCCAAGGTGTATATATGTCACATTTTCTTTATCCACACATTGGTTGATGGACACTTAGGTTGGTTCCATATCTTTACAGTTATGAATTGTGCTGCAATAAGTATACATGTGCAGGTATCTTTTTGATATATTTACTTCTTTTCCTTTGGGTAGATGCCCAGTAGTAGGATTGCTGGATGGAAAGGTAAACCTACTTTTAGTTCTTTAGGAAATCTCCATACTGTTTTCCATAGAGATTGTACTAATTTACACTCCCACTAGCAGCTTATAGGAACACTTACAGTGTTCCTTTTCTTTTCTTTTCTTTTTTGACTTTTAATATTTTTTTGACTTTTTACTCTTACAGGAGTAAAGTGGTTTTAATTTGCATTTCCCTGATGAATAGTGATGTTGAACATTTTTTCATACATTTGTTGACTATTTGTATATATATATCTTCTTTTGAGAAATGTCTATTCATGTCCTTTGCCCACTTTTTTTTGATGGGATTATTTTATTTATTTTTTGCTGATTTGTTTGTGTTTCTTTTAGCTTCTGGGTATTAGTCCTTTGTCAGTTACAGTTTGCAAATATTTTCTCCTATTCTGTGGGTTGTCTGTTTACTCTCATGATTATTTCTTTTACTGTACAGAAGCTTTTTAGTTTAATCAGGTCTCAGATATATCTTTGTTTTTGTTGCATTTGCTTTTGGGGTCTTAGTTATGACTTCTTTGCCTAGGCCAGTGTCCGGAAGAGTTTCTGTTACATTATTTTCTAGAATTTTTATGGTTTCAGTTCTTAGATTTAAATCTTTGATCCATCTTGAGTTGATTTTTGTATAGGTGAGACCTAGTTTTATTCCTCTATGTGTGGCTAGCCAGTTTTCCAAGCACCATTTATTAAATAGGGTGTCCTTTCTCCAATTTATATTTCTGTATGCTTTGTTGAAGAAATATTTGGCTTATTTCTGGATTCACAATTCTGTTCTATTGGTCTATGTGTCTACTTTTATACCAGTACCATGCTGTTTTGGTAATTATAGCCTTGTAGTATAATTGGAAGTCTAATAATGTGATACATCCAGATTTATTTTTTTCTTAGGATTGCTTTGGTTACTTGGGCTCCTTTTTGGTTTCATATGAATTTAAGGATTTTTTGTTTATTTCTAATTCTGTGAAAAATGATGTTGGGATTCACTCAGGGTGGCTGGCAAAATATTAGAGAAATAGTCTCAAACCGTTTGGAAGGCTGAAAGGTTTTAATGGAACGGGTTGAAAGCAGCCAGTTCATTACGTTAGAACTTTAAGTCATAGGATCAAAGATTAGGGACAATAAAAGCTTCCCCAGTTAAGTCTGTTTACCCCACATTCCTTTGTCTCTGCTCTAAATGTTTGCTCATGTAAACTTTGTGCTGGATGGTTCTCTCAGGTGGAGATTGAAGGGAAATTACCTGTTAATGGTGTTTATTCTGGGCCCCGGAACCAAAAGCTTTTATCATATGCAAAACCACTCTTTTAACCATGTTAATTATCCATAAGCATGTTGACTTAGAACCTCTGTTATTAAATCTATACTGAATAAATGTGAGGAGATACAGGGAATTGTGGTTGATTAGCTGCAGTCGCCCTCTGAAAGCAGTTGACAACCATCCCTAGCCCACTCGAAATCACTGTACTAGGTGTGAGAGTACATTCGTTCATCCGTTGTTGAGTCAGGGTCTGTAGGACAGACCTCCACAGGTGGTGACCCGACATGATAAACGTCTCAGATGGTGACCCTGATGTGATCGAGGTCTCAGGTGGTGACCCTGACATGATTGAGGTCTCAGATGCTGACCTCGACATGATTGAGGTCTCTGGTGGTGACCCTGGCTTGATACCACAGCAATTGCCTGAACAGGGACTCACCACTGTGACTGATGCCACATTAATAGAAATTGCATTGAATCTGTAGATTGCTTTGGGCAGGATGGTCATTTTTCAATATTGATTCTTCCAATCCATGAGCATGGAATGTATTTCCATTTGTTTGTGTCATCTATGACTTCTTTCAGCAGTGTTTTATAGGTTCTCCTTGTAGAGATCTTTCACCTCCTTGGTTAAGTATATTCCTATGTATTTTATTTTACTGTTTGCATATGTTGTAAAAGGGATTGAGTTCTTGATTTGATTCTCAGCTTGGTCATTGTTGGTGTATAGCAGTGCTACTGATTTGTATACATTGATTTTCTAACCTGAGACTTTACTGAATTTGTTTACCAAATCTACGAGGCTTTTGAAGGAGTCTTCAGGGCTTTCTGGGTATACAATCATATTTTCAGTGAACAGCAATAGTTTGACTTCCTCCTTTCCAGCTTGGATACCCTTTATTTCCTTCTCTTGCCTAATCGCTCTGGCTAGGTCTTCCAGTCCTATGTTGAATAGAAATGGTGAAAGTGGGCATCCTTATCTTCTTCCAGTTCTCATGGGGAATGCTTTCAACTCTTCCTCATTCCATATGGTGTTGGCTGTGGGTTTGTCATAGATGGCTTTTATTATTTTGAGGTAAGTCCTTTCTATGCCTAGTTTCTTGAGGGCTTTTGGTCATAAAAGAATGCTGATTTTTAGTGAACGCTTTCTCTGGATCTGTTGAGATGATCACATGGTTTTTGTTTTTAATTCTGTTTATGTTTTTAATTCTGTCAATGTATATACATTGACGTGTGTATGTTAAACTATCCCTGCATCCCTGGGATGAAACTCACTTGATCGTGGTGTATTATCATTTTCATGTGCTGTTGGATTTGGTTAGCTAGTATTTTGTTGAGAGTTTTTGCATCTATATTCATCAGGGTTATTGGTCCGCAGTTTTCTTTTTTGTTATGTCCTTTCCTGGTTTTGGCATCAGGGTGATACTAGCTTCATAGAATGAATTAAGGAGGATTCCCTCTTTCTCAGTCTTTTGGAATAGTTTTAGTAGGGTTGGTACCAGCTCTTCTTTGAAAGTCTGGTAGAATTCAGCTATGAATCTATCTGGTCCTGGGCTCTTTTTTGTTGGCAGTTTTTTATATATTATTATTACCAGTTCAACTACTTGTTATTGGTCTGTCCAGAGTTTCTTCCTGACTTAATCTAGGAGGGTTGTATGTTTTCAGGATTTATCCATTTCCTCTAGATTTTCAAGTTTGTATGCATAAAGTTGTTCATAGTAGTCTCAAATGATCTTTTGTATTTCTGTGGCATCAGTTGTAATGTCTCCAGTTTTATTTCTGATTGCTCTTATTTGAATCTTCTCCCTTCTTTTATTCATTAATCTAGCTAATGATCTATCAATTTTGTTTATTTTTTCAAAGAGCCAACTTTTTGTTTCATTGATCTTTTGTATTTTTCTTGTTTCAAGTTCATTTAGTTTTGCTTTTGTGTGTGTGTGTGTGTGTGTGTGTGTGTGTGTGTGGGGGGAGAGAGAGAGAGAGAGAGAGAGAGAGAGAGAGATGGAGTCCCGCTCTGTCGCCCAGGCTGGAGTGCAGTGGCACGTGATCTCGGCTCACTGTAACCTCCACCTCCCAGGTTCAAGCAATTCTTCTGCCTCAGCCTCCTGAGTAGCTGAGACTACAGGCCCATGCCACCATGCTCAGCTAATTTTTTTTATATTTTAGTAGAGACAGGGTTTCACTGTGTTACCCAGGCTGGTCATGAACTCCTGAGCTCAGGCAATCTGTCCGTCTTGGCCTCCCAAAGTGCTGGAATTACAGGTGTAAGCCACCACTCCCAGCCTTTTTTAAAAATTTGAGATGGAGTCTTGCTCTGTTGCCCAGGCTGGAGTGCAGTGGTATGATCTCAGCTCACTGCAACCTCCGCCTCTGGGATTCAAGGGAGTCTCCTGCCTCAGCCTCCTGAGTAGCTGGGATTACAGGCGTGCACCACTATGCCCGGCTAATTTTTGTGTTTTTAGTAGAGATGGGTTTTACCATGTTGGTCAGGCTGCTCTCAAACTCGTGATCCACCTGCCTCAGCCTCCCAAAGTGTTGGGATTACAGGCGTGAGCCATATTTCTTGTAGGGCTGATCTGGTACTGACAAATTCCCTCAGCATTTGTTTGTTTGAAAATGCGTTTATTTCTCCTTCATCTATGAAACTTATTTTTGCTGGTTGTAAAATTTTTGGTGGACAATTATTCTGTTTAAGGAGGCTAAAGATGTGTAAGATTTTTGATAAGAAGTCTGCTGTTATTCTAATATGTTTTTCTTTGTAAGTTACCTGATGATTTTGTTTCACTGCTCTTATAATTCTTTCCTTCATGTTGTTTTAGATAGCTTGATGATTATGCCTTCATGATGTCCTTTTTGCAATGAATCTCCCAGTTCTTTGGGCTTCTTGTATTTGGATATCTGAATTTCTATCTAGCAAGGCCAGGAAAGTTTTTTTCAGTTATTCTTTCAAGTAAGTTTCCCAAACTTTATGCTTTCTCTTCTCCTTCAGGAATACCAATTATTCTTAGGTTTGGCCTTTTTACAAAGTCCCATATTTCTTGGACACCTTGTTCATGTCTTTTTTTTTTTTTTTAATTTTTGCCTGATTGGGTTAATTTGAAAGCCTTGTCTTAGAGCTCTAACATTCTTTCCTCTACTTGTTCTAGTCTATTGTTAACACTTTCCACTGCATTTTGTAATTCCCTAAATATGTCTTTCATTTCCAGAAGTTCTGATTCAGTTATCTGTAAAATTTCTTTTTAGAAAATTTTCAGTCATATCTTGAATTGTTTTTAAACTTTTTTATTTATGTTGTTTTTCACCTTTCTCTGATATCTCCTTGAGTATAACCAACCTTTTGAATTCTTCATCTGATATTTCAAAGACTTCATCTTGTTTCGGATCCATTGCTGGAGAGCTAGTGTGCTCTTCTGTGGGTGTTATAGAACCCTGCGGACCTCCAAACATGCGACTTTAATGTTTATAGTTTATTGTAGCATTGGGATTTCTGTGCTTTCATGGGTGAAGACTTTGTATGTGTTTCTTAATTATAGGCATGTGATGACTTTCTCAGCTGCTGGTTGTAGTAGCAATGTGCTCAGCGTGTGAGCAAGTTCATTGTCTCCTATGTGACTGGAATAGCAGAGGTCTCTTGAAGCTTATGTTATTCCTCCATGGTGTGCACGTATTTATGTTTTCTTTCCCCCAGTATTTTATTTACTGGGTTGAATAGTTCAGGCTTCAGGCCAGTAGGGGAGGTGTTCCTGGGTAGAAACCTGTTGTGGCTAAAGTAGGTGAGTGAATGCAATACTCAATGGTGGGCAGAGGGCCTAGCCTTGACACAGGTGACTGGGGGAGCTCTTAGTGAAACACACTGAGGTCTTATCATGAGGAAGGGTAGGAACCACCTCAGTTCCCCTGCCAGTCCAGCAGGAAAGCAATCTATCTTTCAGATACACTCCTGTCCCAGTATTATGGCTATTCAGACCAAACAGGTACCTCTTTTCATTTGTGGTGATGTTGATGTTCCAAGAAGAGAGAAGTTGTGACTCTACCTCTCATGCAAGTTCTACCTGTGGAACACCCTAAGTGTTCCAGAAAAACTGTCTATAGGCTCACCAACACCAGACTTCCATGGGAAAAGCCCTAGCTATGTCTGCAGTGGTGAATGAGGGTGAAAGAAGTCCCCTTTTCCAAGACCCTTCGTTAGCACCAGGGTTGCCTAACTGTTGGGGTAGAGCTGTAGACTTTCTCCACTGAGCCCAGCACTGCAACTGTGCCTCTGATGAAAGAAACTTCCCAACAGCAGACAGATCTGAGACTCAAGGCCTGCCGTCCAGATTCTTTGTCCCATGGGGTGTTCCCTTGTTGTGTTACACTCCCCCCTTTCCCTAGGAGTAGGAGTCCCTGAGAGCCACATTACTGTAAATGCTGCTGTTCCTCTGGGTCTAGCCACCCCGTGGGGCCACCCCACTCCAGGCTGGTGCTGGGGAATGTCTGCAAGGGATCTTGTGATATGCCCTGTCTTCAACTCTCCCAGTAGTAGGTACCAGCACCAACTCAGATGGGGGGTGGCAGGGGAGTGAGGTAGACTCTGTGAGAGTCCTTGGTTATACATAGCCTCAGTGTATTGGTTTTCTCAAGTGCCAGTTGTAGCAGTAATAAACTGATCATCTGGGCAGTCTCAGGACCTCCTGATTATCCAGGGTGTTGCAGGCGATGGTCGTAGCTGAGGTCACACACAATTTTTCTCCCTCCCTGGGTGCAGGATTATTCTACCTGCAGATACTCTCATGAATTGTGTATGTTAGCCTCCAGCCAGGAGGTGGCACTTGCAAAAAAGCACCAGCTGTGGTAGTAGCATTAGGATTTGTGTTTGCCTTATGTTACCCAGGGGAGGTACTCTGGTGTCTCAGGTAATGGATGAGGCTATAGAGCCCCCAAAAGTTTTTCTCTTCTATGTTAAGCTACCAGGATGGGTAGAAGGGCAAAACCAGGTGGGGGCTTGGTCAGGCAGGTCTGCCCTCTGGTTCCCCATGTGCAGGGAGCATAGTTGCCTCTGCTGCACAGAAGAGCTTGTGCAGGGAGTGGGGAGTAGCAGCAGCAGTAAGCCCATCCAACTCCACGCACTTGGTAAGGCAGATCTCTCACTCACAGTGTTCTACCAGCAGGAGCTAGCTAAGTTCCAAGTAGTCTACACTCAAAACTCAGAAGTGCCCCAGGCCTTAAGTCTTCCAGGGGAGACAGTAACTGAGGCTTTCAGTCCACATCCACACCCCTCACCCAGCTCCTACACTCATGGCTATAGCACACTTCTCACTTGCTCCTGGTTCTGACCAAGGGAGTTTGTCCCCACTTGAGATTATATTGTGAATTTTATTTATTTTTTAACTTCTGTGATTAGGTTTGATTTAATTAATTAATTTATTTTATTATATTTTAAGTAAGGGTACATGTGCAGAACGTGCAGGTTTGTTACTTAGGTATACACATGCCTTGGTGGTTTGCTGCAGCCATCCCCAGATCATCTACATTAGGAATTTCTCCTAATGTTATCCCTCCCCAATCCCCCCCACCCCCTGCTATCCCTCCCCTAGGACCCCCCCCACTTCCCGACAGGCCCCAGTGTGTGATGTTCTCCTCCCTGTGTCCTTTTTATGGCTGCATGGTATTCCATGGTGTATATGTGCCACGTTTTCCTTATCCAGTCTATCATTGATGGGGGATATGGGTTGGTTCCAAGTCTTTATTATTGTAACAGTGCCACGATAAACGTATGTGTGCATGTATCTTTATAATGGAATGATTTATAATCCTTTGGGTATATACCCAGTAATGGGATTGCTGGGTCAAGTAGTATTTCTATTTCTAGATCCTTAAGGAACAGCCACACTGTCTTCCACAATGGTTGAACTAGTTTACACTCCCACCAACAGTGTGAAAGCATTCCTATTTCTCCACATCCTATTCAGCATCTGTTGTCTCCAGATTTTTTAATGATTGCTATTCTAACTGGCGTGAGATGATATCTCAATGTAGTTTTGATTTGCATTTCTCTAATGACCAGTGATGATGAGCATTTTTTCATATGTTTGTTGGCTGTATAAATGTCTTCTTTTGAGAAGTGTCTGTTCATATCCTTTGCCCACTTTTTGATGGGGCTGTTTGTTTTTTTCTTGTAAATTTGTTTAAGTTCTTTGTAGATGCTGGTTTTATTCCTTTGTTAGATGGGTACATTGCAAAAATTTTTTCCCATTCTGTTGGCTGCCAGTTCACTTTAATGATTGTTTCTTTTGCTATGCAGAAGTTCTTAAGTTTAATTAGATCCCGTTTGTCTGTTTTGGCTTTTGTTGCCATTGCTTTTGGTGTTTTGGTCATGAAGTCCTTGCCTACGCCTATGTCCTGAATGGTATTGCCTAGGTTTTCTTTTAGGATTGTTATGGTTTTAGGTCTTATGTTTAAATCTTTAATTCATCTGGAGTTAATTTTTGTATAAGGTGTAAGGAAGGGGTCCAGTTTCAGCTTTCTGCATATGGCTAGCCAGTTTTTCCAACACCATTTATTAAATAGGAAATCCTTTCCCCATTGCTTGTTTTTGTCAGGTTTGCCAAAAATCAGATGGTCGTAGATGTGTGGTATTCACAGATCTTGGTTCCTTGAAATTAGATGTGTGTTCTTGAGGAAGAGAAGGGAAAAGCAGCTATTAGTGATCTTGTAAGCAACTTTTCACACAGCAGTTAGAAAGTTCTGTGTGATGTGGAAGTGAAGATATCAAATAAAAAATGGGTGAATTATGGCTTGTCTTCATCTTAAGAAACAATGTGTTGGGTTCGTCTCTTTACTCACAATTGTGTAGGAGTTGTTTTGTGATGACTGATCAAGTATTTTTGTTGTTATTGCAATTCGTTGGGAATTGTAGCAGTCAGCTTTTACTAGGTATTGCTGTAATAACAAAGAACTCTAAAATCTTAATGGCTTACAACAGCAAAGGTTTCTTTCTTTCTCATTTATAATATATCACCTGTGAGTCAGTCTTGGCTCTTTTCCATGTTTCTTCTTTAGCCTGGGATCCAGGCTGATGGAAGAGTCCCTATCTGGGACATATTTATAGCCGAGGGAGAAAAGAGGGATAAAGGAAACATTAATGGCTTTTAAAGCTTTTGTTTAGAAGTGATGTGCTTCAATTCCACTCATGTCATTGGCCAAAGCAAGTCATATCGTCAAACCTGACATCAATGGGGCAGTGTAATCTTCTCACACAGAGGCAGAGCACAGGATCGAGAATGTTAATATAATCTTCCACAGGACCTTTTAAATGATGACCCAGGGTACAGCTGCTGAAAAATCTTGGCACCTTCTAATGCAAAAAAATTAAAGAAAAAAAGAACTAATGTCTTTAATTATGATGTATTGGCTTTATGCATAAGCCATATAATGCAGGACAAAGATCATGAAATGGAGAATGTGGAGTCTTTGTATGCCAAAATAGTTCACTGTGTGAGTTGGAACAAGGCATTTATTATAGCTAGGCTCCCTTTTCTGCAAAACAAGTAGCTTAAATGAGATGATCTCCAAGTTCCTTACAAATCGAAGATGTCTGATTCTAAGTGCTTGCTGGCTGGTGACTCTGAGTGACAGTAGTGACAAGGTTGAGGGCCCAATTTGCAGAGCCTCTTAGGGCTGTTAGAAAGTGTTGCTCTTAGGGCTGTTAGAAAGTCTGTAGGCAGGCGGTGAGATCTAAGACCTTTACCCTTAGTTAACATTGGATGGGATGGATCCTGTACTTTAATTTCTTCCCACTGAAGCCTTGCCACTTGCTCACGTGAACTGCTGTTCAGTTTAGAAGGATTTTTCATTCTCAGTTCTCTTAGCCAAAGGGCAAGTTCTGACAAGGTAGTTGTTCAGTATTGTCAATGAGTGATAATGTTAAAAAGCAGCAGTAAGATGTGAATGCAAACTCTGACTCCAGTCTGGCCCTAAGTTGTTAGTTTTTGAAAAGAATTTAAAAAAAAAATTAGAAAATCTCATCCATCTGCAGCTAATTCTGTATAACTCTTGATGCTGAATGAGCCTCAGGGGTTTGGGAAACTTGTTCAGTGAGATGCTAACCTGAACCTGTCAAGATTTTCTTTTCTCAGTACATCTATTCTCATTTTCCCTTGCTATTTAGGTCCACTTGACATATATCTTAAATTAGAAACACTCAGCTATTTCAACCAGATTTTCAGCTTACATCAGACCCTGCAGAGCTTCGGCCGCTCAATAAAAAACTGGACCAAGTTCTGGTAGACTTCTACATGCCCATTTTTCTTCATCTCAACTTAAATGATTTCATATGCAATAATGTACTGTATAACAATGTTTCAATTAATGACAGACTGCATATGTGACAGTGGTGCCCTAAGATTACAATGGAGCTGAAAAATCACTGTTTCCTAGTGATGTCTTGATGATCCTGATCCGGTGTAGGCCTAGGCTAATGTATGTGTTTTTGCTGTAGTTTTTAACAATAATGTTTTAAAAATTAAAACAAAAACAAACAACAACAACAAAAAACAACGGTGGCTCGTGCCTGTGATCCCAGCACTTTGGGAAGCCAATGCGGGTGGATCTCTGGAGTACAGGAGTTCAAGACCAGCCTGGGCAACATAGCAAAAGCCCATCTCTACAAAAAATACAAAAATTAGCCAGGCGTGGTGGTGTGTGCTTGTAGTCCCAGCTACTCGGGAGGCTGACGTGTGAGGATTGCTTGAGCCTGGGACCCGGAGGTTGCAGTGAGCTGAGATCACGCCACTGTGCTCCAGCCTGGGCCACAGAACAAGACTGTCTCAAAACAAAACTAAACAAAAACAAAAAGAAGAGACACTTATAAAATGAAGATATACAGGAAGAAAATGGTTTGTAGAGCTGAACAGTGTTGTTAATGTTTTAAGCTGTGTTATTATGAAAGCCACAACATTTAAAAGTTTATAAAGCAAAAAGTTACAATAAAGCTAAGGTTAATTTATCATTATAGAAAAAAATTAAAGATAAATATAGTGTAGCCTAAGTATACGGTGTTTATAAAGTCTACAGTAGTGTATAGTTATGTCCAGGGTTTATATTTACTCACCACTCACTAACCCACCAGAGCAACTTCCAGTCCTGCAAGCTCCAGTCATAGTAAGAGCTCTAAACAGGTGTAGCATATTTTATCTTTTATATTGTATTTTTACTGGACCTTTTTAATGTTTAGATACGCTTAGACATACAAACTTACCCCTGCATTACAATTGCCTACAGTATTCTGTACGGTAACATGCTGTACAGGTTTTTAGCTCAGGAGTGATAGGATATTACATGTAGCCTAGATGTGGAGTGGAGTAGGCTACATGGAATACCATTTGAGTTTGTGTAAATAGAGTCTATGATGTTTGCATAATGACACAATCGCCTAATGATGTGTTTCTTAGAACGTATTTCTGTCATTAAGTGACATACGTCTGTATTCTCAAATATGTGTCCTGAAAATACTGCTATTCTCTGTGACATGAAAGTATCATTGTCATTGTCATCAATATTAGCAATTAGAATATTAATTTAATGTAATAGACTACTTTCCTCCAATGTGTTAAAACATTTTACATAAATATTATCCCTTGGGGAAGCTCTCACACTTGTGCATCAGGAGATAAACACAGGGTATTTATTGCAGTATTGTTTGTAATCAGAGAAAAGTGGGGGATACCTTAATATTCACCAATAGGAGAGTTGATAAATATATTGTGCTATAACCACACAATACTGATACAGCATTTAAATGAAATGAAATAGTATTACATAAATTAATATGAATGTATCTCCAAAACTTGTTGAGTGAAAAAAGCAAGTTGCAGAATTATACATACAGTATAAAACCAATTACATACAACACATAAACATAGAGACTACATGTTAACATATAGATGCACACATTTACAATACAAGTGAAATTAAAATATGCAAGAAGGATACACAAGAATTTTGATAGAATGGTTACCCCTAGGGAAGAAGGAGAAAAATGCATGGGTAATCAATTGATGTCTGTAATGTTTTATTTCTCAAAAAAAGAAGAGAAAGAAAAAATAAATATTATAAATGTTAATCTTGGCTAAATCTTGGTGGTGGGCATGAGGGTATTTGTTATTGTTGTTTTGTGATTTTTGGCATATGGGAAATCTTTAATAATAAAACAGTCAATTTCTCTTGTCCATTACCCCACTTTTTCTCATAACCTCAGAGAGATATGGTAGTATTGCATGTGAAAAACAATCTATCAGACTGGTTATACTTCATGTGGTTTGAGAAGGTGACCTCTTCTTTCTTTTTAATTTAAAAACATCACCTCAAACTCAGATTTGAGTAGGTTTCAAAAAACAGCTGGAATATAAGGGTGTTTCATTTATAATGATTTTTTTTTCAGAATTCCTGAGTCCCCTTCCTTGCTCCAGCCACCTCCATTCATAAACCCTCTGCGGGCTTCCCATTGTTGTCAGAATAAAAACCCCAGGCTGCTCTGAGGCCTGCAGCCCTGAAGCATCCAGCCCCAGCCTCCTCCCCTGCCTGTTGGACTTTCCTCTCCTACCACATTCCCTCTTCTTTTCATGGAGGCAAGAGGAGTTAGGGTCTTCACAGGTTGATGGCCTCTGCCAAGCTTGCTGTCACCCCTAGTCCCTCTTCAGCTCTAAGCTCTAGGTGACTCTTCCAGGACATGTGTGTTGGTCTCATTCTCCACTGGCTCCCAGTGTTAGGCATGGTTCCTAGGACATATGATCAATATATATGTGTTAACTCTCACTAACTAACCTGAAATTCGAATTACAGATATTAAATGGAACCAGATGATACTTTAACACCCACTATCCCTTTTATGAATGGTGATATGTTTATTTACCCTTGCTCTAGTTTTCTATATATGACCATGATAGTATATATGACCATGATAGGTATAAAGTTAACTGCCTTATCTGATTCATAGAAATTTCTACTATGTGTCTTTGGACATACCTAAATTTAATATTACTTCATATTAGTGACTCCTAATGTAAATAGCCTATTGCCTTATGAATTAAGTAATGTGTGTTATTTTTAAGTAAGTTATCTATAAAATAGATGATCTATTGTCCAGGTCAGGAGCATGCATTGATAACAGAAATGCCCAAGACTTTTTGTTGAGTTTAAGATCAGTATTGGCAAGCACTGCATGGGAAGGAAATCACAGCAACACATCCTGATAAAGTAGAAGCCTGTCTAAAGCAGGCTTATATTAAACCAAGGAGTTTGAAATTAAGTATAATTTTTTGATAGTTTCATTGTATCAGACAGCTTTTTGGAATGGATTCATAGGGTGGTGTTGGAATCAGAATCTTCTGGCTGGGCATGGTGGCTCATGCCTGTAATCCCAACATTTTGGGAGGCTGAGGCGGGAGATCACCTGAGGTCAGGAGTTTGAGACCAGCCTGGCCAACATGGTGAAACCCTGTCTCTACTAAAAATACAAAAATTAGCTGGGTGTGGTGGTGCATGCCTGTAGTCCCAGCTACTCAGGAGGCTGAGGCACGAGAATCACTTGAACCTGAGAAGTGTAGGTTGCAGTGAGCTAAGATTGCACCACCACACTCTAGCCTGGGTTTAGGAGTGGAGATCTGTCTCAAAAGAAAAAAAAAAAAGAATCAGAATCTTCTGAGCTAAATGATGCAAGTGAAAATTTACATAGTGTCTCTCTTACTTTTGAAGAAGAGGTTAAAAGTCTGCATGTCTTAATAAGGTATACCTAATAACATGTTAATAACTCACATACTGTCCACTTTGGACTACAGACCTTAAATGAAAGGGCCTTCATAAATTATACATGTCTGACAAATAGGTGACACATTTGTCAAATCACATAAGCTCTTCAGAATCAAGTCTGCTTTGTGGAGATAATTAAAGAAAATCAATGTGTGTTGATTGATAGATATTTGACTTGAAAACACATTCTCCCCCCCCAACTCAGACAATGGGGCGCCTGAGCTTCAAGACCAGTGTTCTCTGAAGAAAGAGTGAGAGATGGGAGTGGAAGGCTTGAGTGTTCTGGGTATAGGACTTAGAACTCCAGACACCAGATTCTCCCTGAAGTACTGGTCCTGACCCTAACTCCCCCACCGAGCTGAGGGCAATTGAGTTGAACTCCTGATCTCTGTCTCCTTCCCTGGGTCAAGGAGTATGATTCTTTTTGTCTCACTGGGACCATGGGAAGCTTACTTCATCAATGTTGGTAAAGTGCTAGGAAGATGAGAAGTGCTGTGCCCATTCTAAGCAACATTATTGATTCAATTTTTCCTTGTGGTTAATATAAAATTCTCCACATATCAGATAATGGCTCAGCATTGCATAAACAGCCAATAATCACTGGCAGGAGAGATGTGGCCTGTGTTTTCTCTTAGGAATATTGATGTCTGTAAAATGCCTTCAGTTTCTCTGAAAAAACATTATTACATGATTTAAACTGATTATGTTATTATTGTATTTTTGTTTGCTTGTCAGAGTCTTTTTAAAATTTGTATTGTTTTGTTTTTCTGTAATGATCTGAAATAATGTTGAGCCCAGTAAATCTTTTATGTGAAGGAAGGCCTAGACTGGTAAAAATTTTGCTTATCTATTTTGGGTTACCTTGCCCACTAAACAACAGGGACACACACACACACACACACACACACACACACACACACACACACAAAGAAACAGAAAACTCTGTGTGTGTCTGTGTATTTAGTATATGTATATAGTGTGTGTATATGCATATATAATGCTAATGTGCATTACCCATAATTCATAATCTTGTTCATTAAATCACAGGATATGTGTGTATATGTATATATATGTGCACATATATATACATGTATAAAAACATATATCATGTTAATATGTTTGCCTATATATTTACCATTATTCTACTGAAATAACATAAGTAACTCTTAATTATGGCATTTAGCTAATTCACCATTCTTGGAAAGATTTTAGGAATTGTATTCCTGAAATTGCTTTAAACAGGAATTTTATAAGCATATATAGAACCTAGACCAGTTACTTTATCGCTATACTTTAAAGAAAGTTGAGTTGGAATAATACAGCTTAGTCATCTACATTATAGTTCATCAGACGTGGTTCTCGATCACTTCTTCATGTTTCTAAATTCTAAGCACATCCTCAGATGGAAGATTCAACACCACTGGTTATTGTGAAAATGGGTGTTCGGTGGACTGTCACAATGAAGGTGAAAATTCCCTTTGAAGTATATAAAGGTCTAGTTTGTTAAAATGAACAAACCTGTTTCTAATAGTATTATGGTGATAACTTTTTAAAAGTTCTTACCTTCCCTTGGTACATATTGGAAAAATAAATCAGTTTCATTATTCTTTGGTTTCCATGTTTCTTCTAGACGGGATTGCCATGCCAACACGCCTCTTGTGTGGAACTGTGCCTCAGTTCCCGCTCTCAGCTCTACTCGGGTGTCCTCCTTGCACGTTCCTGCCTCCAGTCCCTTGAGCCAGTGGTACTGTCACTCAGATGTCCAGGTAGCTGACGTGAGTGGTAGAAGCCGGCATTATTCTGTAGAGTCACACTATTTTTGTGTAGCTCAGCCATGAAAATAGTGCACATGTACATCACCAAGTTTTTAAGAATTTGCTTGTTTCATTTGTTATTCATTCATTCTTTTCTTATATCATCTATTGGATGCTTGGCGTTTACTAGATGCCATGAAACACATTAAAGAGTAGAAGATAGCTGTTTAGGAAGTTACAGTCTAGTTGAGTCAAAGCAAATGTTCTATAGAAAAATGATTTAAAATTAAATTATTATGGGCAGAGGCTGGTAGTTGTTCCCCAGCGTCTGTTCTCCCCTTTTCCTCAGTAACAGAATGTCCAGTTTTCAACTGGTCACATGGCTGCCCAGAATAAATCCACCTCTCTCAGCTTCCCTTGCAGCTTGGCGTGCCAGTGCCCAAGCTTGGATGACTCTGTGGAAGAGGAAGTGTTCTGGGGCAGCCTCTGAGAACCTCCTTGAGGTGTCAGCACGTCTCCTTTGGCCCTCCTTTTTCATGTCTTCTTGATCATGGGATGTGGATGTAACTGCTGGAGTTCCATGTAGATGAGGGCCTCGCTTAGGAGTGGGGGAAGTGAAGTCTGGCAGGAGCTGGGACCCTATGTTCACAGGGCTGCATATTGCCCTGGGTAGCCTACTCCTGGACTTGTACATGAGAGAGCTGATGAACTGTGATCTGTCTGTTCTTTTGGGTATCAGGCACTTCCAGCCAAATATGCTCCTGATAGGAATGTTCTACAAAGTGTACACTTTAAGTGTGGAGGGGACGATATACAGAGCAATGATCAGAATGGAGAATGGCAATGAGGGAAGGCTTCCTGGAAGAATCTGCCATCCCAGGCCTGGCTCTTCCCTTATCCCTCACTATTTCTTCTATCTTACTGTTTTCTGAACATGATGCTTTTCTCTCTTCCTGACCTTTGCTCATGCTGTTCCTTCTGCAGTGCTTTCTCTGGTTATCTTCCTGCTCCTCTAGTTAATTTTATAATTATATTAAATTATACAGTCCACATAAATACTTAACGCAGTTAAACTGTGTAAACACCACGCACATTTCAATGTTGTCCTCCCTATCATGATTACTAGCCAAATCAAATTTTGCCTCTGTTCTGAAACGTCACTTGAACACTCTTCCCCTGTGGTACTGTAGTAGTACTGCTGCTCAGTACCCTAACACCTAACTATATTTCACTCGCATCAGAACCCTGATATCTGGCACCTAGTGGTGCTCAGGAAATGTTTGCTGAATGCAACTATATTATACCAAGGGATCTGTGTTCTGTTTAGAAGTGACTCTGGCTAGTTATTTGTGTAGCTACTATTCAAGAGGAATGGAGGGACAGGATAATGTGGCCCTCCAGCTTTCATTTCTTTGCCATTGTGTCACCTCCCTATCCTCATGCTGTTATGGCCACTTCTGTAAAGGAAGGTCATAGCAAAACAGCTTCAGCCTTGCCTTAGCCTGCCTCCTGAATCCTTAGCTTTGCCAACCTGAATTCTAACCACTGCTTTTTAGGGGTCAGAGGAGTGGAGGCAAACAAACAGATCAATGTGGGGCTGGGAGGAGTCAAAGCTTTATTTGCAAGTTTACCCCATTTTGACAGCAACAGGACTGGTATTTGGAGGCAACTTTTATACAGTATTATGTTCTATCCTTTGGTTTCCATGTTTCTGCTAGATGGGATTGTGATGCCAACATGCCCCATGGGTGGAACTGTATCTCAGTTCCAACTTTCAGCTCTACTCTGGTGTTCTCCTTGCACGTTCCTCCCTCCAGTCCCTTGGGCTGGCGACACTGTCACTCAGGTGTCCAGACAGCTGATATGGGTGGGAGAAGCAGGCATTCTTCTGTTGTCTCAGTTGGGCTTGCACAGGGACTTCTGCTTGACATTGAAGGGATGAGGGAGATTTTGCTCTAGGTGGTCTTTGAAAAAAGGAATTAGTACTGTCAGATTTGAACGTTTTAGTGATTGAAAGAGAAGGACTGATTTTGATGACTTATTTCCATAGTCCCTGCCCTATTTCTTGGCCTTGTCTCTGTTTGGAGAACTGAGTGAAGGTGTCCATCTAGCTTCCTCCCATTGGAGCTAACAAACTGCACTGGCTGGATTTAGGTACCACATTCCCACGGTGGTATGTCTTAGGTTTCAGGCCAGCATCCACAGAGATCATATATTATTGTAATTGCCTATTTTATTGAGACTCTTTTAATCACACCTACTTTACCCAGTAAAGCAATTCTTGCTTTCTTATTCGCAAGCTTTCTCCTGGTAGTAGGTGATTACAATATGGTCCCTCATCTAAGCCTTCACCTGTGATTTTCAAAAAGTAAAGTTCCCCAGCTGAATATTAGTTATCTCTTTTTTATTTAAAACTGGTATTAGAAAATGGCTAAAGAATTGTTATTGCCTTCTAATTGTGATGTTCTTTTTCTCCACCCACCTCCTGGGTGGGTACAACAGAGTTTGCAAGACGGCAGCTGTAGAATGGCATGTGGCCCATGGCTTGTAGAGAACTTAACATTTTGGGGGAGATTATTTCCTAGTTAATAAGTGGAAGATTTCAACTCACATAAAAAGCTAGATTCTCAACTTTTAGAAAGTCAGTTTCCACTTGATGACAGCTAGTACTGGGCGATGGTCGCCTCTCTTAACTGAGGCATTTGCTCACCAGTTCATCATCACTGGCCTATGTTTGTCCAGCTTTTTCATTATCTTCTTAGCCCAGAGGGCGTTTGGTTTGAAACCCTTGACACAGCCCCCTTCTCCAACTCTCACACTTTTCAGTGTCTCCTTTGCTACTCCTGCTACTCCTGGAGATACTCCCTCCAATGGGCCTTTTTGTCACCAATCCCAGGTGTAACAAATCCCGTACAGCAGCCCTATGCACTCCTCCTGGTGAAGAGCACTATGCTTTATTTCCCCACAGACTTAGTTTCAGTTGGGAAGCTGAGTGCTGAACCCCAGGTAAATGTTGGAGATCTATCGACAGATCCCAGCCTCTTGGCTGGAGGTGCTAGTTCTGGTGCCATGGACACATGGGTCTGACCCTCTGGTCTTTTGCCCTGTTCCTGAATGCCCAGTTTTGAGCTTGATTGCAGCCTAAAATTAGGGACAGAGCATTATGGGGAGTTGTTTTTATCCTTTGGGAGAACCGTGGGCATTCCCCATGATAAATGCTATAATATAATGATAACCACATGGTTGCTTTATAGTTTTTTCTTTAAGTTCCTTTTTATAAATCATTCCTTTACATGCCTCCATGACCTGATGAAGTAGGTGTTATTATTTTGCAGATAAGCCCTAGAGGAGGCTCAGAGCACCTGCCCAAGAGCTCATAGTCACAGCCCATCAGGGTCTCAGGTGCCCATTTATTAAAAAATTTTTTTTAAAACTATCATACTGCCCACTGTGTGGCCCCAATTTTAGACTTGAATGTTTCTCCAAATTTGTAAATGCCTATAGACACAACTTAGCACACAGGAGCATCAGGGTTATTAGTTACATTCACCCTATCACTGAGACAGGCCATCAATAGAACCCAAAGAGAAAAAAATCTCCATTAGTGTTTATATGCCAGTGAATTTCTCAATTTAAACTGTCTGAATCCTGAGCTATAAGTGTTAGAAATAGATACATTTTTAGTAACAAAAAGGCTTTGGCATTTCTGAATATTCAGAAATTTATAAACCATTATCTTCTTTATCCTATCTACATACCTTTATATTCTTAATTGTTTAAAATTCAAGTTTAAATTGACAGATGTTAAAAAACTTGGTTACATTTTAACTAATAATAATCATATGGGTTTGATATGCTAGTTATGTTTTTAACCATCCATGAAAATAAATACATAACTACTAATTTTGTTTTAAAGTTTTTCTGTGTATTATCTAAAATTATGGTACATTTGCCACCCCTTGGGGAAATCCTGCTTCTGATAAAAAAAACCATGCAAATTGCAGCTCTTTATTTTTGTGTCACTGGTGAGCTTTCCTGGCTCAGTGTTGTAAATGCATGATGTATAATGCAACAGGCATGGAACTGTAAATGAAAATAAAATTTCAGGACCCTCTAAATTTATTATGCCAAGGGAAGTTAAGCCCTGGAGACTGAACCACATAGCAGTTTGCAATTCTGATTCTTAGATTACAGATTAGCTCTCTTTATTTTTCTTGTTCTATAAATGGCTAGGAGAGACCACAGACCAAACCTTCCACCCCTTCTAGTCACTGATCTTTGTTTTTAGGTTAACTACCTCTTTTATTATCCTGTAGCTAACTCAGGCCATACAGTGACCAGGAACCCATGATTGTACCCATCTTCATATGGAATGTTAAATATACCTCTCCTGAAAGGAAAAAAGAACACCTTGACTAATCAGGTCATTGAAACTATGCATTAAGCCTTACATAGAAGGGTGTTGAAATTCTGTTGATCTTCTCTACCGTTTATATAAGCAATTACAGACTTCTACACTTCACAATACTGACTTCCATTCTTTAGGATCTGTGCTTCCTAGGAAGCTCATCATCAAACTTCGCATTTGAATAAACTCTTTTAAAACTAGATTCTGACCATTTTGATTATTTTAGGTTGACAGAACAGATTCACTGGGGGGACTTGGCAACATCTGTGTTGTTGTCACTATCTGTTGGGCCTTCCTAGGGGTTTGTGTGGTCATGAGGAGAGCTGGTGTTTTGGAAGATACTGGGTGTGCTGAGCACATAAAATGACCTGTGTTCTTTGAGGGATAGTCCCCTTTATGATGGTTCTTTCTCAAGTCTGGGACTTGCGTTCTTCACCAGGAAGAACCTGGTTTTCAACCAGGGATAAATTTTGTGGAGAATCAAACTTTATCCCTGGTTGAAAACCTCCATCTCTAAGAGCTTACAGTGGGAACTTTGAGCCTTCTGAACTCAATTAAGCAAAGTTATGCACATCATAAGGTAGTTATTAATTTGAACAAAAGATCCTGATTCTTTTTTAAAAACATGGATTTCTACTACTAAAGAAAAAATGAGAAAATTTTTATATATTTATTTTTAAAAATCACTACACTGAAAGCAACATTAAGACCAACAGGAATTCTTTTGGTTTATGTGCCAGGAATTCATGTTGCCTGGATCTCAGTTTCTTCCCAGATACTGTTTATTAATTGAGTTATCTGTGTGTTCATATTGGTAGGGGAGGGTGTAACCAGCTTATGAGATGCAGATCTGGGGAAATAACTTGGGAGATGCCCATTGGACTAGCTGGAGAGAAAAAGAATCTGATAGCTCAACCTGTTTTATATATCAGCGTGACCCATTGACCCACAGAACAATCACTGTAGAACATTTCTTTCTACATTTTTAAAAAAGCATATATTGTTGTTTAGATATGTCTATCCATTCTAATAGTCATAGTGTTCTTCTGAAAAATAATTTGTAACCTGAAAGGGGTTATGTTTTTTAAATGTATGCATTTGGTCTGGAATAGCCCTCAGAGGATATCCGCACATATAAGTAGCAGGCTACAAACAGGACTTGGATTACTAGACCACAGTGGGCTATTTGTATAGAGAGTTTAAGTGCATATTATTGTTATTTCTAAATTGTATTAATAATAATGCCCTACACATGTCTAGCATGTGTATGACATTTTACTGTTCGACAGAGTGCTGTTGCATACATCGTCTCATTTGTTCCCCACAACAACCATGGGACAGAACTTGGGATATTTTTCAGTGTTGACACTGAGGTCCTTTGCTTGAGATAAAAAGTCCCAGTAATGTGTGGGAAGCTATTGTTACTGTATTTTCGACTAGTGTCATTGAAAGTGTTCAGACTGGATTTGGACATTTTAGTCCCCTGGGAGAGACCATATCTCATTATTTCTTCCACCTTGTAGGTGGAGAACTCTTCTCAGGGGAAAAGCTGCAAGATGAAGGGAGAATACTATCTCACACTTTACAACGATTAATTGCAAACTTTTGGATTCTTTATTGAACACTTATCTGTATCCTTCTTTTGCATTATGTGCCATTTCTGGTAAGATCTGGAAAAGCAAATAAGCATGTAGAGATTGTCAGAGGAAATACACTATTCTGTTATTACAGGCAATAGTGAACAATCGTGACTTACTTATTGCAGGGGGAATATTTTGGGCTTTCCTGAGACATGGGAAACCAGAGACAAGCTGCCCAGTATGTTGATAGCCAAGCTGGACTAGTGAAACTAGGACTCTGGAATCCTGGAACCTGTACTGAGAAATATTTAAATAATGTATTATAATGACTATTTCTACACAATACAACCCTAGGATGAAATGCTAATTTTATTTGACTTACATAAAGGGAAATTATTACTGCAGTTACTTTTAAAGAGCTCCCTGGGTTTGCTGGGAGTATCTGAATTAACAGTAAATTGAGCTCCATTACATATTAATGGGTCCAGCTGATTTATTGGTGGTATATCTGGCAATTAGCCATTCTGCATAGTATCTTCTGTTTGGCCATTACTTTTCACTATTGAGTGCAAGCTCAGGGATGAGTACCTTGAGCCAATGGGGAAGTCTGCCTATCAACTTAATAGGGTCTTGCATCATTTTAATGGTGAGTTATGATCTGTATTGAAGGATATTTGGACACACTTAATATCTTTTGGATGACAACCATTGGAGGCATAAATGAAAGTACATGTTGTCATTGAACCACTGAAAATCTTTACTCAGTCACCAGATAGCCATTATGTTATATGAATCTCTTTGGATATTTCCTTTATTTTAAAAATTATGCAGTTGCTTTTAGTTTCTGTGGCATTTACAGAATGAATTGTTGTGAGTTCAGTGTAGCACAGCAAGTTATAGCCGACAGTGTTTATTTGCAAGAGTTACTTTGGGGTTCCTAATTTGTCCTCAAGAGAAATATTTTTTGCTCAGCCTGCAAAATGTTGTAATAAAAATTAGTGACTGATGTTGATTATAAGATTAAATGGCTAGGCTACAGTGGCCAATGTTGTAAATCAAAGCAGCCCAAAGTTGTGATTGGCCACTAGAGAAGGTTCTAAGTGTGTTTTCCTGAGTCAATATATTTCAAGTCTTTATAGTATCGACTCCTAAAGTTTATTGAAACTGTATTTAAAACATTTTTCTACAGTGTTTTAAATTAGTTTCTAATACAATTTAGTTTTGCCTCTCTAAACATGCAGTAGTAGAAGAACATACATGACAATTCTCTTCTTAGAGGGAAAGCAGTTTAAGAGCTGGTGAGGGGATGGGAGTTGTGAAACCTAAGTCAATTGTCTGAGTTCTTATTGGAGAATTTTTGTGTTTGGCTGTTCAAAATTAATTTCTGTTTCCTAAAAAGTTTTTTGAGGAAGGGGCCCTTTCTCCATTGTTTGTAGTCTGGTGCCATCCTTCTTTGTCCAAGGGGCTAGCCCCGATCCAATATAGCCAAAGGGTTGTCCCTTTTTGGAGTTTGACCGTTGAGTAGAAGAACAAACACTGAAAAACTATGGAGTTCCCAATTTCCAGTCTGATCAGATTGTTCCTGTCACTTCCATTGTCTGGCTATCTGAGTGACAATTGTTTTTCACATCTGTTTCCCTTACATTTGACAATTCTGGGAGCCCCATGATAACATCCTAATAAATCCTACTTTGCTAACCAAGCCAAAAGTGGTTTCTCTTGCTTGAAACAAAAGACCTTAATATATAAATTGGGCATTTGTGAATCCACAAGAAACTGAGGTTTCCTGATTGGACTGTGAATATTTATTCATTAATTTATTCACCAAATGTTTATTGAGCACCTACTGTGCGTTAGGTACTTTTCTCGACACTTGAGAAACAGAAGTGAATAAAACAAACAAAAAGATGTGCATTCATGAAAGTTGCATTCTAATTAAGGGGGGAGAGATGATAAGCAAGATAAACATATGTATTTATTATATATATAAATATATGATATCTAAGTTAAGGAGTGATAAATGCTATACATATTCATGTAAAATATTTTTCATATTGGTTCTTTCCTTTTAAAGTTCCATGGATCAGATAAGCCTGATTTGGGGTGGGCGATGTGATGGAATGACTGGGACTTGAGGCTCTGCCACTCTCTTGTACCTTGCTCCATCTGCATAGCTCTCAAAAAGCTTCTAGTTCAGATCTAAGCCAAGGGACAGCTACCCAGCTGAGTGAGGATGAGTGTCTGCTGAAAGCGGTAACCTGGAGAATAGGGGACTTGGGTCTGACATCGAAGTGGCAGGAGTTGAGCAAGGGCTATAGTCTTGGAGATGGGAGATTCTTCCCTTTGGGGCCCTACCTTAAGTGGGCCCCAAGGGGCTCAGGTAGGTCAAAGGATGTCAACAATATTGACTCAAGAAAGTCAGACTGGGACTTGGGCAAGTGATTAAGGATATAAACTGATCTGTGGCAGGGAAGGGGAGTCCAGGTCAGAAAGGGAAGGAAGCATCATGGTACTGTGTGAGACAGAGCTGGGTAACAGCTCTCAGAATTGGTCAGGGATGGTTCAAGGGAGGAGAGCTTGCCACCACTAACCAAGGGGATCCCCACGAGGGATGAAAACTTAGAAAAAGCTCAGAGTCGCTCAAAAAGAATAGAGGTTGAGGGGATCAAAAGGAGTATTTGTCTTCTTGCTTGAAATGAAATCTAGTGTTGAGAACACTCCCTAACCTGATGTCTACCTGAGGTCAAAATGAAGAGGTTTGGTGAGATGCGCTAGGAGGCGGTTACGCGAAGGTGGGAAGGATCCACACCAGCACCATCAGTCTGGAACAGAGGATGTAACAGAGAAGAAAACTTTCTGCCACTCCTGGAGACCCCTGACTGGCGTGCTGGTCACCCGCAGAGACGGACTGGGTATATGGAAGAAAAGCACATGCCAACAAGGAAGACTCCCAGTCATTTGTCACCTACTGTCACTGGCCTGGAATGAAGAGAAAAGTTATGATATTTATTAATTTCCTATCAATGTGGATGGGCAGGAACAGAGGAACAAATACTTGACAGGTTCTGTTGGGAAATGAGCACCAACTTGTTTTCAGGAACATACTCATTCCTGATGATTTTCTATAGGAATAAATGACACTTTCAGAAAAGAACCTTGAAATGCCTTTAAGGTTTGTGGAAACTTGGGTATCTAATTTTAGTACATGAAAAATTGTTTTTGCTACGTATTGCTGCACAAGGCACCCCAAAACTCAGTAGCTTAAAGCAACAGTTTTTTATGATATTATATAGTTCTAGATTCAGCTTGGTAGTCCTTACTTGCAGTCAGATTGTGGTTGGGGTTGTAGCCATCAGGAGACTCACCAGGGCTGGAAGATCTACCTCCAAGATGGTTTCTTTTCTCATACATCTGGCATATGGGCTAAGGTACCTGGAATAGCTTCAGCCTGGACAGCTTCTGTCTTTTTTTAATGCAGTCTCTGCATAATTAGCTTGATATTCCTCAGAGAATGAGGGTTTCTGTATAATTGGATTTTTTTACATTGTGACTGATTTTTCTCAGAGCAAGTGTTCTATGAGAGCAAGGCAGAAGCAGTGAGCCTTCTTATGACTTAGTCTCAGAAGGCATAATGAATTATTTCTATCTCATTCTTTGGTTATATAAGACTAGTCCAAAATCACTTTGAGAATGGACTACACAGGAATGTGTATAACTGAAGGCATGGCTCACTGTGTGTGTGTGTGTGTGTGTGTGTGTGTGTGTGTGTGTGTGTGCGTGCATATGCATGCATACATAAATATTGGAGACTTCTACCATGAGCATGATGTTTTCTTCTTCTTGGCATATATTATGACTTTAGAAGAGAAAAAGATCTTGATGAATCATTGGCCTTGAATTTCTACAACAGGATTTAAGATGCCTTAGTGCTAGGTTCTTGCAAAAGTATCAAGGTCACAACTAAATGAAGAACTAGTTTTTCTCAGATGTATTCCCAAGACTTACTGAAATAGAACTCAATTTTAGGACACAGTGGAAAAGTGAATCACATCTGTGCTGTCCAGAGAGAGTTTGAATAATATCAATTACGTTTTATATCTATGCAGATATGAATATACTTGAAGTTAGATGATGTTTTTATCATCATGTTAGATGATGTTTTAAAAAGCAAATGAATGAGCTTAAATTTTTTTTAGATTTCATACCAAAAATCATTTATTAAGTAGCCATAACCTAACAAACCCTGCTCACCTGCCTCTTCCCCCTTCCCGCCTGGGAGGGGGCTCCTTGGTGTTCAGAGTCATAAAGCAGGGGTCCAAGTCGGGGGTGCTCCCAGTTCCTCCCCCACAGGCCTTGCTGTCAGCCATGGATCCAATGATGAAGATGAGGAAGGCAGTGATGACAATGAAGAAGAAGGAGAACTAGAAGTTTGTCTTGGACTGTGATGGAACATGGAGAACGCACACTTGAGGGAGCTCAGAGCTGGCTTTGCTGATGCCTAGCATAGTGTCTGACAGGTTTAGTTGAGAAATACACTATTCTGGAGTCTGCAACAGATTGTTTTATGAAATATGCTCATTATGTTCACCCACTTATGATTTTTTGTCAGTACTAGTTTAGACATGGATACTTTTATAAGTAAATATTCTTTTAAGTTATGAAAAATCTTGGTCATTATCATAGTTGTAAGGGGATCATTGATTCTCTGGGGTGTCTTCTAAGGCTACTTTTGGCTAAAAGCAGAGCATCTTCAACATTTTTAGTGTGATATTTTTTCTCGACTGAAAAGAAGAGAAAGTCAGAAGGAAACTGCCACTGGTCCTAATTCTAACCATGAAGGGTGTATTGGTTAACGCTACAGGAGGAATAGAGAGGAGCAGGAGGAACAGATTTCCATTGGGAAAGAGCTCATGATTGCCAGTGAGGGAAAGCACAATCAGACTGTGCAAGAGGTGTCAAAAAGTTAAGAAATGAAAGATGTGTCATTTCAATGGCATGATACCAAGGGAGGGAAGATGGCTCAGGAGGTGGGGGAAGCTCACCAAGATTCAGTTCTAACTCTGAAAAGGTGGTGCTCAGGGGTGGCTTGGAAAGCTTTAGCTTTCTCCCCCTCACTAATCTCCATTAGCCCTTTACCAAGCCCTAATAATGAGAATAATAAAGTATATTATTTATTGATATGAATAATGGGTATCTTATTAGTCTCATTTAAAGTGTGAAAGCAAGCTTATTGATCTATTTTAATTTGTCTGTAACATACATACAATATAAGCAAAAGATGCTTGCTTAATATTATTACCACCTCAAAGCAAGACCTAGCTCTTGTTTCAGTCAGATTTCCACCATCCCTAAGGTCCTTCTATAATTCTGGAGCCAGTACTCTGACTGTCCTATTGTTAATCATCTGAATAAGCAAATGGAGAGATCTAAAGAAACAAAAAGTTCAGATTCTTAAAAATCTATTATGTAACTTTGGGAGGCCGAGGCGGGCGGATCACGAGGTCAAGAGATCGAGACCGTCCTGGTCAACATGGTGAAACCCCGTCTCTACTAAAAATACAAAAAAAATTAGCTGGGCGTGGTGGCGCGCGCCTGTAGTCCCAGCTACTCGGGAGGCTGAGGCAGGAGAATGGCTTGAACCCGGGCGGCGGAGGTTGCAGTGAGCCGAGGTCGCGCCACTGCACTCCAGCCTGGCGCCTGGTAACTGAGTGAGACTCTGTCTCAAAAAAAAAAAAAAAAATATATATATATATATATATATATATATATATATATATTATGTAATAAAAAAAGATGGAAAGAAAGGTATATACAAGGATAGCAATAAAAGAGCAGTAAGCACCAGAAAAAGTGTTGTCAGGAATGCTAAAATCCCAAGGGTTGAAGCTTGGAAAAATGACAAGGATTGCAATAGATTTTTTTTTTTTTTTTTTTGAGATAGAGTCTTGCTCTGTCGCCCAGGCTGGAGTGCAATGGTGTGATTTTGGCTCACTTTGACCTCTGCCTCCTGGGTTCAAGCAATTTTCCTGCCTCAGCCTCCCAAGTAGCTGGGATTACAGGCACCTGCCACCACACCCAGCTAAATTTTTTTGTGTTTTTAGTAGAGACGGGGTTTCACCACGTTGGCCAGGCTGGTTTCAAACGTCTGACCTCAAGTGATCCACCTGCCTTGGCCTCCCAAAGTGCTAGGATTACAGGTGGGAGCCACCACACCTAGAGACAATAGATTTTTTAAAAGCCATGTTCAGAGAAAATAAAAGTTAGCATCATGTTGACTATTCAGCAAAAAAGTCTGATCTTTTCAACCCATATTTTTTGTGTGTGTGTGTCATGCAGAATGTTCTTTGTGTCAAAAGGTGAAATAGACAGTAGTAAAGAGTGTTGGGGACTGGGGCCAGGAAGTGGTATTACAAGAAGGCTTTTTTTTTTTTTTTTTTCTGTCAACCAACCTTGAGTGCAGTGGCTTGATCATAGCTTACTGCAGCCTCAACCTCCTGGTCTCAAGTGATCCTCACACCTCAGTCTCCTGAGTAGCTGGGACTACAGGTATGTACCTCCATGTTCAGGTAATTTTTAATTTTTTCGGTAGAGACATGGTCTCACTATGTTTCCCAGGCTGGTCTTGAACTCAAGGAATCATTCTGTCTCAACCTCCCAAACTGCTGGGATTACGGGCATGAGCCACTATGCCTGGCTTGACTGCTGGCTTTTTGAAGTGGCTGTTATACTCAGGGTTGTAGAAGAACTTCCTTATGAGTGTCCTGAGCTGATGCTCATAATTGATCAGGAATTATGAAAAAGGAAGAAATACCAGAAAACTAGAGATGGGAAAATGTACACATTTTTCAACAATCAAATGCAGGGGTGGGGCAGAAGGTGGAACCCACAAAATTCATGCCAGTGATCTTGGTGTTGATTTCAACTAGGATTATAAAGTTAGTTTGGAAGTTAAGGTAGGGATCAGTAGGATACAGTAAGAGTTCATGCCAAGTGAATCTTGTCTTCTTTTTGATAAGATCTCTGACTATAGATGAGAAATATATGGTAATAATAGTCAACCTGGACTCCAGCAAGGCACAAGACAGTGTTCTTTCTGATAGTGACTGACAATTTATATATTCTGCAAACATCTCTCAATCCCTTACTAAGTGTGAAGTGCAGAGGATTCAAAGAAGGATGTGATGTGCTATTGAAGAACTCACAGGCTTGGTGGGAGATAACAAATAAATAATCGTTATATAAAATAGGGGTTGGCAAACTGTGACCCATGAACCAAATCTAGCCTGCCACCTGTTTTTGTAAGTGAAGTATTATTGAAACATAACCATGTCCATTGATTGATATATTACATATGGGTACTCTCATGCTAAAATGGAAGAGTTGAATAGCTGCAACAGAGGCTACATGTTCTGCAAAGCCTAACTTATTATCTGGCTCTTTCCTGCAAGTTTGCTGACCCCTGCAATAAAGCAAAAATTACTATTAGGAGTATAATCAAAATGCTATGGAAACATAGAGGAGAAATCAATTAATTATAGTGATGGGAGTGTATTTGGGAAGGTTTCAAGAGGTAGGAGCAGTTGAGTTGTACCTTGATAAAATGATGGGGTCAGGTGTGGCAGCTTGCCCCTGTAATCCCAGCACTTTGGGAGGCTGAGGCAGGCAGATCACCTGAGGTAGGGAGTTTGAGAGCAGCCTGACCACATGGAGAAACTCCATCTCTACTAAAAATGCAAAATTAGCCAGGCATGGTGGCGCATGCCTAGAATCCCAGCTATTCAGGAGGCTGAGGCAGGAGAATCGCTTGAACCTGGGAGACGAAGGTTGCAGTCAGCAGAGATTGTGCCAGTGCACTTTAGTCTGGGCAACAAGAGTGAAACTGTCTTAAAAAAATAATAATATGATGGAAATTTTTCGTAAAAGAAGATCATAACCCTCTCCTTTCTCTCCCTCTTCATACTACAGCCTCTTTATTGTTCCCTCTCTCTCTCTCTCATTTGGTTAAAATTTTCTTTTCAGTATTTCATAAAAGTTTGACTGTAGATGCTCCATGTTCCAAGTTAACCTGGTTACAGAGGTCAACAAAGGGCCAATCTGTGAAGTGTGAGGACAAAGAAGTGGTATTGCTATGGTGAAATAGGTGGCCAGCAAGTCTTTATTTTAGTAGACATATATCCAAAAAGGGGGCCAAAATGGTATCTGGAGTAATGAACTGAGGATGGGGGAGGGATGTGGTGGTATTGTGATGAAGAGTTTTACAGTGCACCTGTCTATTCTCACATGAGGTAGGGAACCAGACAAGGTGTCAAGCCCAACATTATCAAAAGGCAAATGGGGGAGACCCATGTGTCAGGTTTGTCCCTTATCTATGAGGAGCATGAAGAATTAGGTATTATTCTTCTTTGCCAGAAGTAAAAGTCTGGAGGCCCAGAAGATCTGCTGAATGACAGAATAGGGCTGCAGAAGATCTTGGGAGGCCAGAAGGATGGTTTGGATTTAACAGGGAAGTTTAGTAAGGATGAGTGGAAGATCCCATTCTGAGTTTGGAAAACCAAGCGCATGACACAGATCAGGGATCGTGGGCCTCATCACAAGGTTAGTCAGGAAGTCAGTGTGCTTGTCCTAAGCTTTGGCCTGTGTTTGTAGTAGAATAATAAAAGGAAGACAATAATTTTTCTTGACTTTTGACTGAAGACAGGGCACCTGGACCGAACATTCTAGTGTTGCACTGTGAAAGGATTAGACGGAGTGGAAGTCACTCAGGGTGGGATCACCAAGAGGATGAAAAGAACAGAAGCCATTTTATATGTGAACTTGGGGAAGGAACTTAATTTAGACTGGAGATCAGAAGGCTCAGAGGGCACACCACAGCTGTTTTCAAATATTTGTCTTATGGAGATAGTTTTGGACTTGTGTTTGCTTTAGAAGAATTGGGGCCAATTAATGTTGGTGGGGGGGTGGGGATAGATGTTTCTTACAACAGAGGATCTAGAGATTGAGTAGCCTCAGAAAGGTCTCAGTCTTGGCTAAATAGTCACATGATGGTCCTCAACAAAGTAAGGATGTAGGAGGAGAGAGGACATAAAATGGCTAACAACCCTTCTATGTTTTGACCCTGTTAGTTAGCAACAAGCTTGATAAAATTATAGAAGTTGCACAGGGCTTAAAGAATCAAACAGCAGATCCAGTTTGGAAGTTTCCTTTCCTTATTTTTTCCTAATGTTTCTCAATCTCTGTTGACTATGTCTCTGGTTTTAAATCCCCAGCCTTGAGGTCATAGCCACTCTTCAAATCCACTCTGGGTGCAGAGCCACAGGTTCTTCTTGGCTGTGGTTTTTCAGATCAGTGTGGCTCCAAAACCTTTTGAACTTTTATGTTGCAGAACCTATGGCTAGTTTAACTTAGTGAATTGTTTCATTAACTGTATTTTTATACAGACAATTCTCATAATTCTAATTTAATTCCCTTTAGAGCTTACTTTCTGTTTCCAACAGAAGCCAAATAGAAAGGTGACATGGCAATGGTGGCTCCCTGGTCCATATCTTTCTGGTGTACCATATTTCCCAATCAGTGGGATAATTTTCTAATCTCTTTTAGCATCTGAGAGAGCTTCTCCTTCTCTTTTCCATCTTGCCAGGTAGTACTTGAAATTTGCAGATAATTGAAGTATCATTGTTAAACGTACTCATTAACCACTTCACTGAAGTGAAAACCCATAAACTTGGTTCACAACACAAACAACTTTCTGTTACAGGGGCCATATCTCTTTGCTAGTAACAAATCCAAGCTTAACCAGTGTGTATATTTCCGAAGCACATCCAAATCGAATTTAAAGGGTTATAGGAACAAAACAATAAAGAGGTTTTATCCCACTATGTTATTTCTCCCAGATTATACTATTGCCTTTTTTTCCCCAGGGACCCCCAGGGATTGGGCCCAGAGCAATAATCAATGAGGTGGTTTTCTGAATCTGGAAAAGAGAAGGTTTCAGTAGGGAGGGTTTTGTTGTCCTTCAAATGCCACTTTGGGGTTGTTTTCTGTATCCATGCCTGGGTCTTATTTACAAACTCAAATGTTAACAAAATAAAAATCCATTGCCCATGTTCTTAAATCAAATAAAAGAAAGGCACCAGAAAAATCCTAATGGCCCTGTAGCTCTGGGAAAATAGAAGTTGTATGAGTTGAGGAAACCTGAAGATCAAAACCTTTCTTCTCTTAGATCTAAACCCCCAGCAAGTCTGACAACTGCATATTCCACCAAGAAATAAAAACACTGTCTTCTTATGGTTGAAAACAAAAAAGAGACCCAGGCTGCTGAAAAGAGCTTTTCTCCCCCCACCAAATGGAGCATGCCACGTAGGTTAGTCTGCCCATTGTTTATGAGTACTAGCTTTGTGCAAGGGCTGCACTGGACACTGTGAGATATGAAGGTGATTCATGGCAATCCAGGCTGGTCCTGAAGCAGTTTTGGTCCTCCAGAACCTGGTGATAGGAGAAGAGGTGTTGGCAGTAGATCTTATCTCTGCACGATAAGAGTAGGACAATGTAATTTGTGGCTTTGGAATTAATGGAATGGAACTGTCAGGATCATCACAGCTCTTGAGCAACAAACTGAACTAGGCTTCCACTCAGCCTCCCACATGGTTTCTTCCAATGCACTAATTGTTCACTGTGATTCATAAGTCGTTCTGACAAGATGGCAAATGGAAAATGCAAAAAGTAATTAAAATAACTGTGTGTGGTTTCAATTATCAGAATATACAGTCCTGAGCTGAATGTCATTATCAGGGAGAACCTGGAGAAGGGCTGCATTTGAGCATGGAGGACAAATAATTTCTTGGGTTGTCTTTCATAAAACAAATTTAACTCAGAGAAATGGACTGAAGAAAGAGAGACTTCAGGCTTAACCTGATAGTTCTTTTCCAAAATTTAAAAATGGGAATTCTTTGTCTTTGGATATGATCAAATTTTCTAAGGCCTTATAAATATATATAAACTGACCAGGAGGGCTATAAATGAATTTATACATGGGTTACATATGACCATGTAAGTTTTTGTCTCTTATTGAAACAAAATAACATTGGAATTATGGTCTTACAAATATTTCTTATAATTATAGCTATACATTTCTGAAATCATTTTCCATGGACCAAATCATTGGGAAATCAAATATTTGCCTATTTTGAAAGTCTGAAAAGTACTTTATGACAAATAACATATTTATTATTATAACAAATATAGTAATGCTTATTGCATATGTTGTAGAGAACAGATAAAACTGAAAAGAGATTTTTTTTTTTGCATTTCAATGAAGCTGAGCTAATCTCTATTGTGGTCTTAAAAAATAATGTGTATATGTGTGTCTGCATGTTAACATAACTAGTTTTATACTCTATAATGTTTTCTATTATGATTTTTCTCACTTTCCAATTTATTGAAATGTCTGTGAAGTTTTGTTTTTAATGACTGCATAATATTTTATTTTGTGTCTGTGCTATAACATTCAATTTATATATAGACATTTGGGGCTATTGCCCACATCTTTGGTGCATAAACGTTTGACTGCAACCTTAATGGTTTTCTTTAGATGAAGTCCATAAAGCTGAATTTCTGGTTTAAAAGGTATAATGCCATCTTTAAAAGTTGCTCTGGTACAAAGAGACAAATGTTGAACAGTTGAATTCAAGAAGATCTATTTTTTCAAGTCAGGAAATTATTTTTGTACTGGTTCCTCTACTAAATTTGGTCTTCATGATGCCACAGTTATTCAGACTTTAGAACCATGCAGACTTGGATTCAGATCCTAGTTCTGCTACTTATTAGCTACTTGATGTTGCTCAAATAACTCAACTCCCCTATCTAATGTTCTCATCTATAAAATGGGAGCAAGAGGCCAGGTGCAGTGACTCATGCCTGTAATCCTGGCAATTTGGAAGGCTGAGGCAGGTACATTGCTTGAGTCCAAGAGTTCGAGACCAGCCTGCATATCATGGTGAAATCCTATCTCTACCAAAAAAAAATACATAAAATTAGCTGGGAATGGTGACATATGCCTGTAGTATCAGCTACCTGGGAGGCCGAGGTGGGAGAATTTCTTGAGCCCATGAGGCAAAGGTTGCAGTAAGCTGAGATGGTGCCACTTCAGTCCAGCCTGGGGATAGAGCAAGACCCTGTCTCAATAAAGTCAAATAAAATGGGAGAAATAATAGGTTTTCTGTGAGGATTCATTGTCTGAGTCTTGCTAGGAGCTCACAGAATACTTGTTTGTTTTTCAAGGAGTATGCAAACTGATGTAGATATGGAGGTCAGTTGGATGATGAGGACACAGAAATGCAGAATCATACTTGGAGACATTTGCTTCACTTTTTAAAAAATTTATTCTAATATAAAAATTCACAATGGTCAGGGATTGATATAGTTGGATGTTTGTCCTTTCCAAATCTCCTATTGAAATGTGATCCCCAATGTTGGAGGTGGGGCCTGGTGGGAGGTGTTCGGTTCATGGGAATGAATCCCTCATGAATTTCCTGGTGCTGTCCTCACGGTAATGAGTGAGTTTTTATGAAATATGGTTGTTTAAAAAGAACCTGGCACCTCTGCCTCTCTTGCTCCTAATTTGCCATGTCATGTGCCTGATCTTTCTTTGCCTTCATCCATGATTGTAAACTTCCTGAGGCCCTCACCAAGAACAGATGCTGGCACCATGCTTCCTGTACAGCCTGAATAACTATGAGCCAATTAAACCTCTTTTCTTTATAACTTACCCAGTCTCAGGTATTTCTTTGCAATGCAAATGGACTAATATGAAAAATTGGTAGGAGGAGTGAGGTATTGCTATAAAGACACCTAAAGTTGTGGAAGAAGCTTTGAAACTGAATATTGGGCAGAGGCTGGAAGAGTTTGGAGGGCTCAGAAGAAGAAAGAAAGATAAATGAGAGTTTGGAACTTCATGGAGACTTGTTAAGTGGTTGTGACCAAAATGTTGATATAAATATGGACAATGAAAGGCCAGGCTGACAAGGACTCAGATGGAAATGTGGAAGTTATTGGGAACTGGAATAAATTTCACTTTTATTATGCCCTAGCAAAGAACTTGACTGCATTGTGTCCATGTCCCAGGAATCTGTGGAAGTTTGAACTTCAGAGTGATGACTTAGGATATCTGGTGGAAGAAATTTCTCAGCAGCAAAACATTCAAGATGTGGTCTGGCTGCTTCTAACGGCCTAGATCAGATATAGGAGGAAATAAATGACTTAAAGTTGGAACTTATATTTAAAAGGAAAGCAGAGTATTAAATTTAGAAAATTTGCAGCCTAGCCCTGTGGTAGAGAAGGAAATAGCATTTTCAAAGGAGAAATTCAAGCAGGCTATGGAGCAACCACTTGCTAGAGAGATTTGCCTGACTAAAGAGAAGCCAAGCGCTAATATCCAAGATAATAGGAAAAAGACCTTGAAGACATTTCAGAAATCTGTGAGGTAGCTCCTCCCATCACAGGCCCACAGGCCTAGGAGGAAAGAATGGTTTCAGGCGTCAAGCCCAGGGCCGCATTGCCCTGCTCATCCTTGGGACGCTGCTCCCCATACTGACTGTTCCAGCTCTAGCTGCAGCTCAGAGGGCCGCAGGTATAGCTTGGGCTGCCACTCTGAAGGATGCAAGCTATACACCTTGGCAGCTTTAATGTCGTGGTAAGCCTGCAAGCATACAGAATGCAAGAATAAAGGAGGCTTGGCAGCTTCTTCCTAGATTTCAGAGGATATAGGGAAAAGGTTGAGTGCTCAGGTAGAAGCCTGCCACAGGGGTGGAGCCCCCACAGAGAGCCTCTACTAGGGACAGTGCCAAGGGAGAAATGTGGAGTTGAAGCCCCCATACAGAATCCCCATTGGAGGTACTGCTTAGTGAAGCTGTCGGAAAGGGGCTGCCACTCTGTAGACCCCAGAATGGTAGAACCAGTGGCAGCTAACACCCTGGGACTGGAAAAGCCACAGGCACTCAACACCTATCTATGAGAGCAGCCATGAAGGCAGAGCTGCCCAGGGCCTTTGGGAGCTGGCCCCTTGCACTTGTGTGCCCAGGATGCAGCATATGAAGTCAGGGATTGTGTTGGAGCTTTAAGATTTAATGTCTGCCCTTCTGGGTTTTATACTGGTGTGGGCTGGCTGCCCCTTTTTTTGGACTGATTTCTCCCTTTTGGAATGGTAATGTTTACCAAGTGTTTGTACCCTCATTGTATCTTGAAAGTAAATAAGTTGTTTTTAATTTTACAGGCTCAGAGGTAGAAGGAACATGCCTTGAGTCTCAAATAAGACTTTGGACCTTCAAATTAATTCTGGAACTAGTTAAGATTTTGAGGGACTGTTGAGAAAGGATTATGTTATTTTGTAATGTGAGAAGGACATGAGATTTGGGAGGGGGGGGGCAGAGGTTGAATGATATAGTTCAGATGTTTTTTCCCCCTCCAGATTTTATACAGAAATGTGATCTCCAATGTTGGTGATGGGGTCTTGGTGGGAGGTGTTTGGATCATGTGGGCAGATCTCTCATGAATAGCTTGTGCTGTCCTCATGGTAATGAGTGAGTTCTTGCTCTGAGTTCATAGCAGATCTGGTTGTTAAAAACAGCGTGGCACCACTCTTCTCTCTCCTGTTCCAACTCTTGCCATGTGATTTACCTGCTGCCCCTTTGCTGTCTGCCACAATTGTAAGCCTCTTGAGTCCCTAACTAGCAGTAGTTGCTGATTTCTGTACAGTTTTAAAAAATATGGGCCAATGAAACTACTTTTCTTGATAAATTACCCAGTTGGAGGTATTTCTTTATAGTGACACAAACAGACTAACACAGGGATAAAAGCCATATGTTATTCAGTTATTTGACAAGAATGCCAAATAATTAAATAATTAAAACAGTGTACCCACTGGCACACTCACCAGTTTACCACACAGTGGCTAGTTTCTTTCAGGGGACAATCAGGTCTCTGCAAGCCATGAGAAGCAAAATTGTATGAGAAGCTAACCAGAATCCCATCTTTTGGGCTTTGAGGCCACTTTAGTGACAAGGCTTACTTTAATGAATTAAAATATAAAATTATAACAATTGCGGAAATGCATTAACAGAAACAAAAGTGATAATTATGACTTCTGAATAATCTCATACTTTCATAGGAGTCACTCAACTTTCATTTGGAGGTTAGAAGTTACAAGCTTATTAACTATCTTGAAGATTGACTGAGAAAGTCTTACAAATCTACTTAAAGTGCGTAAAGAGTAAGTAAAATGCATAATATTACAGATTTTTTTCTGTTAATTCTGTAATCTAGGCAATGAAACACTTTTTGTTTTCTTTCCCTATCTACCCTGTTAGCAGAAGACAAAGGGCATATAATCTTGGGAGCTCAAGAGCCTGGCTTACTGCCAGTCCCTCTCCATACTACTACAGCTGATGCTTTCTGGAAAGCAGGAGGCCAACCAGCACATGATGGTACTTAGCTTTGGTGGTTTAATGTTCTATTTTTGTGCTGGTTGGCCTCCTGAAAATCCTGGAAACAAATCAAAACAGAACCTCTTTAAACCATAAATCACACAGGACCTATATAACAAAAATGCATGTTAAAAAGCAAAACCAAAAACCAAAAAACCAAAGTACACAGGCAACAAAGAATATGATAACTGCAATGGCACCTCACATTTCAATACTAACATTGAATATAAATGCCCTAAATGCTCCACTTAAAAGATACAGAACTTCAGGATGGATAAGAACTCACCAACAGACTATCTGCTGCCTTCAGGAGACTCACCTAATACGTAAGGACTCACTTAAACTTAGGAAAGAGGTGGAAAAGGCATTTCACGCAAATGGACACCAAAAGCAAGCAGGGGTAGCTATTCTTATATCAGTCAAAACAAATTTTAAAACATCAGCAGTTAAAAGAGAGAAAGAGGGACATTATATAATGGTAAAAGGCCTTGTCCAACAGGAAAATATCACAATCCTACACATATATGCACCTAACACTAGAGCTCCCAAATTTATAAAACAATTACTAGTAGACCTAAGAAATGAGATAGACAGCAACACAATAATAGTGGGGGACTTCAATGCTTTACTGATAGTACTAGACAGGTCCTCAAGACCAAAAGTCAACAAAGAAACAGATGGAGCAGTGGCTCCCAGCTGTAATCCCAGCACTTTGGGTGGTCGAGGTGGGTAGATCACCTTAGGTCTGGAGTTTGAGACCAGCCTGGACAACATGGTGAAACCCCATCTCTACTCAAAGCACAAACATTAGCAGGGCATGGTGGTGGATGCCTGTAATCCCAGCTACCTGGAAGGCTGAGGCAGGATAATTGCTTGAACCTGGGAGGTGGAGGTTGCAGTGAGCTGACATCATGCCACTGCACTCCAGCCTGGGCAACAAAGCAAGAGTCTGTCAAAAAAAAAAAAAAAAAAAAAAGGAAACAATGGATTTAAACTATACCTTGAAACAAATGGACTTAACAGATATATATAAAACATTTCATCCAACAAGTGCAGAATACACATTCTATTCAACAGCACATAGAAATTTCTCCAAGAGAGACCACATGATAGTCCATCAAACGAGCCTCAATAAACTTAAGAAAACTGAAATTATATCAAGCACTCTCTCAGACCACAGTGGATTAAAACTGGAAATCACTTCCTAAAGGAGCCTTCTGAACCATGCCAATACATGGAAATTAAATAACCTGCTCCTGAATGAACATTGGGTCAAAAACAAAATCAAGATAGAAATTAAAATCAAAATCAAGATAGAAATTCAAAGCTTGCATTTCTCTAATGACCAGTGATGAGGAGCTTTTTTCTCATATGTTTGTTGGCCACATAAATGTCTTCTTTTGAGAAGTCTCTGTTCATATCCTTCACCCACTTTTTGATGGGGTTGTTTTTTATCTGTAATTTGTTTAAGTTCCTTGCAGATCTGGATATTAGCCCTTTGTCAGATGGATAGATTACAAGAATTTTCTCCCATTCTGTAGGTTGCCTGTTCACTCTGATGATAGTTTATTTTGCTGTGATAAGCTCTTTAGTTTAATAAGATTCCATTTATTAATTTTGCCTTTTGTTGCAATTGCTTTTGGTGTTTGAGTCATGAAGTCTTGCCCATGCTGATGCACTGAATTGTATTGTCTAGGTTTTCTTCTAGGGTTTTTATGGTTTTAGGTCTTATGTTTAAATCTTGAATCCATCTTGAGTTAATTTTCATATAAGGTGTAAGGAAGGGATCCAGTTAAAGTTTTCTGCATATGGCTAGCCAATTTTCCCAACACCATTTATTAAATAGGGAACCCTTTCCCCATTGCTTGTTTTTGTCAGATTTGTCAAAGATCAGATGGTTGTAGGTGTGGGGCATTATTTCTGAGGCCTCTGTTCTGTTCCATTGGTCTATATATCTGTTTTGGTACCAGTACCATGCGTTTTTGTTACTGTAGCCTTGTAGTATAGTTTGAGGTTGGATAGCATGATGCTTCCAGCTTTGTTCTTTTTGCTTAGGATTGTCTTGGCTATATAGACTCTTTTTTGGTTTCATATGAAATTTCAAGTAGTTTTTTTGAATTCTGTGAAGAAAGTCAATGGTAGCTTGATGGGGATAGCATTGAATCTATTAATTACTTTGAGCAGTATGGCCATTTTCATGATATTGATTCTTCCTAACCATGAGCATGGAATGTTTTTGCATTTGTTTGTGTCCTCTCTTATTTCCTTGAGCAGTGTTTTGTAGTTCTCCTTGAGGAGGTCCTTCACATCCCTTTTAAGTTGTATTCCTAGATATTTTATTATTTTTGTAGCAATTGTGAATGGGAGTTCACTCATGATTTGGCTGTTTGTCTACTATTGGGGTATAGGAATGCTTATGATTTTTGCACATTGATTTCATATCCTGAGACTTTGTTGAAGTTGCTTATCAGCTTTAGGAGATTTTGTGCTGAGACAATGGGATTTTCTAAATATGCAATCATGTTATCTGCAAACAGAGACAATTTGACTTCCTCTCTTCCTATTTGAATAGCCTTTATTTCTTTTTCTTACCTCATTGCCCTGGCCAGAACTTCCAATACTATGTTGAATAGGAGTGGTGAGAGAGGAGTGCTGGTTTTCAAAGGGAATGCTTCCAGCTTTTGCCCATTCAGTATGATGTTGGCTGTGGTTTTGTCATAAATAGCTCTTATTATTTTGAGATACATTCCATCAATGCCTAGTTTATTGAAAGTTTTTAGCATGAAGGGGTATTGAATTTTATTGAAGGACTTTCCTGCATATATTGAGATAATTGTATGTTTTTTGTCTTTGGTTCTGTTTATGTGATGGATTACATTTATTGATTTGGGTATGTTGAACCAGCCTTGCATCCCAGGGATGAAGCCAACTTGATCGTGCTGCATAAGCTTTTTGATGTGCTGTGGGATTTGGTTTGCCAGTATTTTATTTAGGAATTTTGCGCTGATATTCATCAGGGAATATCCAGTGTGGAGCTGAAATTTTATTTTTTTTTATGTCTCTGCCAGGTTTGGTATCAGGATGGTGGTGGCCTCATAAAATGAGTTAGGGAGGAGTCCCTCTTTTCTAAACCACAATGAGATACCATCTCATGCCCATTAGAATAGCCATCATTAAAACTCTCAGCAAAATCGGCATACAAGGGATATACCTTAATGTAATAGAAGCCATCTATGACAAACCCACAGCCAGCATAATGCCGAATGGGGAAATGTTGAAAGCATTTCCTCTGAGAACTGAAGCAAGACAAGGATGCCCACTCTCACCACTCCTCTTCAACACAGTACTACAAGTCCTAGCCAGAGCAATCAGACAACAGAAAGAAAGGAAAGGCATCCACATCGGTGAAGAGGAAGTCAGATTGTCACTGTTTGCTGATGATATGATCATTTATCTTGAAATCCAGAAGGACTCCTTCAGAAAGCTCCTAGAACTGATAAAAGAATTCAGCAAAGTTTCCAGATACAAGATGAATGTACAAAAATCAGGAGCTCTTCTATACACCAACAGCCACCAAGTGGAGAATCAAATGAAGAACTCCACCCCTTTTATAATAGCTGCAAAAAAAATAAAATAAAATAAAATACTTAGAAATATACTTAACCAAGCGAGTTTAACGGCTTCTACAAGGAAAATTACAAAACGCTGCTGAAAGTTGCAATCTATCCATCTGACAAAGGCCTAATATCCAGAATCTACAAAGGACTTAAACAAATTTACAAGAAACAAACAAACAACTCCATCAAAAAGTGGGCAAAGGATATGAACAGACACTTCTCAATAGAAGACATTTATGTAGGCAACAAACATATGAAAAAAAGCTCATCATCACTGGTCATTAGAGAAATCCAAATCAAAACCACAATAAGATACCATTTCACACCAGTTAGAATTGCGATCATTAAAAAGTCTGGAAGCAACAGATGCTGGTGAGGATGTGGAGAAATAGGAACACTTTTACACTGTTGGTGGGAGTGTAAATTAGTTCAACCATTGTGGAAGACAGGGTGGCAATTCCTTAAGGATCTAGAAATAGAAATACGATTTGACCCAGCAATCCCATTACTGTGTATATACCCAAAGGATTATAAATCATTCTACTTTAAAGACACATACACATGTATGTTTATTGCAGTGCTGTTTACAATAGCAAAGACTTGGAACCAACCCATCACACAATGGGGCCTGTTGGGGGTTGGGGGACAAGGGGAGGGAGAGCATTAGGACAAATACCTAATTCATGTGGGACTTAAAACCTAGATGATGGGTTGATAGCTGCAGCAAACCGCCATGGCACATGTATACCTATATAACAAACCTGCATGTTCAGCACACGTATCCCAGCACTTAAAGTAAAGAAAATTTAAAAAAAATTATAGACAACACAAATAAATGGAAACACATCCTATGCTCATGGATGGGTATAATCAATATTGTGAAAACTACCATACTGCCAAAAGCAATCTACAAGTTCAATGCTATCCCCATAAAATTGCCACCACCATTCTTCACAAAATTTTTAGAAAAAAACAATTCTAAAGTTTACATGTAACAAAAAAAGAGCCCGTGTAGCCAAAGCAAGACTAAGCAAAAGCCTATTCTTGGGAATTCATATGGAGCACAAATATCTTCCTTATTATTATTAAAAGCCTATTCTTGGGGATTCACATGGAGCACAAATATCTTCCTCATTAAAGTGATCATGAGGAAGCCATAGGCATGGATTGAGAGAGAGGAGGCAATGCAACAGGAATTGTGTGGAAATCTGAGTGACCTCCTTTTGCAACCTTCTCACACCTTTCAAACTTGTTTGATCTTAGTCTTCCAGTTTATGATAGAATGCTGCTGTGCACTCTCAGCTTATGGCTAGACAATGCTCAGTTCATGATGGACTCATGGTCACCTGATGTCCCATGGTTAGGTGTTCAGTCTCTATCAAGGCCCAGTAGCTGTTTCCCAGAAAGAAAATAGTTATCTGAAAAAAGGGACATAAATTATCATCAACATCCCAGAGGTTTGCATTATGAGTCTTCTTTTGTACTTCCCGGAGATTCCAGACATCTTATTTGCCACAGAGATTTCAGATATCACTGAATCAGTTGGATAATAAGGATGAAGTGGTAGAGAGGCCTATAACTATATTGTTTCCAAAATTCCAAAAGGCCTCCCAAGCATTGTGCCTTTTATTTGGGTGTAGGTGGTATGAAGTGCAGCAATTTCTATTTAACTTTGGAGTGGATATCTTGACTTGTTCCAGACCTTTAAACCCTTAGAAACTTCACCTGAGGTGACCGGGGTCCCCTGAAATGTAGTTGGGCTTGTCTTTATATATCTTACTAAGATGTTAAGTACTTGCCCCATCCTGCTCATTACAGCCCATCAGCATAATGTTGTCAATGCAGTGGATCAGTGTGAAGTTAGTGGAGCATAAAGACAATCAAGATCTCTGCAGACTACATATGGCAGAGAGCAGGAGAATTGATGTAGCCCTGAAGCAAGACTGTTTCCCCCTGTAAGGTAAAAACAAACTACTTCCAGTGGTCCTTGCAAATTAGTATGAAGCAAAAGGCATTAGTTACATATCATGTGCCTGTAGCCATGTTTGTTTGCTCTAGCAAAGATACTACATGTAGGTCAGTAGCTGTAGTTGTCACTACCTGATTAAGACTGTGACAATCCACAGTCATTTTCCAAAATCCATCAATGTCTACATAGGTCAAATTAGTGAGTTAAATGAGTGTGTGATAGGTACCATCCTTGCTTCTTTCAAGACTGCTATGGTGGCATTAGTTGCTGAAATTCCCCAGATTTACTACCTTGGTAGAAACGGGAAGTTCCAGCGGCCCTCATCCCGTAGGAATTCTTTCAGTTGTCGGGTGTATCTATTTCAATTATACATTCAGAAACTGCGGAATAACTGCAAAATAGGTCCATGAACCAGTTGGGTCCGCTGTAATTTGGAATTGATGTATGACTCCATCTATCACCTAACCACTGTGAGCTCTTCAGAGCTCATGGTGGCATTTTCAGTCTCTAAAAATTAGTGTCAATTCAGGGCCAGTGTTTAGTAATCTTTGAAGGTTTGGATATTTCTTTTTTACAATGTATAGACACTCTAGTACATGGCTGCCGGTCCTTTGCGGAGACTTGGAGAAGTATTTGCAGTGTGAACTGTGGACTCTTTTGAGGCAAATTCTATCGCAAATTAAAATAGCTAGGAAATGTACAAGAATTAACATATATTTATCTGAAAATATAATTTATTGTTTAATTTATCAAATGGCATGGTGAACATTTCTTGTAAAAGATAGGGCACAGGAGAAAACATCTTGTTTTTGCCTGATTTTCCAGCTAAAATTAAGGTCTGGGGCATTTCAAGGGCATCATCACTCAAACCCTGGCTCTCTGCAGACTTGCGGTAATATTTATAACGACGTGCTGATATTAGAAACAATAAATGAAAGCCGAGAGAATCCTTCTCTTACAGACCAGAAAGCAGCTGATTATTATGACAAAGGTCTTTGCAGCCAGTAAAGGTCAACTTGTCACCTTTGCTCTAGCTGCAAATCCTTTTCATCGAGTTGCCTTTGAAAAGTGACTTAGGGCAATAGACCATGCATGTGCTTCCTGACTATCTGAAAATATAAAGTAGTAGAGAGCCTAGAAATTTTAAACACAAAAATAAACCAATTTAATCTGAGCAAAATGCTTCAAAATGTTGCCAAGTTAAGGAAAAATTCAAATTCATACTTGGTCACCAAGCTCTGTTGAAAAGTGTAGATTTCATTGTTTACTCCATTGCATATCTTATTAGTCCTGCAAATAACAACTAGATAGCTTGGCTTCAGGATCATCCTTCCCTTCCTGAATGTACACAGTTACTGCTAATTAGCAGGTAGATTGTTCAAAGTGGGCAAGAAGCAAAGTGCTTTGGAGAAACCACAAACTAGAAAACCTGATGAATAACTGACAGTTTAATAGCTAAACAAACACAGTCCAGAAGCTTGATTTGGCAAGTCAAATCAAGAGGGCACAGCATTACTTTCTGGGAAGAAAAGCCACCTTTGACTTTTGTGCTAGAAGCCTTCATAGTTCAGGTGGCCGGCCACTAAAGAAAATAATTTATTTAAAGGAGCTGATTTGATATTTTTGTCACCAAGCTTCATTTGCCCAAGGCCTCTCATACAATAACTTGTTTTTAGTTTTAGATAATTTCAAAGCCATGTATTTTCCTCCTTCTCTAATTAAAAAATCAATATTAATACTTATTAGACATTTTATCTGATTGAATATTAGGTCTGGTTTGCTTTTTAAGGTTGTATCCATGTATTTTAAAGTGATGAACACATTAATGATGTTCTATTACTGGAATGTTTTTTCTCTCACTCTTCTGATGACTGTTAATATACTAATTGCAAATAACAAATGGACAAAAAACAAAATATAGTTATCAGCTTTATTGTTTTTGAAAATGATAACCATCCAGAGACAACTTTCTGTATATTTTGTTCTAATCTCTCCTAAGTAAATGTGTACATAATCTCTAGCTAGAGTGTAGAGCATAACTTTTAAATTATTTCATATGTTGGTGTATTCATTCAACAGCTCTGAACCTACTTCAGTAATATTTTTCACTGACTTTTTAAAATTCACATTTGTTGCTTGAAGGTCACACACATATAAGCCTGCCTTATCCAATTTCTTCTTTTTGGTTTACTATATTATTAGTTGTGTGGTTATTTGTCACTTTTGGGGTGAGAGAAGGCGTTGCATAATAGTGTAAATGATCACCTTATTGTTCACTTTTAAAAATACCTAACTTAGGCGGGGTGCAGTGGCTCACACCTGTAATCCCAACACTTTGGGAGGCTGAGGTGGGCAGATCACAAGTTCAGGAATTCGAGACCAGTGTGGCCAACATGGTGAAATCCCATCTCTACTAAAAATACAAAAAATAGCTGGGCATGGTGGCAGGTGCCTGTAATCCCAGCTACTCAGGAGTCTGAGGCAGGAGAATTGCTTGAACCCAGGAGGCAGAGGTTGCAGTGAGCCAAGACGGTACTATTGCACTCCAGCCTGGGTGACAGAGCAAGACTCCGTCTCAAAACAAAAACAATAACACCTAGCTTTCACATTTATTGAAGCACTTTAAATGCCAGTTATTCGGCTTCAAAAGAAGTAGGGCTTTATTTTGAGAACTCTTATGTGTGTATAAAAGTCTTTGTAAGGAGAATAGTCTTCAGACCATAAATGATAAAACACAGTTAGTGGGAGAAGAGTCTAAGGTACACATTAGCATTTGTAGGAGACCATCCCTTAGTGACACTGAATGAGTCTGGCTCTCTATATTCAAGTGAATGGCAACATCCTAAATGGAGAAGAAATCTGTACAGGGGAGCACTGCTAGTTGGGTGCAAATACCTTGATTTTCAGAGGTGGAAGATAGCAGATGCTGGACATGGCAGAAGAGAACCAGTATAGATTCACTAAGGAAAATCTGGAAAAAGTAACAAACAAAACATTGGGTAACTGTTAGGGGGTGCTTTTAATTAGGTTGAACCACATGAAATTGCTGCTATTGAACCATTCTTGACCTAGAAAAAATAGTTTCATAAGACTTGACGTACTAAATACTGTGTTTTGACTTCAGCAAAGCTTTAGAAAGCCTTGCAAGAGTGAGATGATGAAAGCTAAGGTGGGTTTGCTGCTAAGTCCCAGAGTATGACTAATGGCTCAATGTCACCTTGACCAGGGTCTCTTGCTGAATACTAAAGGGCTCCAACCTTGCCTCCAGCCTCTCCAATGTTTTCATCAATGTCTTAGTAAAGCTACACAAGGCAGACTTATTAAATTTAGAGGAAACACGAATTAAGAAATATAACTAATACTGAGTTTAAATTGCAAATTACCTCAACTAACCAAATATCAAGGTTGAAATTCAAAAATTAAGTAAACAGCAATGGATGGAGGTTCTTGTATTTACAATCATTGAGTTCATCAGCCCTCATTGAATCCCTACCATGTGCCAGATGCTGTTCTGGGGGGTGGTCATACCAAGGTGAACAAACCAGCTGGAATCCTAGCTTGGAGCTTGGGTTAACAAAATAGATAAAAACCAAACTATCCATTTTCCAAGGTAGGAAAGGAAAGAGAGACCACCAATGCAATAGGCTCTTGTGAACAAACTCTGAAGGTTTTGGATCACCTGGGGCTTCAGTACCACGTTCTGGAAGTCTACTATGTGTCAAGAATGGTACTAAAAGTATCAAGTGTACTAAAAGTAAAAAGTGGTGTGTTTGCTAAAGAAAAAGAGCCAATAACATCTTAAGGGTTTGCCGTCATAATTCAATGTTTAGCCCATAGAAAATGACATGCACACAGTCTTCTGGGCTTTTCAGATCACCCCAAGGGTGAGTTTAGGGATGGGATGGGTGGGAGGAATAACATATTTTAAAAGGGATGTTGACAAATCAGAGTGTATTTAGACAAGGAGAATTAGGATGTTAAAGGATCTGGAAGTTATATATTTCAAAGAACAGCTGAATGAACTGTAGAAAACTACACACTAAAAGCAGACATGCTAATTGTCCTCAAGTATTTGAAGGGCTGACAAGTAGAAAAGGAAGGAAGCTTACTCTTTGTTGCTCTATTTAACAGAAATAGCATAAAGCAATGGAAATTCCAAAGAGAGTAATTTTTATTTTGGTTAATAATGACACACCTCATATATAGAAGTTGTCAATCAGTAGAACAGAATGGTTCCTGAGGTAGTGAGCTTTCTGTCTCTGGAAGTTTTTAACCAGAGGATTGATGGTCATAGACAATTGGACAGCATTTATGCATTGGATAAGAGGTAGGAGAGGTACCCTGGTGGGGTACATCCAGCTCCACATCTGATTTTAGTGATGTATCTGCATGTATTTATGTGAGAATATAGTCAATGGTCAGTTTTCTTTCTCTTCAAAGGAAAAAAGAACAGTATATGTTGAGGTTTGAGGATAGGTTTCTCTGAAGATTTGGGGAGCAGTCTAAGTTAGATTTGGAGAGTCACTCCAATTTAAGTATGGAGATGCTAGAAAGGATGAGGAATGGGCCACAAGGCTGCTAGAACTGGCTTAGGGATAGGGTCATAACTGGAAGCAGGCAAGGCGGCCAGTGCAAGGAGGTGAGGCTTTAGTCCACTTGCCACAGTTAAACCCTGGGGATGATGGTGGGATCTTAGTTAGGACTCTGGGTTGCAAGTGGCAGAAACTCTAACTCAAAGTGCCTTGAACTAAAAGGAGATTTGTTGATTCATGCAATTAAAAAGTCCAGGGGTTAATCTAACTTGAGGTATAGTTGAATCCAGATGCTCCAATTATCTCCTTTTTACCCTCCAACCCTTTTGTTTTCCTCTACGTGGCTTACATCTGCCATGTAGGAGGGTGACTGACAGAATAGACATTTAACAAAGATTAGTTAAATGCATAAATGAATGAGCCCTTCAGCTTGGCAACCCCAGCTGAAATCTGCATAGTCAATGTCCTAGGTGGACTCCAGTTTAGCCCAACCTGACCATATGCTTAAATTGAAACCAATTACTGGTGATAGAGAGGATGGAACAAACTGGGCTGGATTGGCTGGGCCTAGGAATAAACAATACTTTGTTCAGTTTTATCTCTCCATCCTTTCTTGTAGGCTCCTTTAGTGAATGGCTGTTTACCTTTCTTTTGTATCCTCTACAGAGGCTGACATAGTACTAACGCAAAGTTTTTAGTGAACAAATGTTTGTTTGTTTTTCCTCTGACCAGAATGGCTCTTAATAAACAAAGGTGCTAAAATCAGTGGTTTTAATATCTCCTTTGAAAACTATGCAACAAAAGATATGAATTAATTCAGAACTTCCTATATTGCTTCCAGATAGTTTTCATGTGCATGCATACAAGTGGCAAATAGGAATTTTGAATTCATTCTAGTCACCGTAGAATGTTATTCTTTCAACATTTTAACGCAATTAAAAGAATAAAAATTTAATGAATATCTTCTTTAACAGGAATAGTTTTCACAGAAAAGTTTATCTTTCCATTGGCATATTAGTGGTGGGGAAAAAAAATCAAACTTCTATCTATCTCTGGAGCAGAATCAAGGAATGGTTCATTTTTAATATATTTTCACCCAATTTTTACCTTCTCTATAATCAGAACCTGACTCGAGGGTTGCACAGACTGCAGAGGACGATGTTTTTCTAACAGAAAAAGGAAGAGATTCTTTTTTCCTTGGAGAACTCTGCCGTTTTATTAGACTGGTGCAAAGGTGCTTACGGTTGTTGTCTAATTTTAATGGCAAAAACAGCAACTACTTTTGCACCAACCTAATATATTTGAAATGACCTTACAATGATACAACCACAATCTGTGTGTCTCCCCTTTTCCTTCAGACTCTAACTTAACAGAAATGGAAATATACCCATGTTCAATGTAAAATTAAATATATTTGCAGTGTATTTATCCTACCTGATCACTATTTAGCTCTTAACCATGTTCTTCCCACATCATTATTATAGCATTATCTCCTGAGAGTTACTGTGTGTAAGACACATGATGATTTAAAGAAAAAAAACCTAGGCAACTGATACCTCAAATAAAAACAGGCCTATCATTATTTTATAGGCAGACCTGGTATTAAAGTGTCTGAAAATCAATAGAGGCTACCTTGATAAATATAACTCTAGCATTCAGAATAAATAAGACATTAAACATCATTTTACTTGTGTGTATATGTATCTTTTGTTGAATCTTTTCTTTCTCTGTCAGCTTCTCAGAATTGAGATTAGATAAACTGTTGGAGGGAATGAAAATGATGATGATGTTGTACTGTGGTGTAACCAGAACGTGTTGGGAGAATTTTGTGAGTGGTATTTTATTTATATTCTGTATTTACATAATGGCCACAGATGTTACTGTTTTTCCTACCTATTACGGTAGAGGACATTTGTGGTGGAGGATGTGTATAATTAACTCCTTGCAAGTGCTGTATTTTGCAAATAGATGGAAAAATCTACTTAACAGGTCTAGATATCTCATAATGTTCTATTCAGAAAGTCTAATCATCCAAAAGACATCAGAACCACTGCTACCAAATGCAATGAACAGGTTAAAAGACATGACTAGTGATGTCCTATTGGTTTGACAAATAATCTTACCTTAAGGTGGAGAAAAATCTGTCTAGGGGAGATGGACTTAAGGGATTGCTTGTTTAAACCTTCCACATTTCTTTTTGTAGCATTTTGTAAGAGCTGCTAAGTGACACTTGCCACTTGAGGAAATTGTAGCTTAGTGCCTTCAGAATCTCTACAAAACGACTTGGGTATTAAAATACGTTTGCTAGCTTAGAATTTAAGCTATAAACGCAATGGGTGGAAAGGGCAAATGGAATATTTTATAAGCATGAACTTCTTTAAAAATTGGCCTTTCTCTAAGGGTTTTTATTGTTTTTCAAAATATTAGATGTATCATGGAGAATTTTAGTAAATACAAAGCCTCTTTTGAATCACAGTTAAATTTTAAATCATTGATCAGATATCCACTTTTTTCATATAGGCAATAACCAACATGTTACCTTCTGAAGTTTCAGTGACCTTCTACTTAATTGTGCTAGACAATGAAAATTTAGTCAATATTCTTTAGCATTCCTTTTGCTTAGTAACTTGTATTCATTTGTAGCTTTGTGATGTCAACCTGATTGATTTTGCATATCTGGGTGGTGGTGCATCTTTTAGAAGGAAGACTTGCTTTCCAGAATGTACTGATATTGATTGTCACTATATTGCAGCCAGAGAGATTACGACGTGCTCTAGAATTTCACCTAGTTTACTTAGGGTCCTGGCTGACAGAATTTGATTGATATACAGACACTGTGAATGGCCCCTTGCAGATATTGCATGAGGGCAGTAGGAAAGCTCTGCCCAGAAATCTCTTCCATTTCTAGGGTGCCTGAAATTCTGCTTAATGATATTTATTACTTGGGGTTTAACATTGTTTTCTTTGGTTAACCTTATTTTAAAACTATAAATTTTAGTATAAAGTAGTTTCTCCTAATTGTATTTACTTGGTGTTACGGAAATATAAACTTTCTTGGTGGGAAGATAGTCTTAAATGAAGAAAAAACTATATATAAAAAGATATTTTGGTGGTAAATCCAAGTTCCTTCAAAAGTTTTACTAATGACCAATCTTGATGGGTGAAAAAGATCTTTTTCAGAAACCCTGGCTTTAAAAAAATTGATGGATAATATTTGACATATTTTTGGGGTACATAGTGATATTTTGATACATACAATGTGTAGTGATAGAATCAGGTTAATTAGCGTATTCATCACCTCAAACAATTACCATTTTGTTTGTGTTGGGAACATTCAAAACTCTCTCTTCTATCTGAAAATATGTTATTCTTAGCTATAGTCACCTTACAGTGCTATAGGACACTAGAACTTATTCTTCCTATCTACCTGTAATTTTGTATCCAAACAACGTCTTCCTGTTTCCCCCCCCCCTCCCACCTACTCTTCTCAGCCTCTAGCAACCATTGTTCTACTTTTTGTTTGTTTGTTTGTTTGATATGGAGTTTAGCTCTTGCTGCCCAGGCTGGAGTGCAATGGCACGATCTTGGCTCACCACAACCTCTGCCTCCTGGGTTCAAGCAATTCTCCTGCCTCAGCCTCCCGTGTAGCTGGGATCACAGGCATGTGCCACCACACCTGGCTAATTTTTGTATATTTTTAGTAGAAATGGGGTTTCTTCGTCTTGGTCAGGTTGGTCTCGAACTCCTGACCTCAGGTGATCTGCCTGTGCTGGCCTCCCAAAGTGCTGGGATTACAGACATGAGCCACAGCACCCAGCCCACTGTTCTACTTTCTATTCTATCAGGTCAATTTCTTAAGTATCTGCATATGAGTGAGAACATGTGGTTATCTTTTCTAGTTACTTCTGATTCTGGTTAACCAATACTGTAGGTTACAAAGCAGTAAACACAAACACAGAATGATCCAATTTTTTGCAATAAAAGAATAAAACAGGTTACAAATGCTGTATACTAAAACAGATTGATAGTTTTTTTTGTGTTTTTTTTTTGTTGTTGTTGTTGCAGACTGATCCGTTATTCCTTTTTGCAAATTAAAAAAACAAAAACAAAATAAAACCTGTTAATTATCTGGGATAGAGTAAATGGAAATTGGATTAACAGTGATAGAAATAATAACAAACAATATAGTTAGTTAAAAAGTGACATTTCTAAAATAACTGAAAACATGTATATATTAGACATCTGTCTTTTGGAACTACTTGGTGACCCAGTCAGTCACTCTATGATAGGAAATCACTCTTCTGGTAGAGTGCAGTTGTTGAAAATAACATTAATTAGTGGCTTGACAGAGATGTCTGTGAATTGAGGTGTGAGGCAATGAGGGATAACAATGCTCTTATCCCTGTTACCTGCTGGAGTCGATTCTGGCCCAGAGTGAATGGAGGAGACTCACAACATAGTGGACCCTTGAATAGGTCCACTATGAGATGAGGGCAGAGTTCACGGGGCGATGATGACTTGTGAGGCCAGTGAGCAGGGATAAAGCCATGCCTAGTGCTGGCTTTTATTGTCTGTACTATCTTGCTGGGTCCTTTAGAAAGGTGAGAGGATAATTTGCTCACTTATAAACTAATGATGATGCACCAGCTTCATTTGAAATAAGGGAAGATTAGTTATACAACTGAATAGCAATGCAAGTTGACGTAAGAGCAACCATAGAATGGTACATCTTAAAAAATGTTTTCACTGTTAAATGAATCTGTGCCTCCTGTTGACTGGTTCTGTTCTCACTGTGATTTGGGATTAGCCATGACTTACTTCTCTTCAAACTACTATTATTGTTGATTGCATGCTTAGAATAGTCATTAGAGTCAAATGCACCAGGTTTGCAGTAGTTATCTCTGGATAGAGCTATTACGAGTGATTTTTATTGTCTTACCCTTTCCCTCCATTTCCTAAATTTTCTGTCATGAACATTAATTACTTTTGTAGTATGAAAAATAAAATATAAGTATATATATACGTACTTGCATATATGAATAAAAATATAACAATAATAGGGTATTTTGATCTCTGGACATGATGAACACATTGAACCTAATTCTGCCAGCTGGGGAAACTATTTCCTTTGCACAGACTGGAGTAGTTGGAAGTCAGAGTTAACATTCTTCATAAATATGTCAAGTCAAATACATCTCTTCTTCACTATTCTAATTGCCTCCCTAAAGGACTGACGCTGTTAAATTATCAAATGCTTAATTTACTGCAGGGAATAATTTACTTACCATGTAGGATTATATCAAACAAACATGTCTTAATTTGAATTAGAAAGCTGATGTGTTTGTAAAAGGCCACCCCACTGATATTGTGATTTAAGACTTTAAAACCAACAAACAAGAAAGTTTGAAAAAGGAGGAGTTTCCATTATGTTAAGAAATATGACTTTGGAAACAAATTAACAGAATTACCATAGTTTTTAAGTGTGTTTTAAAAGATTGTCTTTAGCTCACTGTTAGTATCAATGCTAATGTAGTCTCTGAATTTTTAAAAATACAGATCAAAGTCTTACTTTTGCTTAGGTAAAATTCTATGAAATTATATATACATATATATATACACACACATACATACACACATATATCCATATATAGATCTATATAATAGCTCTTAAATATTTTATTCATAATTTATTCATATATTGCTTAATTTTAGAAAAGGACTTGATGTGGCTTATATCCAGTTTCTATGGAAAGAAATACAGTTGTTTTGCTTCTTCAAACAAAGCTGCAGTTAGCATATTCTCATACATATATCAGAACTTTTACTATTTTTCAGCATAAATAGCCAGAAGTAGGATTACTAAGTGAAACCTTAGGTTTATTGGGTAAAAGTTGTGTTTATTTATGTCCTGATGAGCAGAATTAGAGTCTATTTCTCCAAAGCTGGCCCTGTTGGGTGTTATGGCTTTTATAAATTTGTACCGATCTGATCACTGAACAAAGGCATCTCACCGACTTCAATTGCACCCTGACTGCTACTGGTGAGGGTGAACATCTCTTCTGTGTCAACTGGTCATTTATATTTGTTCTGCCACTTGCCTTCCATAGTTTTTGCCCAATTTTTGATTGGATTGCTTTTTTTCATATCAATATATAAGAGCCTTAAGTATTTTATGAATAATCTTTTCTTGGCTATCTGGTTTGTAATCTTTTTTTACTCGTATCATTTGAGATTTTAATGATATCTTTTGCTAAACCAAAGTGCTTAATTTTTATGTCATCAAATATTTTGATCTTTTTCTATATGATTTTTAGATTTCTGGTCTAGCATAGAAAGATCTCCTCTCTTAGCTTATGAAATATTTTCCTATGTATTTTTAAAATTTTTGATTAATCCATTAATTTTACATGTAAGGATTTAATTCATTTGGAATTTATTTTTTAAAGGCGTTTGAGGTAATAAGTTTACCTTTTCGGTCTTTCACATGCATAAGCAATTGTTCAAGCACCATTTATAAACAAATAACATTTCCCATTTAAATTTAAATACTACCTTCATTCTACTTTAGGTGTTCGTGCATACTGAAAGAGATAATTAAAACACAAACCTTGAAGTGCACACTTTATCAGTCCAGTTGACTAATGCAATGTAATGGTAAATAAAATATGCTTTTTAAACAATGTGCATGAGTGCACACAGACATACCTTCCCAGTATGATGCCAGCACCTCCTCTTACTAATTGCCCTTGAAATTCGTATAATGGATGTGACTCATAATGAACCTTGTTCGCGAGTTTTCATGCCTGTACTTTCTGAGTTGTAGCTGGTCTAGGAAAGAGATTTTTTACTACTGGATATTTTTGGATATAGTACCCCATGTCACATTTTAATAATAAATTTCTGTTGACACTATGAATTGTAAACCACAAAATTCATCTAAACACATTAAGGAAGAGAGTTGGTATATATTTATTGTTTATGTATTTCTTTAATTTAGCCTTATCGAAGTTCATCAGATATATTGTACATAATCAATTTGTTTTTGATTTAATACTATTTCATGATATGTATTTATGGTGATTCAAGTAAATGAACTTGTATTGGCAATTTTGCTAGACATATATGTAACCAGAAGTCGTAAGGTTTTATATACTGATAAAGGTTTTTAAATGGCAGAACTCTTATTTAATGGAATATTCTTGATCCCATTTAAGCAGGTAAATTGATTTGATATTATTATTTATATCACTGTAGCAATTGATTTAATGGACTGCTGTTCCAAAGATTTATATATCACTCATATGACTGTGTTAGAACCAGTTCTTAAAGAAGCAATTCCAGAAATTAAGAAGGTATATATATGATCTTTTTACCATAACTTAAAAATCTTAATTTCTTCCTTTTTATTCATTTTAATTTTGAAGACAGTTAATATAAATACAAATGTAATTCTATTTTGTTTGCTTATTTTAATGCCCAATGATCCAAGAATAAGTGAGATGAAAATAAATAAATGGGGGCTTACAGTGAATGTAAAGGGAAGTAGCTGGCTTTTAGGTTTTCATGTCATAATGGTCAGTGATATTTCTGAATAGGAAAGGTGTTTTCTTACCTATGCATCCTTGTCATGCATGAGGCCTGTGGTGAACATCACTGCTGCTCCCAGATAGTCAAGCTCCCTCTGCTGGACATATCCCAGATCACCCCCTGTCCCTGTGAATTAGATGTTGTCATGTCACTTGTTTGGCCACTGAAATATGAATGGAAATGCCATGTTTACTTCCAGCCTCAGTATGAGAGCTGTGTGCTGTTCTCTTTCATTTGACCAAAGGCATTTCTGCTGCTGGAAGTGTGTTAGCCTGTTTCCCAGAGTGAGGACAACATGAAGAATCCCCTTTTGTGTTGCAGTGGATAGGGAGTATGAACGGGAACTAAACCTTTGCTGTTTGAGGATTTGTGTAATTTGGAGGTTGGTGGTTGTTACAACATTGCCTAACTTATCTTTTTAAATAGACCTTTGGCGATAGTTGATTGATTCACCCAAAGCCGGACAAGTCAAACTGTCTTTCACAGAAATTTGGATTAGGCATTGAAAGAAATGCAGTCTTAGGTTTGGCTGGATAGAGTAACAAGTAGCATCAACCTGGAGGCTGCTGGGCCCTTGTATGCACACAGAAGCAGAGGGAGGCAGTCGCAGAGAAGGCAGAATGAAGCATGCACGTAGAGGGCCTAGAGACTATGGGTGATGAGAGGAAAAGAGTGGGAAGAGAGAGAGAGAGAGAGAGAAGAAGCTCTTTGGTTTGGCTGCTTTGGTTCCTGATGACTGTCTAGTTTCTGGTCTTCCTCCTGTCCAGGGATACTGTGAGAAACATGTAGTAAATCCTCCTCCTGCAACCTTTTTCCCCTAAAATGGTTCAAGATAGGTTTCTGTTATTTAACACCCCAAATCATTGGTTATGGCTGTACCCACTGCAGGTACTGCACCCAGCCCTCTGACAGTATTCCTAGGAAGAGTCAAAGCAGCAGTTTCCATTTCCATTTGTGGGTCTGGTTGGCTGTGAAGTGAGGGTGTGCATCTGCCACAGGGCCAGCTGGCAGAATGCCCTAATAATAATATCTGTTAGTTATGAAAATGAAGCTAAACTACTCTCTTAATCATCTGGACGGTATGGAAAATAGGGTGTGGCTGGTGCAATACAGTGGAGTGGCTGTTGAGTTTTGCCAACTTTCTCAACCCATGGTATACAAGAAAATCTGAGTCTAAGATGCCCAAAACCACAGAATGTTATCAGAACACTAATTTTGGAAGCCTCCCATTGCATATAGGGTTTCTCATTAAAGGGAAAGACATGTATACAATATCTAACACAGAACCATATGGAAGTGGGGGCTCTTTTCTGATACTTCAGAAAAGTTTTGTGATCAGGAAGGAAGGGCATTGCTACCTCCTGAGAGTAATTTCTAGTAAGAAAGCTAGAGAGAAATAAAGGAAAATATGCAGCATCCAAATTGTGAAATAAATGAGGACCTCTCTTATTCAGTGATGACCTACTCAAATCCCAGTTGCACCCTTGATGCCTTCCCAGAGCAAGCAAAAATGTGAAGGTTTTCCAACAGGGTTGCAATAAAACTAAAAATGTGTTTACATTAAGGTATTTAATTGCTGAATTGTGTCTTGGGGCCAATTTTAGTAATCACTGATTCAAATTCTGGAGTAAAGGTATACAACCTGGGCAGGAGAGTCGGGGGTGGCTGATTGTGAATGAACAGGGCAGGGTAAGAATTACAATTAGGTTTGATAGAGTTTTGTGAAAAAGGGAGAGAGAGAGAAAGAGACAGAATTAATTGAAGTTGGGAGGATTCCATCTAGATCTTACATACTTTTTATGACTGTTCCAACTGAAATAACATTTTATAGTTTAAGGACATTTTTATAATTAATTACAAGTTTTTATTGACCACAGTTTATGCCAGACAATATGTAGATGCTAGGACTACAGCAGTTCCGTCTTCTTAAATCTCTTTGTCTCATTTGAATATGACAGCTATAAAGCTATACTTTGCTAATAAAGAGTTTACTTCATTTATTTGGACCCTACACTGTTCCAAAAGGGATTTAAGGAGGTTCAGAAATTATTTTAAATAACTTCATATGGGAGTCGTATTTGAATTATTTAAGCCCCATTCACGGGAAGTAGTGCAAACTGCTGTTCTAAACTTCCAGGGGCATATGCTTGTCATCCAGTGGTGAGGAATAACGAACATAGAAACAGGATCCTGAAAATTCACAAAAGAAAAAAGAAGACCGTGTCCTGACAATATATCTCCCAGTGACAGATGAAAATATATGACTATACCATGAAGAGTCTGTATCATTATAAGATGTATTTTAAAACATCTACTGTTGAATAGATAATGTCAAGCATGCCATTTAATTCTAAATATGTAAATGACATAAAAGAAAGAGTGAGTTTCCTGCCTGCCTCTGTACCCGTTACCTAGCTCTTTCTAAGGCAATCACTTTTTTTGTTTGTTCTTCCTGAGAAAATTTATACAATTGGCAAACATGTAGCTGTGTGTGTATTAATTCCTACACTAATAATACCATAGTATACATTGCTTTGCTCCTTAGTCTTTGTTTGTTTAATATATCTTGGAGACCATTTCTTATCTGTACATGTAATCCTATTTCATTTTTTGATGGCTTTCTATTATTTCATTATATGAATAAACTGGAATTTATTTACTAGTTACCTATTTGTGGACATTTAGATTGTAACCTTTTGCTCCTATAAAAAAGTTTCAGACTTCCGCCAAGATGGCCGAATAGCAACAGCTCTGGTCTGCAGTTCCCAGTGAGAATGCACCAGATGAGTGGTATCTGCATTTCCAACTGAGGTACCAGGTTCATCTCATTGGGACTGGTTAGACAGTGGGAACAGCCCAAGGTGGGCAACCTGAAGCAGGGTGTGGCACTGCCTCACCTGGGAGGTACAAGGGGCCAGAGACTCACTTCCAGCCATGGGAAGCCATTAGGGACTTTTCCCTACACTCCAGCACTCTGGCTCAGATACTGAGCTTTTCCCACAGTCTACACAAACTGCAGACCAGGAGATTCCCTCTGGCACCTACAACACCAGAACCTGGGGTTTGCAGCACAAAACTGGGTGCCTGTTTTAGTCGAGTGGCACCTGGAACACCCATTTCCCTGGAAAAGGGGGCTGAACCCAGAGAACCAAGCAAGCTGGCTCAGTGGGTCCCACCCCCATGAAGACCAGCAAGCTAAAACATACTGCCTTGATATTCTCATAGCCAGCACAGCAGTCTGAGCTCAATCCAGGACATTCAAGCTTGGTGAGGCAGGGGCACCCACCATTGCTGAGGCTCCAGTAGGCGGTTTCAACATTGCCTGTGTAAACGAAGCCTCCGCCTCTGGGAAGCTTACACAGCAGCTGGATGGAGCCCAGCACTGCAGCCCAGCAAGGCCTCTGCAGGCAGACTGTCAAGTAGATCCCCTTCTGCTGGGCAGGGCATCTCAGAAAAAAAAAAAAAAAAAAAAAAAAGCAGCCTATCAGGGACTTACAAAGCCCCCACCTTCCTGGGACAGAGCACCTGGGAAAAGGGGCGGTTTTGGGTTCCACTTCAGCAGACTTAAACGTCCCTGCCTGGCAGCCCTGATGGAAGCAACAGAGCCCCCAGAAGAGTGCTTGAGCTCCATTAAGGGACAGGCTGCCTCCTCAAGTGGCTTGCTGACCCCGCCCCTTGTATCCTATCTGGGAGATATGTCATACAGGAGAGCTCTGGCTGACATCTGGCAGGTACCCTTTTGGGACAAAGATGCCAGAGGAAGGAAAAGGCAGCAATCTTTGCTGTTCTGCAGCCCCCATGGGTGATTCCCAGGCAAGCAGGGTTTGAAGTGGACCTCCAGCAAACCCTAGACTTGCAGCAGAGGGGCATGACTGTTAAAAGGAAAACTAACAAACAGAAAGAAATAGCTTCAACATCAACAGAAAGGACACCCACTCAGAAACCCCATGCAAAAGTCACCAACTTCAAAGACCAAAGGTAGATAAATCCATGAAGATGCGAAGGAACCAGTGCAAAAAGACTGAATTCGCCAAAAGCCAGAAAGCCTCTTCTCCAATGGGTCACAATCCCTTACCAGCAAGGGAACAAAACTTGATGGAGAATGAGTGTGATAAAATGACAGAAGTAGGCTTCAGAAGGTGGGTAATAACAAACTTCTCCAAGCTAAAGGAGCATGTTCTAACCCAATGCAAGGAAACTAAGAACCTTGAAAAAAGGTTAGAAAAAATGTTAACGAGAATAACCAGCATGGAAAAGTACATACATGACATGATAGAGCTGAAAAACACAGCACAAGAACTCCATGAAGCATACACAAGTTTCAATAGCCAAATCAATCAAGTGGAAGAAAGGATATAAGAGATTGAAGACCAACTCAATGAAATAAAATGAGACGGCAAGATTAGAGAAAAAAGAGTGAAAAGAAATGAACAAAGCTTCCAAGAAATATGGGATTAGGTGAAAAGACCAAATCTACATTTGATCAGTGTACCTGAAAGTGCTCGGGAGAACAAAACTAAGTTTGAAAACACTTCAGGATATTATCCAGGAGAACTTACCCAAACTATCAAGGTAGGCCAACATTCAAATACAGGAAATACAGAGAATACCACAGAGATATTCTTTGAGAAGAGCAACCCCCAAGGCACATAATCATCAGATTCACCAAGGTTGAAATGAAGGAAAAAATGCTAAGGGCAGCCAGAGAGAAAAATCGGGTTACCCACAGAGAAAAGCCCATCAGACTCACAGCAGGTTTCTCGACAGAAACCCTACAAGCCAGAAGAGAGTGGGGGCCAATATTCAACATCCTAAAAGAAAAGAATTTTCAACCCAGAATTTCATATACAGCCAAACTAAGCTTCATAAGCGAAGGAGAAATAAAATCCTTTACGGGCAAGCAACTGCTAGAGATTTCATCACCACTAGGTTTGCCCTACAAGAGCTCCTGAAATAAGTACTAAACATGGAAAGGAACAACCAGTACCAACCACTGCAAAAACGTACCAAACTGTAAAGACCATTGACACTATAAAGACACTGCATCAACTGATGGGCAAAACAACCAGCTAGCATCAAAATGGCAGGATCAAATTCACACATAACAATATTAACCTTAAATGTAAATGGGCTAAATGCCCCAGTCAAAAGACACAGACTGGCAAATTGGAGAAAAAGTCAAGACCCATCAGTGTGCAGTATTCAGGAGATCCATCTCACATGCAAAGACACACATAGGCTCAAAATAAAGGGATGGAGCAAATGGAGAGCATAAAAAGCAGGGGTTGCAATCCTAGTCTCTGATAAAACAGACTTTAAACCAACAAAGATCAAAAGAGACAAGGGCATTATGTAATGGTAAAAGGATTAATGCAGCAAGAAGAGCTAACTATCCTAAATATATATGCACCCAATACAAGAGCACTCAGATACATAAAGCAAGTTCTTAATGACCTGCAAAGAGTCAGACTTCCACACAATAATAGTGGGAAACTTTAACACTCCATCGAAACTGAATAACATGCTTCTGAATGACGCCTGGTAAATAATGAAATGAAGGCAGAAATAAAGATGTTCTTTAAAACCAATGAGAACAAAGACACAATCTGCCAGAATCTCTGGGACACATTTAAAGCAGTGTCCAGGGGGAAATTTATAGCACTAATTGCCCACATGAGAAGCAAGGAAATATCTAAAATCGACACCTTAATGTCACATTAAAAAAACTAGAGGAGCAAGATCAAACAAATTCAAAACCTAGCAGAAGACAAGAAATAACTAAGATCAGAGAAGAACTGAAGGAGATAGAGACAAAAAAGCTCTTCAAAAAAATCAATAAATCCAGGAGCTGGTTTTATGAAACGATAAACAGAATAGATGGACCACTAGCCAGACTAATAAAAAGGAAAAGAGAGAAGATTCAAATAGATGCAATAAAAAATTATAAAGGGGATAGCACCACTGATCCCACAGGAATATAAACTACCATCAGAGATTACTACAAACACCCCTATGCAGATAAACCAGTAAATCTAGAAGAAATAGATAAATTCCTGGACACTTACACCCTCCCAAGACTAAACTAGGTGAATCCTGAATAGACCAATAACAAGGTCTGAAGTTAAGGCACAAATTAATAGCCTACCAACCGAAAAAAGTCCAGGACCAGGTGGGTTCACAGCCAAGTTCTACCAGACGTACAAAGAAGAGCTGGTACCATTCCTTCTGAAACTATTCTAAACAATACAAAAGAGAATCCTCCCTAACTAATTTTATGAGACCAATATCATCCTGATACCAAAACCTGGCAGAGACACAACTAAAAAAGAAAATTTCAGGTCAATACACATAATGAATATTGATGCAAAAATCTTCAATAAAATACTGGCAAATGGAATCCAACAGCACATCAAAAATCTCATCTATCACGATCAAGTTGGCTTCATCCCAGGGATGTAAGCCTGGTTCAACATCTGCAAATCTGTAAACGTAATCCATCACATAAACAGAACCAAAGACAAAAACCACATGATTATCCCAATAGATGCAGAGAAGGCCTTAGACAAAATTCAACAGCCCTTTATGCTAAAAACTCTCAATAAACTAGGCACCAATGGATCATATCTCAAAATAAGAAGAGCTATTTATGACAAACCCACAGTCAATATCACACTGAAAGGGCAAAAACTGGAAGCATTCCCTTTGAAAACTGGCACAAGACAAGGATGCCCTCTCTCACCATTCATATTCAACATAGTATTGGAAGTTCTGGCTAGAGCCATCAAGCAAGAGAAAGAAATAAAGTGTATTTGAATAGGAAGAGAGGACGTCAAATTGTCCCTGTTTGTAGATGACATGATTTTACATTTAGAAAACCCCATTGTCTCAGCCCAAAATCTCCTTAAGCTGATAAGCAATTTCAGCAGAGTCTCAGGATGTGAAATCAATGTGCAAAAATTGCAAGCATTCCTATACACCAATAATAGACAAACAGAGAACTAAATCATGAGTGAATTCCCATTCACAATTGCTACAAAGAGAATAAAATACCTAGGAATACAACTTACAAGGGATGTGAAGGACCTTTTCAAGGAGAACTACAAACCACTCCTCAAGGAATTAAGAGAGAACACAAAGAGATGGAAAACATTCCATGCTCATGGTTAGGAAGAATCAATATCATGAAAAGGGCCATACTGCCCAAAGTAATTTATCATTTCAATGCTGTCCTCATCAAGCTACCAATGACTTTCTTCACAGAATTGGAAAAAACCACCTTAAACTACATATGGAATCAGAAAGGAGCCCACAAAGCCAAGACAATCCAAGCAAAAAAAACCAAGTTGGAGGCATCACGCTACCTGACTTCAAATATATTACAAGGCTACTGTAATCAAAACAGCATGGTACTGGTACCAAAACAGATATATAGACCAATGGAACAGAACAGAGGCCTCAGAAAGAACACCACACAACTAGAGCCATCTAATCTTTGACAAACCTGACAGAAACAAGCAATGGGAAAAGGATTCCCTATTTAATAAATGGTCTTGGGAAAACTGACTAGCCATATGTGGAGAGCTAAAACTGGATCTCTTCCTTACACCTTATACAAAAATTAACTCCAGATGGATTAAAGATTTAAACATGAGGCCTAATACCATAAAAACTCTAGAAGAAAACCTAGACCATACCATTCAGGACACAGGGCAAGAACTTCATGACTAAAACACCAAAAACAATGGCAACAAAAGCCAAAATAGACAAATGGGATCTAATTAAACTTAAGAGCTTCTGCACAGCAAAAGAAACTATCAATAGAGTGAACCAGCAACCAACAGAATGGGAAAAAATTTTTGCAAGCTACCCATCTGACAAAGGGCTACTATCCAGAATCTATGGAGAACTTAAACAAGTTTACAAGAAAAAAACAAACCCCATCAAAAAGTGGGCAAAGGATATGGACAGACACTTCTCAAAAGAAGACATTTATGCAGCCAACAAACATGAAAAACCTCATCACTGGCCATTAGAGAAATGCAAATCAAAACCACATTGAAATACCACGTCACACCAGTTAGAATGGCAATTATTAAAAAATCAGGAGACAGATGCTGCAGAGGATGTGGAGAAATAGGAACACTTTTACACTGTTGGTGGGAGGGTAAATTAATTCAACCATTATGGAGACTGTGTGGTGATTCCTCAAGGATCTAGAAATAGAAATACCATTTGACCCAGCAATCCCATTACTGGATATATACCCAAAGGATTGTAAATCATTGTTTTATAAAGACACATAAACATGTATGTTTGTTGTGGCACTGTTCACAATAGCAAAGACTTGGAACCTACTCAAATGCCCATCAGTGATAGACTGGATAAGGAAAATGTGGCACATATACACCATGGAATACTACGCAGTCATACAAAAGAATGAATTCATGTCTTCTGTAGGGACATGGATGAAACTGGAAACCATCATTCTCAGCAAACTGACACAAGAACAGAAAACCAAACACTGCATATTCTCACTCATAAGTGGGTGTTGAACAATGAGAATACATGGACACAGAGAGGGAAACATAACACACTGGGGCCTGGGGTGTGGGGGTTAGGGGAGGAATAGCACGGGGTGTGGAGACTGGGGAGGGATAGCATTAGTAGAAATACCTCATGTAGATGATGGGGTGATGGATGCAGCAAACCACCGTCATGGCATGTGTATACCTATGTAGTAAACCTGCACGATCTGCACATGTACCCCAGAACTTAAAGTACAATAAAAAAAAAAGTTTCAGTAAAGATCCTTATACAGGCCAGGTGTGGTGGCTCACACCTGTAATCCCAGCACTTTAGGAGACTGAGGCAGGTAGGTCACCTGTAGTCAGGAGTTTGAGACCCGCCTGGCCAACATGGTGAAACCCTATTTCTACAAAAATACAAAAATTAGCTGGGCGTGGTGGTGGGCACCTGTAATCCCAGCTAGTCCGGAGGCTCAGGTGGGAGAATCGCTTGAATCTGGGAGGCAGAGGTTGCAGTGAGCTGAGACGGTGACATTGAACTCCAGCCTGGGTGACAGAGCAAGACTCCGTCTCAAAAAAAAAAAAAAAAAGAAAAAAAAAAGAGCTTTATACAAACATCCTACATATAAATACCTAGAAGTGAAACTGCAGAGTCAAAGGGTATGCACACTTTATATTTTGATAAATATTACTGATTGTCTTTCATTTATGCTGCGTGATTTTGTAATCTAACTGGTTATGTATAAAATTCCTTTCTTTTTCATACTGTCTTCAAAACTCTGTGTTTTAAAATATTTTGATCTTTGCCTACCTACCTAACAGGTTAAATGGCATCTCTAATCATAGTTTTAATTGGTGTTTCTCTGAATGCAAATGAGGTTGCACATCTTTCTATGTTCAAAAGAAATTCGTTATTTCTTTTGTAGTGAGGAATCTTCATATTCTTTTCTCCTTTTCTATTAGTTTGTTGGCTTTTTGTTCTTATTGTTCGTAGGACTTCTTTATTAAATAAATCAATTATTTGTCTGGAATATGAGCTGCAAATATGACTTTATAATTTGTTTATTTTTTTAGTACTCAGAAATTTTAAATATTGGTCAAATTTATTGCCTCTTTCTTTTTTTTCCTGGATTTTGTGTCATACTTAAACCATTCTGAGTCAGATGAAAAAATAATCTTGTTTTCTTCTGTGTTTTTATGGTTTGATATTTCAGACTTTTATCTTTAGTCCAGTTGGAATTGATTTTATTAGAAAGTATGAAGTAATGAGCCTATGTTCTTGTTTTTCCCCCTGGCTGGCCAGTCAGTGGTCTCACCATGCAGTACCTTTCAAGATGGATTTAGAGTAATCCGAGAAGTTTTATAGCAGTGAGAGCAGGCAGAAAGTAGCTCTCAGGGATCCCAGCGATAAATTCCAACACTTTCCTTTGCCTATACCACTTTTCTCTCTCTTCCTGTTCCCACCTGAGTTGCTCTTGATTTTGTTGTTTTATCTAATTCCTGGGTGTTCCTAGGGTGGTATTCCACCTTCAGGAGAATTGGATTAGCTTCCTGCTTCCTGTTGGAAGAAAGGAACAAGCAGGTACACAATATGCACGTGTCTATGTGATGAGGCCCTTAACAAGCTGGATGAGGCCAGGTGTTCTGCATTACTTGCCATTCAAGCTCTTTGGGCCTTTGAAGAGTGGTTAACTTGCCAGGGGCCGGGGTCACAGAGATTCTCATTGAGATTGAGGATTCCATGTATTTTTAAAATAATTCTGCTGTTGACCTAAACAGCTATTTATTGGAGGATAATGTTTGGACGCTGGTGTAAACTATAATGAATATGCTTATGTCTCTGTGGGTAAACATTGTTTGTTGATATGGTTTGGCTGTGTCCCAACCTAAATTTCACCTTGAATTGTAATAATCCCCACCTGTCAAGGGAAGGGCCAGGTGGAGATACTTGAATCATGGGGCAGTTCCCTCCATACTATTCCCATTGTAGTGATTGAATCTCACGAGATCTGATGGTTTTATAAATGTGAGTTAGGCGCACAGACTTGTTTGCCTGCAACCGGATATGACGTGTCTTTGCTCTTCCGTTGTCTTCTGTGAGTCCTCCCCAGCCTGTGGAATGGTGAGTCCATTAAACCTCTTTCTTTTATAAATTACGCAGTCTCAGGTATGTCAGCCTGAGAATGGACTAATACATCTGTCAATACGTATTTATGGATTTCCTATTCTTTGCCTAGTCCTTAGTCAATAGGGACTGTGAAGGCTGACCTTATTTCTCCTGTGGCAGCAGCTTTCTTGGAAGGCAAAAATGATTTCTTTGGAAGAAAGCCTGGCAAAAAGCATGGTATTGAGAAAGCTGATGCCAGCACCAGGCTTAGTTTCCTCTTTTCTCTCGACATACTCCCTCCCACCTGCTTCATGATTCCCCCCGTCTCTCATACGGCTACACCTGGGGCACTCAACCCTCCTCACTTTCATAGCTTTTCTCAAGAATTCAGTATACGGCAGGCCTGGTCTTATTGCCTGTTCTCTTTCTTTTACCCTTACATCCAGTAAAGTGCTAGCTTCCGGAAATTTTGCCTCCCACGTCTTTAATTTCTTCTCGCTTCTGCCTTAGTTCAGGACTTCGACCACTCTCATCCGGACTACTTTTAATTGGGGACTTTGAGTCTGGTTAGACCCGTTTTTCATACAGTTAAAAAAGGGCTCACTTAAAAATATTTTACTTGCCACTTCTTTTATATTGGCCTGTGTTGTTTGTGGGATAAAGCCAACTTTTTTTGGGGCTGCATTATGATACCCTCTGATCTGCCCTGCCTACTTCTCTGCCCATTTCTTGCTATTCCTTGCCTGGTTCTTCTTTCACATTCCGCAATGCAGAACAGCTGTAGTTCTTGTCCGGCCTCTCTTTGTTCAGGCTGTGCTCAGTCCATTCTCCTTTTATCTTTCATGAAATGATGATTACTTTCCTATAATACAGCTCAGGCATCATCCCCTGGTGAAAGTCTCCCCCCTCAGGGCTCCCCATTCTGTTTAGATAGACTTCTTGAGAGATTCAAGATACTCAGAGCCTGTCTCCATCATTTCTCTTATCCTACTCTTTATTGCTTCTAAATCATTAGTATTTAAACATCTCATCCCCTACACTGGGCTTAGGGCAAAGATAAACACTGTCTTTTTATATTTCCTGTGCGGAACTTGGAGCTTAGCACGTGTTTTAACTCAGGGCTTATTGAATTCATCTTGAATGATTGAATGGTTAAAACTGAATGACTGTTTGTACATAGATAAACATGTTGACTCAGAAAACATTTCTGATAAGCATGGCATTGTTGACTCAAAAAACATTTCAGGAAACACTTTTTATTAAACCAGATTTAAATACAAATTCACATTTTTTTCTCAGGTTTATCAAGAATCTGAAGTAGAGATCGTAAGAGAAAACTGCATTTCTCTTTCCATTTTTCCATTGGTCTGATTTTTTTTGAACTTGGTGTCTCTTGGGCATTGTTGAGCATACTTTTTATTCTTATTGTGATGCTACTGAAATATAGATTAAGAGGAGGATGGAGATGTTAGTAAATGTAGGAGTAAACATTGAAATGATTTATTTAAAATTTGCTGTCAAGGCTATTTGAAGCCATTTTTATTAAAAATAGCCAGTTAAAAAAATACTCAGAAGATATAGATAGCTTAGTCCAGTACCAGATGATATTAATTGAAGGAACATTATAATTGTGATACCTTGCCATGAATTTCTGAGGAGCAGTTATTCCACAGATGAGCTCAGCTCTTGAATTAGTGTTATTAGTAGAGTCTCTTAAAAACCTGTTTACTGATTGACACCATAATAACAGCACTGCATGCCTGATGGTTGATATACGGACTTTGATTGTTGTTCCATGTTACTGAGACTTGATCCACACTCAATCTATCAAAGCATAGTCAACTGCATTAGGAAATGAGGGCAAATTTTTGTTCAGTAATGCGTTTGGTAAGTTTAAACTTCTAAACCTGGAACTAGGTGATAATATGGATAGTCTGTTCAAATGGAGAATAATTTATTGTGATTTTTGGCATGCAATTTCACCCCTGCTGGTCCAGAAACTCATTACAAAGTGAAAGTGATTGCTAATCAAGATTTCTAGGCTATATTCCTTCCCTGATAAGTCTTCTCATCCCTCTGACTCCTCACATTTCATCCTAATTTTCAGCTGATATCAGCATGTAGCGTGTGTTAACATAAGTAATAAAATATTAGGGAGGGTTATGTGATATTTTAAAATATTAGGGAAGAGTCATAAATTATGTAAAATCATTTTCCTTTGTTTTGATTTTTAAATCATGTGTCTGTAATGGGAAATGTTTGAATCTGAGGCATTACAGCATTAAAATGGCCCATTATCTGGAATCTCATCTTCTCATTGGTCTATAAAAGCTTGAAAGGTGCCTTATATGCCTATTCCCTAGCCCTCCATTCCTGGATCCTTGCCAAAGCAGGGTAGGATTAGAGCTAGTTGGGATGGCATCATGGTTGGGGCCAACATGGCATTTGTAACTGGTATGAAGTATTTCTAGGGTATTGAGAAATATGGGGGAGGGGGAAATGGCTGAAATGGGATTTAGATTGAAACCATATAGGAAAAATATTACGTGTGCTTTCATAATTATTTCACAACCACAGTTATTAATAATCACAATGTACTGTTTGGTTTTGATACTTAAGTCCATTAAAATGAAATGGATAATAGTTAATCCATATTCCTAGAAAATAATGGCATTTATACTTTTGTGTAGTTTGCAAAAATATCACTTTTATTAATAAACTTTTATTTTGCAGATTATAGAATGTGACTATTTGGAGTTTTTTTGGTTTTGTTTTTATAACTAGGTATTAGCAAAGTTTTAAGGAGCAATATTAAACTAAATATTGGGTGGGTGGTGTACTTTCCTAATACATTAACTATGTTCCAATATGTGTATAAATTATCTTTTATGCCATCAGAGACAATTGCTATTTAAAGCAGTTTTTAGTGAAGGTTTTTGTAAAACAAATTCTCACCCCCTAATCAGAATGTTTATGTGCTGAGTTTGGTGAAAGAAATGCATGTGGTTGTATGTAAAGTTTAAATGGAGTTTCAGAATTCAATAGAAAGCCTTTCTGGATTGTGGGAAACTTTTCCCAGTAAAATTATTTGCTTAATGAGATTTTACAGCACAAGGTGTGTGTGTGTTTGTGTTTTAAACTAGAAATTAAACACGAAGTTGAGTCTGTTTAGTTAGAACATGGGAGGAGACTTCTCTGCTGAGAACACTTTGCCCCCTTTACCCCTCCAGGCCCGAGCAGTGGGTCTTTTGGCACACAGGGGCTGAGACTGCCTGTGTGTTGAGTGGAGCCCAGTCCAGTCAGACAAAATATGGGTCTGTGACTCACGGGGATTCTGTCTACATCTAGGAGCTGAACTTCGAATTTGGGCTGCTGCTTGTTGAAACTTGAAGTCATGAAGTATTCAGGATATTTTTATTTTTAAAGTTAAAGTGATGTTTGTTTCATCTCCCACAGAGAAAAATGTGGGTCAAAAAGTCAAAACTACATCTGACTTAAGGTGCTCAGTGCCATGTACCTCTGATCGGCACTTTCCTTGGTCTCACACGCTTCCTTAAAACACGTTAATTTTATTTGGCGTTCTGGCTCAAAATCATAACTGAAAAGAAACAAATCTACTTTTAAAGGTTTAAGAAACAAGGGAGCTCAAACTACAGCGTGAACAAAAATGGCTCTCACAAGGAGCCCGCCAACAACTCTGCGAGGCTTTTATTGCATTAGTAGGTGGCTGATTCCATCTCATTTGACATTTGGTGCAATACCATTGTGATGCAGGACAAGTGGGCCCTAAAGTGGAGCCTAGCCTGCTAGGGTTCTTGGCTTCCCCAAAGAATTTAAAAGCAAGCCAGTGGCAGGGTAGAAGAAAACAGGTTAATTGAAGTGGCAGTTTTATAGCTCTATCAGTGTTGCACTGCTGTGCTGTTCCTGCAGAGCATAGGCAAAGAATACCCCATAGGCAGTCAATTTATACCTACTTCTAACTATATAAGGTTAGGAGGTAGTTTATTGCAGAAACGTCTGGGAAAGGGGTAGTAACTTCTGGGTCATCAGGTCATTGACATGGAAAGGGGGGGATAGCTCCTGGGTGTTGCCATAGTAATGGTAACTTGACATGGCACACTGGTGGGCATGTCTTATGGAAAAGCTGCTTCCACCAGGCCCTGTTTTAGCTAGTCCTCAATTTGTTCTGCTATCTGTGCCCCCACCTCTGAAGTTGAGTCCTACCTCCTACCTCATTCTCCTCTCAGATGAGATACTGAATCTTAAAGGGGCTGCAGAAAGGCAGAGGTCCATCTTCTGTAACTGCTTCCTGCTGAGTTTATGGGCAAGAGCACTGCCTAGCATAAGAGGAGTAAATATCTCTGGGTACCTGACCTAAGGAGCCCAGAGGCAGGACACTCATTCTTTGGGTCAGGAGCTAGGATGGGTTGGGAGCCGTGTGCCAGCATTGTCTTTACCTAGAACTGTTGTAATCCAGAAGATACAAACTTGAATAAGAAGTTAAACAAACTAGGGTCAAAAATTAGTAACATGAAGCTTGCTATCAAAGGTCCTAGGAGAGGTAAAACCCAGGTAAGACTTGGAAAGGCACTTTTGATAGTCAACCAGCTTTAGCTGGGGTCAATGCCATTGTTACATCCACACAACCAGATAATTGCTCATAAATCTTTGAATGTTAATTCACCTTGTCCAGAGTTAACATATGAACAGCAATTTTTATTAATAACGGAACAGACTCCACCTTGTTCAGCTAGCAAGTAATCTAAAGCTAGTCTATTATCAAAAACTGCACTTGCTAGAGTCTAGGGACTCTTGAATTACTTTTTAATTCCTGGCCTGTTGTAAGGAACGTGGCTGTGCTGCAGCCACGTGGGCGTAGGCTGAGGTAAACCTCCTGCATGACTCAGTGGGATTGGAGCACAGGTGCACAATTCTGTGCCTTATATAATCACAGCTATGTCGACGTAACAGGCTCATCACCTGGCTCTCGGCCACTATTGTTTGTGAGGTGTATAAATGCAACACTGACACTGAAAGAGCTGCTGAGTAAAGCCATGTCTCATCTACCTGCCATCTCTTGAGTGTTTTTCCAGCTCCCTGCCGCCCATCCACTCACTCCCCCTTGGACCTCAGCTGGGGTTCGAACCTAACCTATGTTGGTTGCTGGCTAAGGATTCTACAGTTTGAGCCAAATTCTTTAGGGCTAACTCACGGTAGGCAAGGCTGCCTCAGGGTGCTGCTTGTCTTATCATTGCCCTGATTCCTGCCAGAATTAACCCTATTGCTTGTTTACTTTTAGCATTCTTGGGTCTTATGGGGTTATAGACAGTGACCCTTGGAGGGGCTAGGGTAGCCAGTGTAATTCACCTCTGTTCCAAGTTTTTGACTTATAAGGGAAAGCTGCTCCCTGGGGGAGTCAGGAATTACGAGGTATAACTTCTTCCCACTCATGGCCACAAACAAAAATGAGCCCAATTGGGGCACAAAGAGGCCCTCCAGGGTGTGATGTTTATGTTTTGCTGCCAAGTTGGGTCTATAGAGATATTTTCCCCCAGATCCAATGAGGATGTCCAAACAATCTTTGTTTTTCAGAAGAGGGTGTAGTCCCACCTTCCCAGATAAGGCAGTTGTTTTTCTCTTGTATGTTCTGTTCTGGAAGAAGGCATCACATATGGTCTCCTTGCTTACAAATGGAATCCCATTTACCTTGCTGTCGCCTTGGGAACTTAGCAGCTAGAAGCGGATCAGAGCATAGCAGGGAAACCTACTTTTGTGTCATTAATACCACAGTGGATGCAACAGAATCATTAGTGCATTGGAGAGAGATATTTAACTTCCCAGGTCCAGGTAATGGTGGTGGTGGGGGGACTCAGGTGGAATCTGTTAAGTAGAGGCGCGTTCCACTTAACACGTAGGAGTTGGCCAGGTGCGGTGGCTTTTACCTGTAATCCCAGCACTTTGGGAGGCCGAGGTGAGCGGATCATGAGGTCAGGAGACTGAGACCATTCTGGCTAACACAATGAAACTCTGTCTCTACTAAACACACACACACATACACACACACACATACACACACACACATACACACACACACATACACACACACACAAGCTGGGGTGTGGTGGCAGGTGCCTGTGTTCCCAGCTACTTGGGAGGCTGAGGCAGGAGAATCGATTGAACCCAGGAGGCGGAGGTTACAGAGAGCTGAGATCTCACCACCACTCCAGCCTGGGTGACAGAGCGAGACTCCATCTCAAAAACAAAACAAAACAAACAAAAACAAGAAAACAAGTAGGAGTCTGGGTATTTGGGAATCATATGGTTAGTTAGGAGATCTGGGGGAGATAGTAGTGAGATCTTCTGGATAAGCCAGAAGATAGAACTCTCTATTGTGGCTATGGTGATGACAAATCCAGCAACTATGAAGATGATTCCCTGATGTTACAGCTGTTGAAATATTTACTATGGAGTTATGTTCCCACCCATGTTGGATCAGGGTAACTGGGAGAGCAAACAGGATTAACAGTGACAGCTTGGTGTCCAGTTGGACCTTAGACCTTACAGTGGACTCTACACCCAACAAGGACAAAAGAAATGTTTCCCAGGAGGTTGGCTAAAGTATCAGAAAAGAAGTAATAGGAAGAAGGGAAAAAAGAAGCTTGTATTCCCCACCCACAGCATCATGTTACCACTTCCAGCTGTGTTGTTCTTTTAAATAGGTAGCAGAGAGCCTCCAAAGGCTCACAAGATGTAGGCCGTGGTGTCCTCCTTTTGTGCCTGTGACTCATAAGAAACAGGTTTAATCCTGGACAGGTTACCTACCTAGTTATTCCCTGAAGTTTATTAGCAGTGGGGGTACTCAACAATACCAGATAGTGGCCCCTCCGTTTTGGTTGTATTGATCTTCAGGGGATCCTTCTTTCCAAGTTTTTAGCAGGACTAAGTCCCCTTATGGGAGGGGGTGATGCTTTATTTCCATAGACTTGGAGGGCCTTTTCAACCTGGCCTAAGTTGACAATATGGGTGAGCTTTCTATGTGTCTCCTCCTCAAGCAGGAGATCTGAAGTTAAAAAGGGCCTCCTCTAAGTCATCTTAAATGAACTAAGTTTTAGAGTTCCCCTTTGGGGGCCATCCTTACACATAAAAGGGCTATGTGTAGGAGAGAAACCCAGGCCTCTGAGGTCTCCTTACATAGCTTTGCTTTTAAAAACATGATTAGCTTTTTCTACTTTACTGGAGGATTGAGGTCTCCAGGGAGAGTGAAGATGACAGGTAGTAATATCGAAAGCTGAGGAAATCTGCAGGGTCACTTTAGCTGTGACTGAAGGAGGGTCTGTTATCCTTCTGCAGATTTTTAGGTAGTCTAAACCTTGGGATGATCTTTTTAGGTAAAAATTTGGACATATCAAATGCCTTCTCTGTCCTTGTGGGGTAAGCTTCTTATCCACCTGATGAAAGTGTCTGTAAATACTAGCAAATGTTTGGTGGCATCTGAGTAAAATCTGTTTGTCACCCTTCCTCAGGGTATGTCCCTTGATGTTGTACAGGTTTGAGTAGGAGGTAGGCACATGGGATGCCTTCCTGGGTCATTATGGGCACGAAGTTCACAGGCCCTGGTTGATCCTCTTTACAGTCTGAAGTAGTTTCTTTCCTAGGATTTGAGAAACTAATTTAGAATAGAGAGTCCCATCCTAAATGTGAGGACTCATGTAAATGCTTAATTATCTTCTGTTTCTCAGCCTTGGGAGAGGAAGAGTTTGTTCTTTCTAGGAACTGTCCTGAGGGATCCTTTTGTTAGCCTTTCTGTTCTGCCCATTTAATTTCCTCAGGGATATAGTATTGTGCTGCTGACATGGGCAGAGTACCTGGCATTGGTGCAGCGGCCTGGAATACTGGTGTTTCTTTAGCTGTGGCCTTAGATGCTCTGTTTGCCAAAGCATATCCTCTGATAATAGAGATGTCTCCCTTCTGGTGTCCCCTGCAGTGAATGACTGCCACCTCCTTTGGGAGCTAGACAGCATCTGAAAGTTCCGAAACCTCAGAGTGATGTCGTTTGGGGGATCCCTGAGCTGTTAGTCCCCCTCCTTTCCATGTAGCAGCAAGAGCATGGGGCACCAGGAACCCCCTACTTGGAGTCATTAAGTACATTGACTCTTAAGTCTTCCCAGTTGGAGGTCCCTAATGAAAGCAATCAGTTGTGCTTTTTGAGTGAGAGTTTGGGGTGGCAAAGCTTTTGCCTCAATGATTTCTTGTTGGCTAACTACCGCATAACCTGCCTTTCTTACTCCATTATGCATAAAGCTACTCCCATCTACAAGCCATTCAACATGGAGATTGGGCAGGGGCTCATCTTTGAGACCAGGCCCGCTTTGGTAGGTCTGTTTAATGGTTTCCACACAGCCAGGAGTAAGTTGGGGAATCTGTTTTCTGAGATGCGAAGTCCACAAACAGGGTAGCAGGGAGTAAAACTTGACACACTTTAAGAGTAACACCTGGAGTATGAAGCAGAAGGACCTGATATTTCAGTAAGTAACCTCCTGCCACTGCCATTAGTGTCTTTTTGCATCCCAAGGTCAACTTTCTGGCTACTTCTACCAATAGAGCACTGGGGACTGTAGTTGGCAAGCATCCTGGCCACCCAACTGCTGCCTTGTCTAGCTGTTTAGAAAAGTAAGCCACTGGTCCCGGGCTAATCCTGATCCTTTGAGTTAGGACATCCCAAGTCATCCCTTATTTATCAGCCACATAGAAGGTGAAAGATTTTTCTAAGTTAGGGAGTCCCAAAGCAGGAGCTGTTACTAGATTTTCTTTTAGGGTTAAAAATGACTGTTGGCAGGTTCTATCCAAATTCAAAGGCTCATGATCACTCCCTTTCAGAGCTTCATGGAGTGGTTTTGCTATAACCCCAAACCTGAGCAGGAATCCAGATCTGACAAAATCTGGCCGTTTCCAAAGGGCTCTTACCTGTCTCTTAGTCTGAGGTGGCTGGTGTGCCAAGATGGCCTTGGGGTGGAATCCTGCACTAGAGAACTGGTGAAGAGACTAGGGGATTGAAGAGGCTCTGAAGGTGGTGGGCACAGGCCTCCTAGGGGAAGCAGTTAAGAGGGAGCCATATAGACTATGGTGCAGCTTCTGGGTGCCTGGGAATATCATGAGCCAGACACACTCTACAGCTAGCCCTTAGGTTAGGATTCTGGTGGCGGACCATAAAAGCCTGCACATAAGAAACTTCTTCCCGTTTTCTTTGCTTTTTACAAAGCAAATCTAATTGTACAATATTATTGTAGTGTAAAGAACCATGTGTAGGCAAAATCTGTTGGTTTGGCAATTTGTATTGAACCCAAACATTATTGCAATAGAAATGAGATTTTTCTTTTTCAATTTGTCTAATTTAAATGGGTTCCAATTGTCTAAAAGCCTAACAGCAAGTCCCTCGGGATGCTTGCTATTGTCTCCATGTCTAGTAAAAGATCTCTACAGGGGGTTTCAGTTAGCCCAAGTTTAGCAAATGTTTAGTTACTTCTCCCTTTTAATTTCTCATTTTCTACAAAATACAGATAATAGGGTGCTATGAAAGTGGATTGTGCACTACAAATGTGCATTTGGAGGTTGAGCCAAAATTCTACAGAAAGTGAGCCTTATGCAGAAAGGGGCTAAACAAATGGTGACTGTGGAAGGGAGGAAGGGAAGGGGGTAAACAGCATTGCCCAAGGGGAACCCCTCAAAGCACAGACTTGTGGGAGAACTTACCCAGCGGTGGAGCAGCAAGTTTCACATGAGGTAGCAGCTCCCTGGCCACTTGCCCATCCACTCAGCTCTGCTGCCTGCCAGGGAAAATAATGGCTCTGAAAAAAGTCTTTGGTTTTTGGTACAACTCTGTAGTGTTAGCCCTTGATTGTTAAAGCTTTTGTGTTACAGCTCTTGCAGCCTCTGTCACAGACTGCCTTGCTGTCTCTTGCCATCTCTGCTTGTTGTCTCACTGATCTGTCTCTTGCTGTCTCTCACAGTCTCTTGCTGTATTCTTGTGTCTTGCTGACTGCTATCTCTCCTCTTTTCTTGCATTGTCTTGTTTGCTGTCTTCATTCCTTTGTTAATCACCGAATGATGCAGGGCAGGCGAGCCTCAAAACTGGGGCTTAGCCTAGGAGGGTTCTTGTATTTACCTAGGAAAGAATTCAAAGGCAAGCCAGTAGTGTTATACAGCAACTTTCATTGAACTGGCAGTGTACAGCAGCATCAGAGGTACTGCTCCTTGTGGAACAGGGTTGCCCTGGGCACACTGCCTACTGGGTAGCCCTTGAATTCTTTCCTGGGTGAAGCCAAGGACTCTCTCAGGTTGACCCCTAATTTTGGGGCTCACCTGCCTCAGTTGCATCTATGGCAGGCCATACTGCCCCCATAGGGGGCTCCATTGCCAGAGTTGCTTTCTGGGTAGGGTCATGAATGGCCTTGCCCTGAGCTCCCTTATCTAATCTTGTGGCTGCATTTGAGGACATTGCTAGGGTTTGTGAAAGAGAAAAAAAGGGCCCGGCATGGTGGCTCATGCCTGTAATCCCAGCACTTTGGGAGGCTGAGGCAGGCAGATCATGATGTCAAGAGATTGAGACCATCCTGGCCAACATGGTAAAACCCTGTCTCTACTAAAAAATACAAAAATTAGCTGGGAGTGGTGGCCTGTGCCTGTAGTCCCAGCTACTTGGAGTCTGAGGCAAGATAATTGCTTGAACCCGAGAGGCGGAGGTTGCAATGAGCCGAGATCACGCCACTGCACTCCATCCTGGCACCTGGTGACAGAGCAAGACTCTGTCGCAAAAACGAAACAAAACAAAAAACTATTGTGTATGATTCTCCATCTTATGGAGATGAGAGAGCCACAGATGCACAGGTACACACATGTATGTGTGTATGTGCATGCATCCATCTGTGTGTGTAAACCCACAAATACTCAGTTGCCTTCGGAGAAAACAATGATTTACTTAATATTACTAAGTTTCAGTATTGTGATTTATGAAACAGAAAGAAAAATGTGCTGTTTAAACAGGAATTTAACACAGGAAACACAAGTTAATCATGAAGAAAATACATTTTAAAGGCAATGTAAGCCTCTTTCAGTGGACTTTGCCAGGTGATGTGGAGGACAGTGACCTAAGGCCCCAGCTCCTCGGGGCAAGCATAGCAGGCAGTGTGCAGAGTACTTAGGTGTCCTTTCTGAATAATGTCTTTCTTGCTTAATTTCAGGTGGAATGAGAAAGCTGACCTCATGTTAATAAATAGCAGTTTGATTACCCATGAGGAAATTTTCTCTTTAAAATGGGAATTATTATCCTAGGTTTGGAGTTCATGTATGGAACTCAGGGGTTTCTGACTCTTGAAATTGTATTGAAAGTTTTGGAGGTATTTGTATGTGTTTTTTCACAGATAGGTTTGTATATATGTACATTTTTCTAGGTATAGGTTTTGTAATTTTTATCAAGTTCTCAAAGGGGCATGTGAACACTCCCACACGGATTGAACAATCGTGGCTTAAATGATTTAGGGTTTTAGGTCTTAAGGGTGGTAGACTGTATTACTGTTGTAAAGTATTCACTGTGCCTTCCCATTGGCACTGTCTTGCAGAAGGATTAGAGTCCCAGCCCACTGATGTTGAGCTTGGCCATGTGACTTGCTTTGGTCAATGAAATATGAGTGGCTATGACAAATGCCACTCCTGAGCAAAAGTTTAAAAGCCATTGCTTGGTTCCACCCTCACTCTTTTACTTCTGCCATGAGACTGACATGTCCCAAAGAGGGGCTGCACCTGCTTTCTTGACTGAGAATGAAGACACCAGAACTGAAGTTGACTCTGGAATATGTCACCCTAGTAAGAAATAGACCATATTGTTGCAAGACACTGAGATTTGGAGGTTCTTTGCTGCTGACAACATTACTTACCATGGCACGACTGCTCCAATAGGTGGCAGCCTGCGTTTCATTCAGAATCTTACAGGACACCACTGGAAGTCCCTAGTGTGAACAGCTTCCTGTGGTTTAGTCCATTAAGAAGTGACACATTTTTCCTGTGGATTCTGTGTGGTGCTTCAAGGTTTCCCTGTGGAGACAGACATAAGACATTAGTCCTGTGGGGTTTGTCTATTGAAACTCAGAGGCCATTTTGCCAGGCTCAGAGTGCTTTTCTCTAGCAGAAGGGAGCCACTCTCTTCCTGTTTATTCTCTCTGCCCTGTGGCTAAGTGTGTGAAGAAAAAAAAATCACTGATACGAGGAGATGTCTCAAGTCAGGAACAGCTCTTTGAAGCATAACACAAACCACCTAACATAGTTGTATGAACATATTGAAAAATTATGGGGTGCATATCATTTGTGCTGCAAAGTATACTATAGATTTATTTTCTTTTTTTTTATTGCATTTTAGGTTTGGGGGTACATGTGAAGAACATGGAAGATTGTTGCATAGGTACACACATGGCAGTGTGATTTGCTCCTTCCTCCCCATCACCTATATCTGGCATTTCTCCCCATGCTATCCCTCCCCAACTCTAAAATGCTCCCTTACTCTAGGAATGTCAAGGATGAGGAACAGGCGTAACCACAATAGAGCACAATGAAAGACCACCCAAGTAAGAAAATAGATTTCAGGGTGACTCATAAAGTACTACCTTCAGGAAAATAAAGAAGCCATCCATTACCCACACAAAATGCATAATAATATGTACAAGTGCTTCATCACTTCATATTTGACGGCTAGAGGTCAGAACTCGCAAGGGAAACACTGTACAATCTCATTCTTTAGTCAGATTGGGCTGCACATAAATGACTATTCTGTCTTTGGAGAGATTTGACTTATTCCATACACCCAGATTCTTAACTGCTACCATTAAGTGCTTTTAATTTTTAATAATTTTATGGGTTTTAAAAAATCTGCACTAATTACCCTATTGATTTAAAATGGAGAAGGTTACTGGCCAGTTTATAAAAGATCTGCCCTGAAGCTTTTTACCCAATGGAAAATGATTATAGGAAACCATATTGCTATGTTATTCATACTCCAAGTGGAATAATTTCTTACCCAGTACTGTATATCTAAGAAATTGTTCAACTGCTTTTCATCACAGCTTGTAAGACTTTATTATTTCATTTGTGGCATTTACTCATTTAGTTAAGGCTTATTTATTGCCTACTTTTTATTTGCCAGGTACTATTCTTGGTGTTGCCTCAGCAAAGACTCTACTCTTCAAGGTGGTTGCATTCTAATGAGGGAAGGCAGAAATTAAATACTAACAACAAAGATAAATAAATGTGTAATAGGTGGTGATAAATACTCTGAAAATGATAAAGCAGAATAAGATGAAGTAGAGAATTATGGGCAGGGATATTTTATACAGGATCATCAGGGACAGTTCTCATTGATTAAGGCCATTTATGAAAGTCCTGAGTGAATCAAGGCAGTGGCCATGAAAAGATCAGTTGGAAGAGTGAGGAATTGGATTTATGTCTCATTTACTCAGACACAATCCTGCAAAGTTGTATGTAAGTTGAATTTTATTTTAAGCATATTATGAAAGCTTATTGTAACTTCTTTTTGCGTAGTGAATCTCTTTCTAAAATGAAGATCCCATTGGCAAAATAATTATGCCCTCTAAGTAATCTGCATTGTAAGTGCAAGTTTCTACACATTGAATTCACTTTAAGAAGGCTACACATGTTCAGGGTAAGATGTTATCAATGAGTAATGGATATGAAGAAGAGTTTTGAATTAGTGAAAAGTCTTAGGTACAGATTTTTTTAAAAAGACTTATTTAAAAGTATGTCTAATTACAAACAAATCAACAGTGTTGCGTAGTTGAGGCTCTTATACCTCTTTGAATTAATAGCCAGAATGCTTTATGATTAGCATATGCAAATCACATAAATGCTTTCAAAATGTCTGAGAGCTCTTAGAAATGATTTCTGTAGTTTGGTTAGCATTATCCTTGTACTTTATTTACCCTGAGGATATGCTGGAAACACACAGTTTTCAAAAGTAGTGTAGACATAACTCAGGTCTTGGGCAGGTTATCATAATTTCTAAGTCAGGGGGTGTTTATAAGATTGTGAACTGCTCCTCTTTAAGTTATCCTTCTTGGATTCACTGATTTATTGTTAGAAAAACCCTTTTAACAGAAAAGAGTTACCAAACTTTATGCATAAATTTTGACTATAACAAAAACTGCATGATCTGGTTGTGGCAATCCAAACCTCAGGGAATATGAGCTTCTACTGCTATTGCTATTTTAGAACATTACGGTTGCTGTTACTTTGTAGAAAAACTTAACTGGTGTGAAGGTGAGCAATCACTACAAGAACAAGGTTCCTCATCTCCTTCACCTTCTTGCCACCTTCCCTTTGTCCCTTTCAGTAGGTACAATAGATGCTAATGAGGTCCAATCAGATTTATCATTTTAGCATTATGACCTGTTTCAGGATTGGAGATTTCTGGGGAGTGCTTTTGTGACAGTCCGTTTTCTTCCTCCTCCCTCACAGAACACTCACTGAGTCATCCAGATGACTGCACTGTTGCTGTCACATGCTCACCACTTACAGACATCTTTCTTAGGGTTACCTGATATGCTGTTTTTGCATGTATTTTCTCAATTGAGTTAAATAACAAAGCTGTTACTTTTAATATGTAAAAACATTTATCTCTTCATGGCAACATGGTATTTTATAAGCAAAACACTTTTATCTTTAATTTACAGATGTGCCACACCAAGCTCTTTGTCTGAAAAAAGTCCAAACTTGGTTTATTTCTCTTTCTAAAAAATTTATTTTCTTTTTTTTTTCCATGTGGTTTCCTCTAAGGATTCTATTTGTTCATATCTGGGCCTTGAAATAGGGCTTGACAGTATTATAAAATCAATAAATTCTATTTAAAGCACCAAACAGAATCCCAATGGTTGAGATTGAGGGGGCCAGCTTTCCTCCTGATTCCACACAAGCTTGTTTCTCTCTCTTCTCTATCTCTCCATCCTCCCCCTTTTCAAACTTCTGCATGCTTATTTTTAAAGTGGGTTTTCTTGCACTCTTGACTTCCATATCTGCTGTATTAGTTTTCCAGGGCTGTTAAAACAAAGTATCACAAACTAGGTAGCTTAAGACATTAGAAATTTATTCTTTCATTTCTGGAGGTTAGAAATCTGAAATGAAGGTGTCTTTAGGGCCATCTTCTCTCCAAACTCTTTATGAAACAATCCTTCCTTGCTTCTAGCTTCTACTGTTTGCCAGCAATCCTTGGTTTCCTAGGGTTGTTGTACATCATTCTAGTTTCTGCTTTTGTCATCACTTGGCATTTTCCCTGTGTATCTGTTTTCCTATAGTGTTTTTTCATCTCTGTATCTCTGTCCAAATTTTCCTCTTATGGGGGACACCATGTATTGGATAAGGTCCCACCCTAATCCAGTATGATCTCATTTTAACTTGATTACATCTGCTAAGACCCTATTTCTATATAAGCCCTCATTCTGAGGTTCCAGGTGGGCATGGCTTTTGGGGACATTATTCATCCCTGTACACCTGCACAGAGCTATTCTTACTGAGACCTTATAAGTGGTCCAACATCAGCAAATATAGTCTAAGTCTTTTCTTTTGGGGAAATACTTCAAATACATAGCATATTTTTTTGGGGGGGGGAGGGTAAACGAAACTTTTAATTGAAATTTAACATAATACAGAGTACATCCACAAATTATAAATGAATGCATTTTTACAGAGCGAGCATAGCCGTGTAACTACCACTCAGATCAAGAAATAGAAGATCACCAGCAACCCAGAAGCCTCCATCATGTCCCCTCCCCAGTCATTGTCTCCTTTGAATAGTCTCTATTGTGACTTCAATCACTGTTGGTAAGTTTTGCTTGTTTTTTAATGTGATACATATATACTATATTGTATCTGGCTTGTTTTGCTCAACTTTATGAGTTTCATCCATACCATAGCGTGGAGCTGTAGTTTGTTCATTATCTTGGGTGCCTAGTATTGCATTCTATGAATATGCTAAAACTATTTTTCCATGGTGTTGGCTCAGACGAAGGCATGGACTGATGGGCACTTCAATTATTTCAGGTTTTTTGTAATTACAAATAATACTTTGTGTACATTTTGGTGCATCTCTTTGGATGCACCTATATATGTCTTTGTGTTTGCTACCTGCTTAGAAGTAGAATTGTTAGGTCGTAGAGTATGTGTTTATTTAGCATTAGCAAATACAGTTTTCCAAAGTGGTTGCACCAGTGTACACTCATACCAGAAGTATGAGACTTTCAGTTGCTCTGCATCTTTGCCAACATTTGAAATTTCTGTTTTCCATTTTAGCCTTTTTGGTAAATATATAATAAAATTTCATTGTAGCTTTCAGTTGCGTTTTCCTGATGACTGATGATCTTGAGCCTATTTTACTATATTAATTTGCCATTCACATGTTCTTTTCTGTATTGCTTTTTAAAATTATTTTGCTCTTCATTTTATTAGATTTCTATCTTTTTACTTGTAATTTATAACAGTATTTTACATTTTCTGGATATGAATTCTTGTCAGATATATGTGGTTCAAAATTTTTCTACCAGGCTGTGGTTTCTTTCTTCCTGGTGTTTTAAAATCATGTCAATTTATGTATCCTTTCATTTATGGGTGACAGCTTTTATATCTTATTTAAGAAATCTTTGATTGCCCTAAGTTCATGAAGATATTCTCATATGTTACCTTCTAGGTGATTTATTTTTGTTTTATATTTAGGCCTATAATCTATTTGGAATTGATTCATATGTCTGTGTGAAATAGAAGTCAAGGTTTTTTTTTTTTTCTATATGAATCTCTAATAGATCGAATGCCATTTATTGAAAAGATGCTGCCTTCACATTTTATATGTGCAGGTCATTTCTTGGACTTCTACTCTGTGTAACTTGGTACCAACATTATTTTGTTTTTGTTACTATAGCTTTATAATACATCTTGATATCTAGTAGTATAAGACGTCAGAGTTTGTGCTTCATTTTAAAGATTGTCTTAGCTATTCTTGGCTTTATGTATTTCAATAAAATTTTTAAGTCAGCTTGCAAATTTCAAAAAATAGTACCTGTTAGGAATCTGATTTGGAGTTATTGAGTGTGCAGATTAATTTAAATAGAACTGACATCTTTACAATATTTAGTCTTCTAATCAATGAAAATGATAGTTTTCTATTTCAGTGATGGCAAACGTTTCTAGTAAAGAGTCAGACAGTAAATATTTTAGAACTTGGGGAGTATATACAGTTGCTGTTGCATATTCTTATTCTTTTTGTTTTTTTAGCTCTTTGAAAATGTAAAAAACCCTTGTTCACAGGCAGTAAAAAACAGGCTGTAGGCTGCAGTTTGCCAATCCCTGCTCTATTTTAGTTTTTATTTAATATGTCTAATAGTGCTTTATAGTTTTCTGGGGAGTGTTCTTGCATTTAAAATATTACAGTTAAGTATGATGTTAATGATAGTATTTTTAAAGATACCTTTTACCAGATTAAACAAGAGCCCTTCTACTTAGCTAGGAATTGTTTTTACATATATACCATGGAATACTATGCAACCATAAAAAAGGAATGAGATCGTGTCCTTTGCTGGGACATGGATGAAGCTAGAAGCCATTATCCTAAGCAAACTAACACAGGAACAGAAGACCAAATACCGTCTGTTCTCACTTATAAATGAGAGCTGAACAACACACACTGGGACTTATGGGGGCAGGGGTGCTGGAGAGAGGAAGAGCGTCAGGATAAATAAGTAATGCCTGTGGGCCTTAATACCTGGGTGATGGGCTGATAGGTGAAGCAAACCACAGTGGCACACGTTTACCTGTGTAACAAACCTGCACATCCTGCACAGGTACCCAGAACTTAAATTTAAAAAAGAGTTGTTTTAAAATTATTGACTGTTAACATGTATCAAATGCTTTTTCTGAATCTATTAAGATGATTGTATGATTTTTTTTCTTTTACTAGTTAATGTGGTCAATTATAATTTTTTTTAAAATTATACTTTAAGTTCTGGGGTACATGTGCATAACATGCAGGTTTGTTACATAAGTGTACATGTGCCATGGTGTTTTGATGCACCCATCACCCCCTCATCTACATTATGTATTTCTCCTAATGCTAACCCTCCCCAATCCCCTAACCCTGCTATCCCTCCCTTATCCCCCCACCCCCCAACAGGCCCGTGTGTGTGATGTTCCCCTCCCTGTATCCATGTGTTCTTACTGCTCAACACCCACTTATGAGTGAGAACATGTGGTGTTTGGTTTTCTGTTCTTGTGTCAGTTTGCTCAGAATGATGGTTTCCAGCTTTGTCCATGTCCCTGCAAAGGACATGAACTCATCCTTTTTTATGGCTGCATAGTATTCCATGGTGTATATGTGCCACATTTTCTTTATCCAGTCTATAATTGATGGGCATTTGGGTTGGTTCCAAGTCTTTGCTATTGTGAACAGTGCTGCAAGGAACATACGTGTGCATGTGTCTTTATGGTAGAATGATTTATAATCCTTTGGATATATACCCAGTAATGGAATTGCTGGGTCAAATGATATTTCTAGTTCTAGATCCTTGAGGAATTGCCACACTGTCTTCCACAATGGTTGAACTAATTTACACTCCCACCAACAGTGTAAAAGCATTCCTATTTCTCCACATCTTCACCAGCATCTGTTGTTTCCAGACTTTTTAATGATTGCCATTCTAACTGGCATGGGGTGGTATCTCATTGTGGTTTTGATTTGCATTTCTCTAATGATCAGTGATGAGCTTTTTTTCATATGTTTGTTGGCCACATAAATGTCTTTTGAGAAGTGTCTGCTCATATCCTTGTCCACTTTTTGTTGAGGCTGTTTTTTCTTGTAAATTTATTGAAGTTCTTTGTAGATTCTGGATATTATTATATCCAGCAGTTTGTCAGATGGGTAGATTGCAAAACTTTTTTCCCATTCTGTTGGTTGCCAGTTCTCTCTAATGATAGTTTCTTCTGCTGTGCAGAAGCTCTTAAGTTTAATTAGATCCCATTTGTCAATTTTGGCTTTTGTTGCCATTGCTTTTGGTGTTTTAGTCATGAAGTCCTTGCCCATGCCTATGTCCTGAATGGTATTGCCTAGGTTTTCTTCTAGGGTTTTTATGGTGTTAGGTCTTATGTTTAAGTCTTTAATCCATCTGGAGTTAATTTTTGTATAAGGTGTAAGAAAGGGATCCAGTTTCAGCTTTCTGCATATGGCTAGCCAGTTTTTCCAACACTGTTTTATAAATAAGGAATTCTTTCCCCATTGCTTGTTTTTGTCAAGTTTGTCAAAGATCGGATGGTTGTAGATGTGTAGTGTTATTTCTGAGGCCTCTGTTCTGTTCCATTGGTCTATATCTGTTTTGGTACCAGTACCATGCTGTTTTGATTACTGTAGCCTTGTAGTATAGTTTGAAGTCAGGTAGTGTGATGCCTCCAGCTTTTTTTTTTTTTTTTGCTTAGGATTGTCTTGGCTATGTGGGTTCTCTTTTGGTTCCATATGAAGTTTAAGGTGTTTTTTCTCCAATTTTGTGAAGGTCATTGGTAGCTTGATGGGGATTGCATTGAATCTACAAATTACTTTTGGCAGTTTGGCCATTTTCATGGTACTGATTCTTCCTAACTGTGAGCTGGAATGTTTGTCCATCTGTTTGTATCCTCTCTTATTTCCTTGAGCAGTGGTTTGTAGTTCGCCTTGAAGAGGTCCTTCACATCTCTTGTTAGTTGTATTCCTGGGTATTTAATACTCTTTGCGGCATCACGTTTTTCTTTATTGGGAGGGGATTGCTCTGGCCAGAACTTCCAATAATATGTTGATTAGGAGTGGTGAGAGAGGGCATCCTTTTCTTGTGCCAGTTTTCAAAGGGAATGCTTTCAGTTTTTACCCATTCAGCATGATATTGGCTGTGGGTTTGTCATAAATAGCTCTTATTATTTCGAGATATGATCCATTGATGCCTAGTTTATTGAGAGCTTTTAGCATGAAGGGCTGTTGAATTTGTTGAAGGCCTTCTCTGCATCTATTGAGAGAATCATGTGGTTTTTGTCTTTGGTTCTGTTTATGTGGTGGATTGTGTTTATTGATTTCAGTATGTTGAACCAGCCTTGCATACAAGGGATGAAGCCAACTTGATCATGATGGATAGCTTTCTGATGTGCTGTTGGATTTAGTTTGCTAGTATTTTATTGAGAATTTTTGCATCAATGTTCATCATGGTTATTAGCCTGAAATTTTCTTTTTTAGTTGTGTCTCTGCTAGGTGTTGGTATCAGGATGATGTTGGTCTCACAAAATGAGTTAGGGAGGATTCCCTCTTTTTGTATTATTTGGAATAGTTTCAGAAGGAATGGTACCAGCTCCTCTTTGTACCTCTGGTAGAATTCTGCTGTGAACCCATCTCATCCTGGACTTTTTTTGGTTGACAGGCTATTAATTGCTGCCTCAATTTCAGGCCTTGTTAGTGGTCTATTCAGGGATTCAACTTCTTCCTGGTTTAGTCTTGGGACAGTGTAAGTGTCCAGGAATTTATCCATTTCTTCTAGGTTTACTAGTTTATTTGCACAGAGGTGTTTGTAGTAATCTCTGATGTTTGTTTTTCTGTGGGATCAGTGGTGATATCCCTTTATCATTTTTTATGGATCTATTTGATTCTTCTCTCTTTTCTTCTCTATTAGTCTGGCTAGCAGTCTATGTTGTTGATCTTTTTGAAAAACCAGCTCTTGGATTCATTGGTTTTCTTGGATTCATTGATTTTTTTTTTTTGAAGGGTTTTTTGTGTCTCTATCTCCTTCATTTCTGCTCTGATTTTAGTTATTTCCTGTCTTCTGCTAGCTTTTGAATCTTGCTCCTCTTGTTCTTTTAATTGTGATGTTAGGATGTTGATTTTAGATCTTTTCTTATGTCTCTTGTGGGGCGTTTAGTGCTCTAAATTTTCCTTTAGACACTGCTTTAAATGTGTCCCAGAGCTTCTGGTACATTGTGTCTTCGTTCTCACTGGTTTTGAAGAACATCTTTATTTCTGCCTTAATTTCATTATTTATTCAGTCATCATTCACAAGCAGGTTGTTCAGTTTCCATGTAGTTGTGCAGTTTTAAGTGAGTTTCTTAACCCTGAGTTCTAATTTAATTGCACTGTGGTCGGAGAGACTGTTATGATTTCCATTCTTTTGCATTTGCTGAGGAGTGTTTTACTTCCAATTATGTGGTCAGTTGGAGAATAAATGTGATGTAGTGCTGAGAAGAATGTATTTTCTGTGGATTTGGGGTGGAGAGTTTTGTAGATGTCAATTAGTTCTGCTTGGTCCAGATCTGAGTTCAAGTCCTGGATATCCTTGTTAATTTTCTGTCTCATTGATCTGTCTAATATTGACAGTGGGATGTTAAAGTCTCCCACTATTATTGTGTGGGGGTCTAAGTCTCTTTGTAGGTCATTAAGAACTTTATGTATCTGGGTGCTCCTGTATTGAGTAGATACATATTTAGGATAGTTAGTTCTTGTTGCATTGATCCCTTTACCATTATGTAATGACCTTCTTTGTCTCTTTTGACCTTTGTTGGTTTAAAGGCTGTTTTATCAGAGACTAGGATTGCAACCACTCCTTTTTATTTTATTTATTTTTTTGCTATTTTCTTGGTAAATTTTTCTTCATCCCTTTATTTTGAGCCTATGTGTGTCCTTGCACATGAGATAGGTCTCCTGAATACAGCTCACTGGTGGGTCTTGACTCTTTATCCAATTTGCCAGTCTGTGCCTTTTGATGGGGGCATTTAGCCCATTTCCATTTATGATTAATATTGTTATGTGTGAATTGATCCTGCCATTTTGATGCTAGCTGGTTGTTTTGCCCATTAGTTGATGCAGTTTCCTCATAGTGTCGATGGTACATTTTTGCAGTGGCTGGTACTGATTGTTCCTTTCCATGTTTAGTGCTTCCTTCAGGAGCTATTATTGTAAGGGGGGCCTGGTGGTGATGAAATCTCTCAGCAGTTGCTTGTCTGTAAAGGATTTTATTTCTGCTTTGCTTATGAAGCTTAGTTTGACTGGATATGAAATTCTGGGTTGAAAATTCTTTTCTTTAAGGGTGTCGAATATTGGCCCTTGCTCTTTTGACTTGTAGGGTTTCTGCCGAGAGATCTGCTGTGAGTCTGATTGACTTCCCTTTGTGGGTAACCCAACCTTTGTCTCTGGCTGCCCTTAGCATGTTTCCTTCATTTCAACCCTGGTGAATCTGATGATTATGTGTCTTGAAGTTGCTCTTCTTGAGGAATATCTTTGTGGTGTTCTCTATATTTCCTGAATTTGAATGTTAGCCTGCCTTGCTAGTTTGGGGAAGTTCCTTTGGATAATATCCTGAAGAGTGTTTTCCAATGTGATTTCATTCTCCCTGCCACTTTCAGGTACACTGATCAAACGTTGATTTGGTCTTTTCACAAAATCACATATTTCTTGGAGGCTTTGTTCATTTCTTTTCACTCTTTTTTCTCTAAGCATGCCTCCTCGCTTTATTTCATTGAGTTGTTCTTCAACCTCTGATATTGTTCTTCTGCTTGATTGATTTGGCTACTGATACTTGTGTATGCTTCATGAAGTTCTCATGTGTTTTTCAGCTCCATCAAGTCATTTATGTTCTTCTCTACGCTGGTTATTCTAGTTAGGATTTTGTGTAACCTTTTTTCAAAGTTCTTAGCTTCCTTGCATTGGGTTAGAACATGCTCCTTTAGCTCGGAGAAGTTTGTTACTAACCACCTTCTGAAGCCTGCTTCTGTCAGTTCTTCAAACTCATTCTCCATCCAGTTTTGTTCCCTTGCTGGTAAGGAGTTGTCCCTTGGAGGAGAAGAGACGTTCTGGTTTTTGGAGATTTCAGCCTTTTTGAGCTGGTTTCTTCCCATCTTCATGGATTTTTATACCTTTGGTCTTTGAAGTTGGTGACTTTTGGAGGGGGTCTCTGAATGGATGTCCTTTCTGTTGATGTTGAAACTGTTTCTTTCTGTTTTATTTTTTCCTTCTAATAGGCCCCTCTCCTGCAGGTCTGCTGGAGTTTACTGGAGGTCCTTCAGACCCTGCTTGCCCGGAAATCTGCGGGGGCTGCAGAACAGCAAAGATTGCTGTTTGTTCCTTCTTCTGCTAGCTTTGTTCCAGAAAGGTATCCACTAGATGCCAGCCAGAGCTCTCCCGTCTGAGGTGTCTCCCAGTCAGTATACACGGGGGTCAGAGAGCCCCTTGAGGAGCCAGTCTGTCCCTTATTGGAGCTCAAGCGCTGTGCTGAGAGATCTGTTGCTCCCTTCAGAGTTGCTGGGGAGGGAAGTCTGCTGAAGCTGAACCCACAACTGCCCCTTTCCCACGTGTTCTGTCCCAGGAAGGTGGGGGCTTTATTTATAAGTCCCCGATGGGCTGCTACCTTTTTTCAGAGATGTCTTGCCCAGCAAGAATGGAGTCTAGTGACAGGCTACCTGCAGAGGCCTTGCTGAGCTGCCACGGGCTCTGCCCAGTTGCTGTGTAAACCTCCTGTTTACTTTGTTTACACAGGCGAGGTCAAAACCACCTACCGAAACCTCAGCAATGGTGGACGCCCCCTCCTCCCACTGAGCTTGAACATCCCAGGTGGACCTCAGACTTGTGCTGGCTGCAAGAATTTCAAGCCAGTGGATCTTAGCTTGCTGGTCTTTGTGGGGGTGGGACCCACTGAGCCAGATCACTTGTCTCCCTGGCTTCAGCCCCCTTTTTCAGGGGAATGAGCAGTTCTGCCCTGCTGGCATTCCAGGTACCACTGGGGTATGAGAAAAAGCTACAGCTATAACGGCCACCCAGTTTTGTGCTGGAAACCCAGGGTGCTGGCATTGAAGGCACCAGAGGGAATCTCCTGGTCTGTGGGTTGTAAAGACCATGAGAAAAATGGAATATCTGAGCAGAGTGCCAGAGTGTGGGGAAAAAGTCCCTAATGGCTTCCCTTGGCTAGGAGAGGGAGTTCTCTGGCCCCTTGCATTTCCCACGTGAGGTGACACCCTACCCTGCTTTGGCTTGCCCTCCTTGGGCTGCAGCCACTGTCTAACCAGTCCCAATGTGTTGAACCCAGTACTTCAGTTGAAAATGCGGAGATCACTTGCCTTCTGCATTGCTCTTGCTTGGAACTGTGGACCGCAGCTTTTCCTGTTCGGTTATCTTGCACACTCTATGATTTTTCAAGTGTTAAACCAACCTTGCAGTCCTGGAGTAAACCCCATTTGCTAATTGTGTAGTATCTTTTAATATCTGTATCTATATCTGTATTGCTGTTTTCTTGTTTATATTTTCATAAGAGATTGGCCTGTAGTTTTCCACTTTTGAAATGTCTTTGTTATGTTTTGATAGAGAGGTTATGCTGACCTATCTTCTATTGTCTTTTTGTTTTCTCTGAAACAATTTGTATTTTGAGTGAGGTCATCTCCAGTTCTCAAGACCAGCCCAGTTACCAGCTGAATACCGCTGAATGAACAAGTACAGTTGGCCCTCTGTATCTGTGGGCTCCACACCTATGCGTTCAACCAATTGCAGATCAAAAATGTTTTTTTAAAAATCTGCAAGGTTACAAAAAGCAAAGCTTAAATTTTCTGTGTGCCGTGTGCTATGTTGAATCCACGTGAAGTAATAGGCAAGCATTGTATTCAGTATTATAAATAACATAAATATAGGTTACGTGCGAGTACACCATTTTATATAAGAGACATGTAAGATCAGATAATCCTCAGATGATGGTATCTGTGGGGGATCCTAGAGCCAATCCCCCCATGGATACCAAGAGATGATCATATGTCCATAGTTATACTACCGTTGGTTAACTATGAGAGCACGAGAAAGTCACTTCACCTTTCTGAGACTCAGCTTCATCATCTGTAAAATGTTGCAGCTGAATCTTTAGGTAAAGTCGAGCTTTAATGGCCTGTGATTCTCTTTCATTCTCTTTCTTGGAATGTGCCATGAAGATTGTGCTTTGCAAAGTGCTTTGAGCTGCTTTTCCTTACTCTCCTACAAGATCGCAATTCTCATGATCTCAAGCACTTGTTTTGAAATTTATATTGAATTATTAATAAAGTGCCCTCTATGTAGAATAAGTTGAGAATATAGTGGGGGAAGTCAAGAAGTATGAAGATCTCAACTAGGAAATATCTGTCCTTTTCACTTGGTAGCCAAACTCTGTCACTGGAGATGAAGAGAGGGCCTTGGCCACTGTGCCAGGTGTGCCTGCTACGGTTCTTGGAAAACAGAGGCTGCTCAGTAGAGAAGGGTGATATATCTTCCTGACAAAGCTCCTATCAGGAGAGAATGTGTGTAACTCAGCTCTGAGCCTTTCTATGAGCTCTGCCAAATCCAACAGGCAGGTAACAAAACACTGAAAAAAAAGTAATGTCAGCCTAGCCTGGTGAGTGCCAACACTGCTCCCTTAATTACTCTACCTAGTGACAAAAGCTATTCATCAAGCTCGAAATAAAGTGGTTTTAAAGTCAGAAATTTATGTGCCAGCCAGTCAGAGGCTGTAATTTTGGGGGCATTGGTTTAAAACACCATAAACTAAGATGAAAACAAAATTGGAGGGCCAGGTAACTTTACATTTACACAATAGCACCATCAGATTTGTCTTTGGTCCTTTCTGATTTTCTCACCATGTCTTTTTCCCCATATTCTAGCCAAATAAACCATTTCATCCAAGCTAAGATCCCATCCTGAAGCCAAAAGGAAGATTAATTCAGTCTTGATTTACTCATTAAGCAAATATTTGTTGTATTAAATGAGTATAGTGAAAAGAAGGCTGAATAATCCTGGGGGAATTAATTCATTTATTCAACAAGTATTTAATACCTACAGTGTGCCAGATATCAACTAAAGGGCTAGGACAATGATGGTGAACAAGACAGCAAAGGACTCTCTCTTATGGAGCTCACCTATGTATACAGAAGAAAACATAAATACATGAGAAGATGTGGATAGTGATAAATGAGAATGACGGCGAGTAGGCAGGGAAACACAAGAAGAGGCATATGGAAATCTAAGCACTAGAGCAGGGATATACTTAATGCATCTGGTGAATGGAAAATGGGCCAGTGTGGCAGATGTGGGAAAGAGTGGAAATAGGCAAGGTCAGAGAGGTTGACAGGGCCAGATCAGGAAGGGCCTCTGAGCCAGAATGAGGAGTGTGAATTTCATTTTAAGTACAATGTAGGCCATTGGAGAGTTTTAAGCAGAGTGATCATGTGATCAACACCTTACTGAATGTGAAGGAGTTGAAAAGGTTTTTGCAAAAGAAGAGTCATTATCTAATTCATGATTTATTGAACTTAAAATTGAACCTTTGTTTTGTGCCAGGTGCTGATAACAGAAAGATGAAAAAGATACTGACTCTGTCCTCAAGGTGCTTACATTCTGGTGGAGACACAGTCTTGTGCATGAATAAAAACAACATGGCAATAATGAGCAACAGTGCCTTAGTGGGGCTAAGTCATGTGGTGCCACTTCCATCTGTTTTATTTTCTTTTAAATGCAGAAAGGTACCTACTACATTCTAGAAGATAAATATGCCTCTAGGTCGGCTCTCCCAGAGGAAGTGTGAGCATTCTAAGAAGAGGCACAATGGAACCACAAGTCTCAGGACTTAGGTTCTCTTCCCGACATGGCTGGGAGACACTGTGAAATGAGAGCAGATGTTTTTGGGAATCCAGGCTTCATTTTTTTCATCAGTAAAAGAGGGTTAAAATATTTGCACTACGTAGTCTCCTCTAGCTCATCAATCTGAAACCCAAGGGATCCTTTGTCTGGATCATTGATTTATAGGCTACATTTTTGCCTTAGTAATAGGGAAGACTAACTTTGAAACCCAATAAAACAAAACGTTATCCCCCAAGAAGAATTTTAATCTTTTCATTAGTAGATACATATTGTAAAAATTGGGCTTAATTATGATTATTTAAAATTTTTGAATGTATAGAAATTGTATAGAATTTTAAAAATACTTTTGAATTTTAACAACTTGTAGGATATTTTTTTCTCTCTCACTTCTAGTACCTATATTAATTTTGTCTTATGTCCTGAAAAGGCTTAAATGTTTACTCTCTGGATCTTTATAAAAAGAGTGCCAAATCTTGTTTTGAAACTGGAATGTTGTGGAACACAGTGTTTCCCAGAGAGAGATCCCTGGAATTCTCTTCTCACTGATGTTCAGTGCAGAAGAGGGTACCATGGTCAAATGAAGGCCCTGACACCTCCTGAAGTAAATAACAAATTCATTAACACAATCAAATGAGTGTACAAATCCATTTTACTTTAACTGAATGCTTCTTAGTTATCTTTGAAGACAGATTTTTCATTGGATAACAATCCTCAAAATGCATATTGGGCCCTGGCTGTGAGCTGGATTCTCTCTGGCAGACTCCTGTGTTCTCCAGGCGTGCACTTTTATTCGAAGCCTCTGGCTGCAATGGTAGGGAAGTCTGTTTGTTTTAAGGTATAATCTTTCCCCTTTGCTGGACCAACTTGACCGCCAACTGGAAACCACACATGCCTAAACAATACGTTTTCCTCCCAACCCTGGAACTGTTTCTTCCTAAAGTCCTATGCCTGGATGCCAGTGGAAGTAGTTTGGCTTCAGATTGAGGAGACCTAAATCCACAGACAATGTGTAAGACATTGAAATTGCCTTGCCTGGTAGAGGTGAGGGGTTTGAGCCATGTCATTTACACTCTCTGGCCTGGTTTCCTCTGTGACTCTAACAGAACATTGTGCAGCACACTGCTTCCCTTCGGTTTCCCTGTGGGACATCTGAAGCTAATGAGAACCTCAGAGCTCAGCCTGTGTATGTAGGGGCTGAGCTCTGTGAAGCTCTCATAGGGTCCAGATGAGCAGGGCCTGTGCCCTAACTCCTCTCCCACCTCAAGCACTACCATTCCAATAATAACTGCCATCTCTTTTGAACTCTGTGAACCACCTGAGCAGGCTACAACACCAGCCTTTAGCAGTGGCCATAGTGATTCACATGGCACCTGCAGGGTCAAACTAATTGAGGGACATTATTAGCAGATGTTCAACAACTGAGACATAGATACAGGCTGAATAAGTGAGTGAACAAATGCCATTCAGCCACCTGGTAGGCAGGGACTTGTGCAGTATAAGGATTCCAGACTGCTCTCTGTGCAAGGGATACTATGTAGAGAGGAGGCAGGGTAGGAAAACTGAAAAAGCATGGGTTTGAGTCCCAGACCTGCCAAGCAGCCAGACACCACCTTGGTCAAGTTTTTAAACTATTCCTGAGGGCTAGTTTTCTTCTTCAATACCTACCTCGCTGGATTCTTGTGATAATGAAGGCTTCGTAAGGGAACTTACGTGACAACTGTGAAGGATCTGGCACATGGTAAGAACTGAATGGATCACAGTGACAAAGAGGTTATTAGGGTTGAAAGCTCCACTGGCCATCACCCCATCGACTCCTCATATTCAAGATGAGGTGACTTAGTCAATATGCCAGTCAGTGGGAGACCACAGGTTCCCTCAGTCCCAGTCTAGTGCTCTGTGTTATACATTTCTGCCTTCAATTGTACATTAATTTCTGAAAGAAAAATTGCAGTTCTAGCCTTGAATATCCCTGTAAATTCTGACTTTCCATTAAACTTGAAGGACGGGTACCTGGCTTCCAGTGTTTGTAGGCTACTCAATGGGACTTTTTAACCACGAAACTGAGAACGTTGCCTTCTAGAAGGAAGGCATCTCTTGCTGACACTCACAGGTTGCCAGGCTGGGACTTGAACACCAGGCTCACAAATGCCCCATACATGTAAGCAGTTGGCTTGTCTATGTCTCACGCCTTGAGGAAGGTGAAACATCGAGATGTTGTACTGCTGTCTGAACACAGCTGGCTGGAGCTAGACTTCTGGGGGCTTGGCTGAGGGTTTGAGAGCCACCTGAGGTGACTCAGATAAGTAGCAACATGGCAGGGAGGAGAGGAGCAGAGGCAGCAGAAGAGAAGAGAACAACAAAGGCACTTGTTGCAGTCTGGAGCAGGCAATGGTCTTCCTGCTCCAGCCTACAACAGTATTATACACCGTGTCTGTATTTCCTTGCCAGATTGGCCCATAAAAATTGCATTAAACACATAAGCCATGTGAGCTATAATAATCCTGAACTGTTAAGGCTACCTGAGTTCTCTGTGAACTAGATTGAGTACCTACTCACTCAGCATTTTCATAGTATTAGTTACTATTATTTTGTTAAAAATAACAAAGTATACTGAGAATGTGTCTTTTCCCTTACTGTCCCCAAACTTATCCCACTTCTAGAGTTTCCTACTGATAGTTTCTTATGTGTCTAGTAGATATTTTCTTTGTATACATAACCATAGTAGGTATAAAGTCCACAGACATCACTCAGAAAGTGACATTTGAAGTGTCACTGAAGGAGGACAGGAAGTGAGTCATAGAGCTATGGGGGCTGGGGGAGTCCCAAACAGAGGGAACAGCAAATGCTGAGCCCCTGGATGGGACTGGTAGGCTTGGGGAGAACAGCAAAGAGGACCTGAGGCTGGAGCAGAAGGAGGGAGGAGGAGAGAGGTGTGGGTTGGGGTGGAGAACAGATAGGACTTTGTAGGTCAGGTTAGGTGCTTGGGCTTTAACTCTGAGTAAAAGGAGCATCTGTGAGCAGAAGCACACCATGATCTGACTTATATTTAATAGCGGGGAGAATCATTTGGAGGCTATTGTGTAATAATCCAGGTGAGAGATGATGGTAGCAAGAAACTTGATGGTAGTGGAATGTAAAAATAATCAGATGCTGGATATATTTTCAAGGTATGGCTAATGTGATTTGTTGTTGGATTGATTGCCGAGCGTGAGAGAATAAGAGGAATGTAGGGCAACTTCTAAATTTGGTGGTTGAACAGCCAGAAAGACATGGTGGAAAATTCACGGAGGGGCCAATGTTCCAAACCAAGCCCACTGGACACAGGGTCTGTACTTCCTCCTGCATACAGTCTTGCCTCCTGGGTACCACATAACCTTCCATAACACTTGGTGTGGTAAACATTTGCACTCCAAGGCAAAGAACAAAATGTCAGAATATTGCCTTCTGTTAAGTTGGAGACTTTTTAGCTCAAATCAGTTACAGTGTCTGAAAGAGGATTCTGTTGGTCATTTCTGATACTTAAAAGATGCTTACTAGAACCCAGATAATTCATCTCTAGAATTCTGGACTCACTGGTTGGGAATGATTGTACTAGACCATTATTCCAGAAAGTCTAATGTTTCTGTTTTTGGTGACTATATTCTCTGTGCGAGAGTTTCATGGTGTTTTTTTTGTTCATCGCTCACTTTCTGTGCCTTATAATGAAAACACAGTGAAGACAAATGTGCTATTTATAATTTTCTTCCTGGAGCCATTTCAATTAAAAGTTAATTAAATGTCTTCACATCATAATTTTAAAGTATTCTTTCAGTAATAGTGAGACAATGTAAAAGCTGTAAGAATCCCCAAGTCTAAAATAAACTTATGCAAATACCTTTTCAAAATGCCACAGTGTGCACAGACGCATTACTTAAACATGGTTAGTACTTTTATGTCTTTATTAATTTTATTAATTAAACTATAGAAAGGATGACTTGGGATTAAGGGGTATTCAGGGAAGACATTTTCACAGTGTTAGAGAGCAGCATGGTAGGGGATGTTGAGCCTTCTCTGCTTTGGAGCTGGTGGTTCTCACATTTTGGTGCCTACCAGGAAACACTTGAAGAACGGGTAAAGTGCACGAAGGCCTGGGTTCACCGAAGTAGGATGTGGCCTGGGCCTTTCGTATTTTTGTTTGGTTCCTTGGGTGATTTTGAATACCCACCAAAAATGTGAGACCTACTGCTTTAGAATGCCAAACTTCCTTAGTATTTTCGGTCGGTGATTCTGGATTCTGAACATGACACCGTAGGAGGTGAAATCTGTTCTGCTCAATGCTTTGGGTGCCTTAGGTGTGATATCCAACTCCCGCCTTCCAGGAGTGTGATGTCTGAAAATGGCTGAAGTCAGCAGGGGTCCCAAACATTTCATGCCTAGGAACACCTAATGCACTCTTTCCTTAGAAAGTGAGCTGTGGAATTCTGGAGTTCCATTGACAAGACTGCAAATGTGTGGGTTTGCAGGTGACATATGGGTTTGCACCAAAGCAATTCTCTTATTTCTCTGCCAAATGCATCTTTCCCTGTAGGAGGCCCTAAGTCTATTTTTCTGCCAAGAACCCTATGGTGGTTATAAGTGGAGGAAGAGGAGGCTGTGTGGACTCACTCCAACATTAGAGATGAAGTCTTCCTAATCAAAGGTAGCAGAAGATGCAAATCTAAAGTCAAGGGAAACAGGGTTTCTGCAGGGTTTAGACCATTTTAATTCCATATTTTATTTCCACTGTGGGAGAGAGACATCTTGGACTTTGCAATAATAGTAACTGTTAAAAAGTGCTAAGTGGCCAGGTGTGGTGGCTCATGCCTGTAATCCTAGCACTTTGGAAGGCTGATGTGGGCAGATCACGAGGTCAAGAGATCGAGACCATCCTAGCCCAACATAGTAAAACTCCGTCTCTACTAAAATACAAAAATTAGCTGGGCGTGGTGGCACACACCTGTAGTCCCAGCTACTCGGGAGGCTGACACAGGAGAATTGCTTGAACCCGGGAGGCGGAGGTTGCAGTGAGCCTAGATTGCATCACTGCACTCCAGCCTGGCGACAGAGCAAGACTCTGTCTCAAAAAAAAAAAAAAAAAAAGTGCTAAATATTGTCCCAGTAACATTCTGGACAATATTTTAGCTCTCCTCATAAACTCAGCTGAAGATTCAGTATTAGGCTCATTTCATAGAAGAGGAAATGGAGGTACAGAGACCCTGCCCAAGGCCATGCCTGTTATGGGAGCTAGATCCCAACCCAGGCTGACTGGCTGCAAAGTATATAATTTTAACTATTATGCTGTACGGTCTTTGAACCTAGCAGGATTTATGCCCCTCCACCCCACTCCACTATGCAGGCCTAGGAGTCATAAATGGGAGTGATACAGAGAGATGAATACTCCAAGGCAGCCCTGCAGACAGTTGAGGTGTCTGGTGTCAGGCAAGACAACTGGGGATTCCTGGGAGTCCTCCCTTGCCTGAGAAACAAGGACCAGGGTGGGATGAGGGTGGGGACGGAGGCATGCAGGGAGGTGGTCAGCTGGAATGCAGTGGCACAGCTGAACTTACTCCTTACAGGTGGCATCCATTGACTGGCAGTGCCTGTGGCATATCAATCCTTGAATGTTCTGAGTGTCACTCCTGGGTGTATATTCCTCTCCCTGAGAGCCATTGCTGGCTTGATGATAGGCCCTGAATTATCAAGGACCTTCTACTAGGACAGAAGAGAGAGAGATCAGTTGTTTAATGGGCCATCAAGGGCTGCTGACAAGTGGCAAGCTGTGAGCTACTGGGAAGGCTTGAGTTGTGGGGTGGGAATGGCAGAGGGTAGAGGAGGTTCAGTGAATAGGATGAACACCATGATCCAGGGCAAGATTTCTAAAACTTGGGTAATACAAGGATCTTTTTTTCCCGAGATGGAATCTCACTCTTGTCCGCCAGGCTGGAGTGCAGTGGTGCAATCTCGGCTCACTGCAACTTCTGCCTCCTGAGTTCAAGCAATTCTCCTGCCTCAGCCTCCTGAGTAACCGGGATTACAGGTGCCTGCAAACACACTTGGCTAATTTTTGTACTTTTAGTAGAGACGGGGTTTTGCCATGTTGGCCAGGCTGGTCTTGAACTCCTGACTTCAGGTGATCCGCTTGTCTTGGTCCCCCCAAAGCACTGGGATTATAGGCATGAGACACCATGCCCAACCAATACTATGTTGAATAGAAGTGGTGAGAGAGGGCAAATGCAACAGGCCTTTGTCTTGTGCCTGTTTTCAAAGGGAATGCTTCCAGTTTTTGGCCATTTAGCATGATATTGGCTGTGGGTTTGTCAGAAATAGCTCTTATTACTTTGAGATACATTCCATAGATATCTAGTTTATTGAGAGTTTTTAGCATAAAGGGCTGTTGAATTTTGTCAAAGGCCTTCTCTGCATCTATTGAGAGAATCATGTAGTTTTGTCTTCAGTTCTGTTTATGTGATGGATTACGTTTATAGATTTGCATATGTTGAGCCAGACTTTCATCCCTGGGATGAAGCCGACTTGATCGTGATGTGTTTTCTGATGTGCTGTTGGATTTGGTTTGCCAGTATTTCATTGAGGTTTGCCAGTATTGAGGATTTTTGCACCAATGTTCATCATGGATATTATCCTGAAATTTTCTTTTTTAGTTGTGTCTCTGCCAGGTTTTGGTATCAGGATGATGATGTTCTTATAAAATGAGTTAGGGAGGATTCCCTCTTTTTGTATTGTTTGGAATAGTTTCAGAAGGAATGGTACCAGCTTCTCTTTGTACCTCTTCTAGAATTCAGCTGTAAACCCATCTGGTCCTGGACTTTTTTTGGTTGGTAGGCTATTAATTGCTGCCTCAATTTTGGACCTTGCTATTGGTCTATTCAGGGATTCAACTTCTTCCTGGTTTAGTCTTCGGATGGTGTAAATGTCCAGAAATTTATTTATTTCTTCTAGATTTACTGGTTTATTTGCATAGAGGTGTTTGTAGTAATCTCTGATGGTAGTTTGTATTTTTGTGGGATCGGTGGTAATATCCCCTTTATCATTTTTTATTGCATCTATTCAAATATTCTCTTTTCTTTATTAGTCTGGCTAGCAGTCTATCTATTTTGTTGATCTTTAAAAAAAAAACGAGCTCCTGGATTTATTGATTTTTTTTTTGAAGGTTTTTTTTTGTGTGTCTCTATAACCTTCAGTTCTGCTCTGATCTTAGTTATATTTTGTCTTCTGCTAGCTTTTGAATTTGCTTGATCTTTCTCCTCTAGTTCTTTTAATCATGACATTAGGGTGTTGATTTTAGATCTTTCCTCGTTTCTCTTGTGGGTACTTAGTGCTAAAAATTTCCCTCTAGACACTGCTTTAAATGTGTCCCAGAGATTCTGGTGCATTGTGTTTTCATTCTCATTGGTTTTGAAGAATAGCTTTATTTTGCCTTCATTTCATTATTTATCCAGTGATCTTTCAGGAACAAGTTGTCAGTTTCCATGTGGTTGTGTGGTTTTGAGTGAGTTTCTTTTTTTGTTGTTGTTGCCATTTCCTTTTTTTTTTTTTTTATTGCATTTTAGGTTTTTGGGGTACATGTGAAGAACATGCAAGATTGTTGCATAGGTACACACATGGCAGTGTGACTTGCTGCCTTCCTCCCCATCACCTATATCTGGCATTTCTCCCCATGCTATTTCTCCCCCAACTCCCCACCCCCTGCTGTCCCTCCCATCTCCCCCCAACAGACTCCAGTGTGTGACGCTCCCCCTCCCTGTGTCCATGTGTTCGCATTGTTCAACACCCGCCTATGAGTGAGAACATGCGGTGTTTGATTTTCTGTTCTTGTGTCAGTTTGCTGAGAACGACGGTTTCCAGGTTCATCCATGTCCCCACAAAGGACACGAACTCATCGTTTTTGATGGCTGCATAATATTCCATGGTGTATATGTGCCACATTTTTCCTGTCCAGTCTATCATCGATGGGCATTTGGGTTGGTTCCAGGTCTTTGCTATTGTAAACAGTGCTGCAGTGAACATTCGTGTGCATGTGCCCTTATAGTAGAATGATTTATAATCCTTTGGATATATACCCAGTAATGGGATTGCTGGGTCAAATGGAATTTCTATTTCTAGGTCCTTGAGAAATAGCCACACTGTCTTCCACAATGGTTGAACTAATTTACACTCCCACCAACAGTGTAAAAGTGTTCCTATTTCTCCACATCCTCTCCAGCATCTGTTATCTCCAGATTTTTTAATGATCGCCATTCTAACTGGTGTGAGATGGTATCTAGATGTAGTTTTGATTTGCGTTTCTCTAATGACCAGTGATGATGAGCGTTTCTTAATTCTGAGTTCTGATTTGATTGCACTGTGATCTGAGAGACTGTTTATTATGATTTCCATTCTTTTGCATTTGCTGAGGAGCATTTTACTTCCAATTATGTGGTCAATTTTAGAATAAGTGTGATGTGCTGTGAGAAGAATGTATATTCTGTGGTTTTGGGGTGGAGAGTTCTGTAGATGTCAGTTAGGTCTGCTTGGTCCAGATCTGAGTTCAAGTCCTGGATATCCTTGTTAATTTTCTGTCTTGTTGATCTGTCTAATATTTACTTAATGGTCAAATAAAACATTAACTGTAAATTCTTTATCTTTATGAATTATAAAACAAAAAGATGTAAAATGACATAATAATAAATTCAAATTAGTAGCACTGATTTAATGTGATAGATGCATTTGCTTTGCTGAAACAGCCACACCTTGTAATATAACTATGGGATTGGCACTACAGGCTTTTGGATGCAGATACCTCCACTTCACATGTGATAGGATGACTCGGTTAACGTTGTACAGTTGTCTACTGCGAGACCTTTGTCTGTGAAGCCCTTTGGCTTCCATCATATGCAAAAATGTTATCGATAAGTTATGTCCATTTCTGAATAACTCCTTGGTGCCAATGTGATTGTGCTACAAACTCAGGTACCAATGTTGTATGATGGTTCTTGGTTATAAGGGGGTGATTAGACAATAAATAATGGGCTTATTTTTATTTTTTTAGATTAATTTGGGATTATGTTCCACTGGAAATTAAGCCCTTATAAGAGCAGGGGCTTTGTTTTGCTCTCTGTTGTATTTTTGGTGCCAAGCATAGTACCTAGAATGGCTCTGCCCTATAGATATATAATCCAACCATAGATATCCATAGATATGAATCACCCATGCAATTTAGAATTTTCTAGTAGCCACATTTCAAACAGTAAAAAAGGAACAGGTGGAATTAACTTTAATAACATTATATTTAGCCCAGTATATTCAAAATACTATCATTTTATGTGTAATTGATATTCACATCACTAATGAGATGTTTTACATTGTTTTGTTCTAAGTTCCCAAAATTTGGTGTGAATTATTTTATATTTAAAGCATCTCTCAGTTAAGGCTAGCCACACTTCAAGTGCTCAGTAGTCACATGTGGCTAGTGGCTACTGTATTGAACAATACAGATATAGAAGATAATAGGTGCTCAATAAACTTTAAAAAAATATTGCTGATGGCCAGGTGCAGTGGCTCATGCCTGTAATCCCAGCACTTTGGGAGGCTTAGGTAGGCAGATCACGAGGTCAGGAAATCAAGACCAACCTGGCCAACATGGTTAAACTCCATCTCTACTAAAAATACAAAACTGAACGCGGCATGGCGGTGCTCACCTGTAGTCCCAGCTGTTCGGGAAGGTTGACGCGAGAGAATCGCTTTAACTTGGGAGGCAGAGATCGTGTCATTGCACTCCAGACTGGGCAACAATAAGTGAAATTCCATCATACAAAAAAAATATTGCTGTACGAATGATAAAAAGAACTTTCAGGTCCTCAGACGTTCAAACGTGCTGGTTTCAGTGATTTTGATGCTGTCACTCATATTATAGCGGGGAGGCAAACAAAAAGAAGTGATTGTAAACCTCTTACTTCTCACTTGAATAAATGCAGTGACATCCTTCTACCTGGTCACCTTGCATCCAGCCTTGCTCCCTTGTAATCATTGCTACCCAGGACAGCTACACTGTCTTTTCCTAAAGTGCAAAAGCTTATTAAGTCCCTCCCTTGTTCCAAAACCCTCCAGTGGCTTCTCTTCAACATTAAAATAAAGTCCAGTTTCCTTAGCATGGATTGGAAGGCCCATGATGATCTGGCCCATATATTCTCTGCCTCATCCAGACTGGGTTTATTCCTGTTTTTTGTTTGTTTGTTTCACATGCTGCTTCACGTGACTGCAACATTCCTTTCTTCTCCTCATTCCTTGGCTAACTCCCATATATCCATGAAGTACAGGTTAAATGTCACTTCTGCCAGGAAGCCCTCCCTGACCCCATGGACCTATTTAGCTCTGATTCCTGCTGCTGTGTACTGCCCTAGTTAAATATTCTTTACTCTCAGCTCCCATATCAAAGCCCTGTTTTTAGGAGCTGTACCTCTTACTTTTTGGCAACTGGGACAACTTAGGAAAGACAAAGTCTGACTTGAATCGTAAAGGACTAGGAGATTTTATTGTCATCACAAAGTGCGATCAGAAGTCTTGAGAGAAAAGAATTGGACATTTTCTACTTGGTTAAAAAATATGTTACGCTAAGGTTTAAGTAAACTGCAGAAATCCCATTCTTCCCATCACCATGTGGACCAGGGAAGTATTCCAGTTAAGGTCAGCTGGCCACTGTGTTCTTTTTTTCAGTTGGGAGATGTGAGTTGTTGGAAAACTTGTGACTGCTCTGTCCTTGAGTATTGAGGACATTCCTCCTAGGTCCTCCCCCTCATCAATTAAAATGACTCACATAGCAATGATATTTAGCATACATATTAACTAGAACAGTGGTTCTGAACCAGAGGAGCATCTCAGAATCACAAGGGAGTTTTCTTAAAATACAGCTGTTACATATCCACTCTCCCCTACTCCCCTTCTAGGCCCACAAATCTGAATCTTTCAGGATGGGGGCCATCAATATGTACTATGTGTAGGTTTTTCAGAAAACTGTGATATTTCATCTCTGGTTAAGAATTACTGAGCTAGGGCAAGCAGAGCAAAGTAGTCTAAAACCAGAGGCTTTGCGGATTATGATGAGTGGCTTCTTAAGAAGGCAACATAGGTGGCTAGGGGCAATAACATTTCTTATTCCAGGAGCACAGTCTGGAAGAACTATTAACCAGGGGTGGGAAGGGGCAGCTAGTATTGAAAGGCAAGAGAATTCCAAACTCAACCGATCAGGCTTTATTTGTTCCTTGTGCAGCTTGTAATCTTAAGTTTTTATTTCACAGCTGCCAGTTTGGTTTTACAATGCAAATAAAATCTGATGTGTTATGACACTTTGCATTTGTTATTCACTGTATCTATTAAAAGATAGCTTATTAAAAATTGTTCTCAAACCACGTTCGAACGCCTGTTGGTAAAGACAAGATAGCAAAGTAAAATCTGATATTTTATCATCTATTGGCCATGGGGCTTTAGAGGTGAGGTTGAAAAGTGGTACCTGTATATTTGGGGTGGGGATTGAGGGAGACATAGTGTTGGTCACCACAGTGTTTTATATTTTTCAACACATACTTACTGAGGGCCTATGATATGCCAGATCTAGTTTCTAGCAGTGGAAACGAAGCCGAAATCCATGCCCTCACAGAGCTTACATTTTAATGGGAAAAAAATAAGTGAATAAGTTATATAGGACTATAGGTGTGGTAATTACTATGGAGAAAAATAAAGCATAGAAGGAGGATAGGCATTATTGTGTGTGGAGTGGGAATGGACAGGAAGGTGGTGGTGACATTCGATCACAGACCTAGAGGAGAAAAGGGGATGAACCATGCAGGTATCTGGGAGTAAAGTGTTCCAGATGGAATAGTTAAGTGCAAAGACCCTGAGGCAGGAGAATATTTGGAACGTCTAAATGGTAAGAGGATGGTAGGAGATGAGGTTGGGGAAGTAACAAGGGGCCCAGGTGGCTACAGCAAGGAGGGCAGCTTTTACTTTGAGTGAGATGAGCAGTCATTGCTGGCTTTTGATCTAAGATATGAGACATAATTTTAAGAGGATTATTTGGATGGCGGATGGAAACTGCACTCTCCAGAGACAATGGTGAGGCAGGAAGACCCTTTAGGAAGTGTTGCGATATCCTCGATGTGGCTTGGACCTGAGTCACAGAGGTGAAGGTAGTGAGGAGGGCAGATTCTCTGTACATTTTACAGGTAGAGCTAACAGGATTTGCTGAATGCAGGGTGTTGAAAACATGCTTTGAATGAAGAGACCCCCCCCAACAGGCTTTGTGTGAGCAACATGGCTGTTTATTCACCTGGGTGCAGGTGGACTAAGGCCGAAAAGGGCATTAACAAAGGGAAGTGGGATAGAAGTTGGTTTTATAGGTTAGGGGTGGGCAGTGGAAAGTTAGAGTGAGATCAGTTACAGTGGCAGGGGTAGGGGCAAGGAGTATACATTACCGTAAGTTATGTATAGGTTTGGGGTGGGCAGTGGAAAGTTAGAGTGAGATCAGTTACAGTGGTAGGGGTAGGGGCAAGGAGTATACATTACCGTAAGTTCAGCTACAATGGCAGGTGGGGATAAGAGTAGTTAAGATGGTAGGATGGGTGAGGAGTATTCACATTATCATAATAACAGTTAAGATGGCAGGGTGGGTGAGGGGCTTGTCCGGGGGAAGCTCCACTGGGTGATTAGGGACAATGGCAAACACAGGCAGTGGGTGGGAGACGATCAGCTGAAGCAAACAGGACTTTAGACTTTGAGGCTCCAGGCTTGCACGTGGAGACCTGACATACCTGTCTTTTTATATATAGAGAAAGAATTAGAGAAGAAGGGGTGATAACAGGCTTCAGGGGGTGGGGCGAAGTTTCTCAAGTCTTCTTCAAGTGGGATTGGGAGTGGGGTGGAAACCTAAAAATGGGAAAGAATTTAGACTGCTGGGAGATTTTGGGGAAATGGGTAATATTGTGAGGTTGCTAGAAGGAGCATTTGTTGTATTGACTAATTGGTTATTGCTTGTATACAATTTTGTAGGTATTGAGAGATTAATTGGGAAAACACAGGGTTTAAATAAGTGAAGGTGAAAGACAGTATTAGAGGACTAATGATTGGAAGAAGCCATGACTCCCAGTTAGAGAGTGTCCAGCCATTCCAGCCAGGTCCAGAATAACCATTTGCCTGATCAGTGAATTTTTGGGCTCTGTCTCTTAATTTATTGATGGCATTATATACGAGGCCAGGATGGTTTACATAAAAACATTTTTTTTTTTTGGAATTTTGGACCCAAATGCTAAGGGAACCAGCAAGGGCTGCTGCTGTTAAAGGTTGTAGCGGGGTTTGTTGGGGTAACTGTGTGGAGGGAGAGCTTTTGTTTTTGTGGTGTATGAGGAAGTGTGTGGTATTTATAAGTAACCACTTACTTTCATTAACAAGATTGGGTATGAGCAGAGAATGGGAGCCAGATTAAGAGTGAAATATTAGCTGTAATTGTCTGGAGGAAAAGTGTAAACTGGCACCTTAAACAAAAACAGGGCATGTAAAAGTAAACGAGTACAGTGAATTTGAGCACAGACAGAAAATAATAGAAACAGACTTTTAGAGTTGTGGTTTAAGTAGCAGGGGGTGACTGCATAAAGGTGGGGGAAGGCGAGGGGCTGAAAGTAAGTGAGGTATAAAGAGAAAACTTTGGAGGTTGTGAGAGCTAGAGGGCAAATGGGGCATAGCCTGTGATTTTGAGGGATTTTAAGAGTATTAGGGCAGCAGCTGCTGCTGTGTGTTGTTATGAGGGCCAGCCCAGAACTGTTAGGTTAAGTTGTTTGGATAAAAAGGCTACAGGCTGTGGGCCTAGCTCCCGTGTATGAATTCGGACTGCACAGCCCTGGATTTTAGCAGTATATAATGAAAAGTGTTGAGACGAGTTGGGGAGAGCTAGGGAGCCAGCAGTTTTTAGAGCTGTTTTTAAGGAGTGAAAGGAGGAGTGAGGAAAGGATTTAGGATTAATAGGGTTGGATAAGTTTTCTTCAGTGAGTTTATACAATGGCTTAGTTAGAATAGCAAAACCTGGTATCCAGAGGTGAAAGTAGCAACCACACCCTGGAAGGAGAGAAGCTGTTGTTTGGTGGGTGGGTTTGGGGTTTGGGAAATTAACTGGATACGGTTGGCAGGGAGAGCGTGTGTATGCTGGCAAAAGATTGTAACATATAGGGAAGAAATTTGGGTTTTGGAGGGGGATATATGATACCCCTTTGAGTACAGATGTTGAAGAAGCAGGAGGGTGAATTAAAAGACCATGTTGCAATAGACAGGTGATAACAGGCTTACACCTTTTAAAGCCTGTTGTGGGATGGGGTACTGGGGCTGGGCAGGGTAAGAGTGGTGAGGTTTTAATGGGATGATGAGGGGTGAGTGACTTGTAGCAACAGATAGGAAGGTGGTGTTTTACACCTAGGGTTAAGGTTGGGGGACATGAGAAGAGCTATTGAGGGAGGTATGGGTTTAGGGAAGAGGGAGGCAATGAGGTGTGGCTGTGGCCCAGGAATAGTTAAGGAGGCAGACAATTTTGCTAGGGTATCTTGGCCTATCAGGGGAACTGGACAAGTGGGGACGATTAGGAAATAATGTGGAAAGGAATGCTGGCCTAATTGGCACCAGACTTGGGGGAGTTTTGAGAGGCCTGGAGGCCTTGCCGTTAATTCCCACAACAGTTATGGAGGCCAAGGAGATGGGTCCTTGAAAAGAAGGCAGTGTGGAGTGGGTGGTCTCCATGTTGATTAAGAAGGGGGATGGATTTACCCTCCACCATAAGAGTTACCCGAAGTTCAGCGTCTGTGATGGTTCAGGGGGATTCCGAGATGCTTGGGCAGTGTTAGTCTTTAGCCACCAAGACAAGGATTGGAGCTTCAGGAGCTCTGGGAGCAGCGACGTGAGTTGGACAGTTGACTTTCTGTGGGGGCCCCGCAGAGACTGGGCAGGGCTTAGGAGGAATTCTGGGCTGCGGGCATTCCTTGGCCCAGTGGCCAGGTTTCCCACACTTAAAGCAAGGTCCAGGAGGGGCGGCTGGACGCGCTGCAGTCTGGGCACTTTGAAGTTTTGGTGAGCTGTTGATGTGGCTGGGGTTTGTCTTCCAGAAGAGGCAAGCATTTGTAGTTCTGAGATGCGCTGCTGCTGGGCAGATTTTTCCCTATTGAACACCTTGAAGGTGAGGTTGCTTAATTCCTGTTGTGGGGTTTGAGGGCCAGATTTTAATTTTTGTACCTTTTTGTAATGTTGGGGGCTGACTGGGTGATAAAATGCATATTAAGCATTTTTCACGAGTGAGAGAAGTAAGGATGCCATTTAATTTAGTCCAGGTGAGATTATAGGACTGGGTTAAGTATTGGAGGATTTGATGAAAAGGAGCCTAACCAGTGGCCAATTTGGGAAAGACTGGCCAAAGAGAAAGGAATGTGCACCTTAACCATGCCTTTGGCTCCAGCCACCTCTGGAAGGGGGAGTTGTTGGGAGGGGCAGAGGAGGTGGCCGTGGGACTAAACTATAAGCTGGGCCGAGTATGAGGTGGGGAGGTGACAGGAGAGGCATAAGGAGATGGGTCATGGGCAGAGGAAGAGGAGGAAGGCTTTAGGGGGTGGGGTGAGGTCCCGGATTAGGGCCTGGTTTGGACAGGCAGGGAGAAGAAAGATTGTAAGGGTTGATAGACAAGGAGTCTGGCTTATTGGCCGAGGAAAGAGGGGCAGACGGAAGGGAAAGAAGTAGAAGAGATTAGGGAGGGATTAGATGTAAAAAAAAAAATGCCTGGACGTAGGGAATTTTAGACCATTTGCCCATGTTGCGACAAAATTGTTTAAATCTTATAAAATAGAGAGGTTGAAGGTGCCAGTTTTTGGCCAGTTGGAGCCATTGTTTAACTTGTATTGTGGCCATGCAGTGGCCCAGTAAAGAGAATGCAGTGTTACAGAAGAAGATGAGATACTTAGGTTTCAGGTCAGGAGAAGTTGAAGAGGCAGGTCAGGTAGGAGACAGTTGAAGAGGCTTGAGGTTTTTAGAACACAGGCCAGCGGAGAGGAGGGGAGGGATAGAGGACGGACAATTGCCCATGTTTCTGGAAAGGCAGCAGAGACAAGGAAAATGGGCACGTAACCCAGTTGCTTAACAGGTGTCCCTAGTTGAGCTTGGGTTGAACCTCCTCGTTGGTGAGTGATTAAAGAGAGCATCCTCTGCATTGACCTGCCACCAATATTAGCCATAAGCCTGGTGAGCGAGTGACTAGGGTGGACGTCTCCACAATCAAACCCCTGGGGAAAACTGGGTCCCCGGATCCTTGACCTACTTAGGAATTTTCCGGTCCTGAACCTCACAGAAGAACCTGGTTTACCTGATTTTCCTTGTCTTTGTGGTGGAAAAAGGATAAAACTGAAAGGGGGAGGAAGTGGAAAGGAAAAGACAAAAGAATGGGAAAGCAAAAGAGAGACTGCTTACCAAAATAGCCGGTGGTGTACGTCTGTGGGCTAGTCTGATGAGCCCATGTTGGTAGGTACATTTTTTCATGGAGGGAGCACAAGAACTCCTGTAGGAGTTCCCCTGTCCCGGGTTTTGGCACCAAATGTTGAAAACGCGCACTTTTCTGAAAGAAAGAGTGAAGGATGAGGCAGGTTTCTGGCCTGAGCAACTGGAGGAGTAGGGTGGCAGTTCACTGAGTTAGGGAAGACCATCATGGGGGAGGGGGAGCAGACTGAGGCAATGCCTGGAAGTTCAGGAATTTGGTTCAGACCAGGTTACAAAAGTGAGTCGTGGTTTGGTTGGTTGCAGTACTCAAATTGCTGTTACGCAGAGTTGCTGATTCTAAAGTCTTGGTGCATCATTAAGCATTCTAAGAAGAGGCACAAGGGAACCACAAGTCTCAAGACTTAGGTTCTCTTCCCTACGTGGCTGGGAGACACTGAAATGAAAGCAGATGTTTTTGGGAACCCAGGCTTCATTTTCTTCATCAGTAAAGAGGGTTAAAATATGTGCTCTATAAAGTCCCCTCTAGCTCTATCATTCTGAAACCTTTGGATCATTCATTTATAGGCTACACTTTTGCCTTAGTAATAGTGAAGACTAACTTTGAACCCCAGTAAAGCAAATGATATCCTCTAAGAAGAATTTTAATCTTCTCATTAGTAGCTATGTACTGCAAAAATTGTACTTAATTATGATTATCATATTTAAAATTCAGAGAAAACATTACAAAAAAATTTTTTAAGAAATTAGATCAGGGCAGAAAATTTTGGATAGTCTTTTTCTTACTAGAAAATGACCAACAAAAGTTGTCATTTGACCTGAGATAGTGAGGTGGCAGGGAGCATTAAGACTCTGGGGAGGGTGTGAATCTGGTGTGTAGACTCCACAAGTTGGGGAAGAACCAAGCCCTTTTCTTTCACAGCTGGGAAGCCGGTAGCCTGGGTGAGTTCTCAAGCCCAGCTCACCCACCACCTGGAAATATACTCAAGGATGTTTGTCAGGGGGAGCATGGTGGGAGTGAGACTGGCCCTTCGGTTTGCGTGGGGAGCTGGGTGAGGCCTGTGACTGCTGGCTTTCCACCACTTCCCTGACAACCTGCATGACTCAGCAGAGGCAGCCATAATCCTCTTAGGAACATAACTCCATTGACTTGGGAACCTCACCCCGATCCCCCGTGGCAGCTGCAGCAAGACCCACCCAAGCAGAGTCTGAGCTCAGACATGCCTAGCTCTGCCTCTACCTAGTGCTTCTTCCCTACCTACCCTGGTAACTGAAGACAAAGGGCATTTACTCTTAGGAGTTCTAGGGCACTGCCCACTGCCTATTCCTCCCCATACTACCACAGCTGATGCTATCTTGAAAGTGCCACCTCCCCAATAGGAGGCCAACCAGCACAAAAATAGTGCATTAATCAACCAAAGCTAAGGACCTCACAGAGTCCATTTCACACCCCTGCCACCTCCACTGGAGTAGATGCTGATGTCCAAGACTGAGAGACCCACAGATGGTTCACGTCATAGGAATCTGTACAGACAACATCCAGTATCAGCCTGGAGCCTGGTAGACTTGCTGAGTAGCTAGAGAGATAACTATAGATAACTATGACAGCTCAGCTCTCAGGAAGCCACATCCCTAGGAAAAGGGGGAGAGTACTACATCAAAGAAACACCTTGTGGGACAAAAGAAACTGAACAACAGCCTTGAGCCCTAGCCCTTCCCTCTGACTGCCTACCCAAATTAGAAGGAACCAGAAAACCAACTCTGGTAATATGACACAACAAAGTTCTTTAACATACCCCCCAAAAATACACTAGCTCTCCAGCAATGGATCCAAACCAAGAAGAAATCCCTGATCTGACAAACAGAATTCAGAAGATTAGTTATTAAGCCAATCAGGGACACACCAGAGAAAGGTGAAGCCAAAGGTAAGGATTTTTTTTTTTTTTTAAATGATATAAGAAGTGAAGGGAGGAATATTCAGTGAAATAGATAGCATAAATAAAAAACAATAGAAACTTCAGGAAACAATGAATGCACTTATAGAAATGCAGGAAGCTCTGGATAGTCTCAGCAATAGAATTGAACAAGCACGAGAACTTCAGAGCTCAAAGACATGGTTTTTAATTAACATCAACAAAGACAAAAAAGCATAAGAAAATATGAACAAAGCCTCCAAGAAGTCTGAGATTATGTTAAATGACCAAACCTAATAATCATCAGCATTCTTGAAGAAGAGAAATCAAACAGTTTAGGGGATGTATTTGAAGGAATATTCGAGGGAAACTTCCCTAACCTTGCAAGAGAACTACACATCCAAATACAAGAAGCTAGAAGAACACCTGGAAAATTCATCGCAAAAAGATCATCACCTAGGCACATTGTTATCAGATTATCTGAAGTTTAAGATGAAGGAAAGAATCTTAAGAGCTGTGAAGCAAAAACACCAGGTAACCTATAAAGGAAAACCTGTCAGATTAACAGCAGCTTTCTCAGCAGAAGCCTTATAAGCTAGAAGGGATTGAGGTCCTATCTTCAGCCTCCTTAAACAAAACAGCCAATAATTTTGTACCCAGTGAAACTAAGCTTCATAAGTAAAGATAGTCTTTTTCAGGCAAATGCTGAGAGAGTTTGCCGCTATCAAGCCATCATGACAAGAACTGCTAAAATGAGCTCTAAATCTTGAAACAAACACTGGAAACACACCAAAACAGAACCTGTTTAAAGCATAAGTCTCATAGGACCTACAAAACAAAAATACAATTATATAAAAAAACAAAGTATACAGGCAACAAATAGCAGGATGAATGCAATGGTATCTCATGTCTCAATACTAACATTGAATGTAGATGACCTAAATGCTTTACTTAAAAAATACAGAATTGCAGAATGGATAAGAATTCACCAACTATCTTCTGCCTTCAAGAGACACACCTAACACATAAGGACTCACATAAACTTAAGGTAAAGGGATGGAAAGAGACATTCTATGCAAATGGAGACCTCAAAAACGAGCAGGGGTAGCTATTCTTATATGAGACAAAACAAACTTTAAAGGAGCAGCAGTTAAAAAAGACAAAGAGGGTCATTATATAATGATAGAAGGCCTTGTCCAACAGGAAAATGTCACAATCCTAAATAAATATGCACCTAACTCTGGAGCTCACAAACTTATAAAACAATTACTAATAGACCTAAGAAATGAGACAGACAGCAACACAGTAATAGTGGGGGACTTTGATACTCCCCTGACAGCACTAGACAGGTCATCAAGACAGAAAGAGCAAAGAAACTATGGATTTAAACTATACCCTGGAACAAATGGACTTAACAAGTATTTACAGAATCTTCTACTCAGCAACTGCAGAATGTACATTCTGTTCAACAGCGTATGAAACTTTGAGATAGACCATATGATAGGCCACAAAAAAACCTCAATAAATTCCAGAAAATTGAAATTATATCAGGTAATTTTCTTAGGTCACAGTGTAATAAAACTGGAAATCAACTCCAAAAGGAACTTTCAAAACCATGAAAGTACATGGAAATTAAATAGCCTGCTCCTCTATGATCATTGGGTCAAAAATGAAATCAAGATGGAAATTTAAAAATTCTTCAAACTGAATTACAATAATGACGCAACCTATCAAAACCTCTGGGATAGAACAAAGGTGGTGCTAAGAGGATAGTTCATAGCCCTGAATATTAAAATATACACTCTGGATGAAGAGACCCCCAAACGGGCTTTGTCTGAGCAACATGGCTGTTTATTCACCGGAGTGTGGGTGGACTGAGTCCAAAAAGAAAGTCAGTGGAGGGTAGTCGGATAGGAGTTGGTTTTACAGGTTTGGGGTAGGCAGTGGAAAGTTTCAGAGGTTTACAGTTTAGGGCAGTTTTTGCAAGCTGGGAGGGGGTTGTAGAGTCTGCAGTCATGAGGTTGACCAAGGTTGGTTACAAAGTCCAATTGCCTTATCTGTTGAGGTGTGGGAATAAGGAACAATACAGAATGCCTCAAAATTAATTAGGTGCTGCAGGGGTTGATCATTCTTCCTCTTTTCATGGTCTTCCAGTTACTTCAGATTTTCTAATTCTGGGAGGCCATTCAGAGGTGTGCTGGTGGGTCACGGGGGTGGCCATGGCGTCCGTGGCACTGTCAGTCAGCCTAAAAGACCTTACATTTCTGTCTTTTTATATTAGTAATGTAAAGGAAAAAGAAATGAAGAGTGGAGAGCAGTGGAATATTAGGAAGGCCAGCGCAGAGGGGTGATGGGATGATGTTTCTCAGGGCTTCTTCAAGGGGGATTGGGGGCGGCGTGGAAACCTAACAATGGGAAGGAATTTAGACTGCTGGGAGATCTCGGGGGAAAAGGATGATATTGTGGGGCTGTTAGAAGGAGCATTCGTTGTATTGAGTGCTTTGTTATAGCTTGTATACGATTTTGTAGGAATTGAGAGATTAATCGGAAAACATAGGGTCCAAGTAAGAGAAGGAGAAAGATAGCTATCAGAGGACTAAGGATTGGAAGAAGCCATGGCACCCAGTTAGAGAGTATCCAGCCAGTCCAGCCAGATCCAGAATAACCATTTGCCTGATTGGTGAGCTTTTGGGCTCTGTCTCTTAATCTATTGATGGCATCATATACGAGGCCGGACTGATTTACATAAAAACGATAATATTCATTTAGGAATAGGCAAGGACCTCCTTTTTCAGCAGTCAGTAAATCAAGACCTCTGCCATTTTGAAGGACAGCTCCAGCAAGGGAATTTACTTGAGTTTGAAGGTGGGATAGTGATTGAGTTAGTTTTGCAGTGCTAGCAGAGAAATCATGAGAGAGGCTACAGAAGGTGAAGATTGAAGTGCTAAGATCTGCTAGGCCTGTGCCGAGTGCAGTAGTAATTCCTAACCCTACAAGTAAGGGGATCAGTGGAATGACCTGCTTGTGTCATGTCGGGACCACAAGGAGAACAGGGAGGCTTTTACCTCTGTTGGCAAACTGAATTTTGGGAGTAAGGAAAACTAGGGTACAAGTGCCTGTCCAGTTGGTAGGAAGGCAGATGTAAGAAGAAGAACCACAGAGGAAAAAATGTCCATGGCTTAGACAGAACTGGAAGTATAAACTGAAAAGGTGAGAAAGTATTCTGAGGGGGCTGGGGCTTTGGACCCAAATGCCAAGGGAACCAGCAAAAGCTGTGGCTGTTAAAGGTTGTAGCAGGGTTTGATAGGGTAACTGTGGAGGGAGAGCTTTCGTTTTCATGGTGTATGAGGTAGTATGTGATATCTATAACCACTCACTTTTACTAACAAAGCTAGGTACCAGCAGGCAGGTAGAGGGGTCTGGAGGAGAGTCTGATGAACAAGGGGAGAGCAGCCAAGGAGGGAGTGAGAGACAGGGTAAATGCCTACCTAGGCAAAACTTGAAGTTTATTTGCCAATCTTGTGTACGGGAAAATTTGCGGGCCTGATGTATAGCAAAAGGAAGGAGTCTGAGAAAGCCCTGAGGAGTAGTAGAGTGACAGATAGAACATTGAGATGTGATTGTTTTGAGGATGGACTTTCATGATGGAAAAAAGTGGTTCTAAAAGATGAGCCAGGGGCTTGTAGTCTATGTGAAAAATGTTACGGAAAGACGAGAGGATAGAGTGAGCTTGTGAGGCAGGGAGGAGAAACTTCCCACAGTGTAAGAACCATTTACCTTGTATAGGAAGTGACTGGTAAAGTGAGTTTTCAGAGGAAGAATAGGTAGGGAAGATAGATGAGAAGAAACAATACTGGCTTGTGGGGGGGGAGATACTGGAGTGTACACTGCTTCTTTGGCTGTTTTGTTGCCTAAGACATTTCCTTGGGCAATAGAATCTGATGGTTTTTGGTGTCCTCTGCAGTGGATAACTCTGGCCTTGGCTAGGAGGAGAGCAGCCTTAAGGAGGGCGTTTATTAAGGGGGCATTGATAATAGAGGATCCCTGTGTGGTGAGAAAACCTCTTTCTGCCCATATGGCAGCATGGTGGTATAGGATGTAGAAGGCATATTTAGAGTCAGTATAGATATTTACATGTAGTCCTTTGGCAAGAGTAAGAGCACGGGTTAAGGCAATCAGTTCAGCTTGCTGAGAAGTGGGTGGAAGAGGACAGTGTGGCTGCCTCGATAATAGATGAGTGGGATACAACAGCATAGCCAGCTTTGGCCAGTGCCAACTGACTGGGCTTGGAGGAACTACCATCAATAAACTATGTGCGGTCTGGGTCTGGAATAGAAAAAAGAGAAATACGGGGAAATGGGGAGGATGCTATATGGATTAGGGAGATACAGCCATGGGGTTCAGGTATTGCGATGAATATTAAGTGGGGGGCTACATTGAAGTCAGGTCCAAGAGCAGTGGTTACCGTGGGGCTTTCAATAAAGAGTGCATAAAGCTGGAAAAGGTGAGGGGCTGAAATTAAGTGTGTGAGGTGTGAAAAGGAAACTAAACTTTGGAGGTTGTGAGAGCTATAGAGGGTAAGTGGGGGCATAGCCTGTGATTCTGAGGGATTCTAAGAGTATCAGGATGGCAGCTTTCGTCGCACGTAGGCATGCGGGGCCAGCCTAGGACTGTGAGGTTAAGTTGTTGGGATAAAAAGGCTACAGGCCATGGGACTGGCTCCTGTGTAAGAATTCTGATGGCACAGTCTTTTATTTCTGCTATGTAGAAAGAGAAGGATTGAGAGGAGTTGGGGAGTGCTAAAGTAGGAGCAGTGCTAAGGCCTTTTTTAGAGAAGGGAAGGAAGAATGGGGGGAAGGATTTTTGGTCTATGGGGTTAGATAGGGTGTTTTTTTTTTTTTGTAAGTTTATAAAGTGGTTTGATTAGAAGGGCAAAACCTGGTATCCAGAGGTGAAAGTATTATACAACGCCTAGGAAGGAGAGAAACTGCTGTTTAGTTGATGGAGTTGGGGTTTGGGAAATTAACTGGATACAGCTGGCAGGGAAAGCACGTGTATGCTGGCAAAGGATTATAACAGAATAGTGAGTTGTGGAAGGGGATATGGAAGATAGGAGGGTATAGGGGTTTGGCACTGCAGGATGGATGGGAAGTACAGTATGATTGATGAGGCAGGCGGAGGTCTTGGACTAGTCTGTAGAACTTGCCTGGTTTTTGGACAGGTAGGATAGCGGAATTGTGAGGAGAGTTTGTAGGAATTAAAGGCCATGTTGTAATAGATGGGTGATAACAGGCCTTTTAAAACCTGTTGTGGGATGGGGTACTGGCACTGGGCAGGATAACGGTGGTTAGGTATTAAGGGGATGATGAGGGGGTGAGTGACTTGTAGCAGGGCTGGCGAGGTGGTGTCCTGCACCTTAGGGTTAAGATAGGGGAACATTAAGAGGAGTTATTGAGGGAGGTATGGGTTCAGGGAGGAGGGTGGCAATGAGGTGTGGCTGTAGCCCAGGAATAGTTAAGGAGGCAGACAATTTTGTTAGGATATCTTTGCCTAATGGGGGAACTGGACAAGTGGGGATGATAAGATGATTAGGAAAGAATATGGAAAGGAGTGCTGGCCTAACTGACACCAAACTTAGGGAGTTTTGAGAGGCCTGGAGGCCTTGCTGTCAATTCCCACAACAGTTATGGAGGCCAAGGAGACAGTTCCTTGAAAAGGAGGTAGCTTGGAGTGGTACCCCACGTGTTGATTAAGAAGAGGATGGACTTGCCCTCCACCGTAAGGAGTTATCCGAAGCTTGGCATTGGTGATAGGAGGGTCATAAGGAGGTGGGTTGTGAGCAGAGGAGGAGGAGGGAGGTTTGGGGGGGGGGTGGGTGTTTAGGGCCTGGATTAGGGTCTGGTTCAGACAGATAGGGAGGAGCAAGGTCGGGAGTGTTGATGGACAAGGAGGATTCTGGGTCACTGGCAGAGGCAGGAGGGGCAGACAGAAGGGAGAGCAGGAAAATTTGGGATGGGTTACATTGAAAGCATAGATTAGGGAGGGATTAGAGTGTAAAAAAAAAAAAATAACTAGACGTCAGGAACCTTAGACCATTTGCCCATATGTTGACAAAAATTGTTTAGGTCTCACAGAATAGATAGGTTGAAAGTGCCGTTTTCTGGCCGTTTGGAACCATTGTCTAATTTTGTTGAGGCCAGGCCATGTTACAGAAAAAAAGTTAGACATTTAGATTTCAGATTGGGCGACAGTTGAAGAGGTTTTTAGGCTTTGTTAGGATGCAGGCTAGAGGCGAAGACAGAGGAATAGAGGGCAGAATATTGCCCCTGGCAAAGGAGATAAGTTTTAAGGAGTAGAATAGAGATGAGGAGGAGTAAGCAGCTACCAGGGTTTCAGTAGGCGTCCCTGACTGAGTCCTGGACTGTAACGTCGGTGAGTGATCAAGGCAGGCATCCCTGCGATTGAACAGACACCAGGGGGAAGACTATCTTCCCAAGTCTGTGACCGACATCAGAGTCTTTAAGCAAGAGGGAGAGACTTGTCTTCTCTGTCTCCACATGGACAGAGTGTCTTTGTCTCTACTAGAAGAAGGATTTAAAGGAAAAGAGAGAGAAGGAGAGATTTGTCTCCTTCTCTGAAGGAAAAGAGAGAGACTTGTCTCCTCTAAGGAAAAGAAGAAAAAGGGAGAGACTTGTCTCCTCTTAAGGAAAAGAGAGAAAAAGGGACAGAGAGAGACTGCTTACCTGATCTGAAGCTGGCGAAAGAGCTGCCTGGCATGCTAAGTGTGAGCTGCTGGGCTGATCTGATGTGTTGAAGTCTCGGATGGGTCTCTTCCCAGAGGGGGAGTGGGGACTCCTGTCCCCGGGTTTTGGCACCAAATGTTAAAACACGCCCTCTGAATGAAGAGACCCCCAAACAGGCTTTGTGTGACCAACACGGCTGTTAATTCACCCAGATGCGGGCAGACTGAGTCCAAAGAGACTCAGCAGAGGACAGTGGGATAGGAGTTGATTTTATAGGTTTGGGGTAGGCAGTGGAAAGTTACAGAAATTACAGTTTAGGGTGATTTTTGCAAGCTGAGTGAAGGGTCATAGGGTCTGGAGTCATGAGGTTGACCAAGGTCGGTTACAAAGTCCAATTGCCTTGTCAGTTGGGGCGGGAATAAGGAACAATAGAGAATGTCTAAGTTCATTAGTCACCACAGGGGTTGATCATTCTTCCTCTTTCATGGTCTTCCAGTTACTTCAGATTTTCTAATTCCGGGAGGCCATCCAGAGGTGTATGTGCAGGTCATGGGGGTTGCCATGATGTCCATGGTGCCATCAGTCAGCCTAAAAGACCTTACATTGAACACCTACATCAAAAAGTCTGAAAGAGCACAGACAGACAATACAAGGTCACGCCTCAGGGAACTAGAGAAACAAGAACAAAGTCCAAACCCAGCAGAAGAAAGGAAATAACCAAGATCAGAGCAGAACTAAATGAGATTGAAAGAAACAAAATACAAAAGATAAATGAAACAATAGCTGGTTCTTTGAAAAGATAAATAAAATTGATAGATCATTAGGAGATTAACCAAGAAAAGAAGATAAAAATTCAAATAAACTCAATTAGAAACAAAAAGGGAGATATCACAACTGATACCACAGAAATACAATAGATCATTCAAGGTTACTATGAACACCTTTATGCACATAAACTAGAAAACCTAGAGGAGATGGATAAATTCCTGGAAAGATACTACTTTCATAGCTTAAATCAGGAAGAATTAGACACGCTAAACAGACCATTGAGAAGCAACACAATTGAAATGGGAATACAAAAAATTCCAGGACCAGACAGAGGCTACCAGACATTCAAAGAATAATTGGTACCAATCCTATTGAAACTATTAAACATGATAGAGAAAGAGGCAACCCCCCCCCCCCCCCCCCCCCCAAGTCATTCTATGAAGCCAGTATTACCCTAATACCAAAACTGGGAAGGGATATAATCAAAAAAGAAAACTGCAGACCAATATCCCTGAAGAACAAAGATGCTAAAATCCCTAACATAATACTAGCTAACAGAATTCCACAGCAGATCAAAAGATAATTCACCATGATCAAGTAGGTTTCATACCAGGGATGCAGGGATGGTTTAAAATAATTCAAGTCAATAAATGTGACATATCACATAAACAGAATTAAAAACAAAAATCACATAATTATCTAAATAGATGTGGAAAAAGCATTTGACAAAAGCCAGCATCCCTTTATGATTAAAAGTCTCAGCAAAATTGGCATACAGGAGACATCTCAATGTAATAAAAGCCATCTATGACAAACCCACAGCCAACATAACAGGGAAAAGTTGAAAGCATTCCCTCTGAGTACTGGAACAAGACAAAGATGCCAACTTTTACCACTCCTCTTCAACATAGTACTGGAGTTTTAGCCAGAGCAATCAGACTCTCGTCTGAAAGAAAGAAATGTCATCCAAATTTGTAAAAAAAAAAAAAAAAAAAAAGTCAAACCATCACTCTTTGCTGATGGTATGATTGTTTACCCAGAAAACCCTAAACACTCCTCCAGAGAGCTCCTAGACCTGATAAAAGAATTCAGCAGTTTCCAGATACAAAACCAATGTACACAAATAAGTAGCATTTCTTTACCCCAACAGTGACCAAGCTGAGAGTCAAATCGAGATCTCAGGCCCTTTTATAATAGCTGCAAACAAACAAACAAACAAACAAATGAAAACTTAGGAATATAACTAACCAAAGCGGTGAAAGACCTCTACAAGGAAAACTATAACATACTGCTGAAAGAAATCATAGATGACACAAACAGAAACACATCCCATGCTCATGGATAGGTAGAATCAGTATTGTGAAAATAACCATACTGCCAAAAGCATTCTACAAATTCAACACAGTTCCCACCAAAATACCACTATCATTTTTCACAGAATTAGAAAAAAAAATTCTAAAATTCATAGAAAATCAACAAAAAGCCCACATAGACAAAGCAAGATTGAGCAAAAATAACAAATTTGGAGACATCACACTACCTGATTTCAACCTATACTGTAAGGCCATAGTCACCAAAACAGCATAGTACTGGCATAAAAATAGGCAAATAGACAATGGAACAGAATAGAGAACCCAGATATAAACACTAATACTTATAACCAACTGATCTTCGACAAAGCAAACAAAAACAAAATGGGGAAAGGACACCCTTTTCAACAAATGGTGCTGGGATAATTGGCTAGCCACATAGAGGAGAAGGAAACTGCATCCTCATCTCTCACCTTATACAAAAATCAGCTCAAGATGGATCAAGGACTCAAATATAAGACCTGAAACTATTAAAATTCTAGAAGATAACATTGGAAAAATCCTTCTAGACATTGGCTTAGGCAGGGATTTCATGACCAAGAATCCAAAAGCAAATGCGCTAAAAACAAAGATAAGTAACTGGGACATAAACTGAAGAGATTTTGCACAGCAAAAGGAGCAGTCAGCAGAGTAAACAGACAACTCACAGAGTGGGAAATCTTCACAATCTATACATCTGATGAAGGACTAATATCCTGAATCTACAATGAAGTCAAACAAATTTAGCAAGAGAAAAAAATTCTATCAAAAAGTAGGCTAAGAGCATGAATAGATGATTCACAAAAGAGGATATACAAATGGCCAACAAACATATGAAAAAATACTCAACATCACTAATGATCAGGGAAATGCAAATGAAAACCACAGTGCCATACCACCTTACTCCTGCCAGAATTGCCATAATCAAAAAAATAAAATGAAAGATGTTGGCGTGGCTGTGGTGAACAAGGAACACTTCTACGCTGCTGGTGGGAATGTAAACAAGTTCAACCACTATGGAAAACAGTGTGGAGATTCCTTAAAGAACTAAGTAGAACTACCATTTGATCCAGCAATTCCACTACTGGGTATCTACCCAGAGGAAAAGAAGTCACTATATATAAAAGATAATTGCACATGCATGTTTATAGCTGCACAATTTGTAATTGCAAAAACTTGGAACCAACCCAAATGCCCATCAGTCAACAAGTGGATAAAGAAACTGGTGTATATATACAATGGAATACTACTCAGCCATAAAAAGGAATGAAATTAATGTCATCTGTAGTGACCTAGATGAGATTGGAGACTATTATTCTAAGTGAAGTAACTCAGGAATGGTAAACAAAACATTGTATGTTCTCAGTCATACGTGGGGAGCTAAGCTATGAGGATGCAAAAGCATAAGAGAGACAATGGACTTTGAGAACTTACGGAAAAGGGAGCAAAGTGGGTGAGGAATAAAAGATCACAGACTAGGTGCAGTGTATACTGCTCGAGTAATGGGTACACCAAAATCTCATAAATCACAATCAAAGAACTTACTCATGTAACCAAACACCACTTGTTCCCCAGTAACCTATGGAAATAAAAAATAAGAAGATCAGGCCCAGTTAGCCACCTGGGATTTAGCTTGAAGTATTGGCTCTTTCAGGTTCATGTTTGTTCACAATTTTAACAAACGGACTCACCTATGTTAACTCCTGGTGATAAGAATTTTATTGTAAGAATTTTACAGGATAACTTTGGGGGAGAGGGACTGATGTGGGATTTTAAAAAAACTTTATTCCTATCTACATATGTATGAGAGACATGGTGTGAACATATATTTATAATAGACTGCCTAAAGAATGACTGTAAGACTGTAATTGAATTAATACCTAAAATATTTTAAAACTCCATGGGCGATTACACTAAATAAAATTTTAAAAACCCTCGCTGGTCACTACTGAAAGTTGCTAGGGCACCAATTTATTCTGAAAACAGTAAAATGATAAATATAAAATAATTCATCATTTATTCTGCCTTCCCTGTATGCACTGTATTTGAAGTTAATGAAATGTTAATGAAGGAGATTGCCTTATAGAAGAATTTCATTTATGCAGAAGAACTTAGAAAATCACAAATAATTGGATCCAACATAATGTTCTACACTGAGGGTAGAACATTGTTGGATGGATCAGACTGACAACACCTGAACTTACTGATCAGTCAGTCTCAGCATCACTGGAAATATGAGAGGGTTCACTATATTCTCTTTATTTTTGTGATATTGGAAAATTTTCGATTTTTTTTTTTTTTTTTTTTTTTTTTTTTAATATGGGCGGGGCGGGGGGTGGGTTCATAAGTTTTAAAAAGAAAAATATACTTTGAAAAAATTTTAACTATAAATAGAATTATGCTCCATATATTGCTTTGCACTTTTATCTGCTGAATTAGTTTTTGTAGATTCAATGTAGCTTGACTTACTGACTTCTGGACTTTCATATAGGGCAGTTTTGCTGAGAATCTTTATTTATAAAGACTGGTTGTGGGTATAAGGAAGTCAAAAGATAAGGCAGGGACAGGTGAGCATGATTCTTCCCAGAGAGATTTGCAGAGTCCACTCTGGCAGAAACCTCTTGAATCCTAAGGAGTAAAAAGGAATATTTATATGAGCAATGTGAGGGGAAAGAAACAGTATTTGAAGTTACTGTTTTGAGAGGAGGAAGGGATTCACATGATGCTGTTGGGTGCATGTAACCTTGGGAGCAGCTGTGGAAGGAGTAGGGAGGGGGCTGCTTCCTGACTTTGGGTCTGAGGCCCTTCCTCAATATCACCAGCTGTTTAATTAGCCAATTAGGCTAAACCCCTTTTCCTGGGTTCCATCTCCAACCTTAGGAGTTCTTTCCAGAAGGTTCAGTCTTTAGGTCAGGGATCTGATATCCCAGAAGGTATAAATGTGGTCAAACACAAAAGGTGAGGCAGTATATGGAAATATGAAGAGGCAGCTCTGCTGGGAGAAGTTCTGACATGGGAAGAGCAGCCTCGTATGTGTGGAAAAGAGCATGAACCTTGGAGTCAGACATGGGTTTGAATGGTGGTCCTCATAATAGCTGTGTGTCTTTGGGCAAACCATCTAATCTCTCTGTGCTCCTGTTTCACTCTGTAAAATGCTGACAATAAAAAATGCTCTCCATGGCTGTGACGGGGCTCCATGACACTGTAAGCAAAGCCCATGACAGTGTCTGGCACTCCCTAGATACCTTACAAATGTCAGTCTCCGTTTCCGTCTAAGAGCAGGGCCGTAGCTAGTATCAGAAACAGTGTTGTTACAGAGATGGGTGCCTGAGTTGAAAGTCAAGGATCGTGGTTTGGTCACTGAGAGAATGGGTTGTATAGACTGAAAGCTGGTTTCGAAGGAGACTGAGTCCAGGGCAGGGGTTCTCAGAGCTGAGGATACTGCTTTAGGGGAGGTAATATTTCTCACCCTCTTCTATAATTGCTGGATCAGTGCGTCTGTCTTGGTCTGGAAGCTCCTGGAAGATCGGAGCCTGTGTGTCTCTTGCTCACCATGATATCCAACCATGGCTTAATAAACATCTGTTACACAAGCGAAGTAGTGTTCATGGAACAAATTCTAGCAAATACAAATCAGAACAAAGAAAAAAATGTCCCTAACCTAATCATCTATGACTAACATTACGGATTTTTATCCTTTCAGTTCTTTCTGTGTGTAAAAGTATACACTTACCATTTACAAATCTGAGGTCATACTGTTTTATAATTTGTTTCTGTGAAAATATATTGTGAGCATTTTTCCAAATTGTATATACTTTTCTATGACATTGTTTTAATGAGTGCATGATATTTTTGCATATTCATGCCACACTTTATTATGCATTCCTTATTGTTAGACATTTACGTAGCTTATGCAATATTGTGCTGACATAAATAGCATTGCAATAAACATCCTTGTAGCTAAATCCTTGACCAAATAACTGATTAGCTTCACCTCCTTGAAACTGATTTTTTTCTGTATTTTGAGATAATTGTAGATTGAAATGCAGTTGTAAGAATGAATACAGAGATCTCTCATACCTTTCACCCAGTTTCCCCGAATGGTAAGATAACATATCACACATCTGTAGAACTATATCATAACCAGACAGTTGATACTGATACAAATTTTCAATACTTGTTTTAAGTTTTTCAGTTTGCCTTGGCAAGGCAGATGTTTTAGATACACTATTGGGAAGTTCTAATTATGCATGTTCAGGCATGTTTCTTCTTTATCAACCTTCCCTTCCTGTCTTTCTCCTTTCTCAACTGAGCTCTGCCATAATAGTTATCCTGCCCTGATGGCAGTATTTTCAGCTGTCTTTGTACAGGTGCATGAGTTCTAGATTTTCAGAATTGTAAGCACTAATGTTCTCCAGAGCCCCTGTGAAATAAAGAGACTGTTTCTTCTGTCATAAAATTGTGGCCATCTGTTGGTTTCTATCCTTTAATATCTATACAGGTAACACCTAGGGCATCAGAGCCTGCAAGCATAATTGATACAGTCTGCTGCTGATCAGATTCACTAATTAAAGGTGTGAGCCAGCCTGTATGGTTACATTTCCTTTGTTCTTATTTCAGATTCTATATTGCCACATTTTATGAATATATGAAAGTCTATGAAATAGTAATAATATTTCACCTTATGAACAAATAAAGTAATGTAAACTTTAAATAAAAATATCAAGAATTGTGTAATTTTAAGGCTAAAATGGCAGTTTGAGTGAAATGGCAGCTATGTTCACCTTTTGCTTCATAGGGGCCCCACTTCAGTGCTGTAGATGGACAATCCCACCATGCTTTGTCAGAACAGGAACTTCTGCAAATAATGTTGGTTACTATTGTGTTTTTGTCTGAAATTCATTGCTAGTATAATTGGCTCTCTTTGTAATTAGAAAACGATGTCATACACGTATTCATTAACTGGTGGTACTGATGCTGGCTGTAGTTCTGAAAATGTGCCTGAAAACCAACAACTGAAAAGGGAGGTAGATGGATAAAATGCTGTTGAGACAAATATGAGTCACAGTACACTATATTGTTAATTTCAGAGAAAGCAGTTTATGAAATATTACAGATAACACTGAGAAAATAAAAGACTGCATTATCGCAAAATACGCTACAGTGATGGTAGATTTATGTGCCAGCATTCTCACGCTTTGTATTTATTTCAATGAGAAAATTAGTCATGAATTATGCAAGTTTTGATTTATGCAAGGTCTTCATTAATTTATCCCTAACATAAAATGTATCCCTCTATACTAGATTTACTCTACACTCTGTGCACAGTTCAACCAGTATGTACATTTAAGATGAGTTTGAAACTTCTGAGTCCTAGTGGAATTGAATTTCTTTTTCAATTTTATAATTTATGAATGAGATTTTTAAGTCAATTGCTTGAAATTTATGAAGACATTTCTCAAAGTGACAGTCATTAATTAAGAACTCACACTTATTGATAATTTGCTCTATATGTGTCAGTGCTTTACGTATTCTACTTTAATTTGGTCCCTACAACAGTCTTGGGGCTATCAGCTTACTGAATTTGTGAAAGAGCCAAAATTCAGATATCTGTCTGGCTCCAGAATCCATGATTTGTCTGGGAGCCCATAGACTCCTGGGAAGGCAGTAGATGGGACACAGAGGTTCAATAGCCTCCAAATGATAAACTTTTGTGGCATGTATATGCATTTTTCTGGGCTGAAGACCCAGGGCTTACGTCAGATATCCATGACGTTTGTTGACCCTGGCTCCATCCCTTCCTGTGTAATGCACTCCAGAACCACGTAAAATGAGGCCTGAATGACCCACGGAGTCCTCTCTAACTCTAACTGCATATCAACCATTGCAGTCAGCATTGATGTCTATGGAAAAACATTAGAGCACACAGCAACTGTGGAATCAGGGTTACTCTCTCTGCCTGATGTTTTCTCTTGACAAGTTGGAGGGTGGGGCAGAGTCTATCATCTGCAGGGGGAAAATCTTGATGACCTTCTCAATGCTTTTGCTCCCTCAGTTTCTAAGGGGTCCTAGCCCTGTCCTCAGCATAGTGTTGGACATCCATTCAAATGCAGAAGACTACTCAAACAAGTCCATCTCATTTTCTATTGCTCTCCATTTGTTTCTTTCTGGTGGCCACTTCTCGGACACTGTGTTGGCTTAAAATAATTATGTTCCTGTCTCATCTCTCCCTTCAAAGTGGTGGCCTGTTTGTTTATCTTTAGATCCTCAGAATGCTCAGGATCATGTGGAACAGGGACAATAACACATAAGTGTCGGATTCCTGGAGGCCTTTCTCTGGGGGTCCTGAATTCTCACAAGGCCTCTTTGCCTGCTGCTGTGACTCCTGAGCCTTTGTGGTGTGGACGTGGTAATGGGAGGGAGGTCAACTTCAACTCTCTGTGCAGAAAAAGGAAACAGCCAATAGGCTGGAAGAAAGGAGAATGGAGTGAAGAAATGAGACAGCAAGGAGGGCAAGGAGATGGGGGCCTCTCTGACAAGGGGACTTTGGGGAGAGAAGGCAAAGATGGTCATGGAATATTGTTCTGTGAGTCTTGTGCACCCTCCTTACCCCCAGCTCCCGACTGCAATCTAGTTTTGAGAATCATGTTGGTCTTCAAGCCTTTTGGGATCTGGCTTCCTGTTACATGTAAATGTGTAGCCAGGCTCATCCTGGTGGGACCATGCAGATTGAAGTTAACTACACATAGTTTCTAAGAAAAGAGGAAATACTATATGATAGAACTATTGAGCAAATTGATCAAGTTGAGTTTTATTAAATGTTTGCATTTTTTAAATTAAAAAATTTAAACTATAGAACCGAGTCTTTCGTAAAATTTAAACAACGAAGTACGTAAAATGAAAAGTAAAACTTCCCCTCTGCTTCAGCCTCCTTTCTTCTTTTCCTATGCCAGGTAATTCCTGAGAATAATTTGAATTTGCTCATCAAATCTTTTTGTATAGTGTTTGTCTTTCTGCGGACAAAGCCTCACAGAATTTTGAGAAGGAAAAAAATCTCTTCTTGAGGAATATGAAGTCTGAATAGTGACAGCCATAGAATTTCTTCACCCTGTTTCATCAGAAAAAGTAATTGCTTCTTCTATCACACTCTTGAGACCACTGGAATCTCCCTTGCAGGAAACCATCTTTGTGAGTAGATCCAGAGTTCAGAGATCTGACCTCAGCATGGCACATAGGAAATCCCTTAAGTCTTCGTTGCCCTCTCCTGACCACACAGAAATTGCCTTTTCCCACTGCCATTCATTTGGTTTAGCTATGGCTGCTCCTGCAGCTGTTTTTCTTCTTTCTTCTCTTTTTCGTTTGACAGTGTCCTCTCAGTCAAAACGTCTTAGCCATGCTTTTCTTTGCTAAGCTCCCCAAGGCCATGTCAAATAGAGTGCCAGGAACATCTGAAATAAAAACAGCATCCGTCACAGTATTGATGCTGGCTGTAAATCAGTGCATTGGCCAGGTTTACAAACCATGGCTGATGCTCATCAGGGGCTGACAACATGCTGGGATGCAGAATTTCTGACCGAATGGCACTATGTGCATTGCTAGCACAGCCTCTGCAGCTTTTCTGCAGGCGTGCATTTGGCCTGTTGGGATCTTGTCTGATTTTGACTCACCGTCTACACCCTATGTTTTTGCTGTAAGTTCTTGAACCTCTGTGTCCTCCAGGGGTGCTTTTATTCTGCCCTCCCTGCCTCCTACTCATTTTGCCCCTATAACTCTTTCTGATCTTTCAGGTCCTAGCTCAGTGTAATTTCCTCAGCTATCCCACATCATGCTACGCTGCTTTTCCCACCCTCCTCCCCTCGTGCCCATTTTGTACTTCATCTAACACTCTTCACACTTACAATTTCTTGGCCAATGTCTCTTTTCCCTGCTAGGTGGCAACCTTCATGACAGCTGGGACTGTGTCTCTCACTATCAGTGCTATATCCTCAGCATCTTTTCCAGAACTTGATACAGAGGAGATGCTCAGTAAATAGGCTGTCAAATAATGGAATGAAGCAAGAGCAGGGTTTCCAATTTACTTAATTGAAAGCATTTGATGAAGCTTCGTTAAAATACAAATTCTTGGCCTCCTCCATTCTGGAAATTCTGATGTAGCAAATCTGAGATAGCATTTCAGAAATGTGCGTTTTTAACAAGAGTCACTTGTGATTCTTATGCTCCGGTTACCTCCTGAGGACTGTGTTGGAGACCCCTGAGGGGCAACAGAGAGAGGAGAAGGGAAGGAGCATTGGCCTAGATGTTTGAATATCTGCCACTAACTAACCTGTGAGCTCTGGGCCATGGAACTTCAAACTTCTCAGTCTTTATCTTCTTATCTGTAAACCTAGAGATGTGACTGAACAATCTATGAAGTTCTTTCCAGCTCTGATAGTCTCTAAAACTTTCGTCGGACCGCTCAGAAACCATATCAATATAAGTCCTTTCCCTTCCCTACTTTCTTTTCTTGCAGGCCTAAGCAATGGGCTTGTGAGAGTGAAGTGTGACTGGTAGAAAAGCACGCAGATAAGAAAGGTCTGGTAGCTTACGTTATCCACTAAATCATGGTAGAATCATTGCCTTGGGAGGAAGGAGGATGATAATGCCTTACTTACTTTGGTCTATTACGGATACATTTTAAGTTGGTTCTCATGATCCCTGCTTCTTGGTGTTCATGTCCTTGTATTATTCCCTCTTTTTGAATGTGGGTGGGACCCATGACTTTCTTCTAACCAAGAGAATTTGCAAATATGAGATGTCACCCATATAATTACATTAACTAAGATTATGTCTAGTTATCAGACTGGCTCTAGAATCTTTTTCTATTGCTGATTTTGAAGAAGCAAACTGCAAAATATTCTATAGCCACAAACAATTAATGCTGTGAACAGGCTGAGGAAGCTTAGAAGTGAACTCTTCCCCAGTCAAGCCTCTGCTGAGAACCTGGCTCTTCCTGACACGTTGATTACAGCCTTGTGAGATTCTAAGTAGAAAATTCATCTAAGCTACATCTGAATTTCTGACCCAGTGAGACAGTGTGTTGTTTTAAGCACTAAGTTTGTAGTTTGTTATGCAGCATAGAAACAAATAGCAATTGATGCAACAATACTGTACAACAAACTATCTTCAGATTCAGTGACATCCAGTAAGCATTTATTCTCATGTTGATGAGTCTGCAGGTGAACTGTGGTGTGACTAATTTAAGCTGGCCTCAGTGAGGTTAGCTCCTGGCTGTAGGTCGTGGTCAGGTATGGTCCAGATATGTTGGTCCTGGGGCCCAGGCTGAAGGTTAGCAGGTTCTTCTCATAGTAGCTCACTGGCACTCCTGAACCAAGCCAAAATGTACATGTACATCAAAGGTCTATGCTTGTACCATATTTGCTAACATTTCATTGGCCCAAATCAGTCACATGGCTAAGCCTAACATCAATGGAAAAATGCATATTTTCTGATCGATAATCAAAAATATCAAAATCAAATGACTTAATTTTGTTTAAAGTGCCCTCATGTATACCAGCTCATTCTGTTCTCCCTAAAACCTTATGAAGGCAGAAGAACTTTTTTTCTTTGATTTTCAGGTGAGGAAAGAAGGGCTATGAGAAGTTAGGTGAGTTTCTCAGTATCCAATGTCTGGTTTTTGGCAGAGTTGGGACAATAACAAAAGTCTTTAACTCTGTTCAGTGCTCTTCCCATGACACAGGATTTCGCAGATGTAGTTGATTTGTGGTAACAGTGAATAACAACACGATTTTGAGTGTTTTAAAAAGCAATGCAAGTATTTTAAACCATTCTGAATTGCTTCATTTCCATGAATGTCCTGCTCCCTCATCCTGAGCCTTTGCAATGGCCACTCCTGTCTTTAATGGGTTTCCCTGACCCTTCCCAACCCACAATGCCCTGCACCCCAACAACCCTTGCTTATGTTCAACTTTCAGATTTAGCTTAAACTTCCACTCTTTCAGGAAGCCCTCCTTGACTTGTGCTATTTTCATCTTCCCATGTTGTACTTGCATTTCTCTCAATTGTAGCAATAGACTCACTGCTCACAGTTCACTGTCTTCCTGCTGGACCATGAGCACTCTGGAGGCAGGGGCTAAGCTGTGCCCCCGCCACCACCATGCCACTTAACATTTAGGACTAGTAGGCACCTACCAAGTGTTTGCTTACTGAATGACTAATTCATGCTTTCTGTTTGTGGTCTCATAAGCCACAAATGCTGCTATTTATCTGTGGTGACACCCTGCTTTAATGCTTTTATACCATTGTTTGACTTACCTTGAATAATCCTTTGCTTGGCTTTGTTCCTCCCAGTTATCACATAAAATCTAGATGATTCTTAGGAGCTAATGTGGCCAACTAGTAATTTTCAAATAACTTGCAAAGTCTCTTGGACAAAGAATAATAGGGTGTTCAGTGCTGGGTGTGGCATAAAAGCTTAGCTAACCAAGTCCCATTATTTTTTGGCAAGAACCATGGCCATAGCCTGTGAAAGCCCTTGAAGGTCAGGCTCAGAAATTTAGACTCTAATCTGAGGTCAGTGGGGGAGTCATTATCATTTTATAAGGATATTGATACAATGAAATGAGTGTTTTAGATACATGTAAATGGATGAGAAAGGGAGAATGAGGTGTATCTGTGAGAAGCTGCTGTCCTGCTAAGAAATCTTGGTGGCTTAGACCAGAGTAGTAGTGGTAGGAAAGGAAGAGATGATAGATTCAAGAGTTAATAAAACACACTTATTAAAGCTTGGAGACTCTGTGAATACGGCTGTGAAGCCCCTGCTTGCCTGAAGCATTTTGGATTTTATGAAAAAATAAGTTGAGAAGCCCAGTTCAGAAATCTGTGACCTAAGAACAACTGTCATGTATAATGCAAATAGAATGACCTTTGGAGTCAGTGACTAAGTTGTTGTGTCTACTTGGACAAGTTATTTAACCTTGCTGAGTTTCAGAATGCATAATGAGGAAATCGAAGCTTCCATCAAAATCAAATGAAATATATATGTAAATAGGATCAATGGGTGGTAACCACATTAAACTTTCAGAAATATTCCCCACTCTGCTCTACAAACACACACACACACACCCCACACACACACACACCCCTTGTTTGTATTTATTAAAAGTTCACACATTCTTTATGTATCAGCTGCCATCTCTTCCCTGACTTCAGCTCCCACCTGAAGTGGTTTGTATCTGAATATCTGTAGCATTATTTTATTTTGTTTTATTTTTTTGAGACAGAGCCTTGCTCTGTCGGCCAGGCTGGAGTGCAGTGGTGCCATCTCGGGTCACTGCAACCTCCGTCTCCTGGACTCAAGCAATTCTCCTGCCTCAGCCTCTTGAGTCACTGGGACTACAGGCACCCACCACCTCACCCAGCTAATTTTTTTAGTAGAGACAGGATTTCACCATGTTAGCCAGGCTGGTCTTGAACTCCTGACCTCAGGTAATCTGCCTGCCTCGGCCTCCCAAAGTGCTGGGATTACAGGTGACTGTAGCATTATTATCTGTACCTTGCATGTAGTTTCTTTCTTCCTTTTTTTTTTTTTCCTTCAGGAACATACAGAGTTTATCCTTCTCTGCACATCCAGTATTATTGGTCCAAGTGAGACCACTCTCATGCTGTATTCCTTTTTATTCCTCTACTCCCCATACCCTTGCCTCCACCCACCTGGACAGCCATCCTAGTGTTTAATTTTCTATCCTTTTGTTCGTTCATATGTATTCTTGCAAAATGTCTATTGTTCTGTGAAAATATGTTGTTAATTTGCATAAATGAAACTGTATTCTATGCCTCATTCTGTTTCTTTCCTTTTTTTCAGAACTGTATTTTAAAACTCCATTCATGTTGCCATGGTGTGCATCTAATCTGTTCCATTTGACAGATGCTTACTATTCTATGCTGGGCATCCCTCACATTTTACCTATTCATTTTTCTATTGGCAGACTCCAAGGTGGCTCCAATTCCTCCTTTCACAAATGCTGCAATGAACATCCTTAGCATGTCCCCTTATGGCAATGGCTCTCAGTTGGGGGTGATTTTGCACCCCCAGGAACAGTGGGCAATGTTGGGAGGCATGTTTGTTGGTCACAATTGGAGGAGGTCGCTCCTGGCATCTAGTAGGCAGAGTCCAAGGGTGCTGTGGACCATCCTGCCGTGCACAGGACAGCCTTTCTACAACAAAGAATTACTTGTCCCCAAATGTCAGTAGTGCTGAGGCTGAGAAACTCTGCCTTACAGCCACGCATGAGGATTTGTTGGGACAGATTCTCAAGTAGGCTCGCTGAGTCACAGTGCATGTGTATACTTGATTTGAGTAAGTTAATAGCAGACTGCTGTCCAGTGAGGCTGCACCAGCCCATGCTCCCATCACGGTTCACAAGCCTCTGATACCCCCACATCCTACTAAGGTTTGAGTTACCCAGCTTTTTAATTTTTGCTGTGTAGTATGTATAAAATAAGATTTACTGTTTTAGTTTATATTTCTCTGATTATTAAAGAGTTGGCTGAGGTATGGTAACTTGTTGGGAGGCTAAAATACACAATTGAAAAGCTTGAAGTCTGCCAGTTTGCCTCATAAAAATTTTGACCAATTATTGGCCTCTTTGAGCATAAGTTTGCTTGTCTACAAAATCTGGAATAAAAATAGTAACTTCCTTGCCGGGCGCTGTGGCTCACACCTGTAATCCCAGCTCTTAGGGAGGCAGAGGCGGGAGGATAGCTTGAGCCCAGGAGTTCGAGACCTGCCTGGGCAATATAGCGAGACCCCTGTCTCCACAAAAAGGAAAAAACAAAAAGACAAAAAAAAAAAAAAGTAACTTCCTAAGATACTATCCTTATAGTATCTTAAAATAAAATGAATGAAATAATAAAGCTCCATTTGGCACATAGTAGGCACTAAACTGAAATGCTATTATGATATACTTTTCTTACTAATTTATATACCTCCCAGTGCTTGGCGCATAAAAGTGCTTAATGCAGTGTTCTGAGTAAAGAACTAATGTCGGGAGGGAGAAGGAAAAAAAGGTACTCTCTAACCTAGCCCACCTTAGAGCTAATAGTTTATTGCTTCCACAGATGCTGTAAATCTCAGGGCAGCCAAATTCAAGGCTGTGAGAGACAACTTCATTCCTCTCATTTTCTGTTGAGAAACAGTCACAAAGACAAAAGAGCTTGCATCTTAAGGGCACTTTCTATTTTATTAAATGCCTAACAAGTTCCAGGCATTTTATATACAAATATGTCATTCAATCCTCACGACTGTCCTACAAGGTAGATATTTTTATCCCCGTTTCACCAGAAACCACGTATGACATGCTTAAGCTACCTCGCCTCATAAGTAGTGACAGATTTGAACTTGGTACTTCTGACTCCACTTGGCTATGTTCCTTCTGGCTCTGAACTTAAGTCTGCTCTCAGAGAATATGTAATTTATATATGCCAGGGATTATACCACAGAGAACATGGCTGGGGAGTCCAATATCTCAAGTTGTTTCATTTGCAAGTTTATCAGATGTGTCTGACTATGTGCTGGGGAAAGAACTCCTAGGAAACTTATACCCTGAAGCTGGTGCATGAGAATCTGTGTATGCTGTGATATGAATGTCTCTAGTGTCTTTACACAAACAAAACACAAAAACAATGTGTATATCAGAGGCAGTGTTGTAATTCCGCTGTGGTTTTGTGCAGCTATGCAAATGATCTCTGAGCTTGGTCTTGAATCATCCCAGATTCAATGCAAATGCCATGAGCAGTTCAAAAATAGATATGAATATTGTACATGGTTTGTATTTCCAATCTTTGAGTTCCCTTCTTCATAATTGGGTTTACAAAACACTTTTATAATTCTGGTAGTCTGATGAAAATACTGTTTGCCTGATCTCCATAAAAATTGACTTCAAGAAAGGTTAATTCTGGGTTTATAAAAGACTAAATCTTTTCCTTAACAAGCTTATTTCCTGCCTGACAAATATAATGAGCTAATTAATAAACATGAGCTCAATTTTGGCCACTCTTCTTGAAGTCAGACAGTCAGAGTTTTACTTGGAGAGTTACAAAAGAATGAGGGAGGGCTTCATTATTGTATGCTAAGTGGAGTCACCTTCCTTTGTACCAGGTTCTTTGTAACGTTCCTCTCATTTAAAGGCCAGAGCTCAGATCTGACACCTGGTAAGTTGAGAACTCGGCAACAATACCAAACAGAAAAAAGGATGCTTAATTACTTTCTTGCACTTGTCAGTTCCACAAGGAAGGCAGGCCCCAAGATGATGACACATGCTCCCTGAAAATGGTGTCTTTGTGCTTCTCTTTGATGGCTATAAAATGCACTGACACGTTTCACTACAAATTACTTCTTAAACCATTAACCATAGCCCAATAAAGAGACATTTTGATAGAATAAAATGACAGAGGTTATTTTTGGATAATGAAGAAACATGAGTTGATGTAAAAATACAGTTTAAGTGACATAACATGTCTGCTTCAACATATAACATCTGTAAGGCAGTTTCCTTCTCAGAATGGAATGGACTCAGCATTTTTGAATCTTTTGTGATGTGACCTACGATGAATTTGGTTTTAGCACAGGATTTTTTTTTTTTTTTTTTTTTTTTTTGAGACAGAGTCTCAGTCCGTCACCAAGCACCAGGCTGGAGTGCAGTGGCGCGACCTCGGCTCACTGCAACCTCCGCCTCCCGGGTTCAACCAATTCTCCTGCCTCAGCCTCCCGAGTAACTGGGACTACAGGCGCACACCACCATGCCCAGCTAATTTTTTTGTATTTTTAGTAGAGACAGGATTTTTTTTTTTTTGAAAGATCCTAGCAATAGGGTGACTGAAGATATTGAAAATGATGTGATAGTAGAAACTTTCACCACTTCAGAGCTGTCAAGGACAGTAGGACTTGAACGTTGAAAGCTTTGGATTAACATTTTAAGGCTTCTCAGTAAGGTTCTCGGTGGCGGATCTGTTTGGGATTGGTTGGGCTGTCTGAGCACCCAAAGCCAACATTTTGGCAACTGTTCTGCAGAGAACATGGCCCCTCTAAGGTGTGCAAAGCCTCAGGCAAATGTATTTTGCTGGACCCTTGAATAGAGAAACAATTAGATTTATAATACAGGACAAAATTCTTGGGCTCATGTGTGATAAAGTGATTTGTCAAGGAAGTTTTAGAATTCTGGATAGAGGGGAGGTACTGGCTTCTGTATTGGCTTATTGTCCAATTGGTGCTGGTGACGGTCCTGTGTCCAGGTACCATCCTCTCTTGTTCATGGCCGGAAACCATCTCTTTGCGTTCTTTATTGTGAAACGTGCTCTTCCTGGCTAATTTTCTCTCTTACACAACCAGGAAAAGATAGTGGTGCTGTAATTGTGCGTGCTGCTATGACTTTTTGCAGTCTATCTGTATTGAAGTTACCATCAGCAGAAAGGATAGAGGAGGGCCTGAGGGCAGAGGGAAAGAAGGCAAGGCCAGGAGGCATGACATAGGTTGGTTGTGTCTGTGTTGATGGGGTAAGGGAGGATGTGAATAGAAAGGGCTCAGTGACTTTGAAGAGCAATTATATTGAAAATCCTTGAAGGAGATAGACACAGGTACACCTGAAGGATTGTATGGCACATAATGCAGGGTCTGCAAGGATGGGGACAGAGGACGGGTGAGAGCGGGTGGTCACCATCCTTAGCAGAAGGAGTTGTATTGGGTAGAAGGCCCCTGCTACCACCCTCATTGTACTGGGGTGTTTAGACTGGAGGCGGCACCTTAGTCCAAACACAGATGGACAAGAGCTGAAGAACTCTTCTGAAGTTGTGGCTCCAGCTAACAGAACTGCAGCGACCCATCATAAGTGATGTGTCCAACATGAATGAGAGACACTCCAAATGTCAGCATTATCCTTGAGCCAATACTCCACTGACCAGATCCCTGTCTGAACTAGAGCTTCCCCAAGACAACCCAAATGCCAGAGCCCATTGAAGCATCTGGGAACTCCTTGTGAGGGTTGGGAATAAGTGGCTCAGAATGACTCTGAAGAGGAGGAGTGGGGGACTGGGGCTCGGGTGGTTCAAATGAAGAGGATGGTGCTGCTGGTCCTACTATGTCCCAGGCAGCAGGGGAGGGCACTTCTACTGACCAGTACCCATGCAGAACCTGGCCTAGACCTGCATGCTTCTCCAAGACAGCACTCCTCAAAGCATGGAGGAACCCTGAAGCCCAGGTCTAAGGTATTATGGTGGAGGGAGCACATAGCTGCAAAGAGACTGAGCATTGTGTGTGTCAGGAAAACCTCGGAAAGATAGGGGCAGGACTGGGTGGCCTTTCAGTCTGAATCCCCTTTTCCCCACAGGCTGCGCTGCCAAGCTCCAGCCTGCCTTGATACTGGCATTGTTACCCCAGGAACAGTGCTTCTACTATGCTCCAGCTTTGCAATATCTGCTTTTGGCTTTTTGCTTATAGGTGGTTAAGTCTAAAAAAAAATGTTTTTGCTTTCCCATATTCATGCGTTCTTATTTTCGTAATTGCACCTCCATTTGCCTTTTAATAGCCAGCTGTCTTCTCTCTCAGTCCACATTGTTAGAGCTGGGTTCAGCAAACTTGATCTTTAAAGGGCTAGATAGTAGTTTCAGCTTTGTGGATTGTGTGGCTTCTGTTGTAACAGCTCCATGCTGCCATTGGCGGGTGGAAGCAGCCACGGATAATGCACAGATGATCAGGTACAGCTGTGTTTCAGTAAAACTGTTTTCAGAAATAGTCCCGATTTGGTACTTTGGTCACAGTTTGCTGACCCCTGCCTTAGAATCTAGACTCTCAATGCAGTAGCTTTCAAACTTACTGAATATGAGTCATAGGAAATACATATTTTACTTCACCACCTAGTATATACACACATATAATTGAAATAAAGTTTTCATGAAATTCTACTTATTTTTCTTCTTTTGATGTACTCTAATCTGTTCCACTTCTATTTCTATGCTATGTTTTTATTCTATTCCATTCTATATTAGTCCATTCTTGCATTGCTATGAAGAACTACATGAGAACTAGATAATTTATGAAGAAAAGAGGTTTAATTGCCTCAGTTCTGCAGGCTGACAGGAAACATGGCTGGGAAGCCTTGGGAAACTTAAAATCATGGTGGAAGGTGAAGAAAAGGCACATATTACATGGCAGGAGCAGGAGGAAGAAAGCACGAATGGGAAGGTGCTACATGCTTTTAAACAATCAGATCCCATGAGAACTCACTATTATGAGAACAGCAAGGGGGAAGTCTGCCCCTGTGATCCAGTCACTTCCTACCAGGCCCCTCCTCCAACACTGGGGATTACAATTTGACATGAGATTTGGGTGGAACACAAATCCAAACCATACCGTGTTCTGTTTTGTCTCATCTTAAAAACATGCTGGTCCTGACTTACTGATTTGATTTCATGACCCACTAACGGTTGTAACCAACAGTCTGAAAATGAGTGCTGTATTGGAGCTTGGAGCTGACCCCACTGTATGGGCCAGGAGTGGGCACTTGGCAGTCAGCACATTATATTTCTGTCTACTGTAGGACTCCTCTCCCATTTGGTCAACTAGGTATTCTGAATTTGCTTCTCTAGGGAAGGAAAAATCTACTGAACTGCTAAGAGAAAAGAGCCCATTCTTGGCTTTTGACATACACTGTAACTTAATGTAGATTTTGGAGACGAGACCAGACCAGGTATATGTTTCAAAGGGCCCAGTGCAAAATGAAATTGCAAAGGCTCCTGTTAAAAATTGAAGAATTTCAAGATGGCAGCAGCAAAGTGTTAAACCAAGCACAGGGCCCTTCTCAGTTCTAGGTGCTCTGTGACTGCACAGGCTGCCCACACAGAAAGGTAGCCTTGCTTGGAGACAATGCAATGAGTTAGATGAAAATTCTTTTCCAAGCTTGGAGGAATGAGTTAATGGAGAAGGTGTGGAATGAAACGGGGAGGAAGAGTCTGGGCATGGATTGATGCGTGGATCAGGGTTAATTCAAGTCTCTGGATCCCTCCCAGGTTTCTCTTGAGCCATCCACTAAGTGGAGGCCAGGTCAGTGCTTTAACATGTGGTCTCCTCTTGAGTGAACACTATACTTTGCCTGAATGGCTGAACTGGGCTTGTTGCTTTACCTATTAGTATCAGGTCCAGTCACTTTTGGCCATCTAGTGAAGGAGGGGCCTGCATATGCTGAAGGCTTGGCTTTATCACCACTTGTCAGTAACAGCCCCTTCACAGTTCCAGGATACAGGAGGTGCCCTGGTCAGTAGGAGGAGTGGCTCCTGTGTTTGGAAGGGTGGGGCTTGTGTTCGTCTGCTAGGGCTGTTATAACAAAGTACCACAGTCTGTGCGGCTTAAACAAAAGAAGTTTATTCTCTCAAAGTTCTGGAGCCTAGAAGTCTGAAATCGAGGTGTTGGCGGGTTGGTTCCTTCTGAGGGCTGTGAGGGCGACTCTGTTCCAGACCTCGTTCCTAGCTTCTGATCTGTTGCTGGTAATCCTGGGTATTCCTTGGCTTCTGCCTCATCATCCTGATCTCTGCCTTCGCCTTCCCATAGTGTTCTCCCTATGTGCATGTCTGTATCCACATTTACCTTTTTTTTATGAAGGCGCTAGTCATATTGGATTAGGGACCCATCCTACTCCAGTATGACCTCATTTTAACCAATTACACCTGTGATTATTTCCAGATAATATCACATTCTGAGGTCCTGAAAGTTAGCAGATTAATTTTGGGGGAACACAATTCAACCCATACAGAGTTGAAAGAAACCAGCTGGTCATCTTTCACCTGAGAAGCCGCAGTGGTAAACATCTTCGTAACACTTAGAACTGTAACTCCAAGGGGAGCTGTGGCTATTGGTTACCTGCCAACAGTTACTTGCAATCCCCTCCTCCCTTCCTTACTTCCCATTAGAGAGACTGGGAAAGCCAAATATTCCCCAGTATCTCAACCTCCCTTGTAGTTAGGGGTGGCTGTCTGACCTATTTCTGGCTAATGAGATTTAAGGGGAAGTCAGTTGGTGGTCTCTGGGAAACATTTTCTTAGCAAGTAAAAATCAGAGGTCAGTGGGAGAGAGTTTTTTCTGCTCTTGGAATGCTGCTGTATGAGATGGTAACGCTGCTCCAGTTTTTCTGCCACCATGAAAGAAAAGTCAGTAGAATCACAGAGCCTCACTCCCAGCACTGTGACCTCCATGAGTCCCTGGACCAAATCAGGAAAGCTGTTCTCTGCACAGCAGGGTATCAGAAATGTTTAAATATCTGTATTGTTTAAGACATTGTTGGCTAGGTGTTGCTACTCACAGCCAAGAGTATGCCAGCTGATACAGATGTTCTGCAATATGGGAAAATACGGTTAAATAGATTAGGGAAATAGTGAATGTGATAATTTACCTGATAGTGTTATGGTACATAAAAGAAAATCAAAGGCTTTAGGAAGCTCTTTTAACCTCAGTGTTTCTCAAATATTTTTAACTGTGAAGACTTCTTTTTCTCTCCTTCTCCTCCTCCTTCCCCTCCTGTCCTCCTTATCTCGCTGTCTCTCCCCACCCCTTTCCCTTTATCTCCATGTCTCCATATGACATCTATTGATGTAACCACTATTGTTTTTAGTATAACATCTCTTGATAGAAGTCATTTTGAAAACTGCTAAAGGCATGGTATCAGATATGTTCAAGTTCTTTCCTGAAGCCGAGCTTCTGACTTTTTACTGATGCCCATACCCTCTTTGTAAATTAGTACCTTCAGCACAGCTGTCTTCTAACAACAAGCACCTCACTAGTTCCCATTCCCTGTGCCAGGGGGAAACAGGGCCGTACATCTTGGCCCATAGCTTTGGAAAGATGGCTGACTTCGCCGAAAGTCTCCTCGTGCTCGGGAGTGGCCTCCCTGGGCGAAGCACTGATCTCTCACCAGCTCCTCCACCACCTCTCTGTGTTTCTCTCAGAGAAAAGTCAAAAAATGTGGGAGCCAGAGGCTGTGCTTAAACTGTCAGCTCCAGAAGAGCCATCATCTCCCTGGAGCTAGCAGAGACTAAATTCGGGGAGAATGTATGTCCTCCCTTTCCGGGAGATGGAGTGGAGCAGATGGCCTATTAGCCAGAAAGGAGTTTCATTCGCATGAGCTAAACAAACTACAAAGAAGCAGCTCTGCTTACAACTACTTGCAGCTTCCAGGGGGTACTTACTCACTTGTATATGGAAAGAACAATTGCGTGCCTTATGCATCGTGATCCCTGGGTTGGTAAGGTGGAAAGCAAAAGGCAGTTTGCACTGTTTTATATTTGTATTATATTCCGTGTTTATAAAGTTATTTTCATCTGCTCCATGGGAGCATTCTCTTTGCCATCCCCTCATCACAGGAAAGATAGCTTACCTTTCTTCATAAGCCCAGCAAGATTAGCATTTGCATCTTGTGATTTGCTTAGTGCATTGAGGGGGTACTTTCACAAGGTCAAACATTTGAATAACTCCAATATGAAGTTCACACACCTAGCACAATGAGACTGCATTGAGTAATGCACCGTTACTCTAGATTTGGAATTAGACCAGCAGGGTGCGGATGCTGAGCTGCTAACATGAGATGTTTCGGAAGCGGCTAGGCTTTTCTAAACCTGTGTCCTTGCCTGTTTAGAAGGAAAGGCAATATCTGTCCTGTGCAATCTATAGGATTGTTGTGAAGGTTCCATTAAGAAGTCTGAGCTCCTTGTCTTGTTTATTCTTCAGCATCAAGCGTGGTCTCTGGCATGTAAGAAAAATTCAACAAATGAAAGTTGAATGAAAGGATGAATTAATGAGTAATGGTTATTTTTTTCTCACTATACTTTTAAATTTTATTCCTAGCATATACAGAAGTTTGTAATTACAGATTTAGCTGTTTGATTTGTGAAGTTATTTGTTAATATTTTGGATTAATATTTTATCTAATATTTTGATAACTACTTAACTCAAAAATGGCATACAGTAAAGTAACAGTAATGATAATGCTATTTTTTCTTTTAACACTAATTATCTGAAATCTATATAATTAAAATATATGCTGAAAGACTGATGTCCCCCACCATGTTTCAGTTAGATGTTTGTCATACTATAGACCCAGAATGATTCATGCCTTCTTTCCTGTCATATCACACTGTTTTCCATGCACTGTCAAGTATGTAAAGAAGCTCTCTTGAGGTTCGGAGGATAATGGTGATAACAGAGTAACTGTGAGGAGACATGACTTAATACTTTTGGGTGATCGTGGGAATGAAGGAGGGGGCAATATTTCTTTTTGATATGAAGGTAGAAGTTCTGACAGTGTGGCGATTCCTCAAGGATCTAAAATTCCATTTGACCCAGCAATCCCATTACTGGGTATATACCCAAAGGATTATAAATCATTCTATTATAAAGACACATGCACATGTATGTTCATTGTGGCACTGTTTACAATAGCAAAGACCTGGAACCAACCCAAATGCCCATCAATAACAGACTGGACAAGGAGAATGTGGCACATAGACACCATGGAATACTATGCAGCCATAAAAAACAATGAGTTCGTGTCCTTTGTAGGGATATGGATGAATCTGGAAACCATCATTTTCAGCAGACTTACACAACAACAGAAAATCAAACACCACATGTTCTGACTCATAGGTGGGTGTTGAACAATGAGAACACATGGACACAGTGCAGGGAGCATCACACACTGGGGTCTTTTGGTGGGGGGGGGCTAAGGGAGGGACAGCAGGAGATGGGGGAGGATGGGGAGGGATAACATGGGGAGAAATGCCAGATACAGGTGACTGGGGGATGGAGGCAGCAAACCACATTTCCATGTAAGTACCTATGCAACAACCCTGCATGATCTGCACATGTACCCCAGAACCTAAAGTACAATAAAAATAAATAAATAAAAATATTTTCTGAGCACCTACCATGCCAGGCACTGCGCTAGGTGCTGGGTGCTGGGGAGAGAAGTGTGAATAATAAAGACATTCTTGCCTCTATAGTGCATGGAGTCTGGTGGGAGGATAAATAGCAAGCAAATATTGGCACAAAAAGGTATACATATAAATTACGATAAAAAGCTAAGAAGGATATCTAAACAGTACAATGAGAAATTATAACTGGGAGAGAGATTTAGACTAGGGGACAGAGAGGGTTTCTGCGAGAGAGTGGAATAAGCTGAGACCTAAGCTGACACCTAAAGGGTGAATAGACATGGCCAGGTGAAGAGGAGGGAGAGGACAATTGCAGGAAGGGGGAACTGCAAAGACCCTGAGGTGGCCTGGGAGCAGGCCTGCAGCCTGGAGAGAGAGCAGATGACAGTGGTAGAGGTGAGTCTGGAGAGGTGGGCAGGACCAGGTGGTGTGGAGCTTTGTAGGCAAAACGAAAGATGTGACGTTTTATCTTAACTATAATGAAAAGCTATTGAATGGTTTACAACAAAGAGTAAGATTTACATTTTTCAAGATCAGTGTTGCTCAATGTGTGAAGAATAAATTGAAGTCAAGTAAGAATGACCAATTAAGAGTCAATTTCTATAATTAAGTGCTAATTTGAATGAAGAAGTGGAGGTGTTATGTTTTGAATGAGAGAAGTGGAGGTGGAGAAAATGAAGGAATTCAAAATGTATGTTGGATGAAGCATTTCCATGACTGGTTGAGGAACTGGGCATTTTGGGGTTGAAGGAGATGCTTCACGCTTGAGCAATTGGCTGGGTGGAGGAGCTGTTTGCTGAAATGGGGACCATTGAAGGAGAAGCAGAATTTGATGGGAAGATTTGGAATTATGAACTCAGGATATCCTTTCTTTAATATTTAGAAACTTATCAGGATTGTTTTTCTGATTCAACTTTCCATATTTTCTAAGCAGCTGCAGAATATATTTATTGAGGAGGGAAATGAAATTTACATTTGTAATCCTCATGTTTTGATTTTTAAAAACAAACTTGTCATTGGCTATGTTATGTTCCTTGGTAGCTATCATGCAGATCTTGAGATAGATAGAATATATTAACTGCCACACATTCATTTTGTGGAGCTGTGTCAAGAGAAGTGTGGAAAAATTGGTTGCACTTTATAATAAAAGCAAGTCTACTTGGCATTGTGTGACAGAGATGTTGGTTAGATTTCTCGGATTGTAGGATATAAAGAGCAATTAGAGTAGAAATCTCTATTTACCTCTCTAGAGTAGAAGGGAGATCATTAACAGTCATTTATATTAGAAACTTTTTCACAGTGGGAGGAAAGTTTGAAGGCAGATTAAGTGTGCAACCCTGCCAGTTTTTTCAGGTCTCTGTTGAGATTTCACCAGTCTTTCTATATTTGGCAGCATTAGGCAATACCAATGGGCCCCATTCATAGAGGGATGTGATGCTTATTCCTCAGCCTTTAAAGAGGCTATAAGACACTTTCAAATTTCACTAATGTGTTTATTTTGAAACAGGATGGTTTATTTTAATTTCTAGGCCTATAGGCCAATGCTTATTTACTTGGTAGGGATAAAATATATACTCCTATATTTCACAGAACATTTCAAAACGTTTATTTGAATGAAAATCATCTAACTCTACAGTTGGAGTGGAGTGATGGATTCAAAGGATGTCTTAAAGAGAATCATGTAGCTTAACTTATGTACTAGTCAGCGTTCTCTAGAAAGACAGAACTAATCGGATAGATGTATATATAAAGGGGAGTTTATTAGAGAGCATCGACTCACACGATACTGAGATCCCACAATAGGCCATCTGCAGCCTGAGAAGTAAGGAAGCCAGTCTAGTTCCAGAAGCTGAAGAACTTGGGGGCCCGATGTTGGGAGCAGGAGCATCTAGCATGGGAGAAAGATGTAGGCTGGGAGGCTAAGCCAGTTTAATAATTTCACGTTCTGCCTGCTTTTATTCTGGCTGCGCTGGCAGCTGATTAGATGGTGCCCACCCAGATTGAGGGTGGCTCTGCCTTTCCTGGTCTGCCGACTCAAATGTTCATTTCCTTTGGCAACAACCTTACAGACACACCCAGGAATAATACTTGGATCCTTTAATCCAATCAAGTTGACACTCCATATTAACCATCACAACTTATTTGCTCTAATTGGTAATCTGTATCAAATGACATCAAAACACATTGCTAATCATACGTTGAAGTGCTAAAATTGGACACCAGTCACCAACAGGTCCACAATCAGCATACTTTGGATCATTTGGCAGGTGTATACCAGGTTACCTGTTTATGGATTGTACATCAAAATACTTCAGTAAAAAATGTCAAGTTTATGATCTATTCTTCACTTGCTGTTTATGAAATGCAAAAGTTAAGTCACTGTTAAAAATATTTCTTTAACTTAATATCTAGTGGGAACATGCTGAGAATGTCATGCACATTTAAAATAAATTATTTAACATGAAAATCCATCTGTGTTACTGGTTACATAAAAAAAAAGCTTTGCCTAGTTCCTTGGCTATTAGAGATAAAGCTTCATTTTCCACGTCAAACTTAATATTCACAAAATACGGTGTGTATACTTACTACCTTTTTTATGAAGGATACCAGGTCCTCAGTTGTCTTTGAAACCCTCCTCCATGGAATTGAGAAATTTCAGATACGTAAAAGGCCACTTAGGAAATAGTAAGGTTGGACCGAGGAGACGACAGTGTAGTTGTGGGACATAGGCCAAGGTAAAAAATAGTTTTACAATTAACCAGTTTTTCACTGAGAGTAAGCACAGGTCATTCTATTTGGAAATGACAAACACTACTCATTTTAGTATTGTTACCTAGGTGTACTCATTTCCTTGAGCTGCTTTTACAAAGTACCACAAACTGGGTACTTTCAGAATACAGAAATGTATTCTCTCACATTTCTGGAGTCCAAAAGTCATAATCAAGGCAGGTTTGATTTCTTCCTGAAAATTCTGAAATATGAGATTCCTTTCTTGACTTCTTAGGCTTCTGATGGCTACAGGTGTTCCTTGACTTGAGGCAGCATCCCTGCAATTTCTGCCTCCGCCTTCATGTGGATTCTCCTGTGTTTCTCCTCTTCTCCCCCTTTATCACTCTCTTTTTTTTTTTTTAACAAAACACTTACCATTGAGTTTAGAGATCATGTGATTAATCCAAGATGATCACATATTGAGACCTTCTTTTAATTACATCTAGAAAGATTATTTTTCCAAATACGATCACATTAATAGCTAAGAGGGAGTTCAGACTTGGAGATATTCGACCCGCTACAATTAATTAGGAACACTTTTAAATGTTAGTTTTCTGTTTTTGATAATTATACTATGGTTGTCAAAGATGCTGATATTAGAAAAGCTGTATGTATTAGTTTCACAACTTATTGGAAAGTCTAAAATAATAGTAATATTACTTCAAAATAAAGTTTTCAAAAAGGAAAGCAAGCTCCTTAAATAAGGCTTTCTAAACTTACTGAATTCAAATTTCCATGGGAGAGGATGAGGAAATTTAACATTAATAAGTTCTCCAGATGATCATTATATGGAATCAGAAATTATAATTCTCCTCTTAAAGGAATGCAAAATGAAATAAGTCTTTTCTTGCCCACTGTTGGATAAAGGATAATTGTGGGTCACAGTTCAGTATATGGCTATTACATGTGAAAGTCTGGGTGTTGCTCCTGCTGGTTTGCATGGTGGCCATGGGTTCCAAAAGATTGTCCACGGCTAGCATTTTAACATTGCAGTGCATTTGAGTTGAACAACTCCTTTGTAAACTTCCATCATTTTTGCAGTACTGAAATCCACTCCACAATTTCTTGTATAATGACTTTTGTTTACTTCATCTTATGTCATGGTCATTGATTGTATCTGAGATGGGTTTTCAAACATTACAAGAGAGAAGTGTAATTTTGCTTCATTGTAGTTGCCGAAGGATAATTTTCGTTTAAATGCTTTACATTGCAGCCTGTCTGATACGTAGTCCTTTAACAATCTGATTCACTAATTATTGTGATATTGCTTCTGCAGATTTGCTATTTGGAAAGTGAAAAAACTAGCTGTTTTGTGGACTTGGCATCAATACATTATTGATGCTTTCATTTGGATAACTAAATTTCTTTGTGTCAGTTGACTGGTGGTTATGGTGCCTATAAGCCAAGCTTCAACTTACTCTAAAGGTATGCACCATCTAAGTCCCTTACTGTAACTTGTCACAAAAGCCTATCTGAAGAACAGATAGCACAAGGGGTGACACACTTGCTCATGTCACTCAGTGAGGCCCTCCCAAAATCCTGGAGGAGGCCACCAAGGGGAAGAATCTCTGCATCTGCATGGACTGATGTGATAGCCAAATTGCCATCATTGTGACAAGGAAAGTAAATAAATATTAATAAGCTTCCAGTACCACATCAAGGAATAATGTGAAAGGAAGGAATACAACAATTTTGCCTTTTGGGGATGTGTGGATGTATTTTCCCTTAGAGTATAGGTTTAGTTTGGAGCCAGCATCTAGCAAGTGAGGAAATACATGGGGCTAGAATAGTAAAGAAGAAGGGAGTCTAGCAGACAAAGGAGAGAGGGGGAGAGAAGTTAGGGCAGAAGAGAGCAGAAAAGAGGGGAATCCTCCCAAATCTGCCAGGATATTCTTACTGGTCATACTGAGGTAAACTCAAGACTTTAAACTGTATTAGTATTTGGCCCCTACCCTTAAATTTCAGCCATAAATGCATTGCTTACTTACATATTTAATCTATTTGATTATTCCTAATATCCCAGCTTCACATATTGTCAGTAGTGAAGTTAGATCCCACGTGTGAAGAAAACCAGAAGCCTTCGTATTGTTCCTGCTAGTACTCAAGCTCTCATCTTTAATCCTGAACTCTAACACAGGTTGTAAGTAACAGAATATTTTACTCACACACAATACACTTATGTTATGCCTTCTTCCCTAAATATCTACGAAGCCTAGAGTTGGCGGCATCAAAGTTGTTTTTTTCCGCATAAGACACAGCCTATGATACTATTAAGATACTTTCTTATCTTATTAAGATAAGACATGTTACAAAGTGATGACAAGTATTCATTTATGATTGAAATTGAATTATGTTAACATTTTGGATATGAATATTGGCTTCTGTAAAAATAATTACTTCCATATTTTGAGTCACCTCAAATAAACTTATTTTTCTATTCCTTCTATAGTACTTCTCTTCCCTTTCTATCACAGCCTTGAGTGTGGTAGTTACTAAATAAATAGTAAACTTTTTTAGTAAAAGTTTTTTACCAAAAAACTTTTCTTAGTTAAAAAAAAAAAAAAAGTGGTAACAAAAGTTTTTCAAACTTTGATCTCCTGCAGAAGAGCATACTTTAAGGGGGGCAGCAAGTAATTTGCCTTTAGATACTCATTCAACTAACACTTACTATGTACTTATTACATTCTAGATATTGTCCTAGTGAATCAAGGATGAATGGGACATAGTCCTTGAGCTCACAGCCAAGTGAGGGAGACAAATATTGGTACAGGGCTGTCGCCAACCAGGGTCCCACTGGTAGGTCTCTAGTCTGTTCAGTTAGTTCCCTCTCTTGACTGCCTAGCAGAGGGATTTCCTGGAGTGTAGGGAAGTTTGATGGGATAAGAACCAAGTAATGTCTGGTGGTAAGGGGGAGAAACCTGTTGTTTAGGCAGCAAGGGTGAATATACTTGCAGAGACGGGCTGAAGAGAAGTGAGGAAGGGAAAGGAGTATTGTCTCTGGTGCTGAAGAGGAATCAGATGGCACAGGCCCAGAGTGCAGGAGATGGGAAGCTCTCCTTGAAGATGAAAGTTGATTGGTCCTAGGCAAGGACTCAGATCTGACATGGCTCCCATCAGTTCAGACTTCAGGGATCCCATCTCTTTCTGCCTCCTCCCTACTTGCTCCTTTTTTCCTAATGCTCCCTGGAGTCTCACCCTTCCCTCCCCTCTGTATTCTACCACATATGTTCTCCTCTATTCTCTTTCATAACAGAACTTATTGGCAAGACATCTTCTATCCCTCATTTCCCCCCCAAAGTTTCTTGAAGTCAGGAAGAAAATCTTGAAACACCCCCAAATAGTGAGGGAATATATATTTTCTTTAATTTTTTTGACTGCAATAAAAGAGTGGAAGAAAACAGAACATTTCCATTTCCATAGGAAAACAGCACATTGTTATTCACACACAAACACACGCACACACACACACACCCCAAAAAAAAATCATGGGATGAAGCCACGTGAGCTTTAGTAGAGGCATATAGAAAAGTCCATGAGAGCAGAGGGAAGAGAGCCAGGGGTGAGCACAGCCTTCCCAGCGGAAGTGATGCCGGAGCTGAGCCTTGAAAGATGTGTGAGATCCCTGGGAGGGAATGCCAGGGCGAAGGGTGTCCAGGAAGCCACAGTGGTAAGAGCTTTGGGCAGGCTGGGGCAGGCTCAGTGGGAGAATGGTGGGCAATAAGGTGGGCAGCTGGGGAAGCACTGGATTGGAGTCAGCTCTGTAAGATTTGCTAATGAGTTGGGCCTTGACCTTCCAGGTGATGGGAAACTATTACCTAAAACTCAGTCACCTCTTCCTATCCTTTCTCTAAATCAGTCTAGACATTAATAGCATTCCTATCCTGCCAACTTGGGCCCACCCCAAGAAATCCAGTGAGAAGCTGTCATTGAGTAAGTGGTCCACAAGTTCAGCAGGAAAGGCCTTGCCTCCTCCTATTCCTCCCAGCCTGTCTAGGTAATCAATACTTACATATCAACAGAGAGCTAAAAGAAAAAAAGGAAGATAAATTACAGATGTTGAGTAAGACGGAGCCTTCAGATTCATGGAGGCCTTAGAGGGAGAAGCAAGGTCTAATCAGCATTTCTTACCATCTTGGCTTTGGCTCAGCTGATGAATGAAAATGCATTGATGGACACAGGTGACACGCCTGCCACTCCTAGAGTGAAGAGCTCTTGGCATGCACTCATGCCCATCCCACACCCATCCACTCACTTTCTAGGAAAACAGAAACAAGGAATTGGCCTCACTTTTTCCTGTGTTTTCTTCTTGCTGCTGTCAAGAAATAAAAGCCTCATTTTAAGGAAGAATTAAGTAATTATCACTTGTTATGTCGTGCTGGTCAAAATAATGAGTTAAAATCCAAAAATAGTTTTTAAGACTAAGTAATCCATTTAGAAGTAAACCATAAAGGTTAAAATTTACCAGGAGATACATATAAACATTCAACTTTTACCCTTTTCAGATATCACCTAGGGGAATACTTGTCCTTTCAGGTCTCACTTTATCTACACAATTTTCATCTTTAAACCACCCTGGAGCCTCTGAGGCTGACCTGGTATATTTACTGTGGTGAAGATTCTGTAAATCTCCTCCACTGATGGGTATAGTCAGCCTTGGTCTGGATGAGTTATTATGTATGTGAGAGTGAAAATCAGCTACTCACTTGAAGGGCAAAGATGTTGGGAGTTACCTCAGGGCATTCTGAAAATGGTTAAGTGTCTGTAATTGTGACTTCAAAAAGGACATTACATCTAATTAAAAGCAGTGGGCATTACTTGGAATTTCATTTATAATTCTGCTTAACATTTCATTTAGAAAGTTTACCTGGACATCTGAGTCTGGGTGAGGTGAGAGATGTCTCTAGATCCTGTATTTTTAAGGGAAAATCCATCTGCTTCCATTTTAGTAACTCCTACACTTTCCCCGGTAGAATTTTCTCAGAACTTTTTCCTCAGAACTTTCCCTCTCCTTGTGTCCATTTCTTCTCCCAGTGGCTGGGGAACAGGTGTTGTTGGTGACAGGGTGGAGACAGATGGGTGGTCAGAGTAATTGCTGTGATTGACGGTGGTAGAATAAGAAGCCTAGGAGCAAACAGAATTGTTGCCGTTGCTTTTCCTTTTCCTCTCCTGCCCACCCCCCATGGCCTTTCCAACAACATTCTTCAAACTGAGTAGCAGACTTGTCTCATAATTTATGTAAATTTAATAATGGTTTTGCGGGCCTGGGGAATCGAAGTTCATAGACTATATACAGTTTTCTTCCTACGTGTTGTAGGATATCGCCCAGAAGGTGTCAGTACAGGCACAATTGTCATTCAGAATTCTACCATCTAAGAATCTTATATGCCTGGGCCTACACTTGAGATTTGCATTCAGGAGTTTTGAGTAGGGAAGCCTGGAAATCTGATTTTTAAGCAGACATTTCAGGTGATTACTTTTAATGGAATGTTTATTCATTATTTATTGCTTATTATTCACTTTATTCAGAAGTCTTCAAGTAGCCACAAAACCAAAATTGAATAATAAACTTCCATATACCCATCACTCAGTTTCAACATCTCAGTACCTTTTCGTTTCATCTATTTCCCCATTAAAATTTTTTCATTATATATTTTAACATGAATCCATATACAGGTTATTTCATGAGTAAATATTTAAATATGTTTAACGGCTTTTTTTGTTTTTGCATAACTGCTGTGGCATGTCACATCGAATGAAATAAATCTGTAGTATCGGTTAATATTCAGTTCATATTCAAATATCTTTGATTATTTCAAAAACGTCTTTCTTTGGTTGATTTGTTTACATCTATCCACCTAAGGACCATACATGGCACTTGGATGCTGTGCCTCTTAAATCTCTGTATTCTATCATTTTCTTTATGGCACTGAAATGTAGAGACCAGACTTTTTCCAACTTTAAAGTGCATGTAAGTTGCCTGTGGAGGTCATTTAAATGTAGATTCTGACTGAGTAGATTTGGGGTAGGGCCTGAGATTCTGCATTTCTAACAAGCTTTCAGCTAATGCTAAAGCTTCTGAGGTTGGGGAGGCAGAGGACCAAATTTTGAGTAGAAAGTTGCTAAGAATGTTTCACATTCTGGATTTGGCTGATTCCATCCCTTGCTGTAGAATTTATTCTTCTAACCCCTATAGCACCCATAAATGAGAGTTAGATGCAGAGGCTTGAGAGGATTGTTTCAATTGTAAAAATTTGACATGGATTTTCTAAATATGTGGAGTTATCTACTTATTGTATCATATAATACATATAATGACCTGTTGTTACAGGAGCAAGAGGTTCATATGCCTGCTGTGCAGTAACAGACTCATTTCGCTGAGACAGCAGGGTTTGTAACAGAGTTTAATGATCGCAGGGCACTGAGCAAGGAGATGGAAAGAGATCCTCAAGTCCATGAATTCTGGGCTGGGATTCTTTAGGGAATTGTGGAGGCTGAGGCTCTGGAAAATTGGGGTCGTTGATTGATAAGGGATAAAATCTTCAGGATGTGGAAACTGCATTATTTGATGAGTCAGCTCCTTGTGGGCCCTTTAGACCAGCTTGTATTGGTAGGGTCCTTCAGATCAGCAGGCAAGTCAGTGGGGTCCTTTCTCCCAGCTGAATCAGTAGTTTTATCAGTATGCAGGAAACTGAATGTTTCATAATGTTTAACTTGTTTTCTATAGAACAATTAAAAGGAACTATAATAACAGGGTCTTGCATGATCTATAACAATAGACAGGAAACAACGGTGAGGGCACAGGTCAGAGAGGAACCGGACTTACTGATTAATGCTGAATGTACTGCAAGCTTGGTTTTTGTTTCTTCCCCCTCATTTCTTCTCTGATAACTTTTATAAAGTTTATAGGGATGGTTTCTTTCTTTTTTTTTTTTTTTTAAAGACGGGGTTTCACCATGTTGGTCAGGCTGGTCTTGAACTCCCGACCTCAGGTGATCCGCCCACCTTGGCCTCCAAAGTGCTTGGATTACAGGCGTGAGCCACCACGCCCGGCAGGGATGGTTTCATTATTTCATTTTTAAAAATTCTAAGATTGGCCAGTGGGTAGAGATGCCAGATGATTCTGATTCCATAATTCCATAAATAATAGTATGAGAAAACTTGTCTTAAGAATAACCTTCTGGTTAAAAATGGTGGTAATAAAAAGTAATGTTCATCAAGTACTTAATATGTGTCAGGCACTATTTTTAAGTATTTAAAGGTATTAAATTACTTAGTTCTGATAGCGACCCTGGGAGATAGATAGTACTATCAGTTTTCTATTTTAAAACCGGAAAACTGAGTCTTAGGTAAGTTACTCATTTGCTCAAGATCACACAGCTAGTAACTGGCAAAGCACAATACTAACCCATGCAGTTTGATTCTATTTAATGCAATTAAAACCAAAAAGCTCTAGGGATGAAGTAACCATCATTTATACCGCCTGGCCTGACCACTTGGCTTATCCATATTCCTCAAACTAGTATCAATTTGTACACCTTCATGCAACCAGATTCTGTCTTTTTCAAAGTAGATTTTAGTAGGTGGGGAGGAGAAAGATGGCAGTAAAGATGGAAGGAAAAAGTATGGAGTAATTAAGGAGGTTAAGAAAGGGAGAGAAAAGGAGAACGCAGTGCTAGGGAAGGTAGGACTTGGTCAGGTCTACCTAATTCAAATCAATTGATTAGCCATGCCCTGACTTTCTGCATAAGTTAGCCAACTGCAGTTAGATGGAATACAGTCCACATAAGAACACCCTCACTTCTGGAAGTGGAGGGCATTTCAAAACCACTCTCATGTTTGATAATTTTCTAGAGGAACTCACAGAACTCACTGAATCCATACTCACAGTCATGGTTATTACAGAGAACCGGTACAGATTAGGATCAGCCAAGGGAAGAGATGCATAGGGCGACGTCCAGGAGTACCAAATGTGACTTTTGGTACTTCTACTCGTCCTTGCCCCATAGAGTCAGGGGCAGTATTCTTCTGGTAGCAATGGGTGACGGTGCACCAGGAGTAGGGAAGCTCACCTGAACCTCAGTGTTTGGGGGTTTTTACTGGGTCTCTATGCTATAATGATTGATTCAGTCATCAAGGCATGATTGACTGCTCAGAGAGGCTGATCTCAGTATTCATTCTCCAGCCTTTCTGGAGGTTGTCTGATAATAACTGATACCAAGCCCCCACCCTAAATCATATTGTTTACTAACTGGTGTGGCCAGCCTCCTCCCGCAACACATTGCTAGGCTATCCAGTGTGAACTAAGGCCAAGGAGAGAAAGACACTCTCGTCAGACATGGCCTTCTAAGGGCTTAGAGACTATATCCCAGAAGCTGAGGACAAAGGCCAGACCTCTTTTTGTACAAGGTCGAATTCTTTACTCCATACCTTCCACTGTAGCAGGAGAAGCCATACTTGTGTACTTGGCTCCACTTGGGGTACCTTAGGGAGCAAGTTCGTTCCTCCCCAGTGGGTGAGAGACCATTCTGGGGCCTACTCCAGAGCCAACCCAACTCATTGGAGAGTAGATGAGCCCTGTTGAGAGAAGGGATTCCTCTTACTTTGCATCTCAATTCTATCAGCACATTGGTCATATGATGTGTAATAAGCATGGGGTGAAATTCCAAATTCTATTTAATAAATTTATTTTCCTCAGAGGCCCCATGAGTTATTAACCCAAGGAAAGCCAATGCTATGCTTGATCTTAGCAAAAGTAATGAAAAGCAACTATAAAGAAATAATTAGGCTTAAGTTGAGGGATTATAAAATAAATGGACGTGTGGAATCTTAATTTCCTTCCCAAACCTTCAGAAAAGTTGAGATGCAGATTTTATAACGGGAATTTAAAAAGAATTCAAGGTCATTTATCTGTTCTTCTTGCTTCGTGGAACTTCATGTAACCGTCTCAGGCAGACAGCAACATCTCCTATTAAACTCTCAGGAGAGTCTGTAGATAGGGTTCCTGGTCACCTCATCAGCGATAACTGCAAAAACATCCATTAACCATAGGCCACTGAGCAAACACTCCATCGCCTGCTGGGATAGTAGCATTCTGGCACCCAGATGGGAAGGTTAATCCCAGACATCTGCCTTTGGCTAGAGGAGGGAGCTTTGATGACTGATCCTTATCACCAGAAACCTTTTCTTACTCATCTGTATGCCCAGTACTCAGCCCAGAGCTTGGTGCAGACAGCAGACATTATTTGTGAGCCTTCCAAAGGAACCCTGAAAATAAGTTTATATGTAAACACTTGCTGTCTCCACATTGGAATCCATTTGGAAAATCATCTTCAACCAGCTTATTTTATTAATTACTGTAACAATCCAGGACTATATAGAGAAAACAAAATGGAAAAAATTAAGATACAACACAGAACCTATCAAGGCATAAAAGTTTTGGAAACAATAGTTGAATTTGTCCTCAAAGTACTTAAGTGCCACAGAAATAACAGTCAATAAAGCAGCTGGTGTGAAGACTGAATAAGATGACTTTATTTATTGTTGAAACATAACCAAGCCACCTATCCAGTGATGTGGCATTGTAGTCTTTTTGGTCTTACTCCCTAAAACTTTTTTCTTAACGGTTTCCTTGAGACGTAATTTACATACCATATAATCTACACATTTAAAGTGTACAATTCTGTGGTTTTCGGTATAGTTACAGATATGGGCAACCATCACCATAAGTTTTGGAACGTGTTCATCATCTCAACGGAAACCCAGTAGTATCATCTCCCTATCTCTTTATCCCTTCACCAGCCCTAAGGAACCACTAAATTATTTTCTGTCTCTACAGTTTCCCTGTTCTGGATATTTTATATGAATGTGATCATATGGTATGTGGTCTTTGTGTTTGGCTCCTTTTACTTAGCACAATGTTTTCAAGGATTACCTGTGTTGTAGCGTGCACTAAATCTTCATTCCTTTTGGTAGTGACATATTCCATTGCATGACTATACCGCATTTTGTTTATCCACTTATCAGTTGATGGATGTTTGGGTTGTTTCTACCTTTTGGCCTTTATGAATAATGTTGCCATAAACATTCATTTACAAGTTTTTTGTGGAAATGAGGTTTTATGTTTCTTAGGTACATACCTAGGAGTAGTAGAACTGATGGGTTACGTGGGCAGTTCTCTGTTTAATTATTTGAGGAACTGCCAGACTGTTTCCCAAAATGGTGACACAGTTTTACATTTCCATCAGCAATGTGTGACAATTCTAATTTCTCCACATCCTGGCCAATAATTGTTATTTTTGATTTTTGTTTTAAAAAATGTTTTATTGTAGCCATTGAAGTGGATGAAGAGTGATCTCTCATTTGTGGTTTTGATTTGCATTTCCCTAATGACTAATGAGATTGAACATCTTTTCATGTGCTTATTGTCCATTTGTATATCTTCCTTGTAAAAATATCTATTTTATTTTTAATATTTAATTTTCTTAAGCCTCATCTAAAAAGTGAGGTTGTAATGACTACTTGCCAATAGGAATAAATGAAATAGTATATACATTTAGCTTGCATTCAGCTCCCAACTGATAATTCTAATTATTTTCATTACATACGACATCTCTTAGCCTCTGTTTCCTTACCTCTATTGTTCTGAAGTTCTTTAATTTTTCTCCCATTATATCACAATTATAATATAAAAGTAATCACTGGTATTTAACATTAAAGAATGTTTTGTGCTAAATCTTAATTAGTAGAATTACTTGATTTCTGCCAGTTATGATCTTGGTATTTGATATTGACCCTCCCTTACCTGAACCATTAATTACAGTGAAACGGACATCCTGGAATTTCATGTGGAGGCACAGTGCGCAAAGCTCAGATTTCATATAGTTTGAGGCTGGTGTTATAAAAACAGTCACTTACATAGCCCTTACTATGTGCCATCCTATAAGCTCGCGCTCTCTCTCGCTCTCTCTCTGTCTCTCTGTCTCCCTTTACAAACACACACACACCACACAAAATGTTTATGGGAATAATAAATAATTACTGAGTACCTACTATGTGCCAGTCCCTGTGCTATATGCTGGTGATTTAATGGTGAGTGAAAAGAACAAGGTTTCCTTCTGCCTTCAGAGCCTACAATGTAGAGGGGAAGTGACATTGTTCACATACTCCACCAATGAGTGTAAATTACACTGAGATAGAAGCTGTGGGGGGAGTGGACATGGTGCCATGCCTATGTATGCTGAAGGGAATTGCTTTTCTGGGGAAGTAATAACTGAGCTGAGAGGTAAAAGAAGTGCCCGATGCCCGATACGGTTTGAGAGGTGAGGTGCCAGAGGGAAGAGCAGGAGCCAATGTCCTTAGCTGGAGGAAACAGTTGTGGTGCAGGGTGGCAGGAGTATAGACAGCAGGAGGGAGAGGGCAATGGATGATGTGGGCAACTGCCCTGTAAGCCTCCTGAGAGATCGTAATCTTTATTCTGAGAGCAATAGAAGAAAGTGATTAAAAGATTGCGATTAGAGGGATAATGTGATGAGTGTTCTGTTATGCTGGCTGTAGTGTGGGAAACAAAGAGGAAGGGCCCTGAGGGACCTGGGGGAGACCAAGATAGCAGAAACTCAAAGAAGCAAGTTGGAGAGGTCCGAATTACTAAAACAGATGACTCTGTGCTGGCATGATTTGCCTTTGCAAGGCTTGGGTATTTGTCTTCCCAGTCATGCTGTGGGCTATTTTCCAGGTGCCAACTAGCATCTGACGAGAAAAATCAATTTCCTAGACATACATGTATATGATGCAGAGATATTAACATGGAAAGACTGAGCCCATCCTGGATGTTACTCTGTTATAAATCATAGAATGCCTGGGATGCAGCTCCCTCTTGTTGCCATTTTATCCCTAGGTGTCCTGCAAGACCTAACTTCACATCCCATTTCCTGCTTGATGTCTTTTTCCACCATTTTGCCCCCTTTGATCTCTCTTTTTCTGGACTCTTACTGGATTTTGTAATCTTTTCCTAGTTTGAGCTTTGCAAGGTCAGTGCTTAGAGTCTTTATTGCAGTTGGGCCACCCGCTGTCCATAGGTGAATATATCTTCTTAGGACGTCATGTATCCAACAGCTGGGCTCTCCATGGGAAGGTTAACAGCAAAAGATAGTAACATTCACTTCTACTAAATAATACTCAAGACTAAAAAGTTGTTAGAATTACTTTTATTAGAATTACTGAACAGACACATTAGCTTACATAGATAGTCATTGCATTTAAATAATCACTACTGCTATTGAGAGGGGCTTGTGTGTGTGTGTGTGTGTGTGTGTGTGTGTGTGTGTGTGTGTGTGTTTTACCTATTTTTTTGTCTGTTCTTAATGCTATAGCCCAAGCATCTAGAAGAGTGCCCAACACATAGTAGTTAATTATGTTTATTGGACGAATGAAGGAATTAACAGCACTTCTTACATATCAAGCACTGTTTTAAGTGTTTAATTGGATAATTTCACATAATCTTCACAGCAACCCTAAGAGCTGACTTTATTATTCCTCTGAAGTACTATAGAAATAAAATGTGAGGCAAGTCTGAAATTTCAAAATTTAGGGCATCCACATTAAGTAAAATGAAACAGGTAAAATTAATTTTATAGTATACTTTATTTAACTAAATCAAAAATATTACTTGAACATGTAATCAACATACAAATTTAATGATACTTTACATTCCTTTTTTTTTGTACTAAGCCTTTGAAACTCAATGTGTATTTCACAATTACAGCACATCTCAGTTCAGAGTAGTTGCATTTCTAGTGCCCTGTAGTCACATGATTACTAGTAGGCTGTTGTATTGACCAGCAGAGCTCTAGCGCTTAGGATAGTTAATGTGACCACAGTCCCAAGGTAGCAAGTTGCAGACCTGGGATTCCAGTCTAGGCCACTTGGCTCTAGAACTCTGGTCTTAATCATCAGGCCTGCTGCCTCCTAATGAGCTACAATTTAAAGCAGATTTAAGAACCACCTAGAGATAATTAGGCCACTTATTTATCTTTAATCATTATCAAGTTGCAGTCAATATAATCTTGTGGCTTTCTGAGACTTGAATAGAAGATATTTTTCCAGTTTCTGCTTAACCTTTTCTTGGAGTTGGCTTCCTCTGGGGTTTGTTGCTTGTTCCAGGAGTTCAGGCCAGTTTCCTGTCAAAGCTTTTTATAAGGAGATGCCGCTAGCATGATTTCTCTCTGTGATAGGTACAAATGGCTTGAAGCTTGCCCACTTTGCTTAGACTGTTTGAAGAAAGGGAAAGCTTGGCCTCATCCTGCCCATTTTTGACGACAAGATTCCTGATGTGTTCTCCTTGGCTTCCTTGTTGTTTCCAATACTTTATGACCAAACTGAACTGGGAAGAAAAGCAGAGTTCCCCTGAGTGCCTTCTCCATCAGAAAGAAGCCTTTTGTATTACTTTGAACTTAAAGTTATATTACTACAGCATTTAAACTGAGTAATTCTTTGTAAACCATTACAACCCCAGATACCATACTTTGTTTTGGAAAAACTGGTTTTTAAAAGGGAGAACCTTATCTTTTTTTGCTATTACAAATTAGTGCTTCTGTTTTGCAGATAAAAGAAATCCTTACCATTTCTACCATTTAGCACATGGTCACTGTTTGGTTTTTTATTGCTGTGAAACAAAATATCCACCAAATTTAGGATCTTAGAACATTCATTTTATTTTATTTCGTGGTTCAGGAATTGTGAAAGGACTGGACTTGGCAATTATCTCTGAATGAATGTGGCATCCCTGGGACAGATCTACAGTCAACTGCTGTATAACAGTGTTTCAGTAACAGACCACCAAGATAGTGATAGCCATCTAGGAAGCTAAGGTTAATTTACTATTGAGAAAAATAGTTAAAAATATAAATATAGGGTAGCATAAGTGTATAGTGTTTATAAGATCTGCAATAGTGTACAGAAATGTCCTAGATCATCACATTTGCTCACCACTCACTCACTGACTCACCCAGAGCACTTCCAGTCCTGTAAGGTCCATTCATGGTAAGTGCCCTATACAATTGTACCATTTTTAATCCTTTTATACTATATTTTTACCATACTTTCATGTTTAGGTACACAAATATTTACCATTGTGTTACAATTGCCTACAAACTCAATACAGTAACATGCTATACAGGCTTGTAGCCTCGGAGCAATAGGCTATACCATATACCATCTAGGTTTGTGGACATACACTCTATGGTGTTTCTACAACAACAAAATTGCCTAACAACACGTTTTTCAGAATGTCCCTGTTAAGTGATACATGACTGTGCTTCCAGGATAGCTTCTTCACCCATATGTCTGGTTCTCAGTACTTTTGCTTTCCACATGTTATCTTACCCTCTAGGGTCTCTCCAGTGTTGCTTGGGCATCACAAAAGGGTGGTTACATGGTTTCATGGTGATCACTGTTCTTACATGGCGACTAACTTCCAAGAGGTAGGAAGCAGAAACGACCAAGCCAGTTAAGGAGCGTACCTAGAAACGGTACAACATCACTTTTGCCATATTCTGTTGATGAAAGCAGGCTCAGAATCTTGACCCAACGAGATCCAAGGGGATGGAGAAATAGATTCTACCTCTTGATGAAGATGTGTCAAGTTGCATTGCATAAGAACTTGTGGGGTGGGAAATACTTTTTGGAAAATGCAACTCACCAAATACATGCCATTTTGGGTGGTGTTCGTTTGTCTCATATCAGCCTATCTTTTCTGCCAGTGAGATAATAAACATCTCTTTAGGCCTTCTTTTCTCTTGCAGTCTCTAGAGGCCAATATCATCATAACAGGCACTAAATACTTATTATTGATTTGCTGATATACCATCCAAAGATAAATTCATAGTTGAAATTTTAGGAAAAAATATAAATACCTATTTGTACTGTATAGGAAAACTGGCTTTAGCCAAATGTTTTATTTATATTGCTCAAATATGTTGTTTTTCCCTTGCTGTACCTACCTTTACCATTCCTTTACACCTTTCTAAATCATCCTTCAAGATTCGTCTTATAATCATCCTCCTCCACAATGTCTTTCAGATTAATGAGGGATGGCAGCTGCTTGTTATATCTGTGTTATATCAGCATTCCCTTTTTGTTTCCACTCTCCAACACCAATTCGCTATGTTACATTCTTTCTGTTGAAATCCCTAGCGTGGTGTCTGTGTTCCTGACTGGACCCTGACTGGTACACTGTCTCTCTTAGTCCATTTTGTGGTGCTCTAACAGAATACCACTGACTGGATAATTTGTAATAAATAGAAATTAATTTGACTCACAGTTCTGGAGCCTGGGAAGTCCAAGAGCATGACACTGGCATCTGGCATGGGACTTTGTGCTGCATCATCCCATGGTGGAAAGTGAAAGGGCAAGAAGGGGTGAGAGTGAGAAAGCAAGACAGGTTCAAATGGACTTTTACAGCAAACCTAAACACAAGATAAATTACCCATTCCTGCAATAACTAACTCCTGAGATAATGACTCTAATCTATTCATGAGGGCTGAGTCCTCATGACCTAATCACCTCTTATTAGGCCCCATCTCCCAACACTTTCGTGCTGGGGATTAAGTCTCCAACACATCAACTTTTGGGACCATATTCAAACCATAGCACTCAATACCACTGATTTAATAATTGTGTACCGCTTTGTGACATGTCCTGTAGAAGACCTGAGCTGTTATTTACATTTTATTACTATCATCTCACATTTTTCGTGCTTTTCCTGTTTGTATTTTAAACTCCTTGAGACAAGAGATTATGTTTTGTTACTTTGTGTTTCACATAACATTTTGCAAGGCATCATGTGTTTATTGTGTGTTCCTGCCTCATAGTAAATAATACCTGTTTGTCAGAGTTTTGAGTGGATTTGGCAATCAGGGATAGCAGATGTGGGGTCCCAAGCCTTTCTGAATGATCAGGGCAAAGGGATTGATTGCTTATAGGGCTGGGTATGTTTTCCTCCTGAACTGCCATTAACTGATGAGCTGATGGTGGATGAGTCATGGTTATAAAATGTTTACTACATGGTTGTTTAGGAGATGACATTCTGTGTGAGCTGGAATACTTTAAACTGATATTTGGAAACATTGTGTTAGTTGAAGTGACTTTTCCTCAAGTTGAGGCAATTCTGGTTGATGGAATCCTAGTGCCATGTTTTATTTGTTCAATTTTGAAAGCACATAATTTTGTCTTGAACACATACCTAGGTTATAAAGACAAAACTTAAGTAAATTAAGTTATTTCAATTCGGCATAGTGGAATGGATGTGAGATAATTTTTGCTTTGATGTTTGTGACACTGTCTCTATATACCCTTGAAGGTTTAAGAAAAAAATCTTTACAGTGCATTTAAAAGTCCTTTTTTTTTTAGGGACAACATCTGTGATTGTTTATGCTTAAGCATTTTATGGTGAAGTAGGAATTACTCTGTTAAACTACATGACTGGTTTTCATCTTCCCCCCAAGCAAACCGAATCTTTCATTTCACAAGAGTTTAATTTCTCCCCATAACATTAACTTCACTGTGTTGAAGAACTTCCACAGCCTAGCCTTTGCACTTCTGCCTAGACTGTCACATGTTTAAAGGAATGGACTGAAAAGGTAAATCTTGCCTTATTCTTGTCCTTGCTTTGCTCACGTGGTTGTGAGTTTGGGTAAAATAATGTATTTATTCAGGTGTCAGAATCTGGATAATGGGATTTTTGTGATATCTTTTACTTTCTTTTTGGTCAAACAAATGTATTGATTAATCTATTACATTTGGTTGCAAGATAGGATCCATTAGAACAAACCTTTCTTCTTTCTTGGTGATGGTTTTTGTCCAAACATATGTGTCATTTGGAGAAGGGTTAAAAACCACAGTAGCCTCAATACTAACGGCAAGCCCAGTCATCTGGAGTGCTTCTCTGCTGAGTATCAAAATAAGTGGTCAAAATTTAAAACTCTCACCTACATGGATTTCCTCTGTATTAAAAGAGTACAAATTTGCAAAATCTACTAAGGAGTGTGTAACAACGCACTGGCCAAAGCGATTAAGAAAAATACGTAAGACGTAAAAAAGTAAGTACAAATTTAATTATCCATTTCTTAAAGTTGGCAGTATTAGGGTTGTGTTTTGTTTGTTTTCAGCTTGTTTTAATTACATTTTAACTGAGGAACTATGTCCATGAAATGAAACGCATTATCAATTGTCATTATCCAGTTTTATGTGGTTGACTACACAACCATTTCAGCACCGTTCCTTTTTGTCATTTTTTTGTGCTTATAAATTATTTGAATGCTTTAATAATGTTTGGTGCTTTCTGATTCTGGGTGTGATTTAAAATAAGTGTAATTTATTAAAAATTTCAGATGCTTGCACAAGTGTTTGAGGATCAGGAATTAGTAGTGTATTCATAAATCAAGGCACTGAGGCAAAATCCCTGAGCTGTTTTAAAGTAAGAAAGGATGCCTTTATAGCTCTCAAAAGTGTTTGAAAATTAAATGTTTGATTTATAATGGCTGTGTACACACAGGGCTCAAATTATTCATGTATCATTTGGAAAATGTAAAATGCTTAATGTTCTGACATTATGTGATAATTGCTATTCTAATATATAGTGTCTACTAAATCTGGGAGCAGGCGAGGATGACATTGATATACAGGAGCACATGCTTTGTGTACAAGTAAATCATTCTTCCATTGAATTAAGGCCAAGGAGCGAGCATTGAGTGGAACTTAAAGTGATATTACAGTATCTGGTGCTGTTATAATCAAGAAATATGTAGCAGTGCTAGTGAAAAATTGGCAGAAATACACAAAAATCCACTAAGGAGAAAATGGTATCAAAAATTTATCAGTGATGCTTTTTGCAAAATTTCCAGGAATCACGGCCATCACTCAGCAGGGTTGCTTTTCAAGGTTGATACAATCTAAATTCTCTTTTTTGTTGGTCTCTCTCTCTCATGACATGCATTAGAGTCATTCCCTTTTTGTGGGTGCTTATTCATTAATGGGTTACAGGCCTGCTGCTATTATTATTCACCTTCTGCAGATACCTGTCCACATTATTTAGACAAAAGGTGAAAGGGTACACTGTATAATAGTGACCAGGGAAATAATTAAGGAAGAACTACAGAATTGGTAATTTTATCTCCCAAATGCTAATGTATGTAAATATGACTCCTGAAGCAGGCATAAAGATGTGAGAAGCCCAACCAAATGCTTGTAGGAACTGGTTGACTAATTTTGAGTCTTTGCTTTAGTTGTAGAAAGAAACAGCAGATCCATTATTTTAGTACAGTTTGGCCTGTATCAGGGCACTCAATTCCTGCCATTGACAATATAGAGCTCAGTACCCAGGGGAAGGAGGAGTGTTCTTGACCTACAGACACACCTCTTTTCTTTTCTGAAAATCAGAAGTAGCGAGACAGGACATTTCAGTTGAGGAAGGTAATATACGAATGTGTTTTGGGGGTGTAGAGGTGAGGGATGGGGGAAGATAAATTAGGCTAGGCACTCCATGTCGATATCGGGATAGTGAATTCATTAAGTATCTTCAAGAGCCAACTGTATGAGGAGTGTCTACTCTATTAATTAGTTATACTAGAGAATGACCAAAGAGCCATGAAAAAAAAATCATGAATTATTTGCTCTTGAGAATCTTACCACCTAGAGGCTGGAGGTTCTGAGGAGTTCCAGAAGTGAGGACACACACGTACACACACACACACACTGTGCACAAGTGTGTGAAATGACCTGCCGGTGTACATTTCTGGGGAAGGTTGCAGCACTACTCACACTCATCTGAATTTCTTCATACTTGTTGTCCCTTATCCGTTGGCACTGGAGTGTTGAAGCCCTGGCATCTTATTGGTCTGAGCCAGTGCTCAAGGGAGACAGACTCCAGATTCCAGCGGAGCTAAGGTTAGTACCAGATACTCTAAAACAGTGGTTCTCAAACATTTTATCACAAGACCCATTTACACTCTTATTGAGGACTTCAAAGAGATTTGGTTAAGAATGTTGTCTTTATCAATATTTACCATGTTTAAAATATTAATTTGTTTAAGAATAACGTCAATAAACTCACTACTTATTAACACAAATAACACATTTTATTATGTTTTTCAAAATAAAGAAAATGGAAGAGTGGCATTGTTTTCCCCCCCCCCCCCTTTTTTTTTTGGACATCTTTTTAGTGTCTGGCTTGATAGAGACAGACAGCTGGATTCCTAGATTTGGTTCTGCATTCAGTCTGTTGTGATCTCAGATATTACATAGGCTCTGGAAAGCTCCACTGTATATTTGTAAAAAAAAAAAAAAAAATGAGTACAAAAAGCAAATCATGTCTTAGTATGAAAATACTTTAGACTTACAGCTCCCTGTGATGAAGACTGGAATCATATTACTTTACCTAATTTCTTTTTTTAATTAAAAATTTTTTTTTATTATACGTTAAGTTCTGGGGTACATGTGCAGAACGTGCAGGTTTGTTACATAGGTGTACACATGCCATGGTGGTTTGCTGCATCCATCACCCCATCGTCTACATTAGATATTTCTCCTAATGCTATCCCTCCCCTAGACCCCCACCCCCTATCCCCGGTGTGTGATGTTCCCCTCCCTGTGCCTATGTGTTAAATTCCCGCTTATGAGTGAGAATATGCGGTGTTTGGTTTTCTGTTATTGTGTTAGTTTGCTGAGAATGATGGTTTCTAGTTTCATCCATGTCCCTGCAAAGGACGTGAACTCATCCTTTTTTATGGCTGCATAGTATTCCATGGTGTGTATGTGCCATATTTTCATCATCCAGTCTCTCATTGATGGGCGTTTAGAATGGTTCCAAGTCTTTGCTATTATAAATAGTGCTGCAATAAACATATGTGTGCATGTGTCTTTATAACAGAATGATTTATACTCCTTTGGGTATATACCCAGTACTGGGATTGCTGGATCAGATGGTATTTCTATTTCTAGATCCTTGAGGAAACGCCACACTGTCTTTCACAATGGTATTCCACCTAATTTCTAAGGAAGAAAGAAGGAGCATTGTCATCTGATAGCTTGGGGAAACTGACAGGCAGTATCACAGATTGGAAGCCATAGTCTAGAATCAGAGCCTTGGTTCTGCCAATTACATACTAGCTGTGTGACCTTGGCAAGTTAGTTAACCTCCTTATGGCTCAGTTTTCCGTCTTTAAAATGGAGATGTTTAAGGCTATAACCACCCTTTAAAAGCCTTTACCTCTGATGGCTGTTGTGAGGCTTAGTGAGATACTGTAGGCAAAGTGTTTGTTTAGCTAATAGTAAGTGCTCAGTAGTGGCTTTTGTTTCCTTGGTTATTATTATGTTAAGGCACCAATCCATTATGAACTTCAGTTTCCCTACTTGGCAAATGAGGCTGGTATGAATGGCTCCTAGCTCTAGCATGCTATGATTTTACTTCAAAGCCTTCCTTTCCCATATTAGAGGTGGAGAGTCTGGGGGAGGTGTATATGATTCTAATGATAAGAAAAGCATTTATTTTTGGTTACATTTAGTAATGCCTCCACCTCCCTCCCCACAATACCCCCTTATAACTCTGTTTAAAACTTTCCAGGGCTTTAAGAATACAACTTGGTATAAAAAATAGTTGTTTCCGTGGGGGGAAAAAATTAAGTTTAGGCTTTTCAATTGGAACCGATATGTATATCAGAGCAAACACAAGTTTAAAAATTTGTTTCCAGGTCTCATAGTGGTTTCAAGTCAAAGTCATAATAGGGTTTATCTCATGTCTAAATTTAATTGAGGGGTAAATAAAACTATGTTAAAAGATTTTGCTGACTCCTCAGTTTAAAGAACTACACAGAATAGGTAATAACCTTTTAATGGAACAGGAAAGTAAGGAGCCCAGATTCATGGAACAGGAGTAGAGGAGAAAAAACTGGCGCTAAAAAGCATGTTGAAAACACAAGTGTTGGGCCTGCAGTTTGATTGAGGACCCGGATCAAAAGAAATCAATACAAATGCTTTGGTTTATTTTTTCCTCCATTTTCACTTAAGTATTAGCCTCTAATACAAGGAAACGCAGGCACAAAGCATATTAGAAAGGAAATAGGACAAATGGTCTCAGAAGTAATAGGAAGGACGACATGTGTTGCATCCTGCTTAGTTTAAATTTGCTAGAGCCTTGCTACAGAGCCATGTGGGAAGGCATGAAGATTTGCATACAGGGACTTCACTGGAGGGGATTCTTTTTCGTTTTATAGACAGAGTCTCACTCTGTTGCCCGGGCTGGAGTACAGTCGTGCAATCTCAGCTCACTGCAACCTCCACATCCTGGGTTCAAGTGATTGCCCTGCCTCAGCCTCCCGAGTAGCAGGGATTATAGGTGCCCAGCACCATGCCCGGCTAATTTTTGAATTTTTAGTAGAGACGGGGTTTCACCATGTTGGCCAGGCTGGTCTTGAACTCTTGATGTCAGGTGATTCACCTGCCTCAGCCTCCCAATGTGCTGGGATTACAGGTATGAGCCACTGTGCCCAGCCTCACTGGAGGGGATTCTTAGGGGAAATATTGAGAATACCACAGATAAGCATGATTCTTTGCCATGGGTTCTCAAGAACAGTATGATAGCAAGACTTGACTTTGGTGTGAAAATGTGCTACAATTCAAGTCACAGAAAGTTGTGTTGATGGCAACAAATTATATGACAGTGGCAAACATAATGGAATAAAACTAAAATTTTACAGTGAGAGATGACTGTCAGATTAGCAATAATATAGCTTATAGACAGAATGGTTTACATGAAATAAAATTATATTGTAATTTTGATACTACTGACACTAGTAGAGTTATGCTTAATGCTGACTTTTCTATCAAAAGCCATCAGATAAAATAATGGAAAGCACAGGATCTTGCCGGCAGAGGCAAGCTCAGATTGAACCAGCAAACTGCTTCTGGCAAAGAGGGATGTGCGTGTGCCCAAAGGAAAAGGATAATGGGTGTAATAAGATATATTAAGAATTCTGTTACTTGTGGTAATCACTGGAAAAATGAATAATATTTCTTATCCTTTTCAAAAAAAGTATAGGTTTGAAGAAGCAGAGTCTGGTTTGGTGCCATTTGCAACCTAAAATAATTATCTATTGACCTTATGTCATATGGAACTAGGATTCATCCACTTGGAATTTGTTTAGTCATCAAAGCAGTTATCTGCCATCTATCCCAGAAGGTATAAGGAAAAGGTCCTAACACGGCAGAGGGGCACAGATTCAACACATGGATTTTTCTTTTTGTGCTGAGCAAATCTTCCTGATTATGGTCTCAAACCGCTCTCCCAAGTTGAAGATTTGACAACTCTGATTGATGCTTATAGAGAGCTGGAAAGTGGTTCTATGGTTCCATGGTACTATGGCAGGTATGTGCTCTGTGGCTATGGATGTCTGGGATTAGGTGTCCAACCAGGGGGCCCATCAAAATGGCAAGGGAAGATGAATAGCAGAAAAGCAGGAACAATATTTCTCTTTGAAGAACTGGCTGAGCCCATCTGTGGGCCAGACAGAATTCTGCTGATGCCATTAGAAGGTGCCTAGCATTGCTCTGGGCGCATAATAGTTATTCACATAACAGTTTGATTGAAGTCCTTAGACAGTACAACTGAGCAGGACACATCCATGTAATATGTTTACCTGATGATTAATTCAGCTGCAAACTGGTTTCTTTTATCTGTTTACATATGAAGGAATCTGCCTCAGAAAGAAAATGACATTTAAATTCTAATACCATCTGTCCTTTGTGATAACTGGCACTTTAGCAAAACTGCTGAAATAGGAAAGATTTTAGGGATGTCTACCCGCTTGACACAGGTGGAAAGAATGAAGAGAGGAGGGTTTCCAGTATCGACTTCAGTATGGGTTTGTGCAAAGAGCTTCACTTCTCTGTCCCTCACTATTAATCTTTGAAAAATAGAGATGCCTCCCTGTGGTAGCAATCACTAATGCTCGACTCACTCATAGTTCTTCTCACCTTTTGGGCTTGTGGGAGGTTTGCAGTTTCCACCCAATTTTGCAGTTTGATGGGACCATGAGACCAGTGTTGGCCAATGAGCCATGGGCAAAAGTAATGTGTGTTACTTCACCGCTAGTGGGAGATCTCCAGGATTCCTCTGCTCATGCGGCTGCAACCAGGAGCATTTGAGATGGTGGATCCTCTGTCTGCACAGGTTCCAGTGGGAGGATATGGAGCAGAGCTCTCTCTTCACCTTCACCTGCACCACCACCAGTGCATCCTGGGCACATAATGTCAGCAAAGAATGACGTTTTGTTTCAAGTCTCTGAAATGTGAAAGACAGTTGACACCATAATTTACTTTACCCTGACTGATAAATGCCTACTGCATGATTCTTCAGTCAGAGGATTATTTCATTTGTTTTAAATTTCTTTCCAACACACACACCTCTGGTTCTTTAGACTTTGGAGTACATGAGTGTCACATCCTGTTGGTTCGATTTGCATATTTTTGGGTCTCTCCCCCTGACGGTTGGACCTCAGTAAAATTGGTGTGAGTTCCACAAATCTTTTTTTCCCCCCTTTATTTTTAAATAGGATTTTTATGCCATTTTGATCCAGGAGGAATGACCTCTCCTCAAGAAATGTTGTAAATCTATATCATACTATAAAGACTCTGGTTATTATTTCTCAGGTTCTGCTAGTCAGACATGTTCAGATATTAGTAAAAGGTTAAAAGCATTTAGGGAAGGTATAAGTGTAATAAATACAGAGTTCACCAGCTCTGTTTCAAACCTACATGAAGCAGAGATAAAGTGAAGACACAGAATATGTCATTAATAGACCCGGCTACTTTTTAAATGAGAATTCTAAAGATTGTAAATCATTTGGAAATTGAAATGATGGCCTGGAAAACAAGTCAAAATTAAGAAATATCAAATGAAAATGAATTTGAAGAAATATAAGTAGAAAGGGTGAGGCAATCCCCTCATAGTTGATCTGGGAGGGAGCTGGGAGAGCAGGAGCCTTGGGGACCTTGGCAGACTGTGTGGGGAAGCTGGGAGCCTGTGCTTAACTCCCCTTGTGGCTTTGGGGCTGCCTAGAACTCTGGGGCTGACTCAACATCTCGATCTGTTCCTGCCACTTGGAAATATTATAGTCTTCTATGGATTAAAAGGAGGTGTTCCACCCTTCTGGAGGTGGATTCTGCTGAGCTCACAGAAGAATTTCCTCCTTTAATTTTTTTTAGAAATATATGTTTGTAGAATTAAAAGATTCTTTGTAAAGATACTGACTTTTATTTTTTCCATCTACCTCCAGCTATCTATTATTTCTCATAGCTACCAGAGAGTGTTTGTAGACTTGTGAAATTTGAATTGTACCAATTCTACAAATTCTGCTTTGGGTGGGATAAGAATCATTTAGGAATTCTTCCGATTGTAGTTTATTGTTCATGACAATAAACAATATTGTCATGGTGGATGACAGCTTAACAACCACTAAACACAGCTGCAGGGACAGAACTGGCAGCTTGATGTCTGTAGGAAGCATAGTCCATCAGAACCTGTGGGGTCTACTTGCTTCAGAATGTGTGTCTAGAGAAGAACTAACTGTTCATAGCAGGGCCACCCATGAAAAATAGAGAGGGACTCATAGGGTTAGGGTTGAGAGAAACAGTGGGTAATGCCAATCTGGGGCTTTAAGTCAAGGAAACAGCCTGGCAAAGGTAGAAGTGGTTCTGCCAGCCAGCATTTGAGATGTCCTGAAATAATGGTTTTATACACTCAGTCAGCCCATCACCCCATCCACTGCTATCTATCTGTCCCAAACGATTGCTGATATGTTGGTCAATCTGTTTTGAGTGATTTCTTTTCCACTGCAAGGCGGCCTTTGCTGTTGCTTATAAACAATTTTATTTGTTTGAGAGAAGTAGAAGCTGTGAGTGGCATAATTTTTATTGTTCCATACTGACTGTTGGGGGGTGCCTTCACCCTGTACTCCCACCTCTGTCCTGAAGGGGTTCAGAGTATGCCATCTAAAAATATGCCACTCTCGCATAAGGATTATTTGAAGCCGAGAGCAATTACAGAAAAGCGGACATGGTATGCTCTCTCTGTCCTCCCCTATCCATTTAAAAATAGAACATAAATTCCCCTTGTGAAGGTGACTCCCACACTTCCCATACTGAGAAAAAGATGCAGTCTTCTCACTGGAGATGAGATGGCAGCAGGAGAGCAAATAAACCTTAGTAACTAGCCCTTATCCCATTAGTTTCCCCATGTATATTCCTTTTCACCATTGGCTGACCCTAGAAGCTCAAAGTTCTTTTCCTTTACCTTGCTGCTTCTCTACAAAATTATTGTTCTTTGCTAAGATGCTATATAAGCCCAGGTTCTAACTAACCCTTTGAGTTACTCATCACTGAGTACTCCCATGTGTATATATGATGCATGGGTTACTTTCTATAGTTTTTTTCTTGTTTATCTTTTGCCAATCTCATTTACCAGGCCCAGCCAATAAACTTGAGATGGGTAGAAGAGTTTTGTCTTCCCTACAACTTCATGTCCTGTTTTTTGTGACATTATTTTAATGATTTTTGACTCAGATAATTTAGAAGGAAGATTTTTGTTGCAAGGGAGAGAAAGCCAAGGTGAATAGCTTATGTAGAAAAGAAAGTATCAGTATATTCACGTGTGTTTTGTGTGCATGTGTGTGCAGGTGTCATATACCTGAAGAGTCTAGGGGTATCTGAGTTCAAGTATGGCTGGACCTAGGTACTCAAATTATGTTGCCAGGAGTCTTTCTGTTTTGCTTAATCTTTCTTGTGTGTTGGTTTTATTCTCATGCCGATTCTCCTTAAGCAATAGGAAATGTTTTCTTGACTTGCATTCTTTCTTCTAGGTAAGCAGAATTAGTGGGAGGAGTGTAACTATTTCTCTAGAATTCCAGCAGAAGTTCTAGAGCTGATGTTTATTGACTCTGACTGGCTTGTGACACTGTCCTTGAACTAGTTACTGAGAACATTGAGATGGACTACACCAATTGGCCAGACCTTGGCCATGTACCTACCCACAGATATTACAGATGGGTTAAACCCTGCCTGAACCATATGAAAAGAGAAGAGGGAAGGGGGTGGTGCCCCAAAAGGAAATCAGAACATTCTTGCCAGAAAGAGGAGAAATAACTGCTGGAGGCCAAACCATACATCTGTGCACTGCAGAAGGCATACTGATGTGTCCTGCCTAATAGTGGAATTTGAAGTTTGCAGGTTCTAATAAACAATTAGGCAACAGAGGATAAGAATTAGATTTACTTGTTTCTCATTCACTCCATCAGCCAATCAGTACATGAAGTGAAAATGTCCAGTTCTCAGGGGAGTAACATCCTTTATTTGACCTGTTTTAGGAACCATGAGAGAATTTTAATATTGCTTCTTAGTGCCATATACTCAAGCCCTTCAGGATTTCTATTATAAACTCCCATTTTACTATGATATCCAAACTTGTCATTTTTGTCGTTGAGAGGTGTATCATCACATGCACAGCTCACTGTATGTTATTTTATATTTGGCACAAGACTCTTCATTACTTTCTGTAATGAAAGTCACTAGTTGTCGTTCTTGCAGATGTGACGCAAACTTCACCTCGACATTGAGGAGATTTCACTGGAATAAAAACTCCCCAAGTTGTGTGGCAGAATCCTTTATATTCTGAGTGGTATAAGTGTAATGATTTAGAAGGTGAGCTGTGGTCAAATCCCAGCATCACCACTGAATGAGCTGGGTGATGCTGGGGACCCCATCGATAACATGAGATAATAAGAGAATCACTCTTACAGTGTTTTGTGAAGATTAAATAAGTGAATACATGTAAGGACCTTAGAGGAGTGTGTAGCATATTGTTGGGTTCAATCGATTTAACTATTTTTTGTTTTTGCTGACCTATTTCATGATAATCTTTTTTTTTTTTATTTCACTTTAAGTTCTGGGGTATACGTGCAGATTGTGCAGGTTTGTTACATAGGTATACATGTGCCATCGTGGATTGCTGCATCCATCACCCCATCATCTATATTAGGTATGTCTCCTCTTATCCCTTCCCAATCCCCCACCCCTTGCTATCCCTCCCTTAGCTCCCCCTACCCCACAACAGGCCCTGGTGTGTGATGTTCCCCTCTCTGTGTCCATGTGTTTTCATTGTTCAACACCCACTTATGAGTGAGAACATGCAGTGTTTGGTTTTCTGTTCTTGTGTCAGTTTGCTGAGAATGATGGTTTCCAGCTTCATCCACGTCCCTGAAAAGGACATGAACTCATCCTTTTTTATGGCTGCATAGTATTCCATGTTCTATATGTGCCACATTTTATTTATCCAGTTTATCATTGATGGGCATTTGGATTGGTTCCAAGTCCTTGCTGTTATAAAGAGTACTGCAACGAACATACCTGTGCATGTGTCTTTATAATTGAATGTTTTACAATCCTCTGGGGATAGACCCAGTAATGGGATTGCTGGGTCAAATGGTGTTTCTAGTTCTGTATCCTTGAGGAATGGCCATGCTGCCTTCCACAATGGTTGAGCTAATTTACACTCCCACCAACAGTGTGAAAGAATTCCTATTTCTCCACATCCTCTCCAGCATCTGTTGTCTCCAGATTTTTTAATGATTTGCATTCTGGCTTATGTGAGATGGTATCTCATTGTGGTTTTGATTTGTATTTCTGTAATGACTAGTGACCAGTAATGAGCTTCTTTTCATATGTTTGTTGGCTGCATAAATGTCTTCTTTTGAAAAGTGTTCATATCCTTCACCCACTTTTTGATGGGGTTGTTTTTTTCTTGTAAATTTGTTTAAGTTCTTTGTAGATTCTGATTATTAGTCCTTTGTCAGATGGGTAGATCGCAAAATTTTTTTCCCATTCTGTTGGTTGCCAGTTCACTCTGTTGATAGTTTCTTTTTCTGTGCAGAAGCTCTTTAGTTTAATTAGATCTCATTTGTCTATTTTGGCTTTTGTTACCATTGCTTTTGGTGTTTTAGTCATGAAGTCCTTGCCCATGCCTATATCCTGAATGATATTGCCTAGGTTTTCTTCTAGAGTTTTTATGGTGTTAGGTCTTAAGTTTAAATTTTTTAATCCATCCGGAGTTAATTTTTGTATAAGATGTAAGGAAGGGATGCAGTTTCAGCTTTCTGGATATGACTAGCCAGCTTTCCCAATACCATTTATTAAATAGGGAATCTATTCTTATGTATTAGATGTAGATGACCTGAATCATTAGGTCTCTTCAGGCAAGTTTTTTATGATTTTATGTTCAGGTTGAAAGTAGGAGTTGTGGTCTGGGATTTGTAGCCTAAATATTTTTAACCTCATTCTTTATTTTTTTTTTTAAAAAAACAACAACAAACAACTCCACACTGGGATGAAGTTTTAAATAAAGCAAATGCTAATTTTTAAAAGGCTATAGTTAGCATAATAAAGATAAAGTAACTATACAAATTGTAAAAAAAATCCAAAATTAATTATTTACCACTCCACCAAAAAAAAAAAAAAAAAAAAGAAAAAGCCTAGACATGTAAGCATATAAGCAGTTGGAGAAAGTGATTAATAAAATTTTTAAGATATAAACATTCAAAAGCTCACGTTATAAACTTCTCATATCAACAGTTGTCCATAATCATGGGGGAGGGATGGGGAGGAGGGAAAGGAAGAGAGTGGCTGGAACGTTGTGTTAGATCTCTGCTGACGCCTGGTTAAATCTGCACTGCTCTGCTTTCTTCATTTCAGAGTCTACTCTCTAATGTCTCTGATCCCTGTTTTATCTGTATTGACTCCTTAGTGTTTTCCTTTTTTTAGCTTAATGAATCTGATTTATTCTGACATAACACCTTGGGCCTGTCCCTCAAAGTGGGAGATTCAACCCAGGATCCAGCCCTGCTGAAACGAGGAGTACATATGGTCAATCTAGAGAGAGAAATAATTCCTTTTTAGTTGTTTAACTAGATTGAACTTTCAATCTATGAGAATGGTTCACCTGGTATTTTTATCAGGACATAATCTTACGTGACCAATAGACCAGTGAAAATATTGTGCTTTAAGAATTCATCTGACATCAACATAGCATTACTAATAATAGGATAATCCTTCAGTTGGTTAGTTCAGTCAAAACATCAGTTGGACTGTGTATTTAACCAAATTGGCCCGTGTGATATTTGCTCTTACCTTTTTTCCACCAGAGTTTTATGTTTAAATTTTGTGAAATTGCTCCAGGAGGATTTGCCATCCTGGCACCAATGACTGGGTTTTTGTAAAATCTGTATAAAAGCAGAGTACAACCCCCCAGAATTTGCTAAAATAAAACAATTATCAGTGAGTCTCTAATTTCTTTTGTGGAAAAGTGATTTGTAATATAGACCAAAATTTTAAAAACTGTCTAACATGAATGGACTTCTATTGTTATCTATTCTCATTTTTTTATCCAAAATTCCCTTTAAAAAGAAAGCTTTTAAAAGTCTTTTAAAAGTTTATTTTTAATTATAAAAGTGATATATGTGAAACACTGTGAAGCTGTTAGAAGCAATGAACAAGATTTGCATGTAACATTATGGATAGATCTTAATATAGCCCTGGATGAAAAAAAGCAAAAATGAGATTTAAAAAATCATAGTACCATTTATGTAATTAAAATTACATATATTAAAGCAATGCATTTTTCTACATGGTATCATAATTTCCTGTAGGGAAGAAATGGGTGTGAAAAGGGAATAACACAATCAAGCAGACAAGAGAAAGGCCTGTAAGAATAAATGATAATGTACATGTCTCTGAGGACCAATAAAAATAAAAGAAAAATTTAAGTATAAATGATATTTATCATAAAAAGATAAATAAAAACAGACTCTGTCCTACTGCTCTGCTGAATAATCGCTCTATGCATGCTTGTCTACTTACTGACGGTCTTTTCTTCATTTTTTAAAGAGAAAATTCTTGAATGCTGCCTATATGATTTCCTGAGGGACAAAACAGTTCAGACTTTTTCATAGCAACTTGAATTTGTGAGCCTGTGGAACCAACTCAGGCTTTCTTACTCCATTACCTGTTTTCACCTCTTCTGATTTAAAAGCTTCCACTTCTTGTCTGCCTGCAGAGCATCTGAGTTGAAATGTCCAGTGGATGGTTGGAACTATGGTCCAGATATCAGGGGAGGGGCCGGTGTGATGATAATAATGTTGGTGGTTTCATCTTTTAAAGGCCATTCATTTAGCAAATAGTTGTTTTTATTTTATTTTATTTTATTTATTTATTTTGAGACGAACTCTCACTCTGTCGCCCAGGCTGCAGTACATTGGCGCGATGTCGGCTCACTGCAACCTCCACCAACGGGTTCAAGGAATTCTCCTATCTCAGCCTCCTGAGTAGCTGGGATTATAGGTGCCCGCCACCATGCCCAGCTAATTTTTGTATTCTTACTAGAGATGAGTTTCACCGTGTTGGCCAGGTTGGTCTCGAACTCCTGACTCCTGGTGATCCGCCTGCCTCAGCCTCCGAAATTATTGGGATTTCAGGCATGAGCCATTGCACCCAGCCTAGCAAAGTTATTACGTACTGAATTGATTAACTACTGCAACTAATTCTACAGTTATTTATTGAGATCCAACTATGTGCCAAGCATTATATTAAAAAGAACTAGGAGAAGATGAACAATCCTACAATGGGTTGATTCTTTGTATTTATTGTGTGCATAGCCTGTTAACTTGTAATTTTACTTTTAAAGGCAAAATATTTGGGAGTACAGTGAATATAAAGCATATTTTCTTGCCAGAGACATTCCAGGTAGAAGACTTTCTTTCTGAGCTGTAAAACAGTTCAGGCTGTACAGTGGGCTATAGAATTCTCTTAAGGGGTCTATGTGGACTTTCACGTCTGCTTAAACTATGAAGAAAGGATTAAGTTTAAAAAACTTAACCTATACACAATACCTCGAGGGAATGTTTAAAGCTACTAAAAGGCCATTTTTCAAGCATCTTTCAAGTACAACTTAGAAGCGTGTATTTACATGGAAACCTAAATAAAATTCTAATGTGTGAATTTTATTCTCTCAAAAAGATGGATGATTAACCTTTCCATTAAATTCTGATTGAATTTTCTCCTTAAAAAAACACTGCACTTCGACATTCAAAAGTCATTGTTGTGCCTCTCTGATGCTTAGATAAAATAGAATAAAAAGGACATTTTCAAGCATCTTTAAAATGCCTTTAATACAACTTAGAAGCATGTGTTTATGTGGAAATACCTGACATTCACTTAGGCAATGAGGTGGGAGAAAGGGGACTTCATTCTACAGTTTCTTATAATTAAGCTAAGAGGAGGTAGATAAACAGATAATATAAAACAATGTAGTAAGAAACTTCAAAAGTCTGAGAATGCATGGAGAAAAAACTTTATTAAATGTAAAATATTCATATCTGTTCATTAAAGGAGTTCTCCCCAAGACCTCCACTGGATGGATTTCTCACTCACCCAGGGTATCCACAAATACTCACATGCTGATGACTCAGATTCCTGGTCTGAGGGTGAGAATCCAATTTCCACTTCTAGATTGAACATCTCTTCCTGAACGTCTTGTAGGTTGTCATAATACATAATTAAAATTAAATGTATGATTTTTATTCTCTGAAAAAGTTGAACGATTCACCTCTCCATAAAATTGTGATTGAATTTCCTTTCTTGAAGAAAAAATCACTGCTCTTTCACATTTAAAGGTCATTTTTGAGCTTATATGATGCTTAGGTAATACAGAATGAACTAAAACAAAGTAATTTTGAGCTTACTTTGTCATTGCCATGTTTTTAAAGTTTGATCAAATGTGAAACATTCATACATGATATTTACAATGTCAGGAGGTTAGTATGAATTTCCTATGACTGGATTATCGCTTTTAATATTCTAGAAAGATTTTTGATAAAGTAACTATTTCACTATTTTAAAAGCTTATAAGAGCTATTGGTCATGAAAATCCAACTCCATAATTCCAAACTTGGACTTACATTTTAATCATATTCTTAATTGGTTGTGGTCATTGGACATTCCTTTTGCACATCCATTTAATAATTGATTTTGGTTAGCACTATTTTTCCAAGGAGACCAAAACAGGGCAGAAAAGTCAGATTCTTCCAATGCATAAGCACTTTCTTATGAACATATTAGATGTTCAGAATCTATACAAATGCTTTCCATAAAGCTGCTTATTATTCAGAGATAATGATAAAAATAATGATGACTAACAGTTATGTGTCTTTTATAGTTTACAAAGCACTTCTGCATACCTTATTTCATTTTATTCTCATAGAAGCCCTGTGAAAGAGGCATTATTATCATCATCATTTCCACTTTGTAAATGAAGACATAGAGGCAGGGAGAGTTGGAGTGACTTGTCCAAGGTAACTGGGCAAGCACTGGGTTCCAGCCCAAGCCTGCTAACTGCAAATTTGTATCCTTCGCATCAGTCGCACATCTCCCCTCTCATTTATCTCAGCACATGAGTTTGTTTTGCTTTCAGGTGTTTAGCAGCCACTATTAATCTGAAAAATATCACTTGTGATAGCCTCCAAAGGCATCTCACATGGAGAAGCTGACCCCATGTCATTTATGGGGGAATTTTGGCTATCATTACAGAAGGAATGAATTCCCAATACATCATTTGGATGACTTAATTTCTAGTTCATGGTTCCATATTGCCTGACGGGGAAAAGCTCACATCAACCTGGAATACACTTACTCTTTATTTTCTCAGTCAGTTCAACATTTTCTTCTATTACCATCCTTCTCATGAAAGCTGCTTCTGAATTCCCACAGCCCTTACAGAGTCAGGCATCTAGGGTTATTGGGGTGGGTTAAAGAGAAGTACCAGCTCTATGGGTGTCATTTGTCCAGGCTGACATCTGCTAAGCAGAACATCATCCCATCTGGGCCTCAAGCATCATCACCTCTCTGTACCAGCATCTGCTGAGATGTCTGAGCTCCCAGTTAGCCTCTGGTAATCAGACTCCTCTGGCATCTTCTGTAGGATCCTTTTTTCTTACCACAGGCCACTTCGGTCTGCTGTCCTTTGGTGCCATGTCTTTATGGCTCTTGGTCACAGGGGGGAAATGTCTGCTGGATCTTAGGTCTTGCAGAGAGGCTATGAACCTGTGGCAGGCTCTCCGTAGACATTGGTATGAAACTGCTCACTAGCCTGCAAGGCAGGGGAGTGTCTCTACAAGGCTTGCTTCCGTCCTGAGCTGTGCGTGGGGAGACTGCTACTTTACCTACTATTTCCTCCCTTGTCCACATGTGGGCTCTGCCTGCGGGTGGGTACTGTCCAGGGTTCATTTTGGCCATCTATCTTGTTTTGGCCACTCATCATTGGCCATCTATCTTGCTTCCCCCAAAAATCAGTTCCATTCTCCAGTCCAAGGACTTTTTCCCTCAAAATTCCCTTGAATGCTGAATTTAATTGCTATTTAAGTATTAATTATTTACTAATTGCTTAATTGATAATTTTCTTTTATCCCTATGTTCTACTCTACTCCCTCCTCCTTACCTGTAGACAATGACTTCAACATGTTTAATGTGTAAGTTTTACTTTGTTTTTTTAAAAATGTGTATTTTGTGTGCTTGCATTGAATTTAAATAAATTAATCATATAATGCTTAGTATGACAATGGTACACTTGACATTATTAAAATATCATCTTTCTTCTTTATGTGTTTCATCCTCATAGTAGGTAGGTGCTGATAAGGGATTGGCATGAGAAGCAGATTATTTTCAGCCTGCATGGGGACATCTGAAATGTTCTTCCGTTTTTGCTTATTTGGATAATTTATTCCTTTTAAACAGATATTGAGAACTTTATTAGCTGGAGGTTGGTGGAAAAACAAATGCCATCTCAGCTTTCAAGGAGTTTCTAGTCTTCAGGGTTTCAATGTAGCTGGGTGTCATGGTGACTGTCTATGAGAAAAGCTGCATGGCTTATCTCAAATCCCATTTCAGGAGGCAAAAGAGGCACCAGGACAGTTACCTAGCCTAGGGTGAGAGGGGGATGCCATCACCGCAGATCTACAAACTCCCTCTCTGCAGAGCCCGTGTAAGTCCATTCCTATCAGAGCTGCTGCTACTGCCACATAAGAAAACCAGCTAGTCTGGGAATGACTCAGTCGTGGCTTAAGCGGCAGTGAAATATTCCAAGAATCAGCAAGAAATCTAAAAAGGCATAGTCTACATAAAAATTCTTAGTAAAGAATTGTATACTAAGCCTCAAATTGTATACTAAGCCCCACACTTGAAATCTGTTGTGCTTTGTGGATTGAGCATATATTCTCTTTCTGTTGCTGTGAGTGACATTCCAAGGCTAAGTGTGAGTGTGGGGTTGAGTGCTGGGATGGTTGGTCATTCTCACGTTTCTAGCTGCTAATACCATGGGGGTCAACATCTGGCTTTCTGCCTCCTTTAAGGTTAATCGTCAGCACAAGGATGGCCAGAAACCTAGAGAGGGCAAATTCCTGTAAAACACGGCATGTACAGACACACAGCCTCATAAGACCAGGAGATGAGCATGGGGATGCCTCTATGAGAAGGGCGTGAGGCTAAGAAAAGGTGGTTAAAAGGAGAGACCAGAGCCCGTTGTTATGTGAAGTCAATCTAGCTTTAGTCCCCTAGTCTTAGAAGAATTTCTCTTACTCTTGTTATTCCTGCCTTTGCTCATGGAGGATTTTCCACACTCCTGAACCCTTTGTGCCCCCTTCTAAAAGTCTGTGTGCCTGCATTCAGGCAACGCTCAAGACATGGTAGATCATGGCTTGCAAAAATCAAACTGATTTCTCCTTCCATTCTAGGAGATTTTACATTGCTGTCTTACGAAATGGAGATGAAGAGGCCTTAGTCTTTGGTGATTTGATTTGCATAAAAATCACGTTGATATTTCTGATCTATTATGCTCTGGTAAAAAAGTAGAGTCTCTATCTGGGAGCACAGGGTGGTTCCTGTAATAAGTTTCTAAATTTCTTGAGAAATTCAATTGCAAGGCCATCTGGTTCAGGGGGTTTATGTCCTTGTCATGAGATAATTATATTATCTATACATCAGCAGTGATATCCTTCCTTTTAACTGAGTCATCTCACAATTTCTGAAAGTATTTTTATTTGATCATTCTTTTTAATTAAAGGAGTAGAGCAATGCAGACATGTCAAAGAATGTTCTTTTTTCTCTCCTTCCCCCAACTATAATACTCTAGAAAATTTTAGTAGGAATATACACAGCAGAAATGCAAACTGGTAAATAGTGACAAAGGATGAAATGATTATTTCTTTTTAAATTAGTAGATGGGAGTATTGATGAGGTAAAGGTTAAAAGAATGTAAGGGGAGTTTCCAGGCATTTAAGGAGTTGTGCCAAAAGAGGAAGAGAGAAAAATGTATGTGTGGAAGTTTGCTGAGGTGACAGAATGAATTACAATGGACAGACCTAGATAAAGGAGAGGAAGCAAGTGTGGGGAAGGTAAACGAGACAAAGACATTGAGAGAGTGAGAGTGAAAATAGGGGATGTTACTGTGAGCATCCTGAGCCTAACACACAAGGTAGAAAAATCTACAACAATAATCATACAGTGGAAATTTTAATTCAACGTTTGTAATTTGTTGTGGAGGAATGTAGAAACACAGACGAATAAGCTTGGGAAGGAAATGAACTAGAGGAGAGTACATAGCTGCAGTGATTGTCTAGTTATTTATTTTCTGTAAGAAACACTGTTTGGCTCTCACCTGTAGTGCCAGCACTTTGGGAGGCCAAGGCAGGCGGATCACAAGGTCAGGAGTTCGAGACCAACCTGGGCAATACGGTGAAATCCCATCTCTACTAAAAATGCAAAAATTAGTCGGGCGTGGTGGTGGGTACGGAGGCTGAGGCAGGAGAATTGCTTGAACTTGGGAGGCAGAAGTTGCAGTGAGCTGAGATCATACCAGTCTACTCTGGCCAGGGCAACAGAGCGAGACTCTATATCAAATAAATAAATAAATACATACATACATACTGCTATGGACCTCACTGACATGAAAACCAGTGACCTAGAGTCTAAAGCCATTGTGTCCCATTAGCAATTTTGTCAGTCATCTTAAAGAAAATCTGAAGGGCAAATGAACATGGTCCAGAGTACTCTGGCACTATGAGCTGAATGGGAAAATGGAATGAGAAATTTGACCTGCTGAAATGAAAAAGCTGGCACCTCACATGCTTTTCTCTAAGAGTTGTACCGTTGGCATGAAAAATGTGAGTGGAGTCTGGATAAATTGTTTCAGTAATGTTTCTGCATTCTTCTACACAATTTGAAAGACTTTCACTTCCTCCCACTCATCCTCACCTCACTTTCCATTTTGTGTTGTAAGTTTTGCTAACGTTATCTATAAATACCAAGTTTTGAACAATTCTGTGTCTAGGATTGTATCTTACTGACAAACTCACACATGCAGGTAAGTACGTATGTGCATCCTTCAATACCTGTGATAGCAAAAGAAAGAAACAGCGTAAACATGTTATCACTCAGGTAACATCTACAAGTCAGAAGGATAACATTTTAAAACATTATTTCTGGACCTGTTTCTTTTCTCTGGGTCCATAAGCATTTCCAGTTAGTTTGAGAAGCCCATCTTTCTGAGAGGGGAGCATTGTGAGTTTCTGATATGCAAAGTAGGATCACACAGCAAGGTGGTACCTCGAAAGCCAGGTGTCTGGAGAGAGGATTTTGAAAATATCATCTCCCTCCTCCAACATAGAAAAGAACTGAAAATGGTACTCCTGCCTGTGACAGGAAAACCATGGGCTGCCTTCTATATCTTTCATGGTAGAAGGAGCCTGGAGAGTAGAGGAGATCAGAGAAAAAGCCTGACCCTTTTCTACCTTGGGAAATATGGGGAAGAGGAAGAAAAGGATGGAAGCCAGTGAAATAAAACCTATGTTCCAATTTTCCCCCTTGATGATTTTTTCCAGGTAGGGAGCAGAAAGTTGGATAAGGAAGGCTGACCGTGAAGGCAGGGGGTGCTTTGCTTCCCCTTCTTTTTTTTGCCCTGCTCCGCTGCTTTCCGTTTTTATGTAGAATCTAGAAATCTCTTGTGGAGCTCTGCCCCGTGCACCTGGCTGAGCCCATCTCACTTTGATAACTTCAACTTCTACATGGTTCCAGAAAACAGGGTAAAAAGCAAACACACAAAAACAAGCAAAAGAAAACCCTGGGGTGTTTTTTTTTTTTAAGTTTCTTTCTTTTTTTGTAAATTCTTTGGTGAAAGCAGAATGCAAGCTCATTCTTATCTAAAAGCATTTTGCCTTGTGGCCAGTGAAGCTAAGCTTGGGCCACTGACTGCTGATGTGAGATTTCAGAAAAAAACCAGCCAACTACCCAAACCATAGGGACTGTCCAGGTTCATTGCCTACACTTAAAAGGATTATCAAAGAGATACAGATAAAACATTCCTACTGGTAATCATTCTGCTAAGCATCAGGTTATCCTGAATCTTGCCCCTAGCTGGGACTCCTCCCACTCCAAAACAGGCTGTGCTGACAGTGCTTTGTGTCGGGGGAATGAAGATAAGTTACCACTTAGAACACTCTGGCTATTTAGAGCGTCACCATTCTAAGTAACTAAAAGGTTTACACTTAGAAATAAATGATGGTTTATCTTCCCTTCTGCTGTGGGATGGTACCAGCGTCCATGCCCAGCAGCAGCTGTTCTGTAAATGCCTGTGTACCCAGGAGTCTCGGAGCTGGGCTCAGTGCCCAAAAGAGTAAGAGCAAGAAGAATGAAAATACTGTACACACTGAAGAAAGCTGGGCAGGAAACAGCCCTGCTCAGAATTAATGAGCTCCAGCAAATTCCTGCCCTAACAGGAGGATTTCATGTCTACAGTGTCTGAAGGTTGACTTTGTTTTTAAATAAAATCCTGATTTATTTTAAAGAGGCCTTACAGATTATTTCTGAGATTTGTTAGATTTCTGAGTTTAGTAGCAAATTCTCCTCTTAATTCCTCCTCTTTTCATCAAATGTTGAAAATAGAGGGAAAACACATACCTGTTTCTTACCCTCCCTAGCCCACCTCAAGGTAAATGTAAATTTTAATGTAAATGCCGAACTTCAGTGACAAGTAGGCTGCGATTCTTTTTGCGGATATTCCACGATCTAGTTCTGTGACCTTAAGCCATTGGACATCTCTGGGCTTTGCTTGCCTCACCTAAGGAATGGGTGTGGGTTTTGTTGAATTTACTCGAAGGCACCTTCCACTCCCAAGAGCCTCTGGATTTATAGCCATGCCCCTTTCTGTGACCCTGTCAACCCTTGGGGGAAGCCTTCTTACCTTTTCAGACATTCAATAATCTCAAGCTTGGAGCTTTCCAGATTCCTCCCCTTCCCACTTGCCTTCAGATCTCTGTTAGCTGAGAAGCAAGGAAACTTCTGAGCATGGATGACTTCTGTTGGTTTTAGTGCTTAGCTATTTCAATCAGAGTAAGTACAGTTTCCTTTGCTGCACTTTTGACAGAGGTCACCAGTGGTGAGGCCTACCTTCCTCCAGCATTTTTTTTTTTTTTTTTTTGCTTACCCTATATCCCTAGTGCCCAGCACACTGTTCAGTACACACGAGTTGTGCCCAGCGGTACATTTTTGAATAAATGGATGTGTCCTTTCCTGGCAGCGCAGTCGAAGGTTGACCTTGCAGGAATCCTGGTTGGTTTATATAGGTCCATCTTGACCCTCCTATCTAAAATAACCATCAGCCTCCTTCCCTTGCACCTCTGCCCATCCACCTTTTGACTTTTTCCATTCTTTTATCTTGCCTAATTTTGTTTCCCAGCACTTAAATTACCCAGTTTATTTATTCCTAGCTTTATTGTGTCTCTTCTAGAATGTATGCATCTGAGGGCAGGGACCTTCTTTACCTTATTTAAGGCTGTATCTTCAGCACCTAGAACAGTACTAGCACAAGGTAGGCTTTTAATAAATGTTAGCTGAATGAATAAAAAATGACTTATCACTTGTAGCTTATTCAAATGATGTGGACTCTCTCTTCTTTGCAGTGTCCCAGGCTGTTCCCGGGTAATATTCTTCTCCCTATTCCCAAGAGCACATTGGCCCGTCATATTTTTGTGATTTCTTCCGCAAAGCTACAGCAGAAGCTGTAGTTCTTGACTGGCAGTCAATTCAGAATAGATCATCTTCTTCCTCACTTCACTCTCTTTGCCTTTGTTTTTAAGTTTCAAGGCCTCTGAGAAGAAAGGAAAAGGAAACTTGAACAGAGTGTACTAACTCTTTAATACCGTAAAGTTTCCCTCATTGGGCAGGCAGGCATGCGTGATACCAAGACCTCTCTGGTGGCTAGAAAACATCTGTTCTAACGAAGTCTGATGGCTTGCAAAACACTAAAGGCTGCTAACTGCCTCAAGCAGTACCCAGGGTACCTTCCCTACCTGCTGTTGCTGCCGCAGATTTGGTGGTTGCATTTCTCATCCTTTTATGCCTTTGGGCATGTGTTTGTTGTTGATACCTACAGAACCTCTGAGCTTTCTTACTGCAAAAGTCAAATAAAGGAACTGGATTAACAGATGTTTTTGTTTTGCTGCATAGAGGAGAATTAGGTCCTCTGTCAGTAAACAATATTTTCATACTGTTCAATATCTTTCTTAATGTTTTAAAATGTAAAGTGTGTGTATGTGTATGTTTGTTGTTTGGGCACTTTGGTGAGTAGTGGATGGGGATGGAAACTGGGACATATGAAGTTGTTTCTAAAGGAAAGACTTCTGGCTTCTAAAGGATATTATAAACACTCATCTTCATGCTTCTAATAGACTTTCATGTTTGTTTGTGTAGCAGGCACAGGTCAGCTTTAATTTAACCCAAAGTGACTGGCAGATTGACACATACTGCTCCTTAAAAGCCAGATAAAGAGTTCCAAACATTGGGAAAATAGTGAGAACCCATGAGGCAATAGAAAATGCTTATGTTGCAAAGTGTTGATAATGCATTTGATAGGATTAGAAGTCACTTGCTGAATGTTCTTCATACCATGCTGGCCTTTAATACCGACTTTCTGGAGTAAAAGTCATATTTAGTTTAGAAAAAAATTCCAATTATAAAGTACAGTTAATTTTCATGAATGCTTGACTTTGTTAAAATGAGTCATTCTTAACAACCAAGTGAATATCGAGCAATTACTAACATGATGTGGGTTTGATGAAAAAGCACTGTTGCTGTATATAGTAACACCTTGAAAAACCATTTTTAACCTATTTACTCATCTGCTTTGTGTAGGAATTGTACCATATAAATTATATCTACCAAGGATGTACTGTTTTATATGACTTCATTGTTAGCCTTCTACTTTAGATCTCTTCTACCACTAATTTAGCAAAACTGCATTTAAATCAGTCCCCAGTGAGAAGACCTGGAGTTCACATTTTGCTTTTAATAGACACATTAGTCTTCCTACATGGTTAAGATTTCATAAATGGCTTCTTGTTCTTTACTTGGGAGACAGCTATTATATATCACTCAGTGCATTTCTGGTCTTACCTTAGGGAATTTACAGGGGTTGTCATTGCTTTGGCTTCAACAGAAACACGAGATGTTTTAAATTGGATCCTGTATTTGTGCTTGGGATTGATAAAGGTCTTTGTGTACATTTTAACGAAAGTCCTGTAAAGGTTATATTGGCTAAACTAATTTGAATCACCAAATATTACTTTAATACCTAGTTATTTGCACTTTGCTTTTTCCCCAACCCCGGTAAGATCAGGGGAGGGATTAGAGGAAGGGATGAATTGAGAATATTGGTAGGATTATTTACATGTTGTCATTGGGGCATAAAGGCCATGGGAGGCCATGAGTCAGATACTATCCTGCTAGGTGAGAAGCCATGGTTTCAGTTAATCTTCCGTTTTATTTTGAAACATTATACAATGTAATTCATGTCCATATTAGAAAACCAGAAAATAAGAATTAAAAAAAAGACTATCCATAATTTTACCATCCAGTGATATTTACTATTAAAATTCTGGTTATAACCTTTTAAACTTTTATATTTGTTTATTTCAAAAATAATTTTAAAAATATATCCTTTATCAACTGCTTAATAGCCCTTGGCTTATACTACATAACACAGGTAGTGTTTATAAAGAAAAGAAGAATGGAGCCTACCATCCCAAATCACCAACTCAAGTGACTGGTTTGAGATAATTTAGAAGAGCACATAGAAGCCCCAGAGAGCCTTCAGAAGAACAAGTAATATGCATGAGCGGCCTCAGTGAAGCCTTTAGTTGAAACAAGACAAAAAGAATTCTGATTATATATGTTGAGGAGTCACACAGCAGGCTGAGATATTTATATGAAGACTCCTACACAAGATATTTTGGTTGGAGGAAAGGTGGTGTGTTATAGTGTGTATAATTCTGACCAATTTGTTTGCTATTTGTCAAGAACTATAAAGAGCCTGAGATTTTATCCTACTTGCAAGCTAATAAGCTAGTCTGCTACAGTTTTATGGATGCTGGGAAAGAGACAAGATGCCTAGATCAGAGACAAAGGACTTTACTACTATGGCCCAGCAAGAAATACGAGTTTCCCATTTGTCAATTTCCCTTATTCCTCAAGTTCCATCATAAGTGACATGAGGAAGCCCAGGTGGATGTCACCTGCAAAAGTGAGGCACCTCTTTGGGCTTCCATATATAGATGTCTCATAGAACTCTGGCATTATTTTGTGGTACTTGGACTGTGTTGTGTGAGAGAGGAAGCACCTCTCAGCATGTGGCCATTCAGAAGCTTATGGTGAGGGGGAGTCACCCATTCTGAAGGGGAAGAGGACAAGGGAACTCCCCAGGGGATGGGGGGATCCAAGAAGGTGGTTACCTTGTGGTGTTGGTCAGCTGCACCATGGGAGTCTCTTGGTCATAGAGCTCTGACAGGCAGCAGAGACTGGAGGTCTTATCACCACAAGATCCTTTGTTACCAATAGGTAATAGCTATTGGGTGAGGTTTCTTGCTGTCTGCAAAGCAGGAAGGCTCATGGCTAAAATTTGCTTTTTTGGACTGTTTTAAGAAATAAATGTATGTGTAGAAATTTGAGTTTGGAGGTGACAGGCATTTGAGCTAATGGGTCTCCAGCTGCAGTGAAGAAATATGCAACCCAGAACCAATACACAGAAGCCATCTTCTGCTCATTTATAGAACATGAATGACGTGGTCCACAGGTTCTTCTAAAACTCTGATTTGGTTGTATGTGGTGGATGCTTTTGAGGGAGGAGTTATTCCTGCTGTTGATTGCTAGCAGCATCACAGCTTGTGTTTATTTTATGGTTTATTTTATAAACATATTAACCTGAATAAAGGCTTTGGGGTTGTGACTTCTGCTGGTTCCAGGTCTTGTCATATTTTTGTGATAATTCACTGAAGACCAAATGGAGGAGGAAGTAGAATACTTGCGGGCTCTGGAGGAAGCATCTGACCTTGAGATGTGAGTGGTCAGTGTAAGCCTGGTAGTGGTGACAGTGGAGTCTTGGTGTGTGATGAGCAGAGTCCTGGACCAAAATTTGGATGTAAAAGATTCATCTTCAGGTCGTTATTTATTTTATTTCTTGGCTGCTGCATACTTTTCTCTATTTCATTGTTCCTGAGTTGGACAATGCACTTGACTTTCAAACTGTAGTCTACTTTTTCTATCTATTCGTTACCAATCTTCTTTCAAAGAGGTTAAAGCATTCTGGCTTTGACAGCCGAGTGTTAGTCACGTGACATTGCATAAATTAATCTGTCTAATCTTTATCTTGTATTTCTTCTGTGGGACATTAGAACTCAAGAAAGACAATAGTACAGAATTAATAACTTATCATTCTGTACTTAAATAAGCATTGGTTCTTTAAAAAAAAAAGCAGGAACTGAATGATGACCATTTTAGTGTTGTTCCTCACCCCCTCTAAGAGTTCCTAAAGATCTCTACCTAAAAATTTATATAGAAGAAATTAATTTGTATTAATCTACTAGACTAATGATAGACAATATAATTTCTTCATATTAAAGGCAATGAACCTAATCCTATCACTGAATGAGGAGTAAAATGCTTACCATCTGAAAGTTCTTTTTTTTTTTTTTTTTTGGGATAAAGTCTCACTCCCTCACCAGGCACCATGCTGGAGTGCAGTGGTGTGACCTCGGCTCACTGCAACCTCCGCCTCCCAGGTTCAAGCAATTCTCCTGCCTTAGCCTCCCAAGTAGCTGGGACTACAGGCACACGCCACCACGCCCAGCTAATATTTTTGTATTTTTAATAGAGACGGGGTTTCACCATGTTGGCTAGGATGGTCTCGATCTCTTGACCTTGTTATCCACCTGCCTCGGCCTCCCAACATCTGAAAGTTCTTTGTGCCGTTAGGGTACTAGTTAGAATCAGTAATCTTATAAGCATATCCTCATGGATCAAAATAATATTTATTGGGCATTGATTCATGTACTGTTCATTTTACAAATAGGACTAGACTAATTCCTTAGAAAAGATCTGTGGTGGTATGGTGAGGCTTAGCCATGTGATTTTGAGTAGGCAAAAAGGTTTTTATTCTCAAATTCATTATCAACTATGTATTATACAAATCAATCATAATTAATCTTCCTGCTCATCCCAAATTTCTTCCCTAATCTCTCTTCTCTTCTTCCTTTTCCTTTTCATATCAACTCCCTTCCTCCTAGATATTGTCTGTGCCAGAATTCACATACCTATTTAAGTTTGCAGTTCACTTCTTTTTGTTTTCTTTTATTCACCACTGTTCAGAAGACACGTAGTTCAACTTCTAAAGAAAGAGAATGAGCAGTATTTAGCCTGTCAGTAGGTCAAGGTGAGGCACATGGGAGGAGGAGAAGCTTGGGGGGTGACACATAGATTAAGAATTGCTGTATTTTTTTTCCCTTTTCAAACAAAGGATCTATTATGATTAAATAAAAATATCTGGGTTTCTCTTTCATTACATTACAAATGGAATCTCAGAGGCTTGGATGTGAAACTGGGGTAAAATCACAAAGGACAAAAGTGAAATTGAGAAGAGAAGAGAACATAGTTAGAACCCCAAAGAGCACAGCAACAAAGACAAGTAGAGCAGAAGAAGCCACCAAAGAAAACCAAGGAGATGGGAAGAACACCAGGAAAGAATCGGGTCATGGAGACCAAGGGAAAGGAGTATTGGGAGGGGTAAACAGAGGGTTGAGAGATGCTGAGTGGTCAAGCATGTAGAGATGTCTTCATTCTGTTAGCTGTGTGGAGGCCGTTGGTGATCTTGCTGAGTACAGTTATGAGATATAATGGGGCAGATTGGAGTGTGTTAAGTATGACAGCAGGTGAATAGAGACAGCTAGAGTGATCATCTATGTTGATCTCTTCCATTCTAAGACCTGCTGTTTCCCTTTCCTCTCCAACACTTAGCTTTCAAGGACTCCTACCACCTACCAGGTGGAGGAGTGGGCTGAGACAGACTTGACAAGGCCTGGGGCATATGTGGACAGAGCCTGGGAAGAATCTGTTCATCCGGTTATCACCTCAGCTGAGTGCTGGGATCTCATTGTACCACACTCTATTGAATTTTGACTCAAATTCCTATCTTTAGTTGTGGTTAAAGTGTATTCTAAAAGGATGGTACTGTGATGCAGCATTGAAGTCAAGCATTGTTAGCAACCAAAAGTTGCTTGTTCAAAGCCAAGCAGTGACATTGAAGGCTACGAATATGGCCAATCCCCATTTCTAGAAAGCAAGATATTCAGAGTTGGAGAGGTTAGAGGGATGCTTTGTGTTCCCGCCCTTAAACACATCTAGCTGACTTTTAAGGAAAGCTGCTTTGCACTACATCAAATGTACTGTTTAAAATTAATTGAAAATAGCATACTTTTATTCATATTGTAACACTTTTCAAAATCTAAATCCTTACATCTAGAAATTCTGAATCACTTTTAGCTGCTTTCTGAGTTAGTTTAGCCTCAGGAGGACATTTTAATTTCTGTAAGATAGCTCAAGATTTTGACTTTTTAAATCATGTTTAAGTTTAACATACAATTATTCTTCATAGTATTTTACATGAAATGATAAACTTTGTCGGCCAACATTTGTTAAAGTTTTTTTTTTAATTTACTTTTAAATTTATAACTTTACATGTAGCATAGAATACAAATCTTAAGTGTTCGGCTAATAGTTTACACATATGAATATACTTATGTAACCATCATCCAGATCAAGGAACTTCAGAAGGGTCCTCATACCCCCTCCTGTATAACCACCTGCTATTTCCACGTAAAGTAACTCCTATTTTGACCTTTACCACCATGGATTCACTGTGACTATATAAATGTAAGGAACTCCACAGAACCCCCAAAACTCAACCCCCAAAACAAACTAAAACAGGCTTCCATGTTTCCATGTACTTCTTTTAAAAAATATTTAATTTTAATGGGTACATGTCATATTTTTATATCAACATATAATGTGTAATAATCACATCAGGGTAAATGGAGTATCCATCACTGCAAGCATTTATCATTTCTTTGTGTTACAAACACTCCAACTATACTCTTGTTGTTTTAAGATGTACAATAAATTATTGACTGTAGTATATTGTACTAGCAAGTACTAGATCTTATTCATTTGATCTAATTATTTTCTTTACCCATTATCCATGCCTACTCTCCCATACCCCACTATCCTTCCCAGCTTCTGGTACTCATTACTCTAATCTGTCTTCACGAGTTCAATTGTTTTAGTTTTTAACTCCCAGAAATAAGTGACAACATGAGAATTGTCTTTCTGTGCCTGGCTCATTTCACTTAACATAATGTTCTCCAGTTACATCCATGTTGTAAATGACAGATTTCATTCTTTTTATGGCTTAATGGTGTTCCATTGTTTATATGTACCACATTAAAAAAATTAATATCAGCTTTTATTTTAGATTTGGGGGTACATGTGCAGGTTTGTTAGCTGGGTATACTGTGTGATGCTGAAGTTTGGGATATGAATGATCCCATCACCTGGGTGGTGAGCATAGTACCCAAGTTAGATTTTTAAATCTTGCCTCCAATCCTCCCTTCCTCCTCTGGTAGTCACCAGTGTCTATTGTTGCCATCTTTATGTCCATGAGTACCCAATATGAGCTTCCACTTGTAAGTAAGGACATGTGGTATTTTGTTTTCTGTGACTGTGTTAAATCACTTAGGATAATGGCCTCCAGCTGCATCCAAGTTGCTGCAAAGGACATGACTTCATTCTTTTTAATTGTACTTTAGGTTAAGGGTACATGTGCAGATCATGCAGGATTGTTGCATTGGTACATACATACATGGCAATGTGGTTTGCCGCTTCCATCCCCCCCATCACCTGTATCTGGCATTTCTCCCCATGTTATCCCTCCCCTGGCCCCCCCGCAACAGACTCCAGTGTGTGATGCTCCCCCTCCCTGTGTCCATGTATTCTCATTGTTCAACACCCGCCTATGAGTAAGAACATGCGGTATTTGATTTGCTGTTCTTGCGTCAGTTTGCTGAGAATGATGGTTTCCAGATTCATCCATGTCCTTACAAAGGACACAAACTCATTGTTTTTTTATGGCTGCATAGTATTCCATGGTGTATATGAGCCACATTTTCCTTGTCCAGTCTAATCAATGGGCATTTGGGTTGGTTTCCCAGGTCTTTGCTATTGTAAGCAGTGCCACAATGAACATAAGTATGCATGTCTTTATAACAGAATGATTTATAATCCTTTGGGTATATACTCAGTAATGTGATTGCTGAGTCAAATGGAATTACTATTTCTAGGTCCTTGAGGAATCGCCACACTGTCTTCCACAATGTTTGAACCAATTTATACTCTCACCAACAGTGTAAAAGTGTTCCTATTTCTCCACATCCTCTCCAGCATCTGCTGTCTCTATTCTAACTGGCTTGAGGTGGTATCTCATTGCGGTTTTGGTTTGCATTTCTCTAATGACTAGTGATGATGAGCATTTTTTCATGTTTGTTGGCCTTGTATATGTCTTCTTTTGAAAAGTGTCTGTTCATATCCATCACCCACTTTTGAATGGGTTTATTTTTTCTTGTAAATCTGTTTTAGTTCTTTGTAGATTATGGATATTAGCCCTTTGTCAGATGGGTAGATTGCAAAAATTTTTTCTCATTCTGTTGGTTGCCAGTTCACTCTCATGATTGTTTCTTTTGCTGTACAAAAGCTCTGGAGTTTAGGTCCCATTTGTCTATTTTGGCTTGTGTTGTCAGTGCTTTTGGTGTTTTAGCCATGAAGTCCTTGCCTGTGTCTGTGTCCTGAATGGTTTTGCCTTGGTTTTCTTCTAGGGTTTTTATGGTGTTAGGTCTTAAGTTTAAGTCTTCAATTCATCTGGAGTAAATTTTAGTGTAAGGTGTCAGGAAGGGGTCCAATTTTTGCTTTGTGCACATGGCAAGCCAGTTATCCCAACATCATTTATGAAACAGGGGAATCCTTTCCCCCATTGCTTATTTTTGTCAGGTTTCTCAAAGATCAGATGGTTGTAGATGTGTGGTGTTGTCTCCAAGGCCTCTGTTCTGTTCCATTGGTCTATATCTCTGTTTTGGTACCAGTACCATGCTGTTTTGATTACTGTAGCCTTGTAGTATAGTTTGAAGTCAGGTAGTGTGATGCCTCCAGGTTTGTTCTTTTTGCTTAGGATTGTCTTGGCTATGCAGGCTCTCTTTTGGTTCCATATGAAGTTTAAGGTGGTTTTTTCCAGTTCTGTGAAGAAGGTCATTGGTAGCTTGATGGGGGATAGCATTGAATCTATAAATTAGTTTGGACAGTATGGCCATTTTCACAATATTGATTCTTCCTAACCATGAGCATGGAATGTTTTTCCATCTGTTTGTGTCCTCTCTTATTTCCTTAAGCAGTGGTTTGTTGTTCTCCTTAAAGAGGTCCTTTACATTCTTTATTGATTTCATTCTTTTTATGTCTTCCTAGTGTTCTATCATGTATATCTACCACATTTGCTTTATTCAATCCAGCGTTGATGGGCACCTAGGCTGGTTCTATATTTTTACTATTGTGAATAGTGCTGTAATGAGCATGAGTGCATGTGTCCTTTGGTAGAGGGATTTATTTTCTTTTGGATATATACCTGGTAATGGGATTTGCTGGATCAAATGGTAGTTCTGTTTTAAGTTCTTTGAGAAATCTCCAAACTACTTTCAACAGTGGCTGAACTAATTTACATTCCCACCAACAACATATAAGCATTCCCTTTTCTCTGCAGCCTGATCAGTGTCTTGTTTTTTTTTTTTTTTTAGCTTTTTAATAATAGTTACTCTAACTGGTGTGAGATGGTGCCTCACTGTGGTTTTGTTTTGCATTTCCCTAATAATTAGTGATGTTGAGCATTTTTTATATGTTTGCTGGTCACTTGTATTAATATGTCTTCTCTTGAAACATGTCTGTTTATGTCTTTTGCCCACTTTTTAGTGGGGTTACTTATTGCTTATTAAGTTCTTTATAAATTGTGGATATTATGACTTTGTCAGATGCATAGTTTGCAAATATTTTCTCCCATTCTGCGGGTTGTCTGTTTACTCTGTTGATAGTTTCTTTCACTGTGCAGGTGCTCTTTAGTTTAATTAGGTCCCATTTGTCAACTTCTGTTTTTGTTGCAATTGCTTTCAAGGACTTAGTTGTAAATTCTTCCCCAAGACCAATGTCCAGATGGTGTTTCCTAGGTTTTCTTCTAGGATTCTTATAGTTTGAAGTCTTACATTTAAATCTTTAATTCGTTTTGAGTTAATTTTTGTATATGGTGAAAAAGTAGGGATCCTATTTTACTTTGCTGCATATGACTGGCCAGCTAACCCAGCACCATTTATTTAACAGGGAGTCATTTCCCCCATTGCTTATTTTTGTTGACCTTGTCAAAGATCGGGTAGTTGTAGGTGTATGGCTTTATTTTTGGAGTTCTCTATTCTGTTCTTTGACCTATAAGTCTATTTTTGTACCAGGTTTGTGCTGTTTTGGTTACTGTAGCCTTATAATATAGTTTGAAGTTGAATCACGGCATGCTTCCAGCTTTGTTCTTTTTGTTTAGGATTTTTTTTTTGCCTATTTGGGCTCTTTTTTTTTGGTTCCATATGAATTTTAGAATAGTTTTTTCTAATTCTATAAAAATTACATTGGTAATTTGATAGGAATAGCATTGAATCTGTTGATTTCTTTGGGCAATATGGTCATTTTAATGATACTAATTCTTCCAATCCATGAGCATGGAATGTTTTTTCATTTGTTCCTATTATTTCTGACTTCTTTCAGCAATATTTTGTAGTTCTCCTTGTAGAGATCTTTCACCTTATTCAGATGTATGCCTAAATCTTTTATTCTTTTGTGGCTGTTGTAAATGGGAATATATTCTTGATTTGGTTCTCAGCTTGAACATTATTGATGTATAGAAATGTTATTAATTTTTGCACATGAATTTTGTATCCTGAAGCTTTACTGAAGTCATTGATCACTTCCAGGAGCCTTTTGGATGAGTCTTTAGGGTTTTCTAAGTATAGAATCATATCAGTGAAGAGAAATAGTTTGACTTCCTATTTTTCCCGTATGAATGACTTTTACTTCTTTCTCTTGCCTGATTGGTCTGGCTAGGACTTCCAGTACTATGCTGAATAGAAGTGGTGAGAGTTGGCATCCTTGTCTTATTCCAGTTCTTAGGGGAATGCTCTTATCTTTTGCCCATTCAGTATGATGTTGGCTGTGGTTTTGTTTGTCATAGAGGGCTCTTATTATTTTGAGGTATGTTCCTTCAATGCCTAATTTGTTGAGGACTTTTATCATAAAAGTTGTTGGATTTTATTGAAGGCTTTTTCTACGTCTGTTGAGATAATCATTTTTGTTTTTAATTCTGTTTACATGGTGAATCAAATTTTTTATTTGCACGTGTTGAGTGAACCTTGTATCCTAGGAATGGAGCCTATTGATTATGATAGGTTAACTTTTTGATATGCTGCTGGATTCAGTTTCCTAGTTATTTTGTTGAGGATTTTTTTTGTGTCTATGTTCATCAGGGATATTGGACTGTGATTTTCTTGTTTTGTTGTACCTTTGCCATATTTTGGTATTAGAGGTGATGCTGGCTTTGTAGAATGTATTAGTGGGGAGTCACTCCTCCTCAATTTTTTTTTTACTAGTTTCAGTAGTATTTGTACAAGCTCTTCTTTGTACATCTTGTAGAATTAGACTATGCATCTATCTGGTTTGGGGCTCTTTTTGATTGGTATATTTTTTAAACGGTGGATTCAGTTTCGGAACTTTATACTGGTCTGTTCAGGGTTTCAGTTTCTTTCTGATTCAATCTTGGGAGGTTGTGTGTTTCCAGGAATTTATCCATTTCTAGAAAATTTTTAAGGAAATTTCTAGATTTGCTAGTTTGTATGCATAAAGGTGTTCATAATAGTCTCAGAGAATCTTCTGTATTTCTGGGGGATCCATTGTAATGTCATCTTTGTTATTTCTGATTGTGCTTATTTGGATCTTTTTTTTTTCTTTTGTTAATCTAGCAGCCTATTTATCTGGTTTATCCTTTCAAAAAACCACTTTTGGTTTCACTGATACTTGTATGGATTTTTGGCTTGCAGTTTCATTCTGTTCTGCTCTGATTTTAGTTTTTTTTCTGCTGGTTTTGGGAATAATTTTTTTTGTTTCTCTAGTTCTAAGTGTGATGTTTGATCATGCATTTTAGGTTTTTCTAACTCTTTGAGGTAGGAATTTAGTGCTATAAACTTTCCTCTTAACACTGCTTTTGCTACACTGCAAAGATTTTGTTATGTCTGTTTCCATTAAGTTCAAATAATTTTTTGATTTCTGCCTTTGTTGTTTACCTGAAAGTCATTCAGAAGCAAGCTGTTTAATTTTCATGTAATTGTGTGGTTTGGGGGAGGCCTTCCTGGCATTGATTTCTATTTTTATTTCACTATAGTTTAAGAGTATATTTGGTATAATTTCAGTGTTTTAAAATTTATTGAGACTTGCTTTATGGCTGAGCAAGTGGTCAATCTTGGAGCTATGTTCTGTGAGCAGATGGGAAGAATGTATACTCTGTGGTTGATGGGTAAGATGTTTTGTAGATTTCTATTAGGACAAATTGGTCAAATATTAAAATTAGGTCTGGAATTTTCTTGCTAGCTTTTTGCCTCGATGATCTGTGGGGTATTGTGTGCCTGTCTGCATCTTTTTGTAGATCTAGAAGTCATTGTTTTATGAATCTGGGTTCTCCAGTATTAGATGCATATATATTTAGAATAGTTAGGTCTTGCATTGAATTAAACACTTTATCATTATGTAATGCCCTTCTTTGTTCTTTTTACTGTTGCTCATTTAAAGTCTGTTTCATCTCATCTAAGAATAATAACCCCTGTTCTTTTTTTTTGTTTTCCATTTGTATGATAGATCTTTCTTCAGTCTTTGCTTGAAGCCTGTGGGTGTTGTTATATGTGAGATTGGTCTCTTAAAGACAGCAGATGGATGAGACTTTTCTTTTTTTAACCCAAGTAGCAAGTCCATGCCTTTTAAATGGGACATTTAGACCATTTACATGCATGGCTAATATTAGCCTGTTGAGGTTTTGATTATATCATGAAGTTGTTAGCTCTTTGCTTTATAGTTTCTATTGTGTGGTTGCTTTATAGGGTCTGTGGGATATGTACTTAAGAGTGTTTTTGTGGTGGTAGGTATCATTCTTTGGTTTCCATATTTAGAACTCCCTTATAGATCTCTTGGAGGGCTGGTTTAGTGGTAACGAATTCTCTAAGCTCTTGAATGTCTGGAAATGATATTTCTCCTTTGCCTTATGAAGCTTAGTTTGATGAAATAGGAAATTCATGGTTGGAATTTATTTTCTTTAGGAATTCTAAAAATAGGCCTCCATTTTCTCTTGGATTTTAGGGTTTCTACTGAGAATTCCACTGTTAGGCTGATGGGGTTCCCTTTGCATATGATCTGACGTTTTTCTCTAGCTGCCTTTAAGATTTCTCTTTAGTGTTGACCTTGAATAGTCTGGTGTCTATATGTCGTGGTGATGTTCATTTTGTATAGTGTCTCCCTCATGCCCTCTGGATTTCTTGTATCTAGATGTCTGTGTATCTAGCAATTGGGAAAATTTTCTTGAATTATTCCCTTAAATATGTTTTCCAGGTTATTTTTTCTCCTTCTCTTTCCGGAATACCAGTCACTCATAGGTTTGGTCACTTTAGGTAATCCTATATTTCTTAAAGGCTTTGTTCATTTTTAATGATTCTTTTTCTTTATTTTTGTCTGATTGAGTTAGTTCAAAAGACCAGTCTTCAAGTTCCAAAATTCATTCTTCTGCTTGGTCTAGTCAAAAAGCTTCAATTGAAATGAAGCTTTCAGTTGTATTTTGAAATTCCGTAAGTGAGCTCTTCAATTCCAGACGATTGATTTCTTTCTAAGCTGTTTGTTCGTTCCTTCATTTCCTGAATTAATTTAGAAGTTTCTCTGTGTTGATTTTCCACCTTATCTTGGATCTCAGTGAGTTTCCTTGCAATCCATGCTTTGAATCCTCTGTCATTTCTGAGTTTTGATTTTGGTTATGAGCCATTGCTGGAGAGCTAGTATGATCCTTTGGTGGTGTCGCTACATTCAGATTTTTCATGGCGCTTAATTCTTGTGCTGGTCTGATCTGGAGATGCTGGTATTTCTAATTTTTGTAATTACTTTCATGCAGGTAGGATTTTTTCTTTTGCTTTTTTTTCCTTATAATATTACTGTTTTTTATTTTCCTTTTCATTTCCCTCCCTCCCCCCAGTCCTTAGGTGGTGTGACTGTAGAGAAGATTGGGTAGAGTCTTTTGGCTTTGTTTCTATAGCGCTGTGCATGTCTTTTGGCAGGTTTTATATCGCGTGATACAGTTTGAGTAATAGCCGGCTGTGGCCAATGTGGCTGGGTATACACCTGATCCTTGTTTATGGGGGAAAAGCTCTCTGTTGCCTCAGACAATGGACTGCTCCCTGAAGTCCACAGTGGTCTGATCTCCCCTGCTCATCCCTGTGGCGTGGGGGTGGAGGTATAAGACGGGAAGGGCCAAACCTTACAGTTGGCTTACATGATTCCCTGATGGCAGGCACCACCACCAGAACTGGGGGAGAATCCAATGGGCAGCCACCAAGCACCCAAAGGTGTGCCTAGGCATGGTGCTGGGAAACCTCCTCAGCCCCTAGTTCTCTGCATGAGCAGGATGGTGGTCTAAACTCCCAATTCAGGAGAGAGTGGGTGCTGCAGATGCCTGGAGTGTGGAGGACCCTGCTTCACCACAATCTCTGGACAGGAAAGGTAGGGGAGGCTCAGGCTGGTAATGCATGCATATGGGTTCTCCAATTGCTTGGAGAGATATATATGGGCGTTGTCTGGAGAGGGCCCTGCTTCACCACAATCTCTGCTCAGGAAAGGTAGGGCAGCTTAGGCAGCTGATCTAGGTGAGTGGGTGCTCTGACTGCCTAGAGATCTGCCTGGGTGGTATCTGAGAAGGCCCTACTGTAGCACAATCTATGCACAGGAAGGGTAGGGTGGCTTAGCCTGCTGGTCCAGGTGAGTGGGTGCTCTGAATGCCTAGAGATATGCCTGGGGATGTGGCATAGAAGGCCCTATTGTATTATGATCTATGCCCAGAAAGTATGGGGCAGCTCAGGCTGCTGATACAGGCAAGCATGTGCTCTGAACACCTGGAATTCTGCCTGTGGGTGGAATAGACAGCCCCACTGCACCACAACCTGAGAGAGAGTTGGGTGCTTGTCAAGGGAGGGCTGTAAGTAAACTATTTCAGAAAAAGGACAAGTTGATAAGGGAGCTGGATAGTAGCTAACTATGAGTGACCAGGCAAGCCTCCTTTCCTTCCTTCTCTGATGATAATGCCACCTGCCACCTTCCTCGTGATCTTGGCTCCCAGTCTCTCCTTAGACACCAAGTGCCTTCCATTCTTTGATTTTACAATGGCTCTGGGGAGCCGTGTGAGCTCTTCAACACCTAAGAACCCTATGCTCTACTACTCAGGGTCTGTATTGGCTCACCGTTACAAACCAGGAGGGGATGTGGCTGGTGATTTGTGATCTTTTTTATTTACCATATTTGTTTCTGCCAGCAGTGTGATATCATTTGAGATGATTTTTTTTTTGCTCTTCAACTAAATGAATATATCCTGTTTAGAGAGGATGCCTTAATATTATTTTTGACCCAAGTTTCTGCCTTAGGGAGCCTGAGGGAAATGTCACTCCTTTCTGGGTTGCATCACTGGTCATTTTGAAGACAGTTTATCTGTGGTTCTGGTTGTCCTTGGCTGGGGGGGGGGGGGGCCAGAAAAATTCAGAACACATTCCTGCTTACTAATATCCCCTTTCTGTTTCCTCTTATGTTTCTATTTTGGTGAAATATTATTAAAATTAAAACTGAAGATAACCTGGAGGGAAAAAGAATATACCTCAAAAAGATATCAAACAACCCAGAAATCTATGTGTGAAAGGAAAGGGAAGGACATACTCTGGCACCCCAACATGCTCCTTGCTGCAGTTGTGTGAACACGAGCACCTCAGGCCTTACTTTTTATGGTCAAGTCCTTACTATTTATTATTTTGTCTTGTGCCTAAAAACTCATGAAAGTTGCATGTGACAATTTTAGTATTAGTCATAGTCCTATTTTGTATGAGAGAAGAATAAGAGTGAAAACAGGGAGAGCAGTTAAAAGCGCACCATAATAATTGAATTCAAGAGAGGATGGTGTCTTTATCAGGGTGGTTGTAGTGGAGACAGAGGTAAGTAGATAAGTTTAAATATGTTTTAGTTGTGGGAATCTAAAGGATTGCTCATGAATTTAATGTAAGAAAAGATGGAAAGGAATAAATCCAAGGTGCCAGAATATGTCCTTCCCTTTCCTTTCACACACAGATTTCTGGGTTGTTTGATACCTTTTTGAGGTATTCTTTTTCCCCTCCAGGTTATCTTCTGTTTTAATTTTAATAATATTTCATCAAAATAGAAACATAAGAGGAAATAGAAAGGGGATATTAGTATGCAGGAATATGTTGTGATAACTCCAATGTTTTGGTTGAGCAACAACTGGGGTGGGTACTAGTTATTAAGATAAAGAAGACAGTTTTTTAGGGGGACCCCACATAACACTATGGGTACAGTATATGGAGAAATCAAGAGTTCTGTTTTAGCCATAAGTGTGAGATGTCTATCAGATATTAAATAGCTGTGTGAAAATATCAAGTAGGCAGTTGGATAAAGGATTTAATTCTCAGTGAAGATATCAGGACCGGAGGTAGACATTTGAGAATTATTGGTATGTAGATGGCATTTAAAGGCTCAGGAATGGATGTGATCATGCAGGGAGAAGGTGTAGAGTCAGAAGAAAAGAGGGCTTATGTCTGGCCTCCAGCATTGAGAGGTCAAGCTGAATAATAGAAAGAGAGAGAACTCAGTCATGAAGACAAAAGACAACCTAGAACCTGGCATGTAATGGTAGGTACTATCCTTACTACTGCCGCTGTTGTATATTAGAGCTAAACTACATAAAATCTCTGATTTCACTTTGCCTTGCAGACATTATCTTTCATTATTCAGTGCCAGAATTTCACGCATGTTCTTTAATTTTCTTATTTGCCTTCACAGTTGAAGGCACAGGCAGCTGGCTTCAGTCCAGTTAGCTTCCAACTGAGCCGCAAAGATTCACTGTTTCCAGCACACCTAGTGTTTTCCAACTTTGTACCAATTATATTAACTTTATGAGAATTGTGCTTCCAATCTAATTACCTAATTCACACTAGTATTTGCACTTTCATTTTTACATTGTCCACTCATCTTATAAACCAATAAAGACAAAATGCAATAAAGTATTCACGTAATTGCACAAATTGCTATATAAAGATGGTGACTACCAAAATGGAATGGGCTGTGAGCAGGCAGTGCCATCATGTGATAAATTTACATGTTTATTACTCAAGTGAGGTATGAAAATGTGTATATAAAGGCAGTTTTGAGGGGGGATATGTATTATCTACAGATGCCTTTTTTCCCCCCCAGAAGTCAAATATATACAAGAAAGACCCAGTTGTATTTTTTCACTGCAAAGTGGACCATCATCTCTTTCATATATCTTTCCAGCTCCTTTTTCACAGAAACCACAGATTAAGAAATATGGCCGCCTTTTGTAGTACTGGGGCTTGATTCAGTAATCAGTAGCTCAAAATATCATTTAGTTGAATAGTCATCTTTCTTAATAAGGAGTTAGAGATTAACAAAAGACATCACAGATGGTAAGCAACAGACTTGAAGGGAGTCATGCCAGCCACTAATTACTAGGACATATTTGGAGAGCATTGGTACTTGTCTTAACCCACAAACAAGAACTTTCATTGCTTCAGGCTTCCTTCCATTTCTACATTTGAGGCATGGTTTAAAACCAAATACTTTAGCAATTGGCTTGGCTTTCCAAGTATCAGGCCAATTTTAATTCTAAAAAAAGAACTGTTCTTATTCCACAAGAGATTAAATAATTTCTTTAATTTCTCTAAGAACTCAATTCCTTCAACCTTGATTTACCTGCCAGATACATACATACGTATTTCCCCAGGCAGTGGCTGCTTACTGATGTATTGTTGTAATCCGTGTGGACTTTCCTTTAGATTCTTGTAATAATTCACATTGGCGAAGAAGCCCTCAAATAGAATTAGTGATCCATTTATGAAGACTTATTTCATTTTATATATTTGGCTAGATTTAGTAGTGTTTATTGATAGCGGATGTGAGGTGATGATAACTTGGTGCTTCAGAAACTTTTAAAGGGAAGTTTTTAGATACGCATCAAAAAGCACAGTGCTAAAGTGTGCATTCATGAAGCTACTCCCTGTTTAAGAGTGAGAACTTTACCAATGCTATAAAAATTTCCTGTGTGTACTTTTTCATCTCATGCTCTGCCACCCGGAACATGGTAGCCACTTCCTTGAATGTCGTGTTTTTCGTTTCCTTGATTTTTCTTTTTAAGTGTGAAAAACGTGTATTCCTAAGCATTGTTGTTCAGCGCTGCTTTTTTGAGCATTATATAAAATGACATCAAATTGAATGTAATCTTTCCAAAGTGTCTTTTCTACTCAATTTTATGCTTCTAAGATTTGTTCACGTCGTGAGAGTGTAAGAGTCTTTTGGTTCTTCTTTCTAGCAAACACTAAAACTGTCCGATTTCCTCATTAAAAAAATTAAGTATAAACTGATGACTCCTGGCTCTTAATTTTTATTCTCTCATTTACTTAAACTAGGGCATATTTTAAAAAATCTGTGGACCATTTATATTTACTTCTGGGAAATGCCTGTTTTGCTTTTGTGTGTGTTTTTGTAAATATTGGATTTTTGCCTTTAATTTGTTTTTGTTTAAATATGTTAATTATTTGCCATTTATGGGTACTGTAATGTCTTCTCCCATTTGTGGCTTATCTTTTCACTTTCTTTATGACATCTTTTGGTGACTAGAAATTCTTAATCTTACCATAGCTGAATTTATCTATCTTTTATGGTTAGAGCTATTTTGTATCTTTTTGTAAAGATTTTGTAAGAAATTCTTCTGTTTATTGATATCATAAAGACATTTCTATTCTAAAAATGTTATGATATTGCCTTTCACATTTAAGTCTTAAAACGATTCAGAATTGATTTTTTTCCTCTACTATATGAAGTATATGAAATTTGGTTCACATTTTTTTCTTTCTTTATGGAAATCTATTATACTGATCTGTCATGCTACTGGGGAGGCTGAGGTGGGTGGATCACTTGAGCCCAGGAGTTTGAGACTGCAGTGAGCTGTGCTTGATTCACTGTACTCTAGCCTGGGTGACAAAGTGAGACCCTGTTTAGAAAAAAAAAGAATTAGGTTTACTCTTGATTTAGGGTCAAGAAAACATAAATGTCATAAAATAAATTGGAATTATACTCCCTTGCTATGAAGTCAACTTAATAAATTGAAAGCGTACCTGAAATTCACAACCAGTTGGTTAATTTTAATCAGGATTCAAACAAGGCCTACACATTCCTTATAATTACTGTAGTTGTTAAGCTTCTTTTTTAAAAAACCTTTTATTTTAGGTTCAGGGGTGCATGTGAACGTTTGTTATATAGGTAAACTTACAGGGGTTTGTTGTACAGATTCTTTTGTTGCCCAGGTAGTAAGACTAATACCCAGTAGTTATTTTTTTCTGATTCTCTCCCCTTCTCCCACCCTCCAACTTCAAGTAGGCCCCAGTGTCTGTTGTCAGGTGTTCTCATCAGTTAGCTCCCACTTACAGGTGATGACATGTAGATTTGTATTTTTGTTCCTGTTTAGTTGCTAAGGATGATGGCCTCCAGCTCCATCCATTTTCCTACAAAGGACACAATCTTAATTTTTTTATGGCTACATAGTATTACATTGTGTGTGTGTGTGTGTGTGTGTGTGTGTGTGTGTGTGTGTGTGTGTGTTATATATATATATACACACACCATGTTTTTTTAATCCAGTCTACCGTTGATCGGCATTTAGGTTGATTCCATGTCTTTGCTCTTGTAAATAGTGCTACACTGAGTATAGGCATACATGTGTCTTTATGGTAGAAGGACTTACATCCCTTTGGGTATATATACACTAATGGGATTGCTGGGTCAAATGGTAATACTGTTTTTTGCTCTTTCAGGAATCTCCACACTGCTTTCCACCATGGTTGAACTAATTTACAGTGCCACCAACAGTGTATAAGTGTTCCTTTTTCTCTGCAGCCTTGCCAGCATCTGTTATTTTTGACATTTTAAAAGTAGCCGTTCTGATTGGTGTGAGATGATTTCTCGTTGTGGTTTTGATTTGCGTTTCTCTAATGGTTAGTGATGATGGGCAATTCTTCACATGCTTGTTGGCTGCATGTATGTCTTTTGAAAAGTGTCTGTTCATGTCCTTTTCTCAGTTTTCAATGGAGTTGTTTGTTTCTTGCAAATCTGTATAAGTTCCTTAAACTAATATTAGGTATTAGAGCATTGTCAGATGCATAGTTTGCAAATATATAGAACTGTTCCCTATCCTTCCCCACATCTTCCAAATGTGGCCCATTCTATAGCACAGTTATGCTATATTCATCTATTTTTCATCTATTTGTCTTTTATGGTATCATTTAACTTGTTCTTTCATTCTCCATATATTTTGTATGGTAAGAATTTATTCTGAAGGCTTCACTAAGTTCAGGTCAATTTTGAAAAGCAAGTTTACTTCCTAGGTGATGCTAAGATTGATTGGTGATTTCAGGTGGTAACAGCCAGATTCCTCTCCTTAATCTTTTACCTGATGCTTTCATCCATTGATGATTTTTGTTTGAATCAATTATTTCATTTGAAATGTCAAAAGGGTTTTTTTTTCTACATTTACTAACTAGAATACTTCTGTGGAACTAAAATATGGGTTGTACAGGAAATGGAGAAAGAATCTTAATTCTTTCTTCTTGGTAATTTTCTGAGTATAGATTTGGTGCCCTTGTTCTCTCCTAAAATGACCAGTAAGATGTTGTTTCCATTTTCTTTTAATTTTCTTTTAAATGAGTGCATGAACTTCTATACATTTAATATGTTTCAAATGTTGCTATCATAATTTTTTCTAGTGTTCAGTGAGTCTCTTCATGACGACTCATGTTGTTTGGGGTTACTATGGACACGAGATTATTAGTCTTGGGTAGCTTATACATTTCCTACTCCAGACCTTTAATAAGCCTTTCCTCTAAGAAGTTATCATTCCTATTGGTGGGAATAATACTTGTTGATGGTAATCTAGACACTGGGAATTATCCTAGCTTCTAGTTCTTTTTGGTGGGCAGAACTAGGAAAGAGGTATTTTTTTAAAGAGAAATATGAATTCATACTGTTTACATCTCAAATTTAACCTTGAACTTTTTTTTCTTATTTTGGTATATGTGTGTATGTCTTCCCTTGGACATTAAACATGGGTTCCTTAAACCACTGACAAAAATTTGATTTTATCCTAAAATATAAATAAAATAGTTTCTAAATATTAATGTCAATATTATTACTAACATGATGCCTACTGAATAAAGTTTAACATTTCTTTGTGTCTCTATTAGAATATATTTCACAATGGAAGTACCTTCCAACGACTATGTATTAAAGTCACTAAAAAGAATTGTGTTCTCTGGTCATGCCACCATCTTATTATATAGCTAGGTTTATCTTTTTCACGGTGTGTTTCAATCTTGGAGATTTTAAGTTTTATATTTCACTTTTATATAACATCATATAATTTACATGATTCCAAAGTTGGAACTATGTATTCAAGTATTTATTCTGGTCTTGTTTCCATCTCTGTCCCCTCAACTGTTTCTTCTCCATTTTTATAAGTAACTGCTGAAAATTAGATTTTGGCTTACTCTTCCAATGTTTATTTAAAAATACAAATAAATATGTTCACAAATTTATATCTCTTTTTTAATTTGAAAAATAACACACTATGTAAATGAAAAAGTAGCATACAGCATAGTGGCTATATATATATATATATTTTTTTTAAAATCCTCAATTACACACAGATGTTTTAGTATGTCCTTTTTGCTCTCTTTCTCTTTCTTCTTTCATCTCCTCCCCCTCACCTTTACCTTTTCTCTCTCTCTCTCCTCCTCATATTTATTTAAGTATTTGGTTGGGAAGTTTTGTATTTTTATAATCGTGGTCACTTTTATAGAAATATGTTTATATAATACTTAGTACCATCTTCATTTATCTATTGAATATTGTTACCCAACATGAGCAATACTGAAATTCTCTGCTTACAATTTCGTCCTCCACCAGGCTTTTCTCCAATAACAGGTTTACTCACTATGGAGTTGTCTTGGTGTTTAAGTTCTTAGCATATGACTTGCCAGCTCCAATACTCACAAAATGGTCAGTAATCTTATTCTACTTTCTATTGACTTTTTCCCTTTCCTGCTATCTTTGTTAGCTGTATAATTTTTATGTTATTAGAGCATGTAATATTTTCATACTATCCTCATCTTTAATTTTAGTTATATAGTTAAATATATTCTATACTCAGTCCATTATTTATACCAAAGCTTTTGCAATAATTTCTTTTTTGTCTGAAGGTCATTTTCTAGTAGAATACTCAAGAAGGGCTCATGGAATCAAAATTCCTAAACTTTTTGCATACTTACCACTGTTTGGCTGAAGAATTTATCATAAAAAGATGTACATAATCTTGCCTTATATTTTTCTTTCCCAGAGTATCTTTTTAAAAAATGTTCAATTGTTTTCTACCCCTAAAGGTTGCTGTTGAAAAGTCTGATGTCAGTTTGATTATATGCCCCTCACATGTAACCTGCTCTTTTTGTTTAATACCCAGATGACTTTTTTCCTTTTCTTTAAAGTCCAGTAATTTTACTTGGCGATAACTATTGTGGTATAATTTTTCTGGACATACTGTATGGCTTTTTTTGTGTAAAAATTTAAGTTGTCTTTTATTTAAGGCAGGTTTTCTTGAATTATTATTTTCTGTTCTGTTTTAGTTTCATTTAGTTTTCTTTTTTGGATCTCAAATTGTATGCATATTGGAATATGTTTTTTCCTATATTTTCTTTCCCACAGGTTCTTTTAAAATTACTTTCTCTAATTCTGTTTGATTTCTTTTACATTTTTCCTTTTTTATTGCATATTTTGCTCCCTGAATTTTTCTGGGGTCTGTTTTCTCCTGTGTTCCTTTCATTTATTTATTTTCTAATTCTTGAGTTCTGACAGTTTGTAAATATTATCCACCTCTTGTTTTACCATTTTTTTATCATCTCATTTCTGATGTGACATTTTCCCATAACTATGTTTTTAAAATTTTCTTTTAGCTCATTTTCAAATATTATAACTTTCATCTATTTTGTACTGTGTTTTTCTGTTTTTTTTCTTACTGTCAAGATACTTTGAAGTTTATTTTTCTGTTTTTTTTTTGGCAACAGTTTTGCATGAAATTATAGAATATATTCCTTTTTTCTCCCCATCATGTTTAAGTGAGATGGGTTTTCTTGGGCTATGAGCAGAAGATTTCTGAGGAGGAGGTAGAAATTGCCCAAAGTAGCTTTCATTCCTTCAGAGATTAAAGACTCCTTCTGTTGTTAACATGAGACACTTGATGCGTGGTTTTTCTGTTACTATTTCTCTGTCTCAGGAAAACCCTAGTTTTGAAAGCAGAAATTTTTCCATTTCTAGCCTGTTTTTCCTAGGGCTTTAGACATCTTATCTTCAGAGTCAGTGCTCTTACCTTTAGATGTAGTAATTTTGCTGTTGCAGTACTTCTTGAGATTTGCTTCCTTTGTGCTCTCCCTCGCTGTTGTGTTTGAAACTTCTTTCTACATTATCACTAGTGTCCTGCCTACCCAATTTGTTTTTTATTTTATTCCAGCAGTTTTTCCTTAGGTGAGGCTCTGTCTTTCTAGAAGATAATTTGCTGTAAATACTTAGTCTGTGTCTCTTTTTTTTTACTGGATTAATATAGCTACCTCAGCTTTCTCCTGGTTAGTATTTACATGAGTATCTTACTCCATACTTTAATTTCAGTCTTTCTGTAGTCTTCTCTTTTAGGTATGTCTCTTGTAAACAAGACATATTAACAGATTAATTCTTCTGTTGCAATTAGACAACTTCTGTTTTGTTTGTAACCAACAAGTTGATTTTATATTATTTTATTATTGATAATATCTGAAACTCTTTCAACCATCTTAGAGTTTATATGTGTATAGCTTCTACTCTGTCTATGCTATTTTTCTTCTACCTCTTTTGAAAATGTTTAGTGTTTTTTTTAAAAATAATTCTCCTCCTCCATGAGCTTGAGCTTATATAGCATATTCTATTTTAATATTTTTTTCTTGAAATCTTACCATGCATGTTTAACAATCCAACAACATCTGAGGTTTATTAGTATGTCAAGCCTCTGACAAAAATAAAACACATAACATAGACATGTACATGCATACAGTTATCTAAAAATACTCAATTTGGTCACTCTCTTCCTGACTGGTTCACATGCAAACATTTTCCACTATAGAAGTCTCTCATTTTTGTTGTTAAAGCTGGACCTCATGTATTTGTTACTACCATATAGGTTTGGATTTAGATTTCTGTTTCCACTTCTTTTGCTAAACATTCTTTCGTGCATCTTAGTCCTTCCTTCCCAGGACATCTTTTTTATGCAGCAAAAAATAACTTATACAATGTCTCTGATCAGTTATGAAAAACTCTCAACCGTTATTTCTTGAAAAATTACTACTACCTCCTTTTCATTCTCTTAGGAACTCCAACTAAACATATTTTGTGTAATCTCAATCTGTCCATTATGTCCTTTTTATGTTTTTGATCTCTATCTCCAACTTTTATTCTGCAATGACCATTGGTCAATTATATGTCATTCTTTTTAGCTGTATCAAATATACTATGTAGCTCCTCAACTGGGTTGTTAATTTCAAAAGTATACTTTTTATTACTCAAAGTTCTATTTGTTTTCAAATTTCCTTGGTCGTTTTTAATAGTCTCTTTTCCCTTGCTCATTTTTATACTAATTTTTAAAGCATTTTTATATGCAGGTATTTTGTATGATCAAATAACTCCAACTTTGGAAGCTTTTGGAAACTTTGTAAAAATCTGTTCATTCTTATTGATGAAGGTTTATTTTCTTGTGTGCTTGGTAGGTTTTGATTGTAAACTCATAAATGACTGAACATGTTCTGTGGAAGAACTGAAGGCCTAAATTTTATTATTTTTCTGGAGAGAAGATTTGAGTTTGCATCTGCTGAAAACCAGGAGTTACTACCAGTCTTGTAATTTTTTCTTTTAACCCTGTGAGATCACTTTTTATTGTGATACACAATTTACTGGAGAGAGCACAGCTCATGAAAAGATGATTAGCATTACATAGCATTTTAAGCAGATACTCAAAATGCTTGAGCTCACAACAGCAACAAGAGGTGTCTATGAAACTATTACTGTAGTACAGTATAAATTACAATTAATTTTAGGCATGATTTAATACTAAATCTTTGTTTACATTTTTCTCAACTGCAAATGATGCCATGTATGGTCTGTGTTTATGTAAGTTTTCATAAATTTTAACATTTTAAAAAAATTACACTTTAAGTTCTGGGGTACATGTGGAGAATGTGAAGGTTTGTCACATAGGTATACATGTGCCATGGTGGTTTGCTCCACTCATCAACCCATCATCTAGGTTTTAAGCCCGGCATGTATTAGGTATTCATCGTAATGCCCTCTCTCCCCTTTTCCCCACCTGCTGACAGGCCCCAGTGTATGATGTTCCCCTCCCTGTGTCCTTGTGTTCTGATCGTTCATCTTCCACTTACGAGTGAGAACATGTAGTGTTTGGTTTTCTGTTCCCGTGTTAGTTTGCTGAGAATGATGTTCTCCAGCTTCATCCGTGTCTCTGCAAAGGACATGAACTCATTCTTTTTTATAGCTGTGTAGTATTCAGTAGTATATGTGTGCCACATTTTCTTTATACAGTCTGTCTTTGATGGGCATCTGGGTTGGCTCCCAATCTTAGAATGTTTTAAGCCCTTTTAAGCATCCCGGCTTAACCTGGAGATAACAGATTCAGCTCCTTTACCTTACCATGGGCCAGATTCCAAATACCTGTGAGCATTTATTCCAAGACATTCCTCTGGCTTTGCTTCTCCATCTGTGTTTGCTTACAGGTACCATGCAAAATTCATTTCACTATTTTTATTTCCCTTTCTTGGTTCTTGAGAATACTTCCTGACCCTTAAAATGCTTTATAAAATATGTTTCTAAATCTTGATGTAGTTATATTTCATGGGAAGGTCATTCATAATACCTACTTCTAGTCCATCATACTACTGGAAAAGGATGTCAGGATTACTCACTTTTCACTAAAGAAAATAATTTATCCTGTTTACTTGAAATATGTAAAACTGAGGGCAAAGATATGATCTTTTCCATGAATAACCAAATGCCTTAATATTAGGTCTTCAAGGAAAAACATACCAGCTCATAACATTCTTTAATTTGTTTCTCTCTTCCAGCATTTCTCCAGGGAGTTAATTAAAAAATATATTTTCACTGCAGTTTATTTATTAAGTAAACTTTTAAAAAATTAGATCTAGGCATGGTTCTAGAAAACACCTGATTTCAAAATTTTTTGAAAATGTATTTTTAAATTTATTAAAGCTATAAAACATGATATAAAATTAGGAAAAACTACCTGTAACTCTGCCAAGACATTTGTACAGCACAGTTAGAGGTACAAGCCCTAATGCAAGGGTTCCCTCCATTACAAATTAGTCTGCTGGGTAGAGCACGAGAATCTGTGAAGCCTTGCAGAAGAAAAATCTAGAAGGAAAAAAAGACCTTTTTCTTGACCTATGGGGACCAAGAATGTCTGTTTAAGAATGTCTACTCCTGGTCGGGGTGGTGGCTCTGCCTGTAATCCCAGCACTTTGAGAGGCCAAGGCGGGTGGATCACTTGAGGCCAGGAGTTTGAGACCAACCTGGTCAACATGGTGAAACCCCATCTCTACTAAAAATATGAAATTAGCCAGGCGTGGTGGTGGGACCCTGTAATCCCAGCTACTCAGGAGGCTGAGGCAGGAGAATCGCTTGAACCTGTAAGGTGGAGGTTGCAGTGAGCTAAGATCATGCCACTGCACTGCAGCTGGGGTGACAGAGTAACACTCTGTCTCCAAAAAAAAAAGAATGTTCACTCCTGAACCTTGTTCCAGACCACCAATTGGGATCTGAATTTTGAGAAACTCTGAGTAATGGATTGCTCACAGTGAAGTTTTACCACCATTGTCCTAATGGTTCTCACCAATTTCTTAGTGAGTGGAAACTAGCCTTTAAAATATATATACTTTAAGTTCTGGGGTGCATGTGCAGAATGTGCAGGTTTATTATGTAGGTATACACGTGCCATGGTGGTTTGCTGCATCCATCACCCCTGTCATCTACATTAGATATTTCTCCTAATATTAGCCCTCCCCAATCTCCCTACCCCTGCTATCCCTCCCCCAGCCCCACACCCCCCCGACAGGCACCAGTGTGTGATGTTCCCCTCCCTGTGTCCATGTGTTCTCATTGTTCAACACCCACTTATGAGTGAGAACATGCAGTGTTTGATTTTCTGTTCTTGTGTCAGTTTTCTGAGAATGATGACTTCTAGCTTCATCCATGTCCCTGCAAAGGACATGAACTCATCCTCTTTTATGGTTGCATAGTATTCCATGGTGTATATGTGCCAGATTTTCTTTATCCAGTCTATCTTTGATGGGCATTTGGGTTGGTTCCAAGTCTTTGCTATTGTGAACAGTGCCACAATAAACATACGTGTGTATGTGTCTTTATAGTTGAATGTTTTATACTCCTTTCAGTATATACCCAGTAATGGGATTGCTGGGTCAAATGATATTTCTATTTCTAGATCCTTGAGGAATCGCCACACTGTCTTCCACAATGGTTGAACTAATTTACATGCCCACCGACAGTGTAAAAGCATTCCTATTTAGATGTTGATATCACACTCCCACCAACTATGCTTTTGGTTGTTTTAATTATCTATGCTCAAATTAATATGGGGTAGATGCTATGTAGTTATTCCAGATTGTGGGTCCAGTCACCCTTAAAACATTGCTTATTACACTAAAAAGCTTTTTCAGTTCCACAGATTCTTGATATAACTGTCATTTTTATTTGCAATATGATACTCTAATGAGAATAAATTCCACTTTCTTTAGCCATTCCTTCATTGTTGTACATTTAAGCTATTTCCAACTTTCTGCAATAATATATAATAGTGTAACAAACTTCTGTATTCATAGACTTTTTTCAGTTTTAGTATTATTTCTTTGCACTTACTTAGATTTGAAATTACTGGAAAGTCTTAAGTGTAAACACACTTAAGACTTTTGATGAGGATTGCCAAATTGCTTTCCAAAAATTTATGCTAATTCAAACTGCTGCCAGTAATATAAGAATATATTTCAGGGTATCCCAGCCAGCACTGGGCCTTGCCATTCATCTATTAGGCAATTAGCGTTCTTATTGATTTTTAATTTTCTGCTTTTGGATTCTACCGAGTCTACTTAACAAGTCATCAGAAGGGCTGGGCTGAGTAAGGAGTGAAAAGATACTGGGCTGAGGGCATCTCAATTGTTTGGACATCCATCACATAATTTATCTTTATCTGTGTCCTCTTGACCTTCCAAAGTACAGTCATTTAGCTTCTTCCAACCTTTATTTCCTCATTCATGAAATGAAGGGGCAAGGCCAGCTGCCTGGCAAGGTCCTATTCGGCTTCAAGGTCCTGATACGTCTGTTATTGTGAGCCTCACCTTTCATATCTGTGTAGATTTCTCTGGTTGTCCTGTCAGTAGTTGCAGAAATTGGTCTATCATGCATATTACTTTCTTTTCTTTGGTGTCTTCAGTAGGAAGTATTTTAGATCTTGTTCTTCCTATGCTCTTGCTCTCCCTTTTGAAAATTCTGATTTTAAAAAATGCAAATATGGTATATGAATATTTAAAAAGTGATTTCCATTTAACAAATTACACATGATCACATAATTCCCAATGTGACTTTGCATCAGGGAAGAAGTGAGAATATGTATTTTATATTAAATGCATAGCATTTAAATACTTAAATACAAACAAACTGCATTTGAATAATATTAATCTCTCCTAAAAAGACCTTGCAAGGCACATAAAATATTTAAAACTTTTGCTTGCTACAAAATTCTTGAATGACTTGACCATTTCCACTTTTCTCTGTTAGTAAGTTTGGAGAATCTTGGTATTTTTCTATGCATTATTATGAATTTTGAATCTCCACTTGTGAGGATTTTCCCCGACAAGGATGGGGTGAACTGAAAGGCTAAGTATCCCTCAGGGTAGAGTGTGTTAAACCTATAGTGCTACATGCAGCCGTGAGGAGAGCTGAGCATGTGGTAACAGGAAGGAAATTGTCCAATATATGAGGTCCTGCCTAAGAGCGGTAGAAACATAGATTCTTTAAATTGGTCATGACCTTTGAAATCATCAGTTGAACTACCTATTTATTAGAGAATCCAGGTACCAAATCTCCTGGTGATTGGCCAGCTGGTCATTTCTTGCATACTGTCAGTGTTTAAGAGCTCAGCATTTCACAAGCCAGCCCAATGTAGACTGTGGGTGGAAAGTATTCAATTTGGGAAAGTTCTTGTTTACCCTAAGTTCAATTCTACCTCTCTCTGAGCCATAACTTTAGGAATTTCCTAACCCCATGAAATCACTCCTGGAGCAATTACGTGGATTAGGTAATTCCTAAAGTTATTTTGTATAAAATGATTTTCTAAAGGCATGTTTGCCACTCTTAGCAATGATTAAAACTAAGTTTCACAAAAAGAGTTTCCAAGTATGCATTGAGGGAAACAATTAAAAATAAGTTAGGAATTATCAATAGTGATACTGATGATAATAACAACAAAATCTAGCATATAGTGTTTCTTTTATGCCGGGCACTGCCCTAAGTGTTTTGTATATATGAACTCATTTGATATAAGGCGTCCTATGAGGTATGCACTATTATCCCCACTTTGCAGATGAGACAACTGAGGCAGAAAAAAGTTACTAGTCAATGTTCACCAGAGAAACATAACCAACAGGATATATTTTATGTAAATACAAAATATATATATTTATATGATATATATTACATATATAAATATATATAATATATATTTATATGATATATATTACATATATAAATATATATAATATATAAAAAGAGATTTATTATAAGGTTTTAGCTCAGGTGATTATGGAGGCTGAGAAGTCCCATCATCTGCTGTCTGCAAGCTGGAGACTTAGGAAAATGGTGGTGTAGTTTGAGGGCTTAAGAGCCAGAGTTGATGGTATAGATCTCAATCCAGGTCTGAAGCCCTGAGAATAAGGGGCAACAAGGGGAGGAGATGAGTGTCCCAACTCAAGTAGGCAGAGTTAACTCAACCTTCTTCCACCTTTCTGTTCTATTCAAAGGTTTGGGGGATGCCTACCCACATTGGGAGAGTCATTGCTTTACTCAGTCTACTAATTCCAATGTTAATTTCTTCTGGACATATCCTCACAGACACACCCAGAAATAATGTTGATATCTGGGCATCCCATGGCTCAGTCAAGTTGATACATAAAATTAACCATCACAGAAGTTAAATACATTATTCAGGTTATTATTCCCACATAGCCAGTAAGTGGCAGTTACTAGTTTTAAATCAATAATTTGCTCCAGAGTTTGGGCTCTTATAGATTATGCTATCGCTAGAGTGAGCACATAATTTATCATTCAAACCAAGACACTTCCTGCCACCAACTTTTTTTTTCTTTTTTGGAGAATCTCTCTCTGTTGCCCAGGCTACAGTGCAGTGACATGATCATAGCTCACTGCAGCCTTGATCTTCTGGGTTCAAGTGCTCTAAGTCACCTGAAAATGGTAAACAGAAATAGATCTACTGAAGCTACTGAAGCTTAAGCTTGAAGACCCGTGATAGGCACCACCCTGTGAAATCTGCGAGTTCTAGAATGTTCCAAGTGGGGAGGGAAGCCAAGTTACAGTCAAGAGTTTCTGATGTTTCCCAAATAGATCTCAGAAGAAAGGGACTTGAATTCCCAAGTTTCCATTAATTTATTGTGACCTTTTTCTTGTATTAAAAAAAACACTTTGATATTGAATTCATTCATAACTTCATCTTGTTTTTCTGAAACAGGGCTCTCAACATTACGTAACTTTTAGGGCCCACAAAACTTGGATCTGCCCCTCGTGGTAATACTGGGCCCTTTCAATATGTTTTCATCAGCCTGTCTTTTGAGAAGCATGTAGCTGGGGTGTTGTTCTGGAGTAATTATTACTTGTGCTTCTTTTCATTTTCACAAGTGTTGGCCAGCAGTTCAAGACCAGCCTAGACAATATGGCAAGACTCCATCTCCAAAAAAAAAAAAATTAGCCAGTTATGATGGCACACCTGTAGTCCCAGCTACATGGAAGGCCAAGGTGGCAGGATCACTTGAACCCAGAAGATCAAGGCTGCAGTGAGTGATGATCATGTCACTGCACTGTAGCCTGGGCAACAGAGAGAGATTCTCCAAAAAAGAAAAAAAAAAGTTGGTGGCAGGAAGTGTCTTGGTTTGAATGATAAATTATGTGCTCACTCTAGCGATAGCACAATCTATAAGAGCCCAAACTCTGGAGCAAATTATTGATTTAAAACTAGTAACTGCCACTTACTGGCTATGTGGGAATAATAACCTGAAAAATGTATTTAACTTTGACGTGTATTTTAGTGGTGCTCATTACTTGGTAAGATAAAGCAGAATTTAAAAATATACGTCAAAGGATCACCACAGGCGTGTCAGAAGGCCACTTTGTAGTCTCCTGGTCCTAGTAAGTCACAGTTTAGATCCACGGTCTACAAAAACAGTTCCTGCCCAGGCAGGTGGTCTGGCAACTTACTGTGAATAAGTAAGTTACTGTATTACTATAGAATACTCCAGGTTTCTAGTATGAATCCATGATGAATATATTATATGAATTACATATTCATATAACAAGGAAGCAAATATTACATTATGCTCCTTAAAATTAAAGCTACAGTAGGGTTTAGGAGTATGCCAAAGCAATACACTAGGGAGAGGATGATCTAAGGTCCTTACCATTTTCTCAGAGACAAATTCTTCATCACATTTTTTAAAAGATGTTTTACTGGCCAGTGTGTGGTTTTGACATGACCTTCTCTCTCTGCCCTAGAGACCTTTGATACATACTCTCTTTCTCTCTCTGTCAGGTCAGCTATGACTTCATAATCTGGATTCCAGCCTTAGAATACCTGTTTCTATAAAGAAAAATATTGTCATTTTTTTTAATCCTGTAAGGTCTGGTGCTCCTCCTTTCTGGGAATCTCATAGTGTCATATGCATTAGCAACACCAGATTATCACTAACAAAAGATGAGAAAGCTAAGTGCTTCCTGCAAACCATCACTTACATGTGGTTATGTATAATTTGAATGCTCTCAGAAATACAAATTAAGTTGTTGATAGTGTTCTATCGTGCAAGGCCAACTTCATTTTCCTTCCTCTCTTCTCTGCTGCAGTCCTCACTCACCCATTCTCTCCTCACTGTATCTCCCTTTTCCCTTAATCTTCTAAGACAGTAGTGCAGGAGTTTTGGTTATGAGAGAGTTAAATATCACTTCATTTGTTGTTGTTGTTGTTGTTGTTTAATTTTTATCAGTAGTAAAGGGATAATGGCACTGAGGTGCCCCCCCAAAAACCAGAGAATTATAAATAGGAATTGAAGAAGTCTTACTGTCCTAATGAAGATTTCCCAGGGAGTATGAAATCTGAGGCTAGCACTACTGCCTGTCAGCCCAAGTTGTTCATTATCTTCCTGTTTGTCTTATTTAGATTTTACATCCCCAGGGCAAGAGGCCAGGTGGTTTTATTACAGTACCCATGACTCTGTCAACATCATGTAAATTAAAGCAAACACTGTTCTTGAATGGCACCTTTTGATCATGTCTCCCTGTGCCCAGACTGTTTAGGACCGAGAGGTTTGAGTTAGCTATGACACTGTTAAAATGAACTAAACCTAAAATAACTGGGATGTTCTTGAGAAAATTCGTTTTCTCATCCTGACATGGGCTGCAGAAGACACATTGAAGCTGTAAAACACAGCTTGGAAATGACTAGACTAATTTTAGAACTCGTTTACACAGCTGCTCCACTGGAAAGCAGACTTTCATTGTAATTCTTGCTCTGGGATGGCTTGCCTTTTATTTAATTAAAAATGATTGGCAAGGCAGGCTTTTGATACAACCCGGTCCACAGTAAAACTGCAAGGCGAGTGTAGTTGCAGTAGCTCTCTGACATTCTGCTTTATTAGATGTCAGTTTATAATTAAAAATTTGAGTGGCAGAAGACTGAGCACCCAGAAAAATGATCTTGAGGATCTTAATTATTTCCAGCCATCTTCCCGGCAAATATGTGAGAACTGTAAGATCCGATATAGAGGGAGACATTTAGACCTTGCCCAAACATTCCCTTTGAAAAATGCAGAATGCTCTAGGGTTTAAAACCTGGACGAGGGTAATTCATATTTTGAAATGCCATTGAAACCATCTTCTGCTAGGCAGAGGGGTTGCAGGTTTGAAGCAATAGATATTAGGAGTAAAACAAAGGGAGTCAAATATCCTAGGGAAAGGCCTCGGTCTTAGCTATGAAGTTAATTTTTTAAAAAGTGCTCTTCCCTTCCAGTTATGCCTGTTATTTGATGATATTTATGATACTCATTGTATGGGGATACTTCTTAGAAGTATCTAGATTTTACAAATGTCTTGAGATATTTTTCCATTTGTGCAAACCAGTACAAGGATCTACTGAACTTCAGGAGTCATCAAATGCTCTTTTGTTTTTTGACACTGGGTGCCCTGACTTGAGTGTATGACAATCATCAAATGTTTTTCTTGTAAAAGGTATTTATATTTCTGAAACTTCACACCTTGAAAGTAAGCCAGTTGGAAATTTCTGGCGAGCCAACCAACTGAATTTTTAATCTTATTAGCAAATTGCATACTGTAATAATTGCATAAACTTTGTATTAATAGACTCAAGGCTACTTTTAATTTACTTTGGTATTGATATGCTTAGTACTACCACATTTTAAAGATCAAGTCATGTTTAATAAGAATGTCACCAAAGTGCCATTGAATCTAGGTCAAAGCTAATTTCATAAGTGAAAGTTGAGGTTCTGGGACTTTATTACCTCTTTGTTATCTAGTATTGTTTAATATACAGATTGATTAATTCATAAAGCAGAAGTAATATAAAGAGAGGTTATGTGTTCTGAATGACAGTAGACCTGTTTCAGGGTTTGAGCTCTTTGTATTTCATTTTCTAGAAGGAAAAGGTAGCAAGCAAAGAGAAAGCAGACATTTTCTATTGCCATCACAGTAGCAAATGACTGAAATTTTTGCAAACTGAATTTGAAAGCCAAGTTCACAAAATATTAAACTGTACTAATTTCCAACAGTTACATATTGTCACATTTTTAGAACTGTCTGGTAACTTCAAATGAGAGAGGTAAATTATTATTTTAAATGAAGTACATGTGGTGCTTGGAGATGACTTTTTTAAGCATGCACGTTCCCCCACTAATTAGCTCCCAGGAGGTGAATGAGAGTTTTTGTTGTTTTTCTTCTAGGTTCAGCTTTAAACAAAGCGAATTAACAAAGTTAGTCACCTACTGGCATTCAGATACAGTATTATTTAAAAGTCTTCCTCCCACTCCCACTCTGACCACCATAGAAAGAGAGACTATGTCACATAAGAGAGAAACTAGCTGTGGTTACAAAATACACTACAAAAATACTATGTTTATTACATCGTCTCCTCCTTATGGCTTTTAGAATCATAAAGTTAAATAACATATTTTCTTTAAAAAAAACTGGCATGAACATTCAAAATACTTTAAATGGAGAGTAAGTCCAAGTGGCATAGTGTTTTGGAAAATAAGCTCTGAGAGTCAGAGGAGGCGGCATTATAAAGGCTGAAGAGACTGTTTAACACATCGAGGATAAACTCTCAGCTGGCTGTAGGAGAACAATGTCCCTCACCAAGTCCTTATCCAAATTTTGTACTGTACTAGCCAGTTTGGCTAAGTCTCTCTCATCAGGTTAATTAGTGATGCTGGGAAAAATAAAGAACTATTGGAGAAATTATCTTCTATAGTATGTGTATGAAAGACCAGATTTGGTTTTAAAATTCTTGGCACAAAGTGACAATGCTCTGTGCATTCCCCCCACTCTTTCTTCATCATTGTTTTTTCTTGATGCACAGTATGTGTTTTTAATTTAAGTTTTCTTCACCTTCATAAAAATAAACCTCAAGTCCTACTGGGATGAATTAAGTCTTTCTTTCTAATTTTAATGAGTACGCATTTCAGTGTACCCACTTAAAGGAGTTGGACTGTGTATTGATAAAAATCACTGTAGTAGGCTGGGCACGGTGGCTCATGCCTGTAATTCCAGAACTTTGGAGGCTGAGGTGAGTGGTCATCTAGAGTTTAGGAGTTTGAGACCAGCCTGGCTAATATTACGAAACCCCGTCTCTACTAAAAATACAAAAATTAGCTGGGTGTGGTGGTGTGCACCTGTAGTCCCAGCTATTCAGGAGGTTGAGGCAGGAGAATTGCTTGAACCTGGGAGGCGGAGGTTGCAGTGAGCCAAGATTGTGCCACTGCACTGCAACTTGGATGATAGAGTGAGACTCTGTCTCAAAAAAGAAAAAAAAATCACTGCAGTAACATTGGTCTGTTAATTAACAAATTCCAAACAAATTTATGAAAGTCCTAGTATATGCTATGGATTTTTCAATGTTCTGGAAATAAAAGTGGATTAAGTACAGTTCTTGCCTCTTAAGGGTACAATGAAGCAGGGCAAGACCTGCAAATAGAAAACGACCATGCCACGGAGAAGTGCTGCAATGATAGGCAATACAGGATACTTACTATGCTCAAGAAACTACTGTAGGCACTTAACATGTGCTAATGTTAATATAGTCCCTAGCAAGCCCCTGTAAGGTGTATACTACTACTAAGCCATTTTACAGCTGAAGAAATGGAAACAAAGGTGGTTAAGCAAATTTTCCAGTGTTACACAACCAGCAAGTAGTTGATGTAGGCAGCCTGGCCCATGAATTACCTAATTTCTGCTCAGTAGTATAATGCCTCCATTTTGAACCCCATGATCTACTGAGCCTCACATTTTTCCCTACCCTTCACCCCAATACATGCAAGGACTCCTTGCTCTTCAAGGCCCATGGGAGGCATTGTTACTATACTTCACAGCTTTTCTTGGTGGGCCTCCCTCTGGCCAGCTCCATGCCTTTTTCTTTCCCCCTGATTTTGTACTGTCTGAACTGATTTGGTGATTAAAACCTTATAAAAAGTAAGCAAAGTAAGTATGGGACATCCACCTTCTTATACCTTCCCTATTGTGGAAAGAAAATAATGCACACCAGTAATAAAATATCACTGAGTTACAGGCTTTCAAATTGTATTGGGGTACATGGTTTTGGAGAACTTTGAGATCTGAGACAACGGCTGAAGTTATTTATCCTTCTAACATTCCCAAGGTTATGCAAACTATTTCTAATGTAAATTAGAAAACTTTTAGGCTGCAACTGTGTGCTAGATTTAACATCATCCTTCGTTATGGAAAAAGTATTTCCAATTGTTTAGTTTTCTCTACTGACAGATGTATATTTTATAATCTATATCTTATATCTATACATGTGTAGATATACTTTTTTTGAGGATTGATCAACCTTGCTACACACAGGGATCCATCACAGATTTTGGTGCTTCAGGTCGAAGAGGATTCTAAGAAGGAATCATAGTTTATACACATAGCTTAGCATCATGGGTTAGGTGGGATATTGAAGGAATTCCTTATTCTCTGAAGAAATGGTCTGATGAGATACCACTAGAAAAATACATTAACTCCAGGACAAGTGCTCAGGAGAATCAAATTTTAATCCCTTTGCTATATTTCTTTCAAACAAAGGTCTAAAATAATTATGGATACACATCAAATTCTAAAATACATATGGTCTGATTTTAATGATGCGTTGCTGTCTCAGTAATAAACTCATTTGTCTAATTATTCTCAGATGGTTTCATAAAGCAAAACAGTACAACACATTGACAACCTTCCTACTCTACTCCCTATCCCAACACATCCATGTTTTTGTTTTCTTTGTTTTTCAGGGAAGTATGGATAAGTATTTGAGCATATTTCCTCCTTTACCACTATACCTTAATTTTCACCGTGTTTTAGTATTAATAAAATTATTTTCACTTTAATCATTAAAGACCATGGAACTTCATTGGTATATGGCTGAGATATAAAAAAATTGATTAATTACTGGTGCTATTGTTTGAAGTCATCTTGAATCTAATAAATAATTATTATCATTGGCTGGGTATGGTGGCTCGCAGCTGTAATCCCAGCACTTTGGGAGGCTGAGGCATACCGATCACCTGAGGTTGTGAGTTCGAGACCAGCCTGACCAACATGGTGAAAGCCTGTCTCTAAAAATACAAAATTAGCCAAGCATGGTGGTGCATACCTGTAATCCCAACTACTTGGGAGGCTGAAGCAGGAGAATCGCTTGAACCCGGGAGGCAGAGGTTGCAGTGAGCCAAGATCATGCCATTGCACTCCAGCCTGGGAAACAAAAGCGAAACTCTGTCTCAGAAAATAATTATTATTATAAGGCACAGTGGCATAATGGAAAAAGAATGGGCTTTACAGTCAGGAAGGCTGACGTGCAAGTTGTAGATCTACTTCCTACCTGCGTAATCTTGGACAATTAACTTCTCTAGCTTTGTTTCCTCATTTTTATAATGGAGATGACATCTACCTTGGGAAAGTTTTACTTTGTTTTGTTTTTGAGAATTGTATGTATATGGAATTTCTAACACAAGATCTAGAATGCAATAAGTGATAGCTGTTATTTTTTGAAATCTGAATTTTTAAAGTTTTAGTTTTAAGTTTTGTGAGTGTATAGTAGGTATGTATATATACATAGGAGTTAATTTGTGTGCTACATATACACTATATATATACTATACACCACACTATGTATAGTGTAGTGTATAGTATATATATAGTGTATATGTAGCACACAATGAATATTGCATTTTTTGAGTATTGTTTAAATTTTACTTTATTGAACATATACCTCCTTACAGAGTCTTATGAAGATAAAAATCATGTTCCCAACCAATTTTGAAATCTCTTTCAGAACTGCCTCTTCAAAAATGAAAATGTGGTTGGCCTGGGATCCACTCTCTCTAAGACCTTGATTATCATACGTATTTTCTATTCTCTTTATTATCTTTGTGGGCCTTCTAGAAAACATAAAAAGAGATGCAGGTAATTCCAGGAACATAAACAATTCTTAACAATTGACTCTAGATGGACTGTTTGGGTTGGACTAGTCTTATCTGATAGAAACATATGTTCCTAGAGAAACCAAGAAGAGTCTTGGTGCAGTGTGGTGCATGCATGTAGTCCCAATTACTCAGCAGGCTGAGGTGAGAGAATCTCTTGAGCCCCAGGAATTCAAGGATGCAATGAGCTAGGATTGCACTGCTGCACTCTAGCCTGGTGATATGGTTTGGTTGTGTCCCCCACCTGAATCTCAACTTGAATTGTATCTGCTAGAATTCCCATGTGTTGTGGGAGAGACCCAGGGGGAGGTAATTGAATCATTGGGGCCAGTCTTTCCCATGCTATTCTTGTGATAGTGAAGAAGTCTCACAGGATCTGATTCAGGGGTTTTTACTTTTGCTTCTTCCTCATTTTTCTCTTGCCGCTGCTGTGTAAGAAGGGCCTTTTTGCTCCCACCATCATTCTGAGGCTTCTCCAGTCATATGGAACTCTAAGTTCAGTTAAGCCTCTTTTTGTTCCAGTTTTGGCTATGTTTTTATCAGCAGTGTGAAAATGAACTAATACAGTAAATTGGTACTAGTAGAGTGGGGTGTTGCCAAAAAGATACCTGAAAATGTGGAAGTGACTTTGGAACTGGTAACAGGCAGAGGTTGGAACAATTTGGAGGGCTCAGAAGAAGATGAGAAAATGTGGGAAAGTTTGGAACTCCTAGAGGCTTGTTGAATGGCTTTGACAAAAATGTTGATAATGATATGGACACTAAGGTCCAGGCTGAGGTGGTCTCAGATGGAGATGAGGAACTTACTGCGAACTGGAGCAGTGGTGACTCTTGTTATATTTTAGCAAAGAAACTTGCCCTTGTCCTAGAGATTTGTGAAACTTTGAACTTGAGAGAGATGATTTAGGGTATCTGGTGGAAGAAATTTCTTGGAAGCAAAGCAGTCAAAAGATGACTTTGGGTGCTGTTAAAAGCATTCCATTTTGAAAGGGATATAGAGCATAAAAGTTCAGAAAATTTGAATCCTGACAATGCCGTAAAAAAGAAAAACCTATGTTTTGAGGAGAAACTTAAGCTGGCTCCAGAAATTTGCATAAGTAGCAAGGAGCCTAACGTTAATCCCCAAGACCATGGGGAAAATGTCTCTAGGCCATGTCAGAGACCTTCAGAGCAGCCCCTCCCATCATAGGCCTGGAGGCCCAGGAGGAAAAAGTGGTTTCAAGGGCTGGTCCCAGGGTTGCTATGCTGTGTGCAGCCTAGGGACCTGTGCGCCCTGTGTCCCAGCCACTCTGAAAGAGGCCAACGTAGAGCTGCTTCTGTGGCTTCAGAGGGTGGAAGCCCCAAGCCTGGGCAGCTTCCACAGTGGTATTGAGCCTGCGGGTTCACAGAGGTCAAGAATTGAGGCTTTGGAACCTCTGCCTAGATTTCAGAAGATGTATAGAAACACCTGCACACCCAGGCAAAAGTTTGCTACAGGGGCTGGACCCTCATGGAGACTCTCTGCTAGGACACTGCAAAAGGGAAATGTGAGATCAGAGCCCCCATGCAGAGTCCCTACTGGGGCACTGCCTAGTGGAGCTGTGAGAAGTGGGCCACCATCCTCCAGACCCCAGAACGGTAGATCCACTGACAGCTTGCACTGTGTACCTGGAAAAGCCACAGATACTCAATGCCAGGCCATGAAAACAGCCAGGAGGGAGCCCATACCCTTCAAAACCATAGAAGCAGAGCTTCCCAAGACCATGGGAACCCATCTCTTGTATCAGTGTGACCTGGATGTGAGACATGGAGTCAAAGGAGATCATTTTGGAGCTTTAAAATTTGACTGCCCTGCTGGATTTCGGACTTGCATGGGCCCTGTAACCCCTTTGTTTTGGTGAATTTCTCCCATTTGGATTGGCTATATTTACTCAATACCTGTACCAGCACTGTATCTAGCTTGCTTTCTATTTTACAGGCTCATGGGTCGAAGGGAGTTGCCTTGCCTCAGATGAGACTTTTGACTATGGACTTTGGGGTTAATGCTGAAATAAGTTAAGACCTTAAAGGACTGTTGGGAAGGCATGATTGGTTTAGAAATGTGAAGACATGAGATATGGAGGAGTCAGGGGCGAAATGATTATTTGACTGTGTCACCACCCAAATCTCAACTTGAATTGTATTTCCTGGAATTTCCATGTGTTATGGGACAGACACAGGGAGAGGTAACTGAATTATTGGGACCAGTCTTTGGTGTGCTATTCTTGTGATAGTGAATAAATCTCACAAGGTCTGATGGGTTTATCAGGGGTTTCCACTTTTGCTTCTTCCTCATTTTTCTCTTGCTGCCACCATGTAAGAAGTGCCTTTCAACTCCCGCCATGATTCTGAGTCATCCCCAGCCATGTGGAACTGTAAGTCCAGTTAAATCTCTTTTCCTTCCTAGTTTCTGGTCTTTCTTTATTAGCACTGTGAAAACAAACTAGTATACCTGGGAAACCTAGTGAGACAGCATCTCTAAAAAAATTCAACCAAGTAACCAAACAAACAAAACAATTAAGCAGAGGGAAAAAAAAAAAAGCAATATGGATATTCTGTCTCAGTTTTGGCTTTAAATTCAGGATTCTTTTTAGGTTCAGAAACATCCATATGTAACAGAAGCAAGGATCCCTTTATTTATTCAATATACATTAATGAGACCCGCATGTTTCTTTTCCTGTCTTTGGGCAGTGTACTATTTATCTTGGAAAACAAGACATGTACACATTAATTCAGTAATAATACAAATTCCAGGAGTTACATTAACCACCAAATAGAATAGATTGTGTGTCAAAAAATTGGTCCAACATTGGAGGCCAAATTTTTATTATTGGCTTATAGAATGTTAGAATGAGAAAGAACTCCAGAAATAATTTTATTCACTGTTTCTCAACTTGAAGTCAGTTGGATATTGCTTTTTCAAGATGTTTCTTATATTTACATAATTAACACCTATATTTTAGCTAATTTTTTCCTTTTTTTTAAAAAAAAATCACATACCATGAATTAAACCAGTCTTATATACTATAAATGCAAAATCAAATACAATACAGATAAAACAGTAGTTAAACTCTAGCTAGAGACTTTGCCTTTGGAAGGCCCTAAACTTGAGACCTGCCCTGTCTTCATTAGTAATGGAGATTTGCTGCTATTAGGTATGTGGAAAAGCTATACCAGCATCAAACTGAGTCTTTCTTTTTTACTTTCATAGAAAAGTTAAAAAAGAACATTGAGGCTGGGCGCGGTGGCTCATGCCTGTAATCCCAGCACTCTGGGAGGCCGAGGCGGGCGGATCACCTGAGGTCGGGAGTTCAACAACATGGTGAAACCCCGTCTTAAATAAAAAAAAAAAAAAAAAAAGAACATTGAAAAGAAAAGAATTTTCTTACTTTGAAATTCAGTCATATTTAATACTTTTTGCCAATTTACTACTACTGCTAATATAGATCTCAAACTTTGGGAAACATTAGTTTAATCTCTTTAATTTTCAAAGTAGAAAACCTAGATTCACAGAGGTCAATATTGGACAAGACGGCACTGAAACCTGGGTCTCCTGATTCCTGATCTCTTTCCTGTGCCCTCTCTCCATAACTGAAAACACATAAAAGTAGGATGCTTTTTAGACATAACTTGTCATTTTAGAATGTGGCATATCTGAACTCTCTTATAACCAGTTGTGGGTGATGCCCTTGGTAATAGAGTGATCTCTGCTTTCCTGTCTTTTGTTTAAGTGGATTTACTATTCGCTTTACATATCTGCTTGCTCATTTGTATGTCTTATTTGTAGTTAAACATAATATATGAATTTGAATTTGAATTTTGGAGGTTCTTGAAATTAAGAGACTGAATTAAACTCAACTTCAGCAAATGAATGATAACCATAAGTACCATTTCCCCTCCCTCTCCCCCTGACACTGCATGTGATGAAGTGATGAACAGCTGGAGTTTTGCTATTACCCTGGGAACAGTTTATTTTGACCTTGTCACAGTCTACCTGCTTGCTATTCCTAGTACAGTACCTCTTCTCATCAGAGGACTTGAAGCAACTATTATATTATGCTCTTTAAAATTAAAGCCACAGTAAGGTTTAGGACTACACCAAAGCAATATACCAGGGAGAGGGGGGATCTAAGGTACCTCATCATTTTCTGAGAGATAATTCTTCATCACATTTTTAGAAAGATGTTTTACACTTTACCTTATTGTGAATGAAAAGAGACACACAGCAGCCCAAAGAGGGCAGATTTAAAATCACACACATGCTTTTGAGTTTTAGTTCAGTTTTTTTTTTTTTCTGGAAATGAGAACAGTATTATCCTATTTGAGTCTTCGTGTTATTTTTTTATTCTTGTTTTTGGTTTCCTTGTTTTATTGATGTTACAAACTATTTTTTCTAATTGTACAGTTTTATTTCTTTATCTTTTTTTTGTAAGTGAATTTGTGATTGATGTCAAATAATGGTCTGAAGGCTTTTGGCCTTTGTATTTTATTTTAATATTATTATTATTATTATTTTTTGAGACTGAGTCTCACTCTGTTGCCCAGGCTGAAGTGCAGTAGCACAATCTTGGCTCACTGCAACCTCCTCTGCCAACCGGATTCAAGTGATTCTCCTGCCTCAGCCTCCTGAGTAGCTGGGATTACAGGCATGCACCACCACACCTGGCAAATTCTTGTATTTTTAATAGAGACAAGGTTTCACCATGTTGCCTAGGCTGGTCTTGAACTCCTGACCTTAGGTGATCCACCCGCCTTGGCCTCTCAAAATGCTGGGATTACAGGCATGGGCCACAGCACCTGCCCTGTATTCATTTTCTATTGCTGCTATAAAGTTACCACAGACTTGGTGTCTTAGAACAATACAAATTTATTATGGTATGTTTCTGGAGGTCATACGTCCGACAGGTCTCACTGGCTGAAATCAAGGTGTCCCCAGGGCTGCGTTTCTTTCTAGGGGCTCTAGGGGGAGAATTTGTTTTCAGCTTCCAGAGGCTGCCAGCATTCTGTAGCTGGTGACCCTTCGCCTCTGTCTTCAAAGCCAGCCATGGCTGGTCAAGCCTTCCTCACATCACCTCACTGTGACACAAATTCTTTCTCCCTCTTGCACTGTTAGTAACCTTTGTAAGTATAGTGGGCTTATCTGGATTTTCCAGAAAATCTCCTTCTTGAAGTCAGTCATTTAGCACACTTAATTCCATCTACAACCCTATTTCTCCTTGCCATTTAATGCAGGATATTCAGTTTCCAGAGATTAGGATGTGAACATCTTTGGGGAGTCATTGCACCCACTTCATTCTTTTCTTCAAAGCCAATTCTTTAGTAGGTGGAATTGATGAGGTCTGGTTGTGATGTGCTTTTCAAACCCCTGGTCTTTCCTGTTCTCCTCCAGTCTATTCTTTATACCCTATCCCTGTCTTTCCTTCTACCCAAAGCTTTTCAGCATATAATTATGGACATAAGCCAACCTCAACACTTCCAACAGAGGCTCGAGAGCCTCAGTTATTGAGATAAGATTATATTCTACCTTGGTCTAACATAATTTTAATTTGGTGTGGCCTAATCTAAAATGATTCACAGATTCTGAATCATTCATTGCACTGACAGATATTTCAAATTGTCACCTACTGTGTGCAAAAGTGCTTTTCAAAGAAGTTAAAATGTATGTTTTATGTGGTTTCTGTTTCCAGTGTTAGGAAAGCAAGATGAAGAAATTAAAGCAGCATAAGAATAATGTATTAATACAGATTGACAAGACAAGAAATGTCACAGGCAGCACATGATCAATGATTAATTGGCAAATCAGTGCAACAGGACTTAAGAGTAATGAGTTCTGAGAAAGAGAACTCTCTTTGTGTTGTTTGCACCCCTTGCCCATACATTATCCATTACTACTTAACTAATTCCATCAAGCATGGCTCCAAAACTATGGCAATTCTCCATATCATCTTTAACCTGTCCTTGTAAAAGGAAAAATCTGATACCAGATGTAAATAAGGCTTTGAAGCTCATGACCAGATTTGGAGGAATTATGACTATTATCAGATTTCATTGTTAATAGGGTCATTTGCAGGAGGTGGTCAGCAAAAGTTCTCACAGTGAGTCAGCAAATATTTGTTAACATGAAATGGTACTGACTCAGGTCTTATTATTTTTTTTCCAAGTTGATAGACACTTTCCTAACATCTTGCTGTATATTATTTAAATATTTTAATGACTTTTATTTGTTTTGGGAGGGGGTTTCAAGTTATCTGCAGGTATTAATTTAAAATCAATAATGGATTTAATTTACATAATGTTTTCTAATCACTAAGCATTAAATGAAACCCAGTCTAATAGCATTTTAAGTAACCTTTTCTATCAAAGAAGTGTCTGAACCATTTTCTTTCACCCCAAACCTTGATTTAATTATGATACTGGTATTATTATACATGTTCATGTGGGATGGGTTCATTTGGCTATAATTATATAAGTTTAGTCCCATCCTAAGAAATTTACAACTATAGAAGGCTATTTTTAAAAAGGCTTTTTTTGTCTTGTTAGTTTAAGATGCAAGGGTAGGATTTTTAAACCATACACTTTGTTCATTAGAGACTATTTACATCCTGACCTATTCTCTAGTAATTGTGTTCTTTTTAGATGTGTATTGCTTTCGAAAGTTTTAATTAAACTTTTTTTGCTACCTAAAAAGACTTTCTGTAGAGTAATCCAGTTCCGTTGTCTGACTCTAATTTCTTGCCACCGTAACACTGATATTTTCTTTCCATTATTATTGAGTTTTATAACAACTATGATGCCTCAATTTTTTTTGCATGTATAGTCTCCATATGATTCTCATAATAATCTTGCTAATGAAAAAAGCCGAGGTGAGGAAATTGGTTATTGAGAGCAATTGGTTATCGAGTTACAGTTGGATCTTGTGAACCCATGGAGGTAGGTAAAATAGGGGCTATGATATGATTTTCTGTCTACTCACGCTTCCCCTCTCATCACACTGTCTCCTGGTTGAGTCAGCATAAATATCTTCATTTCATTATAGGTATCCCACTCTCACCACTACTCCCATTTTGGTAACATTAAACTTCTTGACCAATGGAGTATGTTGTGGCTGGCAGCAAATAATTAGGGATTCTTCCATCTCTGGTCTCATTTTGTCACCGACACTAGTGCCAGTTGTCATTAACATAGAGGCCACTTTTTAGACAGCTTTATTGTGATGCATATGTGTATGGCAAAGCAAGAAAACACAGGGCCAGCAGGAAGAAGGCTGGCCTGGTAGAGACTGGTTAGCTGCTTACCACATCCCTTTTTTCATCTTTCTGCTAGACTACATTTCCCAGGCTCCATTGTGGCAGGTGGTGGCCACGTGACTAAATTATGGACAATGAGCGTGACCAGAAGTGATGTTCCAGACAATTCACCAATCTGGACTCATTACAAACCTCCTATATGTGATCTTCCATAACCTGTCCCTATCAAACACAAGAGATTGACAATGTGATCCTGGGAGACACGTTGAAGATGGCAGACATAATATGGAGGGAGCCTGGGTCCTTGAATCATTGCTGGGAGGAGAGTCCTGTGGTATCCTGGGGCACTGGTATAATAATTTACCTCAGCAAGACATGGACTTCTCTGAAGTTTGAGTCATTGTTAATCCTGTTACAGCAGCTAAGTTTAACTTAGTTGATACACTTGGGTCTGCTAAATGTATTTCTGTAGGCCTCAATGTCTTTCATAAAGTGAAGAAATTTGCCACATGGAGCTTCTTGCTTTTCCCCAAACATACTCTGGACACTCAGGATTTCTGCACTTGCTGTTTCCTCTGCCTGAAAAAGCTTTCCTCAGAAACTCACATGGCCTGTACCCTCAACCCTCAGACCTCAGCCTAAATGTGACCCTATCAGTGAGACCTCTTGTGGCCACCCTTAAGTATAATAACATTTCTCCTTTCCTCATCATTCCTCTTCCTCTTACCTTGCTCCAGTTTTTAAAAAATATGTATAATACAATCACCAAACAACCTACCTATTTATTTGACACTCTGTTAAATATTTGCTGAACAATTGCATGAGTGAGGTACTCTCTAAGGTGATAAGCAGCCATAAAATATTATTTCCTAAATTCAAGACATTATAATCTAAGGAGAAACATAAAACAGATACAAAAGGCAAATCTTTTGTTTGTTTGTTTGTTTTTGTGATGGAGTCTTGCTCTGTTGCTAGGCTGTAGTGCAGTGGCATGATCTTGGCTCACTGCAACCTCCACCTCCTGGGTTCAAGCGATTCCCCCTGCCTCAGCCTCCTGAGTAGCTGGGACTACAGGTGTGCACCACCACATCTTGAAATTTTTTTTTTTTTTTTTTGTATTTTAGTAGAGATGGGGTTTCACCATGTTGGTCAGGATGATCTCGATCTCCTGTCCTTGTGATCCACCCGCCTCGGCCTCCCAAAGTGCTGGGATTACAGGTGTGAGCCACCATGCCTGGCTGGCAAATCTTCAATACACAAAAGACATACGAACTTTGTTAACATCCTTCTAAATATATAAGGAAAAGAGTGATTCTAATAATTATTGGCCACTTACCAAGTGTTATATGTTAATTTTTTAAAACGTCATTTCATTTGATGACTCTACAAAGTCAGTATTATAGTACCCATTTTATAGACGAGGAAAGAGGCTTACAGGGCTGGAATGGAAGCTTCATGAGAGCAGCATCACACCTATCTTATTTACTGTTGTATCTCTGGCATCTAGCAAAGTTCTGACAAGGAAGCAATAAATAAAGAATATTAAGAATAAAAAGTAAAGAATGGGTTAAATAGCTTGGCCATGGTAGGACAGTTGGCATTAGAACATACATTTGCCTGAATCTAAGTCTGTGGTTTTTTTTAACTATCTGAGAATGGCAAGTATGCAGCACTGCAATCCCCTTTCTGATTCTGGGATGTTGCTTTTTTTCTGTTCTTCCTGGTGAAAGGCTATCTCCTTAATGTCCTTATGTCTGGAATCTTTCCATTCTTCAGGCCTCAGTCCAGCCATGACCTCAGTGGAATGGCTTTCCCTGGCCTCTTGGTTGGAAGAAAGGAAGTAGCTTTCTCCAGTTACTCTCTGGGCATCACCTGTTTATCGCCTACATCACTTTATAACACCTACCACTGTATCCAATTACCATGTTTATTTGTTTCCTTTTTAGTTGTCCCTCTACCTACTATAATGTAGGCTCAGCAAGGATAGTGACTTTTATACCTTTACTCTGTGCATACTGTGTGATACATTGTCCATGATCAATAGGTGTTTGTTTAATAAATCAGTGAATCACTGAATAATTTGATCGATGTTGGCATTCACTCTTCCTGTGCTCATGACAGGCATTACTAATCAATCATGACACTCTCTACTACTAAATCCAAACTTGTATTCAGAAAAATTTGCAATATAGCTCTCTAGGTACTTGGAACTTGAAGTGTAACCCACTGATCAATAAAATCAACATTGCAGAGAGCTTATTGAAAATGCTTGTTCTGAAGCTCACCTGGACCTACTGTATCAGAATATGCATTTTAACAGGATCCCAGATGATTCCTGTGCACATCAAAAGTGTGTGCAATGTGACACTAGGAATGCATGATACTCATTAGTGGCTTGGCAAATAAGAGGAAGCCCTTTTACCGTCTCTGGGTTCTCCTCCATTTCACTTGTACAAAGATAGAACCCCAGCCTTAGCATAATTGTTTATTATCTGGAATGATTAGGTCTTAGTGGAGTTAATGTAGAAACGCTTTATAGAGAAGATGAGCATCAAGTGTTTTAAAAAATTGGTTTCCCCAATTTGAGAGCTGCTGACTATGGAAATAGATGAACATTTTTGTGTTAAGTTGAAAGAATCTTGGTGCAGATCAAGACTTACCAAGATGGTATCATTAATAAATATTTGCGTTCCCACTGTAGATGTGGGACAAACCAGAGTGCTATTGGGGGAAGATACGAATTTGACTCAGTCCTTATTTTTAATTCACTTCCATTTTTAGAAAATGTCTTTTATCATGAGAGCCATTCATAATGTACTAAAATTAACCACCATGTGATTGTAGCATTTACAGTAACATCATGCTTGCGCCTGGAATCTATGTTTGTCCCCTTGTTAATTCCTCAACCTTTCCATTTATTTTTCATGTTCACAAAGGTTAATGGACATCGACTACTGTTTATATGAGGAATTCCTTGGTGAGTCTTGGTGGCCACTTTGTAAGGTTTCAGTTCAGTTGAGCAAGAACTTTGATAGTCAATCTACAAGGCTCTCTGTAAGCCTAGCACTTAATTGAAGTGCATTACCCTTGACTGGGTTGCATTGTCAGGCGTGGGGGATGTTTGATTTTTTTTTTTCTTTTTCATATGGCTTAATTCTCCATCCACAGAGTCTCTTTTAGGGTTACTATAGGCACTTTCCGTTTTTGCTAGGACATTTTGCTGATAAAACAGTAGTGATTTATTGGTGACGCTCTGATGACTTGGGCTAAGGTTGGGCAGTATGGATATGATACATCTGTATACTGTTTTTCACTTGGTATGCAAATTGGCATACATAATGCGTTTTTCACAATGACGCTGTAAAGTAGGCAGAGCACTACTTCCTCCTACACTGGTCCCTCTGTAGCAATGGGAGACTTAAGGCTCAGGTCACAGTGCTAGGTGATGGAGCAACAGACGAGATCTTTCTGACCAGTGCTTGTCCCCTACACCACGGCACATGGATCCATTTCCTGTGGCATGAGGGTCAATTGTGCCTGCTGTGGAAGCCCCCAGTGCTCTGTACAATTGGAGAATCAGTGACCACTCAGATGTTACTTTTTGATTCTGAGTTGGTAATTGGCTCCTAGTCACTCACTTCCCGTGCCTTGGATTTCTGCGGGTGGTGTTTGCACATTGCTCTCATTTATGTCCACTGGCTTGCCTTTCAAGACTAAAAGTATGTCACCTATTGTCACTTAAAGACAAAAATATATTTGTCTTACAGCAAAAGGTATAGCCATATCTAGAGAATGATACATATGTGTGTGTATGTAGTATATTTTCCTGTGATTTTGTATCTATTATCACAAGCTAAAATTGATGAAAAAACATAGGCTGGTGACAGTTTAGCCTAATTGTTCATGGTTTGCTGGGGGGCAGGGGAAATCAGATCAATTTTCCCTTAGATGAATTTCAAGTGTTTAGGGTTCTGATGCCTGTCTAGTATGCCACTATCACCCTCTCATAAAATCACCTTTTTATCCTTTGTCCTTTGGATCCAGAGAAATAAAATCTATAACGTCAAGGAAATGAGATTCAGTACCCCCATCTAGCTTCCTGTTCCAAGTCCACAGACCCCATAAGGGTACACGGCCAGCACCTTGGCTGAGGCTTCTCAGCAGGTCCATGGCAGTCTGCCCTTCAGCTGTCTGTGCCTGGGAAACATCTGTAACTGCTGGCCCCGAGGCAGTGCCAAAGCCTCTGGGGGGTGGGTGGACACCAGAAACCTCCAGGTTTCCAACCCTTCTGCCTGACATGGTCTGCCAGCTTCTAACAGAATTTCCTCTAACACCTCTGTTCACAGTATCAAGGGACACCCAGACGAGCCTGAAATGGACATGAGTGTACCTTTGCCCACGCTGACATGAGTGCAAGCGTTTCAGGTTAATGGAAGAAACAGAGTGGCTTTGGAGTTCACTTTTTACAGCCTCTGGTTTGATGAGCAGGGATTTTCAATGATTTGCCAAGCAGCAAGCATGAATTTATAAAAAAACAAAACCCATAGGTGGAATAATCTTGCCCAACTGCCAGCTATGATATTCTGGGTTTCATTTGATTTTAAATCCATTTACCACTGGGTGCAAGTGGCATGGAATTACAGTTTCCCTTGTGGTCCCTCCCTGGATTTAGGTATGTGGTAGACATCTGCTGACCAGCACTTGCAGAAGTCAAATTCTTATCTAACGCTGTTTGCTGGGAGTCTTGTAGCCAGAGCCTTTTAAATCAAAGAGAATCGTCAGAGAGAACATAAAGTAATCCCCTATCCTTACGAGAAAGGCCCTTACACTGTTCCATTTACTATCTACCTTAAACATCTGAATGGTTTAAGGAACTAGAGTGCATTTGTCTCCCTGTCTCTGTCCTCATTAGGCAGGATAAGCTTAAACACACACACAAATACACATACACACACATGCACACATGCTTCTGTGGGGGATACAGCCCATGTCACTATTTGTCATTCATCACAGTATATGAGATCTCTGTTATGAAATGTTCTGTCTCCAAAAACAGATATTGCTTCTCTTTTAGAAAAATATCCTTGGCTGGATCCCTGGAACTTTAATTAAAATCCTTGTTGCTCTTTAAAAAATGTTATTGCATTTCAGACAGCTTGGATGTAAAACAGTGAAGCCAGGAACCAGAATGTTTTGCCGGTGGGATAAGGGACTATAAGAACAGATCAAAGCTCTGCCTAGGCTAGCCTGAGAGGTCTCAGGAGACAGCTTCTGGGAGAGATCTGCCACTTAGTGAGGGACAGACCATCAGCCCCCCAGGTATAAAGGTAATTGTCTGAAGCAGTCACAAATTTTCTTCCATTTGTGCCCTTGACATTGTCTGGGTTGTTATGAATAGAAACTAAGAAGATTATTATTAACTAACTAGTTACTTCGTTTATGATTTTTGGTCCTTCATGGCACTATTTAACATTGATCTCTTCACTAGACTGTGAACCACATGAGGACAGGAGCTACACCTGTTTGTTCACTGCCAAGTCTTTGGCACATACCTCAGAATGTGGTGGTGATAGTAGGTAGGCAATAAAAATTTTTGGGACGGATGTGGAGGCCCATGATGTTCTGGATATGAAGGATGGGAGATGAAGGTGGCTAAGACGTAGTCCTTGTCCTCGTGGAGCTCCCAGGCTATTGGAAATATCAAGGGCAATTAGAACTTTTGGTTATTAGGAGTTACTATTTCTTCAGTGACTTATGAGTTGCCAAGTACTTTTCACACTTTAATTCTCAAAGTAATTTCGTAAGATAGGTATTATCTTTCTTCTGCAGACTGTGAAACAATGAGAGAATTTAAATGGTTTACCCAAAGGCACATGGCTACTAAGTAGAGAATCCTGTCTTTCAGCCCAGACCTATCTGTCTCTAATATCTTGATGGTACTACCACCTTTGAACATTTCTTATCTCTTGGTGTTTCAAGGTCAAGATTTTCTGCTTGTTCTTAATGGCGAACTAGAGGAGATTTAAAAACATTTTTTTAGTACATTTACTACATAATTTGCATTATATTTATTTGGTCAGATGAGCTTTGTCTTCATAAAATGGGAGTGGTAATATCTATCCTATGCTGTCCCACATTGTAGTTTGAAAGTAGATAGCTTGTTTGGTTTCACAGGCTCATGGCTGGAAATAATTTGCTTCATGATGTGTTGTGCCTTGAGTCTCATCCATATTTGATTTAGAGGAGTCTCTGGACTTCAGACGAGACTGGTGCTGGAATGAGTTAAGACTTTGAGGTGTTTGGGATGGGATTAATGTATTTTGCACTGCTGGAAGAACATGATTTGGAGGGCTAGGGGTAGAATACTATGGTTTAAATGTCTCCCCCAAAAAGCATGTGTTGGAAACCTAATCCCCAATGCAACAGTGTTGGAAGGTGGGCCTAATACGAGATGATTGAGTGTGAGAGCTTTGCCCTCCAGAGTGGACTAATGCTATAATCACCAGAGTGGGGTCATAAAAGAGCAAGTTCAGTTCTCTCTCTGCTCTCTGTCTCTCTCTCTCTCTCTCTCTCACTGTCTCTTGCCCTTCATCCTTCCATCATGTTACGATCAGGAAGAAGGCCCTCACTAGGTGTCAGCCCCTTGATCTTGGACTTCTGAGCCTTTGGACCATGAGCTAATAGGTATCTGTCCATTATAAATTACCCAGTCTCCGGTGTTTTGTTATACCAGTACAAAACAGACTAAGACAGTACCTGTGAAGGTTAGACTCTTCCTGAGTGAGTGAAGGTGGTGCTGAGTGCAGGGCAGTGAGGTGAAGGGGGGAAGCAGAGTGAGCCCTCTACTCTGAGCTATTCGGAGCTTTTCTTACTTTCACCATGGGTGAGCTTGCAGGATGTAGATCAGCCAGTGCTGACATTTGGGGGCAGGGGACAGAGGGAAGGCATACTGGCTGTGGAGGATGCTGTGGCCATAGTCTTCCCTTATGTCTCTGAGGAGAGATGTGGGACATTCTGCCACTACCAGAGATTTAGGGGTAGAGCCTGGGTGCGGGGGATGCTATTTTTGTGGGCACTGAACCCCCGCTCTGTTCTTACACTCACTTGAAGAGGATCTGTTGTGGTGGAGCTGGGTGGTAACCTGCTTCCAGCAGTGTGTGACCCCTTGCTTGAAGACTGCAGGATCTGTCACTCACTAGGAGGTCCTTTGGGTCTGGAGCTGAGGCAGATGCTGAAGCACAAAATGAAGGGAATTGGCAGATAATGTGCTTTCTCATGCAGATTCCTTGGTGGTTCCTCTCATGAAGAAGGGTAGAAGAATGCTGGGACCCTCGCTCCTCAGGCAGAAGGGACCAGGTTTGATTTGCTGCCTTTAGGTTAGGAATTCTGAGTTCTTGTCTCAGGCATGCTCTTGCATAGAGCCAGTATGCCACAGAACTGGCTTCCTCTTAGATGCTTTGGCAGAGGAAACATAGACTCAAAGCCTGCCCTGCCCTCTCATTCTACAGATTAAAATCAAACCAAAACAAAACAGAGACCCGGAGAGGTTATATAAATGAGCCAAAAGATGTGGGCTTTCTTTTGCCTTCAGCTTTGGCTTCCAAATTCATTTAGAGCCTTGTGCATTCAGGCTCTGGGTGAACCGAGAAAGTCCAGACCTTCCTGTGGTGGAGGGATGGACGAGAGCGCAGAAGTGCAGGTCAGCTCGAGCCAGCTGTGCTGCTTGAGTCTGGAGGCAGTGGCAGTGGGATGCCTTCCTCCTCAAATGACTCCAGGGCTCTGTAACAGCAGTCTTGAATTGCAGCTGCTTTTATGGGTGACAGGGAGGACCTCATCAGAATCACCTGGGGAGAGTTTCAAAACACGCGTGCAAACTCTGCTTGCCTCGTGCTACCAAGACTAATCCACAGTGAAACTGATGGCGGTGAGCATGAGTTTTATAAGTAATTCCGACGTGCCCGTCCCCTGTTAAGTCCCTCTGGACTATTTGACAATGGTAAGCCCCTTGAGGGAGTTCTCATCTTAAGGGTCACTGTGTTCTCCACAGCATCGGGTGTCTAATTCAGTGGATGTTTGTTGAATGAACGGATGAAGCAAATGGTAGGGGGAGAGATAACAGAATCTAGACAAACACCTCTCTGTCACTAGGCCTGACACTGGAATGTGAGGGGGACCAGCGGTGCCTCGGTCAATATATGTTAATCGAGCATGCTTAAAGGTGAGCCTGGCCTTCTGCAGCAGTCTGACCATTGACTCTTTATCTATAAACACTGTCCTGCCCTTGACCTCAAGAGTTAAAATAATAAATACCTTAATTGGTCATTATTAATTCCACTTCAAATTTATTATAGGCAAGTGTGGCCTTGAGCAGAATGACTCCCACGTTCAACCCAGGCATTTTATTCCCAAACCTCCCAAAGGAGCGTCCGTGGTAAAACAAACAAAATCAGCCTCCCACCTCCTCCCTCCCATCAATAGCACATTTGCTATTGAGTCCAGGCAAATGGCCATTTGCAAGGTTGGATGAGTAGTTAAGCCACACAGGCACAATGTAATGTGACAACATTCTTCATGGTAATATCGTCCTTCTCCTCATTACATTTGAATACAGATTGCCAGTGTGCAGTGCCTTCGACCTCGCTCTGTATTTGTGAGGTTTCAGAGTTCTTCAGACAAGGTGAAGTCCACGTGCGCTCCTCAGAAATTTTTAGCCTGTTTGAAAACCTGAACAAAATCACAGCTATTGTCTCTAAGAACTTAATTTGTCAAATCTCTTTTCTTCTTATCCTTAATTATGTATAAATTTATAGACTTGAGCTACCTGCCTGCTCAGTGCTTGTATATAATCGTACCTCTTAACTGTCACTTAATGGCTCAGGGCTCTTCCTTTATACTCTTTGCTTCAAACTGTACATTTAAATATCAGTACTCAGCTCAGCTTCTGAGTATTAAACATTTTTTTCTCCACTTCCTTGAAAAGCTGTGAACAAGCCTTTTAGCGTTTTATCTGGACCAAACAGTAGTGGTTTTACACGAGAAATGAGAACTCTGAAAGTAAATCTATGTATTTATATGTCTAAAGTGCATTATAAAAAGAAGCAATAAATACAGTTTTCTACATAAAAGGAATTAGATTTTCCCATTTACCTCGGCACTGGGATTAATCAAATGTGAAACAAATAGCTGATGGAATGATCCATTTGAAGTTTGTAAAGGCATCTAGGGAAGCTGGCTGGAGTAGCCTTTTCTTTTTTTCCAAAGCAGGAAAATGCCTGTTAATTTTTTGATTCAGTCTTGTTTCTGAATGACTGTTTTAAAATGAACGGAGAGACTGTTACCTGCCTATTTCTGCATGGCTGAACAAATTCACCCGTAAATCCAAGTTTCTCTTCATTTCCATCACTATACTTCTCCAAATTACAGAGAATTCATTCCTGAGCTGGGAGAGGTGCCAGAAGTTTCTCATCTAGCTGTCTGTGGGCTGCCTTTTTCTTTTCCCCTCTTTGAGGCTTTTCTGATGCCTAGAGTGAGCACAACTCAAAGGTTTCCAGCCTCACACTCGCCTCACATCTCCCCCACAGTCACATCGAGCTCTCTGTGATTCTGAGGAATACAGTGTGCCAGCAACCGATCCAGTCTCCTTTCACCTGCAGGTGTTCCAGAAACTTCAAAATGCGTTTGGTAATGTATTTGCTTTTCTAAACGTGCCACTTCGATGTGCATTATATGCAGCTGCTTATCATTTTTTAAAAATCTGTCTTCTGAATAACATGCATGCAAAAAATGTCGAAAAGGGCTTATAGAACTGTGTGGGCTTAATTATTGGTCTAGGTGTGTGTGCATGTGTCCTTGTTAATGTAGGCATGTGTGCATCAATATGTATTATTTATGTACACATGTGTCTGTGCAGACAGATTTCACTAAAGGAATCTCATTGAAAGCAATACTTTTTTATGAACATGCAGATTTTCTAATCAGATCTGTAAACGTCTTACACAACAACAGCAAGTCAAGGAAAAATACATTTTTCAAACCCACGCAAATGGTATGTTTTAAACAGTTATTTAAAAAGCCCTCCTTTCTGGTGGATGTGTATGTGCGTGTGTATGGGGGAGGAGGTGTTGATTTTTGAAAATTTGGAGAGAAGAGTTATATTGCTGCTGTACGAGAATTTCTACCCTGTGTTACCTGCCTTCTTAAAACTCAGTAAGCACTGAAGGGAAGAGATGTGGTTCTGCTTTGGAGTAACCCCAGGGGGACGTTGATCTGCAGTGTTCAATGTTCAGCAGGCATTTTAGGTATTCTAAATACTAGTGCTTGAATAATAAGTAGATGGGGTAGATTTGCTATAGCCAAATCCTGCTATGTTTTCTGGCTTGTAGGAATCACATTCACACTGTACATTTAGGATCTGCATGTGTTTATTGAACTCTGGTAAAGCAGCGTGAGAGTGCAGGCTCATAAATCACATTATTTATTTGCTAGATTCAAAAATTAAGAGATTACTTAGCAATTAATAATACATTCAGCATCCCTTGTCTCATTGGACGAGATTTATATCCTTGGGACTTGCTCTTCTAGTTGTAAAGACGAATGATTTAAGGTTCATACTTAATTGCTATTTCAAATTCGTAAGCTTGAAAGATACTTGCAACACTATATTTAAAAGACTTATTTTGAAAAATGTGTATGTATATTTCTAACTGGTGGTTAGCTAATTATGACTGTAATGTGTCATATGCTTAAAAATAACTTATCTTGAGTATTGCTTACTTTTGTAATAGAAACTTGTTTTCTTGTCTTTATAATAATTCTTTCACTTTGCATTATGCGCTTGCTTTTTGAGATCAATATTAACTAATTGTTGTAAAGATGAGAAAATAAGGTAGCAAGTCAGATAGCATTCACAAAGAAAAGTAGGTTTTCTTTGAGCTAGTAGTTTTCTAAGAAATTAAATAGATTTTCATAAGTAGGTTTTCTAAATGTATAGTGGGTATTGATACTTGAAAATGGAAGCATCTTAAATATTAACTTGTTAAGTGAAGCAGATTATGATAGTATTAATGCCATCTTGTAGTTTCTTAATATATTTAATCTAAGGTAGTAAATAGGTTAATTATTTCATATTGGCTATTACTTTTGCTTCATGATAATGATTACAAAAGCAACAATTGTTTTTGATTTACTTTGCATTGTTGACAATTGTAAACTTTACTAAAATAGTTTACTGAGTTGTAACAATAAAAATAAATATTATTAAGGTCAGTGTGAAAGCAACCTTTACTTTTTAGCATCCAAGATCTAATATTTTATTACATGTTGAGCTGTGTACTTACACAGGATTATGTGTATCTTTAAAATTTTTATAACTCTAAATGCTGCTTTTATCAACCATGTTCAATTTATAATTAAAGTATAATAGTACAGTCAAAATGCATTGCAATATGTAGACATGGCTCCTTGAAACAGCGTATTAGGAGCCATTAAAAATCTGTGTAGGCTATTAATGTTATACTCAGATATTGCTCTGTGTGTAACTGATTGCTATTTTAGGTTCTGTTAATTTCCAATATTATAAATAAACCTAAGATTGTGTCCTACTCAATGTAGGAATCTTGCCTTGAATGTAAATATCTTAAGGAAGGTTTTAAATTGAATGGATAGGATGGCTGAAGATTTAGTAGCACCTTTTTTCATGAATATTGCAATATGCATGAAGACATATATAGAAATATTAAGCTGTGTAAAAATATTCCTTGCCTTCCATCACATTACAAAATATTCTCACTTTACTTTTGAAGTCAATTATTTTGTTTGAAGTTTCATAGGTGTAAAAAGAGGTTTCGTTTTTCAGAGCTTATGTAGTACTGTGTGGTAACAGAAAAACATTCAGTGCCATTTTGTAGTGAATATTATATGTACTAAATAGTGAGAGGCAAGAATACTGCATTTGCCATCTGTCTCTAAATTATGACCACCTCCTGGCTTTTAGATGTATTGTAGACCAGGCCTTTATTTTATGAAACAAATTTATATTACCCAAAAATACCTAAAATGGTTGTAAAACACTTGCCCCCATACAATAGTTTCTCCATTATGTGACTGAGATTGTCTTACAAAACGCTTTATTTTTAAGGCTCACATACAGAATGAAGACAAGAAAAATGTAATTTGTAGACCGACCATGCATCCCAGCTGAAAACATTCATCCTTTAAGCATTTATTAAGCATCACATTGCCAAGCTGGCTTCTAGCTTTGGGACAAAAGGAGGTGTCGGGGGAGGGAAGGTCCTTTTTTTTTTTTTTTAACTATTATTTATTATACTTAAAGTTCTGGCACACATGTGCAGATCGTGCAGGTTTGTTACATAGGTATACACATGTCATGGTGGTGGTTTGCTGCGTTCCTGCTATTTCATTATTAACCATTGTTTATGGAGGCAAGACACCTTCAACATGGTTTGAGAATTGCATTGGAGTTTTTTTTGTTTGTTTGTTTTTTGTTTTTTGTACTTCTTAGTTTTAAAAGGACAGAATCCTTGGAAGCATTTGCCAGTAGAGAATAATCACAGTTTGGGGTGGGGCGGGCATGCTGGTCATGAAAGAATCTCTGGAGAAGAGGATTTCTCAACCAAGTGTGGGAGGAGGTTATTAGCAAAAATTGATAGAAAGGAGAGGAATAGGAGAATTTGGAGTGGATGGAAAAGAGAAGTAAATCATGACAGGACACAAGGAGGTGATGACGTTGCATGGAGAGAGGAGCCATATTGGAAGTAAGAGGAAATGTAATATTTTAAAAATTACAGAATTGGACTTCAAATTTTTCATAATCTTCGGTAATTTTATCAGAGTCTGGAAAATTATTTGATTAAGTAAACATTTCTCCTATTTTGTTATGCCAGACAACCTCTGTAAATAGCATTTTAAAGCCTACATAATAATTTTAATTTCTATTTCTTTAGCATTTAGTATGGGCCAGCTATGGACCAGGCACTGCACTAAATACTTTAAATGCTTTATCTTAAATAGTTCTCATTTACTCTTAACATCCCCATTCTACTGGTGAAGAAACTGAGGTACCGAGAAGTTTATGTAATTTGCCTAAGTTTGTATAAGGTCAGAAATAGAGGAGCAGGATTCGAACCCAGATTCTAGAGCCCAGCCTTTTAGCCACTACACAACAAAATCACTTCAGCTTACCAATTCTTCTCTAGTTCCAGTTTCAGATTGGTATGACTAGTTCACTGGGTGTGTCATTTAGGTTCTCTGGGAAGAGATTCTGAGCAGAATTAGTAGGCAAGTGGTTTATTTGAGGGTAAAGACAAATGGGGAAGGAAGCAAAATTGGGCAGGGAGAGCCTTCTGACCACACAATGTAGATCTGACAAAATCTCACCCAACCCAGTGGCAACCTCCAGAGAAAAGATTGCCCATTAAAGGAGCCTCGCATTGGGCAGAAATGACCAGGCCTAGTACCCCCGCCATGCTCAGTCACTGGCTGGGAGTTCCCTGAAAGAGCATGGCTGTAGCTTAAAAGTTGAGGAAGATCCTGAAAGTCCTGTAGCTGGATATTGTCAGCTAACTGCACTTCTTGCAGCTGAGTAACAAGTTCTTCCTTGAAGGGAGATGTGAGCACTGTACATCCCTGGCTGCCAAGGTGATATCGCTATGAAATGTATCATAAGAACTTAGCAGTAAGGCAAGCTAGGTGCCTAGGGTGAAGAATTTAAGGAAGTACATATGCTTTGGGTCATTCCAGCGCTGAATGAGCACCTTAAAGTAAGTGCCTCCTTAAGTCACGCACTCAGGCACCTTGCCTACCTCACCCTATTCCCTAGAACCTCACATTCAACACACTTAGAATTGAGCTCATCATAGACCCTGCCAATGTACTCTTTCAGTCTTATGTCTCAGGCAAATCCAACAACTGCTCAGTGGATCCTGCCACAGTCTCTTTGCTCCCATCCAAATTAGTCTCTCCACTGCCACAGCATCATCTATGTTAAATACAACTCTGATTTATAATTCCAATGCATAATACTCTTTACTGGTTCCCTGTAGCCTAAAGAATGAATTCCAAGGTTCTTTCTGTGGCATGTAAAGACCCTGTATGATCTGACTGCATGGACAATCTGGACTCAGGGCTGAAGCAATTTCAATGCTATATCTAAGGAACATTACAAGTGCTTATTTTTAAATATAGAATAGGTCATATTTAATTCTGGGGTTGAAGGATGGGTGGGAATTTGTGGAGTTGAGAAGAAGATTTCCCAGGTGGAGTAAGTAGAATTGGATGATTTGGAGGTGATTTGAAGGAGTGGGGCTAGTTGACTGAAATTTGGAGAAGATACGGAAATTAATGGAAGATATGCCTAGAAAAGTAAATTGGAGCTAACCGAAGAACTGTGGTCAGGGAGTTTAACTTTTCTTTTGAAGGGATCTGATCAGAGAAGTAACATGATCAAAATAGGCTTGTGTGAAGGTGAATGAGGCTGTGATGTGGAGGCTCCACGGAATGGAGAGCAATCAGGGGTCAGGGAGACCAGTAAGAAGGCTGTGTTGCTATTCCAGGTGAGAAGAAATGAGGTTTCAGTTAGAAATATAAAAAAAAAGACACAAAAAAATATGAAGTAAGGGTAAATAAGATTTTAAGGCTTATTAAAAGAAGACGTGATGGGAAGGCAGTACTCAAAAGGGACTTAAACATTTGAATTGAGTGATGGGAGTCTTGTGTATGGAACCAGAAATGGACAGGAGGAGGCTCTTGAGGAAAGATGACAAAAGTCTACGAGGTATCTGCAGATGAACCAGCTCATTTATTTCCCCCAATGGCTATGATACAGATCTTTCATTTTTCTTTCATCTCAGGCACTGCTTGTTTAACTCTTCTAATTTTGCCTGTTTTTTAATTTACTGTCATTTAGAGATTTTGACTATAATCCTTTAAACAAAAGATTAGGGCTATAAAACAAAAGACAAAAGTTGTATTTACAGACACCAACCATGCTGATAAAGTTTAGGTTCCTTTTTCTAAATTCAACTGTGAAAACACCTTTTTTGGGATCCACACAATTTCTAACAGCCAGTTTGAGTAAATAATTATTATGTTTTATTTTTAAAGAAGTTGTCTTGGCTTCATATAGACCTGATCCCGCCCAGCAGAGGCTGACAAGACTGGCCTATCTAATTAAAGGTCTTTGTTCCTGGGGTAGCTAGAAGAGCCAGTACTGTTATCATGAGTTGCAGACATCTTCTCATACAGAAAATCTGAAACTGCTGCCTTCCACTGCCCAGCTAACAAAGGGACAAAGGTAATTGATTTAACATGAACAGAAAAAAGACTTTGCAAATAAAGATTCATATTATATATGATTGTGACACATAATTAAAAACTCAACTTTCAATAAAAAGGAAATAATGGCAAAGACTTGATGCAAAATAAGCTTTAGGTACAAAAATGAATAGTAAGTTTCATAGGAATTCGCAATGCAATGTGAAAAGCTCAAAGCAAATATTTAATTGCTCTGAAAACTGAACAACATAACAGTCACATTTGCATATTCTTCCAGGCTGAGTTGTTTTACTGTAGAGTGCAGGAAAACCCTTGTAGTAATATTACATTAGCAACCATGGTGTACAAAAAAAAATTTTTTTAAGAGATAAATTAACCTCCAAATCTGACTGAATAACCGCCTACACTGACTTGTGCCTAACAAGCTGTGACAATCAAAAGATAAGCTGGTAACATGTTTGTTTTGTGACAGTGCTAACAGATATCTAATGCCTCATTCATAACTAGGGCTGCCAGACATAGAAATACAGGATTTGCATACTCTGACCTCCAGAGCATGGAGCTGTCGTAAGCCAATGAGTATAAATTCCCTTTTTAGTTTCAGATGTAGAGGTAGAACAGTATGGTTTTTTTTTTTTAATTTAATTAAAAATGACTATAACAAACATAAAGGGAGGGATATCTGCATGTGGACATTTGTGATTCTGTGCTCTCACTCCAAACTTCAGGGAAGCAATCTGTATGGACGATGTTTAATATTCAAGGCAGATGAATGAGGTAGGCATTGTTGGTTACTGCCTATCTTACATATGAGAAAAAGAGTTGGAGAGGTTTGATAACCCGTTAAAGGTAACACAGTGGATTTGGCCAAGGGCCTGAACTCGTAGACATTGAGCAGGGCCTGGAGGGTGTGAGCAGAAGCAGTGATTGGCTGGTGGGGTTTGCCCATGCAAAAGGCTCTTCTCTGAAGCTCTTTGTCCTTGTGCTGCTCTTCTTACCTTCATTGGGCTCTCAAACTCTCCTACATATTGTAGGGAAATACAGTTGTAAATTCAGGAACCAGCACTAAACCTATTTTTTTGATGGACTGGTAATGAGTTTCTCACTGAGCTTAAAAATATGTTGCTACCATATTCTAGTGATGTATGTCTCTGCAGTGTGGGAGTCCATCTGCTCATCCTCACCTAACTATGTCAGTCTTTTAAAATGGGCTTTGTTGATACTTGGAATTGGGAGACTTTATTCTGCCTTCAATTTTAGTCCACAATGGACAATTTGAGCTCATACTTTATGGCAGACAGCAAATTGCCAGTATATGCTTCTCTATAACCACGTATCTGTAATTAAATATACATGAATATTCCAACTGTGTAGCAGCAGTCTGATGAAGGAAGAACTAGATGTGATGGAGCTCCCTGGTAGGTGCTGTTTTTTAGCAAGGATGACCCCATTTAAACCCCCTAATATGTCTCATTCTGAAGTCTTGATGTTCTTGTCTGTAAAATGAGTATTATAACAACTAGTTCCTACAAAGAAGCATGGTGTAGTGGAATAAATACAAACTTTGGAATCAGACATGCCCCGGTACACAGCCCCTTGCTGCCACTTCGGAAAGCCACTGCAATATCTTTGGAACAGGAATAACATATCTTAGTATTGCTGTGAGGATAAGATGGCGCATGTATCAGTCCTGGCATAGAGTAGGTATTCAATAAATGTGTTTACCACATCATTAGGAGCACAGACAGAATGCGTAAGTGGTTAAAAGCACCTGACTCTGGACCCAAACTACCTAGGCTCAAATCTGAGTATTATCATCAATCAACTGAGTGACCTTCGGGAACTAACTTTCCTGTGCCTTAGTTTTTTGTCTGTAAAATGGGAATGACTAAAGCACCTTTTTAATAGGGTTGTTTGGGATTACAGGAGACTTAAGGTATATAAAGTACTTTGAACAGTGCCTGGCTCACAATAAACACTCCATCAGTGTTAAGCTCCTCTTTTGAGATTTATTTCACTTCAATATAATTGCTTCTCAGAGCTCAAGGCCTGGAGATTCACAGTACATCTAAAGGCAGGCATTTCCAGTTTCTTGTTATCTAAGACCTAGAAATACTTGTTTTAATCCAGTGTCCACTGAAAATTAATAGTATCCATTTTAGTTTAATAGGTTCTTGTATCATCTATACCCATTGTTGGCAAAGGCGGGGCTCTCAATAGCAAGGGTGGGGGAAAAGCAAATTAGTACAACCAGCTTTAGATGGTAATTTGCATTTTAAAAAAATCTATCAGCACTTTAATAACACCTCTCTTCTGATACATCAATTTTACTTCTAAGAATTTTTCTACAGATGAGCTTGTGAAACTGAGCAAAGACATGTGGTGAAATTTTGGTTGCAGCATTGTGCTATTAAAAATCTGTAAACAACTAAGTATTAACCCAGAGAAAAATATTGAAATAACTTGTTATATCCATGCAATGGAATACTGCAACGGAGAGAGCTTAAAACTGAGCAATACATGTGGATATTAACAACTATACAAACATACGTTTAAGAAAAAAGCATTTTGGGATGCAGTCTATAGTATGAATGATACTGTGCTAAAAATAGGTATATGTTTACATCCATTTGTTTGTATAATAGAAAAATTCTCAAAGCATATAGAAGAAACTGTAGTGTTACCAATTGGAAATGGAATGTATGTGGAGTGAGTACTTTTCCATTTCACTTTATGTGTCCTCTTTGAATTTTAAAACATGGGCACATATTGCTGTTACAACTCTTAAAAAGCTTATTTTTAAAAATGGTAAATAAAAAATCAGCTTATTCCCTCTACCCTCATATGTGAGTTTTTTTTAAAAAAATTAGTCTTTCTTGGATACTCAGGACTTGAACTTGGCTCCAGACCAAGCAGACCTAGTAGACATCTACAGAACTCTCCACCCCAAATCAAAAGAATATACATTATTTTCAGGACCACATCACTCTTATTCTAAAATTGACCACATAATTGAAGTAAAGCACTCCTCAGCAAATGCAAAAGAACGGAAATCAGGACAAACAGTCTCTCAGACCACAGTACAATCAAATTAGAACTCAGGATTAAGAGACTCACTCAAAACAGCACAACTACATGGAAACTGAACAACCTGCTCCTGAATGACTACTGGGTAAATAACAAAATTAAGGCAGAAATAAAGAGATTCTTTGAAACTAATGAGAACGAAGACACAATTTACCAGAATCGCTGGGACACATTTAAAGCAGTGTCTAGAGGAAAATTTATAGCACTAAATACCCGCAAGAGAAAGCAGAAAGGATCTAAAATCAACACCCTAACATCACAATTAAAGGAACTAGAGAAGCAAGAGCAAAAAATTCAAAAGCTAGCAGAAGACAAGAAATAACTAAGAAAAGAGCAAAACTGAAAAAGATATGAAAAAAACCCTTCAAAAAGTCAATGAATCCAGGAGCCAGTTGTTTGAGAAATCAACAAAATAGATAGACCTGCCTAGCCAGATTAATAAAGAATAAAAGAGAGAAGAATCAAACAGACACAACAAAAAATGGTAAAGGAGATATCACCACTGATCCCCCCAAAATACAAACTACCATCAGAGAATACTATAAACACCTCTATGCAAATAAACTAAAAAATCTAGAAGAAATAGATAAACTCCTGGACACATACACCTTCCTAAGTCTAAACCAGGAAGAAGGAGAAACCTGAATAGACTAATAACAAGTTCTGAAACTGAGGCGGTAATTAATAGCCTACCACCAAAAAAAGTCCAGAACCAGACGGATTCACAGCCAGAGGTACAAAGAGGAAATGATACCATTCTTTCTGAAACTATTCCAAACAATAGAAAAAGAGGGAATCCTCCCTAATTCATTTTGTGAGGCCAGCATCATCCTGATACCAAAACATGGCAGAGACACAACAAAAAAAGAAAATTTCAGGCCAATATCCCTGATGAATATTGATGCAAAAATCCTCAATAAATTATTGGCAAACTGAATCCAACAGCACATAAAGCTTATCCACACGATCAAATCGGCTTCATCCCTGGGATGCAAGGCTGGTTTAACATACACAAATCAATAAACGTAATCCTTCACATAAACAGAACCAATGACAAAAACCATCTGGTGATCTCAATAGATGTAAAAAGGCCTTTGATAAAATTCAACAGCCCTTCATGCTAAAAACTCTCAATAAACTAGGTATTGATGGAACATATCTGAAAATAATAAGAGCTATTTATGACAAACCCACAGCCAATATCATGCTGAATGGGCAAAAGCTGAAAACATTCCTGTTTGAAAACTGGCACAAGACAAGGATGCCTTCTGTCACTACTCCTATTCAATATAGTATTGGAAGTTCTGGCCACGACAGTCAGACAAGAGAAAGAAATAAAGGGCATTCAAATAGGAAGAGAGGAAGTCGAATTGTCTCTGTGTGCAGATGACATGATTGTGTATTTAGAAAACCACATCGTCTCAGCCCAAAATCTCTTTGAGCTGATAAGCAACTTCAGCAGTCTCAGGATACAGAATCAATGTGTAAAAATCACAAGCATTCTTATACACAATAATAGAGAGCCAAATCATGCATGAGCTCCCATTCATAACTGCTACAAAGGGAATAAAATACCTAGGAATACAATAACAAGGGATGTGAAGGGCCTCTTCAAGGACAACTACAAACCACTGCTCAAGGAAAAAGAGAGGACACAAACAGATGGAAAAACATTGCATGCTCATGGTTAGGAAGAATCAATATCATGGAAATGGCCATAGTGCCCAAAATAATTTATAGATTCAGTGCTACCTGCATCAAGCTACTATTGACTTTCTTCACAGAAATAGAAAAAAAAATACCTTAAATTTCATATGGAACCAAAAAAAGAGCCTATATAGCCAAGATGACCTAAGCAAAAAGAACAAAGCTGGAGCCATCAAGCTACCTGACTTCAAACCATACTATAAGACTACAGTAATCAAAATAGCATGGTACTGGTACCAAAACAGAGATATAGACCAATGGAACAGAACAGAGGCCTCAGAAATAATGCCACACATCTACAACCAACTGATCTTTGACAAACCTGGCAAAAATAAGCAATGGAGAAAGGATTCCCTATTTAAAAAAATGGTGTTTGTTAGGAAAACTGGCTAGCCATATGCAGAAAATTGAAACTAGACCCCTTCCTTACACCTTATGCAAAAATTAACTCAAGATGGAAAAAGACTTAAATGTAAGACCTAATATCATAAAAATCCTAGAAGAAAACCTAGGCAATACCATTCAGGACATAGGCAAGGGCAAAGACTTCGTCTAAAACACCAAAAGCAATGGCAACAAAAGCCAAAGTAAACAAGTGAGATCTAATTAAACTTAAAGAGCTTCTGCACAGCAAAAGAAACTATCATCAGAATGAACAGGGAACATACAGAATGAGAGAAAACTTTTGCAATATCCATCTGACAAAGGGCTAATATCCAGAATCTACAAAGAACTTAAATTTACAAGAAAAACAACCCCATCAAAATATGGGCAAAGGATATGAACAGATACTTCTCAGAAAAGACATTTATGCAGCCAACAAACATGAAAAAAAGCTTATCATCACTGGTCATTAGAGAAACGCAAATCAAAACCATGATGAGATACCATCTCACTCCAGTTAGAATGGCGATCATTAAAATGTCAGGAATCAACAGATGCTGGAGAGGATGTGGAGAAATAGGAACTCTTTTACTGTTGGTGGGAGTGTAAATTAGTTCAACCATTGTGGAAGACAGTGTGCTGATTCCTCAAGGATCTAGAACTACAAATACTATTTGGTCTAGCAATCCCATTACTGGGTATATACCCAAAGGATTATAAATCATTCTACTCATAAAGACACATGTACATGTATGTTTATTGTGGCACTATTCACAATAGCAAAGACTTGGAACCAACCCAAATGCCCATCAAAGATAGATTGGATAAAGAAAATACGGCACATATACACCATGGAATACTCTGCAGCCATGAAAAAGGATGGGTTCATGTCCTCTGTAGAGACATGGATGAATCTAGAAACCATCATTCTCAGCAAACTAACACAGGAACAGAAAACAAAACACCGCACATCCTCATAAGTGGGAGCTGAACAATGAGAACACATGGACACAGGGAGAGGAACTTCACACACCGAGGCCTGTCCCGGGGTCGGGGGTTAGGGGAGGGATAGCATTAGGAAAAATACCTAATGAAGATGACGGACGGGTTAATGGGTTCAGCAAACCACCAGCATGGTATACCTATGTAACAAACCTGCACATTCTGCACATGTATCCCAGAACTTAAAGTACAATAATAAAAAAAATTAGTCCTTCTTGCAAATATAATCCTAAGCCTTGGTATAATATTTTTGAATAATTGAGCCAACTGTCATCTTAAGTTAAAACAGAATGTGTATCAACTCACTGGCAAAGCTCTAATTTGCTCCCGAAATGACAAAAGGCAATATCCTAACATCAAGTCACAGGAGACTCTTAAGACCTATGGCAAAATTTCCTGTATTTCAAAAGTTCATGCACTTAGAGAAGAAACATTAAATCAAAAGCATTAGATGGGAGCAGGGAGCATTGAGTCAGTGACTTTTCTTCAGGACTTATTAATGCTAAACATGGGAAATATTACACAGGGGACCTTTTTACATTAATGTTTCTCTGTGTTTCTAAAAGCCCTCACTCAGTCTTTTGCAAAATGCTGTATAAAAGTTACGTTGCTTTTGGGTTTTGAGGGCGGAAGTAATTTGCATGAGGAGTAATCAAGATTCCTTGCCCTTTGTACTTTCAAAAGTGCCTACACACATTATCTTATTTGATACTAACAAGATATTTAGGACAAGAATAAAGCTCATTTTCTGCATAGGAATCTGAGGTTTGGAAAAAATTAAGTGACAAGCAAGTCAGCCTGGAGTTGAACATAGAAAGTTCCTTGGCTGTGTCTTGGCTTTTTTTTTTTTTTGCCACCAGCAGTCAAGGGCATGGCTGTAGAGCAGAATCACTCCTATGGTTGTGAAATGTGAAGTGGTTTAGTATTTTCTTGGAATTACTTTTAACTCTTGTCCAGAAAGGCCCAGGCATGGCAAATTGAACTTTCTCCCCAAAGTGAATTATAAGCATCCTAATTTAATTGATTAAGGAACTGCTAATAAAATCCAGGTAGGTCTAGGTTCTCATTTTGACTCTAGTCCTTACTAGCCATATAATCTTGGGCAAATTGTTTCCTCATCTATAAAATGAGAATAATGATAGCTTTAATCTTCCATGGCTGCTGTTAAGATTTTAAATGAAATAATGTATGAAAAGTGCTTGGCAGAGTGCATGGTACATAGCAGAGGGTCAGTAAACACCCATGGCAATAATAATGATTAATAACTAAATCAGGATCCAGGTCAACATGGCAGGCAGGGCTCTGATAGAGGCCAGAGCTTTTATCCACTTGGAGGTGACAGCCAGGAGCTGCATCCCAGAGTGGTTGCCAATCAGCCTCTTCTCTTTTGAAGGATCCTTCCCTGGAAACAAAAAGAACCAACTAAGCATGGGCAGAAAAGCAACTCTAAACTTCTCAGAGTGTCAGTGTAGAAGCTTGGGCATTTCTGACTAAAGAGATTACCCCTAGTTTCAGAGTTCACCAGTTTTCTAGTTTATGATCAACAGTAAGATGAGGGAGCAGTCACCTTCCCTAAAAGAGCAACCTTATGATCTTCTTTCCCTGGGGGAGTTGGTCTTCAGTCTCCTAAATTGCAACTTTAAAAGTCAGATTTTGGCAGAAATCTGAGAAGCCAGAGCTCAGAATCCAGATAATAAACAATGAAAGGTCTATTTGCTAGCTACTTAGCTTCAAAGTATTTTACTAAATTTCTCTTTTGAGTTTTTAAAAATTATTCTTCGTTACTACACAGTTCATACTTACTGAAAGAATATATAGAATCAAGATAAAATAAAAACTTTTAAAAGAAGCATTTCATATTCATTTTGGTATATATCATTGAAACTTTAAAAAATACATTTTAATGAAAACTCTGAAGCACTGAATGTACAGTTTATGACCTCTCAAAATCTAGGAATATACCATGTATGTCTTTCCATGTCATACATTTTTTTCTATGATTTCATTTTCAATGGTTGCATAGTATTTGATTGGGTAGACATTCCAAAATTTAATCTTTGGATCTTGAATGCTTAGGTGGTTTTCTCCCTGCAAGAAAAATTATTGCACAAATCTTTATTTCTTTATAAAAAATAAATTCCTTAGAGGGGAATTTTTGGGTAAAAGAGTAAATGAACGTTAAAGGGTTTTGATGTCAAATTGTCTCCTACTTAAATTTGCCAGTTTTACCCTCATTATTAGTACAAGCATGCGATTAATGACTATTTAGGTCAATATGACTTCTATTTATTTATTGTAAAAGTTGAATACCTTTACAGAAGCCTCTATTGCTATGAGAGAAATAAAGAGGACTTCTTGGTAACACTAACTCCTACTTTTGTTTTTATAATCCAAACACAATATATCCTTAAGACGGTGTGTTAATTAATTGTATTCAGGAGCTTGGTAATCACTATTAGCAGAACAATTAGCTTTTGGTGGAATGTAATGGAAAATGTGGACATAATTTGGAGGAAGAGTTACTACAAGCACACTTCCCTGGAGCCCATTAATTCCACCCACATACCTTTTGTAAGGTGTGAGAATAAAACAATCAAGGGCGTATAAACCCTTCCACTGTGGTTATTGTCACATCAATTTTCTCTGGGGTTGGAAGTAACCCTGCCTGATCCCTTCTGCACCACACTAGGCTTCACAGTAGAAATGTGCAGATTGGAATCTTTTCAGCAGAAATTACTCTTGATGACACCAGCCCCTCTGTCAGAGTAATTCCTGCTGGAAAGAAGGCATCTGAATTAATGGTCTAATAAACCGAGTTAGTGTTTCATCTTGGCAAAGGATTCATTAGGGGAAGAGAAACTAACATCTATTTGGGTTCCTATTTGATGGGACCTTTATTATTACACTATTGCATTTAATACACCCTGTCAACCTATGAGGTAGGTATCACTGTAGGCATTTTACAATGAAGGAACTGAAATTCAGTCAAAGTGTCTTGCCTAAGGCCACACAGCTGGTGAGATGCAAAGGTGAGATTTGAATCTGGGCTCCCTGCTTCTAGAGCCTGTGCTCTTTATACTGCAACTTCTCACTGGGTGTACAAGTCTGACTGTCTCTTTTCTAGAATAGTCATTGTAAGTATGAATACACTTCTAGCCAACTAAACTGCAGTTTTCCTCTTAAAATCAGTATGTCAGGCTAATAGCACTCAGAATGCTGTATCTGTTTAGAAACTTTTGTAGGCCAGAAACAGAAAATCTGCTTAACTGGCAGATTTATCTGCTTTATTGTCTTAAACTCTTAAAGACAATAAAGAGTTTATTAGGTAACAAGATGTCCTGAGACAGAGGGACTCCTGCCTTTTTTCAGAAGCACGGTTATTTCATTGTGAACTCAGGTCCTCACCTTGCTTCTCTGCCATTCTCGGTGCTGTCTGGTTAGGTGTCTTCTATTGTGGTGGCTTCAGAAGCTCTGAATGCAAGATCTTCATGAATACTACAATGCTCAGAGACAGGAAAATAAAATGGCTCCTCCTCACATATCCTTTTTATTTTGTAAGCGTAAGACAAACTTCCCAGTAGACTCTTTTGTGCCTCATTGCCCAGGACTGTGCCATAGGCCCCTTCCTAAGCCAAACATTGGCTCTGGGAATAACTTAGGCCAAGATTCACCTGAGACTAGGAAGGGTGAATGCTGACATCAGAGCCAGGCTTTGTGGCAGGAGGAACCACCAGAAATACTGCCAACATAGCACTGGAGAGATTTTGAGATTTCTTTTTGTAGTTAATTGTGTATATATTCTGGGATTCTTCAGTGGTATAAAAGTATACTGTTGCTTTTCTAGATAGTTTTATTTTTATATAACTACCAACTACAAATGAGCATGTCATTTTTTTTCAGTGTGGTTGACCAAATCCTTCCCATTTCCATCACCTTCTGTAATAGAATTTTATATTTTTATTCTCTACCCAAATGTTCACCTGTTTGAACTCTTCTTCACAATCCTTCTGGATACAACTTCTTCCAAGAATGTGGGGAGAGTGTGATTTTAATGCAAAGTGAAGATGAACCCAATATTCCCTGTCTATTAGAGTTAGCATACTTTTTTTTTACCCTTAAACAAAGAGTGTTGTATTATTGGAGAGCATTAAGTAGAAAAAAACCTGCTTTTCTGTCATTAATCTGATCATCTTTTTATTCAGTAATTCATTTAACCCTTATGCTTGTATTCAAACAATAAAAACAAAATTGAAGTGGAGGGATGTCCATTAATTGCCAGAATAATTAGTTCAATAAAACAACTTGTAAATTCAAGGGGAAACGTCAGTTATTTTTTTCATTGTATTGGCTTGTTAATTAAATTTTAACAGTCAATTTAGTTCAACAAATGTTTATCAAAATCTGTGATGTACTAACGTGGTGGGTAAGACAAGCTATAGAAAATCCTACACAACCTGGTAGAGAAGAATAAATAATCGACTTATAAAAAGTATCTATAATAAGCTATTTCATAAGATACAACAAAGGTATATGAAAATTATAACAATAACGAATGCATTGAGCACTGATGATGGCCTAGATTGTGCTTCTATTTGCTTTACATGTATTAACTCATTTAGTTCCCAAACAACTCTAAGTTTTTTCTGTATTAGCCCTATTTTACAGATGACAAAAACAGAGGCAATAGAGAGGCATAAGGAGAGTTTCATGAGAATGAAGATGGGGATGCAATTAATTCTTCCTGGGAAGGTAGGGGAGCAGGTGTTCGGCAGAAAGATGGGGAAAAGGTGACCTTTAAGCTAGGGTTGAGGCAAGAGGCCCAGGAAAAAATAAATGGCTTTGTAGTGGGGGAAAATGGCATGTATCTCTGAAACAGACTTTTGTGTGTCCTGTGTGGCTGAAGCACTGGGCAAACGTGGGAAGTTAAGGAAAGGGAAGCTGTGGTTGGGTTGTCTAAGTGGTGTATACCCAGCTAAAGGGCCAGAGGTCTGTCATCATGAGTCAACACCCATCTAAGGTGTTTAAGCAGGAGAGTGACATGATGAAATGTGGCTTTAAGAAAATGATTCTGGGACATATAGAGAAAACCAGATTAGATGGGGAAGGAGATGACAAGGAAGAGGAAGACCCACAGGCTCAGTAACCCCTCTGTGAATAGCAATGCCATTGTTCAAAAATGTGAGAAAAATCTGATACCCTAGAACATGAGCCTCGACCTAAACAACATCCCTTACATAAAAATTACCTCATAGCAGATGGCAGACTGGAATGGAAAATGGAAAACCATAAACATTTTAGAAGAGGATAGAAAAATTTTGAAACCTCAGATTAGGTAAAGCATTCTTAAACTTGTCACCAAGAGCACTATTCATAAAAGAAAAAACTATCAAATTGGATATTATCAACATTAAAAACTTTTGTTCTGTGAAAGACCTTGTCAAGGGAAAGAAAAGACAAGCTATAGAGTGGGAGACAATATTTGCAAACAACGTATCTAACAAAGGACTTATATCTAGAATATATACAAAGAACTCTTTCAACAATAAATAACCCAAACAATCCTTTTGGAAAATGGACAAAATACATACACACACATTTCACTTGAAGAGGCTCTATAGATGGCAAATAAGCACATGAAAGGATGTCCAACATCATTAGCCATTGGTGAAGTACAAATTAAAATGACAATGGATATTCCTACGTATCAATCAGAATGGTTAAAATTAAAAGTAGTGATAATACCAAATGCTGATGAGGATGCAGAGACACTGGATCACTCAGACTCCGGTGAGAGTACAATGTGGTGCAGCCACTCTAAAATAAAATATGGCAATTACTTACAGAACTAAAATGTGCTTACCATGCAACACTATAATTGCACTGTTGGATGTTTATCTCAAAAAAATAAAAACTGTATTCATATAAACAATTGTACACAAATGTGTATAGCATCTTTAGTCATAATAGCCCCAAACTGGAAACAACTCCAGTTTACTTCAGTGTGTGACTGGTTAGTCATAAACTGTGGTACTTCGTAAACTGGAATACCATTCAGTGGTAAAAGGAACAGAATTATTGGTATACACAACTTGGGTAATCTCTTGGAAATTATACTAAGTGAGAAAAGCCAGTATCAAAAAATTACATATTGTATGATTCCATTCATATAACATTCTTGGAGTGACAAAATTATATACATGGGGAACAGATTAGTTGTTGCCATGAGTTGGGAAAAGAAGAGGGAAGAAGGCGGGTGGACTGTAAAGGGTAGCAGGAGGCATCTTTGTGATCGAACTGTTTTGTATATCAACTGCGGTAGTGGTTACATGAACCCATGTATGTGATAAAATTATATAGAACTAAAAACACACCCACATATATACAGTGCATGTAAAACTGTTGAAACTTGATTAAGTTCAGTGGATTGTGTCAACATAAATTTCCTGGTTGTGATATTACACAATAGTTATGTAAGGTATCAACACTGGGGGGAAACTAGAGAAAGAGTATACAAGATTTTTCTTGTATTTCTTACAGTGAAAATTCTGTGGATCTATAATTATCAAAAATAAAAAGTGAAATAGGTAGAAAAATGAGTGTACTAAAAAGATAAATTTGGTTTGGAAATGTTGAGTTTGGGAAGCTGGAAAAGTCTAGCAGGATGTTCATAGGACAGTTATATAGTGGAAGAATGGAAGACTAATTGGGGAGTATTGGTAAATCTGAGAGTTGTTTGCATAGAAATAGGAAAGTCTTTGGTGAGATTGCCCAGGGAGTGAGAATAAAGCCGTGATCATAATTAGAGCTCACATAATTGACCTGTCATTGTCAGACATTGTGTATCCTGTAGACATGGTCCTTACTCACTCTTCACAACAATCCTATGATGTAGCTACTATTACATCCACTTTACAGATGAGGAAACTAAAGCATAGAAGGGTTAAGGAACTTGCCAGGGTCACACAGTTGCTAATCAGAGGAGCTAATCTATGTGACTCCACAAGTTACCTTGCCACCAGCATGAAAGAAAAGCACTGAATAAAATCACAAGAATATGGTCATTTTAAGTTTTGGCAGAAACAAGAAAAGTTCATGAAAATGACAGAGGAGATAACCCCATTAAGACCCAGGTTCTATATCCTGATCCTTTATGAGGATTTATTCTAGTCCTGTCCTTCAGGTCTTGGAGACACATCCTTGTTACTTGTTATCAAGGGGGAATGCATAAATTCTGTGTGTACAAGATTGTTGGATGCTGGGTAGCTTCTGAGAAGCACGTGATCCATGGAGGTGGTGGGTGGGACTGGTCAAGGTCTATTTATGGAGTCAGTGGACCATGGGAGGGAAGTAAGAGACTTGTCCAGGTCTGAAATCTGGGAGCCCTATATGGGTGTGTCATAGTGGAGGAACTGGGGGAAGGGAATGGAATGAAGGTCAGCTGTGAGGAAGCTGAGGCGAGAGGAGGAGAAATGAGCTGAGTCCAGGGCTGTAGAGAGCATACTGCGGCCTCCCTTTCCACAAGGTCTGGGATAGCCAGGTGCCTCCCTTGAAGGGCAAAGCTGGGACTCACACAGCCCATTTGCCTGACCTAGACTTGGACTTCCCATGTTTTCTTTTCACAAAATTAGTCAATTGAAAGAAATAGAATTGATCAGTTGTCTGGTTTTATGTGGACATAACATAAAAGACTTACCAGCTTTCAGGAATAAGGGATAAAATGTGGTTTTGTTCTTTCTTAATTGTTCCAGTTGATTTGTATTATAATTCCTGCAGATGTAGCTAAAAACTAAATCCCTAAAACATAGCAAAAAGCTTCAACTGAGGAAGTTTCAGAATGATATAATTAATGGTGACCTATGGAAACCCTCACTTGAATGTTTCTTAGGGCATTTTTTTGGGAACTATCATACTGTCATCTTTATAATTCATCAGCTTTTGCTACAATAACATTGATTAGAAAGAATACTTCTGGATTAAATGTGTGAATACAGGTGTAGGGCAGAGACAATATCTTAGTCTATTCAGGCTGTTAACAGCACAATACCATAGACTGGGTGGCTTATTAACAACAGAAAATTATTTCTCTTGGTTCTGTAGGCTGGGATCCGACATCGGGATGTCAGCATGGTTGGGCTCTTATGAGGACCCTCTTCCAGGCTGCCAATTGCTGACTTCTCAACTTCTTGTATTCTTACCTTGTGGAAAGAGTTATAGAGAGCTCTTTGGGGTCCCTAATGGGATTAATGGCACTAATCCCATTCATAAGGGCTCTACATTCATGACGCAGTCACCTCCCAAAGACTTTCTAATATTATCACCTTGGGAATTAGAATTTCAACAGATAAATTTGAGAGGGACACAAACATTCAGACCATAGCAGTGAGTCTGCAGTGTCAGAAATTAAGGCAATTCTCAAAACCTAAAAGGTTGTTTGTAACACACACACACACACAAACACATGGCAGCTTGAAGGACTCCTTTTGGCTAAAGTCTGGGACAATTTGAGCATCAGAATAATGGCACTAAAATATAACTTATTAAATAAAAATTTTAAAAGCCCATGGGTTCATAGTGATACTAAAAAGAAAGGAAAGAATGGTGCAGAAAGCTATGCTTCATAGAATTTCAGCTAATTAATGTAGAAGAAATGATAGGATTAGATAATAACTATTTTGAAATTTCTAATAAATTCAGCAAAGAGTGTTAATGGATGCTAAAATCATATTAGGGATTCAGAATACTCTCAAAGTCTCACCCCACAGATGATTTAAATTACTACAAAGGGGAAAATGTGCCTCTACAGTGGAAAGATCTGGAGGACATCACCTTCCCCAACCTGGCATCACAAGAGGGGGACCCCTGATATTATCTGCTTCCTGATGAATTGTAGTAAGATAAATACAATATCACCTACATACATAATACTCTTGACAAAAATGTTAAATCAGAATATAATCACAAGGAAACAAGCAGACAAATCTCGAATGTGGGACATTTTGTAAGACAGGTGGCTAGTATCTTAGGAACCGTTCTAGCTGTGGAAAGACCAAACAGAAACATAGCATCCAAATATACTATTTGGACCTTGATTAGATCCTAGACTCCCCCGTCTAATTTACAAAGACCATAAAAGACATTTTAGAAACAATAGGGGAAATTTCAGTGTAAACTGTTTATAAGATAATCTTTCTGAATTTATTCTTCTTAGCCAGGATAGTATATTGTAGTCATGTAAGAGAATACCCTTATTCTTAGGAGTCACATGCTAAGGTATTTACGGGTGAAGTTTCATCTCTACTTTCAAATAGCTAATTTTATAGTGGATTTATGATCTGATACAATTGGTTTAGACCTTTAATTTATCGGTGACATATTTGAACTTTCCTTATTTCTCAAAGTTCTGACAGTTCATTTTAAATCCCTCTGTGGTAGTCCAAATTTTGACCCCCATTTTTATCTGCTTTTTGATTCCTTTTCACCTCCATACCTTCTTAGCAACAATGAAGCGAATGCCTGGATTTGTATTAATCTTCTGTGTCCTTCAGAATCTTCTATTTGCATCTCAGTCAGCAGGTTTGGGTTAGCATATAAGCCTGCAGGATTCTTACCATTTTATTAGACTCTCATGACAATTTGGCAAGAAGCATTTAGTGTTTTCCTTGTTTGCAGCTAGTCTTTGCCTGAAAATCATTTACAAAAGAGAAAAGTCAGGGACTTTTATATAACCACTTACAACTCCTTTTGCTAAGTAATTATTTGATAATAGATGATATTCTGTGTATAAGTGTTTTACATCTTTTTGTCAAGATTTGGCTCCCACATTTCCCATAAAGTGCTTCACCATTGAGTGGTAGCCTGAGTCAACTGTATTGTGCCTTTTCCTCCAAAGTGACCTCACCATAACCTGGGGAGCCTAGCAGGACAGGAAATACTTTCCTTTTCATGATGAGGAAGTGGAGGCTGGGGAAGCTGGTGTGTTAATTCGTTCTCATGCTGCTATAAAAAACTGCCTGAGACTGGGTAATTTATAAAGGAAAGAAGTTTAATTGACTCACATTTCCGCATGGCTGGGGAGGCCTCAGGAAATGTATTAATACAATCATAGCAGAAGGGGAAGCAAACACATCCTTCTTCACATGGCAGCAGGAGAGAGAAGTGCAGAACAAAGGGAGGAATAGCCCTTTATAAAACCATCAGATCACAGGACAACTTGCCCACTATCACAAGAACAGCATGGGAGAACCTCCCCCATAATCTAATTACCTCCCACAAGCTCCCTCCCCGATCACATGGGGGATTACAATTCAAGATGAAATTTTGGGCTGGGCACAGCCAAACCATATCAGCCAGGAAGGAGCCTTTGTCAGTCACACAGGTAATTAGCAGGTTAGTGATAGCAACAGGGTCTGGGCTTCCTGGTTCTTTGACTAGAGCTTTTTCTCCTTTGCATGTTTTCTCTTGGCAGTGTCCAAAATCTATGCTCCTAGCCATCTTCAAAGTGACATTTCCTTCATTTACGATAATGGATTGAGAAACTGCTGTAGGTCCAGACCAGGACAGATACTGGGGGACAAAGACAAATATTAACCTCAAGCCTCTTATGTTTGGTTCAAAAAAACCAGACATTAGATATTACAGATACTGTAGAAACTAGGTATTATATATCAGATATTTGATATTATAGGAAAGAAAGGTGGACAGATTGTTCAGAGGCACCTCAGTGGTCTTCAGGATCTTTTTAAATTCTCTGCAGTTTTTTGGACAGAATCTGCCATATATGTGTTTTTTGTTGTTTTTTTGTTTGTTTGTTTTTAACAAAGATGTGTTTCTTTTTATGATTGGAAGTTTTAAATAAACATACATCTATGATGATGTCTTTAGTTCTAGAACAAGCATAGGTCTGGGGAAGTTTTAGGAAGACAGTATCAGACCACCCCTTATACTATTCCAGCCTTCGACATTGTCTTTCTTTGTACATCTACAAAATAGTGAAAGCCAATGTGTCACCCTAGGATGAGTTTACTGAGAGGCAGAGAATACAAGGAATCCTTGTAAATCTCTTAGAATCCTTAGAACAGAAAAATGAGAGTAGAGTTGCTAAAAGATGTCTAATATCAGGTCTTAACTTCATGGACTTTTGTTTTGGGAAAAAGGGCTTGACCTTGGATAGATCAAATAATAAATGATATTTTATAGGCATCTTCTTTATTATCCATGTCAGGTGATGTAAACTTCATTCTCATCATAAGCAAGTTGATATTTATCTAGTATGCACCTGTATCAGTAGTGACAGTATTGATGTTATTTCACATTAGCTGTTAATAACTGCTGCCCCATGAGAATATTCACCTCTGCTCTCTCAGCATCTTCTCTGGGACTGGTTTCCCCATTCCCACTTCCAAAGTCAGCCACCCAAGGATTAATGCTTGCTGTGGCAAGGACACTGATTGTCACATATTTTGAGTATCTCTTTTTCCCTAGTTATTATACTGTAGTTCTTAATTCCTTGCCAATCAATTGCACAATTCTTTCTGTAAAACACCTTCATACCTTAGAAGCTGGCAAACCGACTATTAAGCTATATTTCAAAACCATGACATCAAGTGAAAAATCACAATCTTAAGTTTTAAATTTAAAATAGTAAAAGTACATATGTAAGACAGCATTCTTATTCCTTTATGGTTCATAGAGAAGCTGTTTCTTTGTGAAATATAGAGACCACAGATCAACAGGAAAATTTAAATGGAATCAAGCATGAGGGAGCCTGGCATATGTGAGGTGCTCTGTGAACGCTGGCAGTCGGTCCTGTTGGAGGCAAGGCTGCTTCATGGGGGAGGGGAGAGCTGCTCATTGGGCATCAGCTATCCTCTTCATGTGTTTGATTATAACGGCAACCTTCTTTGGTCATTGACATCTTCTCTGCACCTCATCTTTGCCAACAGAGCTCGTGTAGTGACCTTACAGGAGCTGGTTTTAGCTGTCCCCTACAATGCTCCCTCTTGAATGTGGGCTCAAGCCCATCTACTGTCTTCCAGACTGATCTTTGTGTTTAAGTTTCACCAGATAGGACCCCCAGGTCTTTCTGGGATCAATACTTTCTTAATGTCAAGACCCCAGTCCTTAGTTCATGCTTGGTTAAACATGGTTTTTCTTAACTGTCAGAAAGACTAGCCTCATTAAATTATTTTATAGTTTAATTAAAAACATTTTTATCCAGTCTCCATGAGTGTATGCTTCAGTATACAATTTCATGTATCTACTACTTACACACAGCTGCTGCACATTTTTAGCTACTGAGGTGTTTGTTTTTCAGATTCAGAAAAAAGTAATCACATCTGGTGTGAGACGTGCAGAATGACAATTCTTGTATTTTCTCTTGCTCTTTCACTATCATGGATGTCATACTAGTAGCCAGTCAAAAGCATGTTCACCTAAAATGATTCCTTTTACAAACAAGAAACAGGACTTTGAGTGCTGTGTATCAGTTGCCAAGCTAATAAGATAATCTGCTTTTCATTTCAAAGTCCGTACTGTAATCCTAAAGTAGAAATCTTCTCTCTTCTCTTTGCAATAGTCACTGGATAAAGCTTCTGTTATCATAATCCTATTAAAATGTATTCACTTTTGCAGTACACCTTGATAATAGTATTTATCCTTCTGAGCACCTAGGGAGAAGGGTGATAAAGACAAATCTATTCAAAATTTTAGGAAAAATCGTTGCAGAGATTGAGTGGGTATGGTAAAAGCTTAGAAATGAATAGCAACTAATATCTGTAGCAGGAAAGAATAAGCATTAATTCATGAATTAGGCTTCTATTTAGGCTCTGATTGGGAAAGGTAGTAATTTTACTACAGAAATGTCCTGCACCAATCCCATGGGTCTGCATAGGCAAATGCTGGTTAAACTGAATTTTCTGAGCACTAATACACACCTGAGGCATTTCTAATACATTATTCTTTATTGGTACTAATGGCTTTGAAGTTGCAACACCATTTAAAGAGATAAATAAGGCTGGGTGGGGTGGCTCACGCTTGTAATTCCAACACTTTGGGAGGCTGAGGTAGTCGGATCACCTGAGTTTGGGAGTTCAAGACCAGCCTAACCACATGGAGAAACCCCATGGAGAAACCCCATCTCTACTAAAATTACAAAATTAACTAGGTGTGGTGATGCATGCCTGTAATCCCATCTGCTCGGGAGGCTGATGCAGGAGAATCACTTGAACCCGGGGAGGCGGAGGTTGCGGTGAGCCGAGATCACATCATTGCACTCCAGCCTAGGCAACAAGAGTAAAACTCTGTCTCAAAAAAAAAAAACAAATAATAATAGTAATAATAAATAAATAGCTTTGACAGAATATGTGCAATCAGAACCAAAATTAATGAATTGACTGCTGAGAACCATAGCTAGTACTCAAACTTTTAGATGGTATAGATATTGTGCTTTCTTCTCTTCATTTTGTATAAGCAATTAAAATTCCTGGTGACTTCTGACATTTTTGCCTTGAGTGAGGGGGATCTCTAACTTTCCCTCTCAGAAGAACCAAAGGTGGCAAATTTTATTTATTTATTCCTGTTATGATCATCCTGTTTTAATCTAACTTCACTGATGTGAAAGCTACAAAAAGTGATTTGCCATTTCCACAGGCCTTCCTATATACCTTTTTGCTTCAAATCAATGTGCATTTTCAAGCATCTCTGTATCTCACACTAGCCTCCAGCACTAGGCTTTTCATTTATTTCTATATGGGTCTGGCTATTGTCACTTAGTGGTATATTTCAGGTGTGGCTCTGATCCATATCATAGAAAATTATCCACTTTCATTCACAAAGATTTCACCTGAAGGTTACTTACAAATTAGTAGAAGCTTAATATTTAATGTTATTAATTGTCCTCTCAGTTGTAAAATGTGTATGCAAGTTTGTATATTTGAAAGAAATCTGTAGATTTCCTGTCTATTTTACCTTTTGAAAACCTGGAGAATTACTTTTTTATTCGTAAACTGACTTGACTTATGCTTTCCCCTTTTAGGCACTGTCATACGATTTGATAGACATTTATGAAGCTTCCTGGGATATGTCATGTTCCCCTCTTGAGGTAGTTGGTGACTAAATTAAACACAAAATGGAGTTGTAATTGCTTGTGGCTTGAATTAAGGGTATTTGAGGATCGACTTTCTCCTCAACTAAAGAGCAAACATGTTTTATAGGACAAAGCCCAAACTAAAGCTCACCATTTTGAAATAAAATATTTATGAAACAAGTTTTGTATTTTCCTTTTCTGGGCTAAGTCTAAAATTCCATAATGTGGGTATTTCTCATAGAAACTTGTCATGAATCGTTCCGGCGCTGATATTTAATCACTCACTTGTCCATGGTGTTTCACATCTAAGTTGCTGGTTTGCTGGGACAGAAGCAGCACTCTCTTCTCTTTACGTTAGAAAGGAACACTTTAAATGCCCAGCAGCTGCTGAGGCTTAAATCTGGTGTAGTTCCATTTTTTTGAGAAGTTATAATGCTAGGTAGTTCTCCATTTTGAAATGGAAATACTGCATTGATTTAATTTAATGTATATCCAAATTGCATACACTTATGTGAGTTTCTTTGCTTGATTTCATTTTGGGAACCCCATCGAGTGAGGCAGAGAGAGGCTTCATCCAGTCTCTGTGCTTGTTGGCCTATTGGCCTCAGCAGGGCTGGTTGATGGGGGAGTGGATAGTTCAGAAATGAGCAAAACAGATGTGGGCTGTAGCCTCAGAGGGATATCAAGCCATAAAGAGCCATTTACTCTTCCCCCAAATATGCCATAAATGCTTTTTCCTAGGACTCTTGGTGATCCAGTCCCTGACCTTCTCCCACTTCACCCCTCCAGTTGTTCCTTCCCTTCGGACCTGGATTTAGAACTGAGCTAACCCACTCCTCAGTTCTTTGGACACTTTCACTGACAGTCCATACAAGGTCCCTCTCTTGTGAATTTATTTGCCTCTTAACTCCTAATGATAACACTCATCCCTCCTCCCCAAAGCGTTCACTAGAATGTGTTTGGTATGAGTATGGTGATGTGTGATTCTTTATAAAATATGCAGTCATTGCGTGCAAGTATAATTTTGTGTTAATGTGCTATAGTTCTCATTCTTAGCTTTTCCCTTTAATACATTTTAAACATCTATTCATGTGTGTATAGTTAGATCATTGCTTCTACTACTGCGTGATTGTTTTGGAAGAAATCCCCCCATGCATTACTTACCTGTTCTCCTAGAGCTCCTGTCCACCTCAGTGGCCTCCTCTCCCACCAGTTCTTCACACCCTGCCATTCTAGCCATGGTGTCTTCTTTACTTTCCTCTAAAGAAGCAGAAGGTCTTTGCAACTCCCATTTGCCCCTGTGACCACCACCTAAGTATCATTTATTATTATATATCTTTAGATTTCTCCTTAAGTGTAATTTAATTCAGGAAATGTTTTCTGATCTCCCGTTTCAGAATACCTTTAGCCCTCCATTCTGTGCTTATTGTACCCTGTACTTCCCTTGTTGAAACCAAGGTCACACATTGTTAAAATGCTGTACTAGCCAATAAGCTCCCCAAGGGCCTGACTCATGTCTACCTTGTTCACTGTTGAATGGTTGACTTCTCAGTAATTAGCCCAATGTCTAGAACATAGTAGATACTCGATAAAAATGTTTTGTTGATTGAATAAACAAATGTGTGAATGAAATCAAGACATGACCACTGAATCCAAGAAGTTCTTAGTGCTCCCAATGACCTAACCAGTAAGTAATAACATTTTCATCTTACTGAGAAGGAAACTGAAGCTCTGAAAGATAAAATAAATTGTTAAAGTCACACATAGATAAGTTACGGAGTTGAGATTTAAACACATGTTTATCTGACTCTGTATGGTCATATTTTAGACTCAGAAGCCTTTGGGGGACTCAAGTATGGCTTTTTCTCATGGATGAATTTGTTATAATTAATACCCTCCTACCTGTGGATATCTACCATTTCTTAGCCTGCCTCTTCTGGAGCTGTAGGCTGAAGGGGAAGATAACAGACTGATTCATTAAGACATCTTTATTGAGCACCTACTACATTCTGGGTACTATCTTAGGGAAACAGTGGTAGGGTAACAGGCAAAATCTCTGTCCCAGTGGAGCTTACACCCTCATGCGGGGCACAAGGAGCATGTAAAAGTAGAGTTTCAGATGATAAGAGGCTTGAGAGTGAGCCTCTGCCGACAATGGATATTTAGACTGGTTGGTCAGGATATTTGAATAAAGATGTGAATAAGGAGGAGCCAGCCATGAAAAAATCCAAGGCAAGAAAAAAATCCAAGATCCAGACAGAACACTGGGGCTGGGGTGGAGGGTGGGGAAAACAAGTCTGGTGGTGTAAGGAAAAACAAAGAGGTCCTGAGATTGCAGCATGGTGAACACGTGTGAGAGAGGAGAGGAGATCAGGTGGATAGATGGGGGTAGGTGTGATACATCATACAGAGCCATATAGGACATGATGAGGACTTTGGATATCATCGTGAGTGTGGCAGGAAGCCATCTGAAGGTTTTTAAGCCAGAGACTATGTGATCTGTGTTTTTAAAATGATCAGTTTGGCTGATGATAGTGGGAAACGAGTAGAAGAAGAGTGACCAGTTAGGAGACGATGGCAATAGCCTGAAGTTGTAGCTGTGAGAATGGTGAGAAGTGGTCAGATCTGGACACATTTCAAAAGTAGAGCAAATAGCATTTACTAGTTCATTGAATGTGTGCATGGAGAAAAGGAAGAGAATGGAGTTGGGGAGGTGAGGGAAAGGAACTAAGGTGAATTGACTGTAGGGGAATGACAGAGCCATTAACTGAGATGGGAAAGGCTGACAGTGGAGCATGTTTCAAGTGGAAGGCCAGGAGCTGTGTTGTGGACATGGTTGGTTTGAGATATCTAGACATTCAGAGGCCTTGTCAAGTAGGAAGTTACAATAAAAGCCTAGGGCTCGGAGGAGAGATTAGATCTTGAGATATAAACGTGAGCGTCTTCTGTGTTTAGATGGTGCTAAAGCCAGACCTCTGGAGATCATTGAAGGAGTGAGGGAAGCTAGAGAAGAGAGTGGAGGGCTAAGCCTCAGAATACCCCACCACTTAGAAGTCAGGAATTTGAGGAGTAACAAGCAAGAGAGATTGAAGAAATGGCCAGTGAGGTAGAGCGTGGTGTAGGGTGGGGGAGGTGGGGGAGAGACAGAGAGATGTTTACTACTATTAGAATCTGTATTTCACCCACCGAACACCAGATATTTAGAGTTTTTCCTTAAACCACTAACAAAGCCTGTAATTCTCCAGACACTAACTACGTGTCCTACAATTCAATTTAATTCTAACGCTATCTACCTGGAGTTAGCATCATACCCCACAAGTTAGGTGCTCATTTCCATAAGACATGCCCCCATTTTAGACACCAATCACAAGTTTGGGCCACCTACATTTCTGACTAACCAGCTATAAATTGTGGTTCCCATGACCCCTTCTTTAGGTTTGATAATTCGTTAATGGCTGACAGAACCACTCTATTTCACAGAAGATAGTTTACTTGCTGTTACCAATTTGTTATAAAAAATGCAACTATGAAACAACCAAATAAAAGAGCTGCATAGGACATCTCTTGCAAAGGGGGTGAGGGGGACACAGAACTTCCATGTCATCTTTGGGTGTGCCACTACTCCAGGCACCTCGATGGTTTGAGCAAACACTATTCTTTAGGGTTTCTATAGAGGTTCCACTAGCTATGCCTGACTGATGAAATCATTAGTCACTGATTAGTTCAATCTCCAGCCCCTCTTCCCAGTGGCCTGGGCTGCAAGTTGCAATCCTCTAATTATGCCTCGGTCTTTCTGGCAACCAGCCCCCATTCTGAAGCCATCTAGGGGATCCCAGTCATCAGTCGTATCATTTGTATAAACTTGGGTATGGTTGAAAGAAACTTAAGAACAATAAAAGACACTCCTCTCACCCCTATCACTCAAGAAATCATAAGGATTTTAGGAGCTGTTTGCCAGGACCCAGGGATGAAGATCAACTATTTATTTCTTTTTAAAAATCTATTTGTATCATTCTTAGGCCTTTGCATCCTTATAGCTTAGCTCCCATTTATGAGTGAGGATATTCGATGTTTGGGTTTTCCATTCCTGAGTTACTTCACTTAGAATAATAGTCTCCAGTTCCATCTAGGTTGCTGAAAATGCCATTAATTCATTCCTTTTTGTGGCTGAGTAGTATATATGTACATATATATATGATGGAATATATATATGTATATACACCACAATTTCTTTATCCATTCTTTGAGTGATGGGCATCAGAGCTAGCTCCATATTTTTGCAATTGCAAATTGTGTTGTTATAAACATGCGAGTTCAAGTATCTTTTTTGTATAATGACTTATTTTCCTCTGAGTCGATACTTAGTAGTGGGATTGCTGGATCAAATGGTAGTTCTACATTTAGTTCTTTAAGGAGTCTCCACACTGTTTTCTATAGTGGTTATATTAGTTTACATTCTTGGTAGCAGTGTAGAAGGCTTCCCTTTTCACCATGTCCATGCCATTTTTATTTTTAATTTTTGTGGGAACATACTAAGTGTATATATCAACTATGTATTTCTTACTATTTCACAATACCACAGTATTCTAGAAGAATGGTTAGCTGTGTCATTGTTGCTGAAAGGTCACATAAGGAAAGGACACTGGTCACTGGATTTGGCAAAAACTGGGCTCATCAGTGACCTTCTCAAGACCTTTTGCTCACAGTGTGCTGAAAAGCTAATGTGTGTGCTTTTTTATTTGCTGCTTATATTTTTATAAATCAAGTTGTGCCTTGTAGGTGCCACAGGTCATATACTTTGACTTTACAGATATTACTTTTGTAAAGTCAAATATTCTGTTGTTCTGCAAATTATCACCCCCAAGTTTTTTTCTAAGAGTTGTTACTCATATTCAGGATGTCCTTTCTTTCTCAAGTAAAACTCTCATTCCTTTATCTGCCCCAACTGCTATGGTTTGAATTTTTGTGTCTCCTCCACCCCAAAATTCATATGTTAAAAATCCCAACTCCCAAGGCTGTAGTATTAGGAGGTAGGGCCTTTGGAAAGGTGATTAATTCATAGGGCAGGGCCCTTATGAATAGGATTAGTGCCCTTGTTAGAAAGACCGCAGAGAGCTAGCTAGTCCCTTCTATTTGTGGACACAGCTAGAAGATACCTTCCAGCAACCAAGAAGTAGACCTCACAAGACAGCAAATCTGCTAGAACCTTAATTTTGGACTTTCCACTTCTAAAACTGTGAAAAATATTTATTTTTTTGTTTATCAGCTATCCAGTTAATCAGATTTTGTTATAGGAGCCCAAGCGGACTGAGACACTACCTAACTACTTAAGGGGCCTAAAGCCTTTAAATTTATTTTCTGAGAAGTGAGAATCTACCAGATAACAAAGCTTCTGTCCAATTTGTTTAAGAACAGTGTGGCTGAATCTGAGTAAACTTAATAATTTATTTAGCATTTATCATTTGCCAGGCATTGCTCTAAATGCTTTGTTTATTAAGTAATTTAATCCTAAAGGTAACCTATGAGCTAAGTTCAGTTGTTAACGCCATTTTATGGATGAAGAAACTGACGTACAGAGAGGGTAAACACATTGCCAAAAATCAAACATCTAGTTAGTGGGGGACCTGAGCACCCAAAGCCTGAGCTTTTTAACCAACAAGATAGTCTTCATCCATTCATTAGATGTGGGGGACAACTTGAGCATTGAGGACAGTCAGGCATAACAGGCACCTTCTCCTCTGAAGAACTCACTGCCACACCCAGCTCCTGCTTGCAGGGCTTCCTTAGCCTAGCTGGGTGAATTGAGATTGTGCATGTTGTGTCTGTGATTACACCCCCTGCCAAAAAATTCTAGAAAATGACCAGTGGCATGAAAAGAACTTTAATACAGGGCTGGCAGAGAGGATATTACTCTCTAGTTCAAGTTAGTGAAAAGATAATTTGCACAATGTAAGTGGCCTGTCGGAGGTCCCAAGAAGCTACCAATTGTGATTGCTGTTTTATTTGGAGATTATAAATATTGACACATTGTGAGTAAATTTCCCAGCTCCCCCTTTTCTGTCAGCAATAAGGACACTGGAGATCTGGTTAAAATTAATTACTTCATTTGCATATATTTTGTTAATCACTCATTCCTTATAAACTGGAATATTTTCTTATCTTAGAAAATAAAACAAAATAAAGTTAGCAAGAACACTAGAAGGGATAAGAGCTTAAATCTATACTAGTTTTCACATCTTCAAAAATAAAGGCAGTGTTTTGTCCTCTTAGGTATTTAATTTCTTGGGTTGAAGGGGAGTTTCCTCTTCCTTACACAAAATAGATGATGAGAAAAGAAAAAAAAATTGGGGGGTGGGGTGAGTTGTTTGTAAAAATACCTTATACTCTATCAGCTACTTACATTGAGCCTTTCTTAAGAAAAAGATTTTCAGTTATTTACATAGATGTATTAGCTGTGAAATTAATGTAATGATTCATATACCTGTATTAGCTGCAAAACTGCGGCAATAATTTATTGGTAAATTTCATCCCCCAAGACTGGGCTCAGCAGTAAATCCCCATCATCTTGATGCTTTCATATGCCTGCCACTTGGTCACAGAAGCAACTATTTGAAATCACCAAAAACATCAAAAGATTATGCCAAAAACTCCTTGTGTTTTATCGCTTTTATTTTTGTCTTCACTTGTCTAAGAAACTAATAAAAAATGGCACAACCACATGGTAGAGGAGGGAGTGGAGCTTATGTGGGAAAGAGAATGGGGCCAACCAGCATCAAATACCTTGTGGATCCCAGGACTGTACTTAGACACTTGAAACACATTATCTAATTTAATTCTTCCAACAACATATAGAGGTAGGTGTAACTGCTCTTAATTTACCAATGACAGGCCCTGAACTGAAAGCTCTAGACATGAAATCTCTAGACATGAAATCTCCAGGCTTATGACAGCTTGAGCTGAGTGGAACCCAGGTTGAAAAAATGTTGCAGTACTTACCGAGTAGGTTGATGGAAAGTTGTTTCCATGTGTGCTGTTTTTGTTATGGTTTTCCTTTTGTAGTGAAGAAGGGATTAGCGCCGTACAAGACCTTTCTCCAACTGTGGTAATTTGAATATGTAAATCTACCTTTCTCTCAGGCTTACTTGAGGAGGGCAAGACATTTATAAGGAAATAATCATACAGCCCACAAGAGTTACCTGGAGCCTTAAGTTAATGATCTCACATTCTCTTGACTTGGGAGACAACTGTATTTTAACTCACAAATAGCCACATTAAAAAAACCCAGCAAATAAAATTTCTCAAAAGCTAAGAAAGCACATAAGGCCATAGAGTATTCTTACTTGTATTAACTAAAAATGCCAGTTGTCATTATTTAGTTTTGTTTTGCTGATTAAATTCTCCACTTGTCTAGCAAGAAAGAATCATATCTCTGTCATCTTTTATTTTTTTTTCTTTGGGTCATGAGGGTGGACCTCTTATGGCTTGGTGCTGTTGGTGAGTTCTCATGAGATCTGTTTAAAATTGTGGCACCTGCTTACCACACCTTTTGCTCCTGTTCCTGCCACGTGAGACGCCTACTCCTTTTGCCTTTTGCCGTGAATCTCTGTCATCTTTACTGTGCTCTAGAGACAGCCTTGGTATTTTCTTTGGTGTAGTTGTGTGTGTGTGTGTGTGTGGCCTGCATCTTCACATGCAAATGCCTCTGTGTGTGTCATGATTTCTGAACATGGGATTAGGACACATGGACTGCAAAAGGATTTTGTCTGACTTGTGAATTTATTTACAGGTGAACATCTTAAGATGATGTTCCACTTCAGTATTTAAAATGATAACAAAGTCCCACCTGCTCTGACAAGAATGAAATCAGGGATTGGTACAGCAAGGGTCTCTAATACCTGTATACACTGATGTGCAGTTTGTGTATGGAGCATCGCTCCTAACCTCTGCGACACTGGAGGTTTTATTATATTTAATAGTCACACAGATCAGTGTTGATAGGCATGCAGTATTTCAGCAATCAGATGTGTTTTTTCTTTTCTCTGCCTTCAACTTCACGCTTTAGCGATATCAGACTATTTATAGCTTCCTATGGCTTTTTGAACACTAGAGTGGAGAGGTGGAAAATGTAGGCTGCAAAAATCTCATTCCTGTTTTGGCCTGAACTCTGTGTGGCTTATTAGCTATAGGATCTTGGACAGATTAATTTCTCTAAGGTTTTCATTTCTTATCAATAAAATGGGGGATGAATCTCTTGTGAAGACTGAATGAAACAGTGCACCCAGTTAGCACAGTGCCTGGCACACAGAACCACTCAATGAATATTATGATTATCATCAGCATCACCCACACCTGAAACTGATGTATACTTCATACCTTTGCCTCTGTTTCCTCTGCGTCTTTCCCCCAGTTTGTCTTCTTTCCAGGAAACTCCTTTTCATTTTTTTTTAAAGAATGTCACATCCTCCAGGAAGGTTTTCTTCATGTCCAACCCAGACACAATGATTTGTTCCTCTTTAGTGCTCCTTCTTCACCTTTTACTTGATTTATCTGTGACCCGACACACCCTGCCATGATGGTTGTTTACAGGGCCGGTGCCCTTGTGTAGACTGTGACTCTTAGGAGGGGCTGTCTCTCTTACTCATCACTGTATCCCCAGCACCCAGCATAGTACCTGGCAGACAGAGGGTGCTCCATGGATGATTACTCAATTGAATTTCTGACAGTCACAAGCTGTTCTGAATCTGGTATAAATGGGCCCAAGAATTCTGAATCTGAGGGTCGGGGATGTTTAACAATAAACATGTCGTTCTCTCCACCTGCAGCATCAAGTTGAGATCTGTTGTTATGCTTAAAAAACAAAACCAAACAAAACAAAATCCAATCTGAAATTGTGGTTAAAGGAATTTTAGTGCAACATTGTAGACAATAGAGATGAAAGGAAAATGACCTGCGTATGACTAGATCCTTATGATAACAGAAGAGACTTTCAGCAAACCTTATTGATGTGGCTTTCCAAGTACTAGTTTCAGATGTTTGCCCTGGGCCTCACTGCTCTGGCTGCAGGCCTCCTGCTGCTGCTGCTCCCACGTTTTATGTAACTGTCATATAGTTTTGATGTACATTTATAATTTTAATGTTCTCAGGAAGCTCTAGAACAAAACCTTTATGAATGCAGAGGGTGTCTTCTCATGTCTCACCCAGAAATGGATGGAATTCATTTGTTGTAGAAAAGGAGTTTAAGTATCAAAATGATTCTCTAATTTAAAGTAATACAAAACTATCCATTAAAAACTCTTTTGTCTTAATCATATTATATTGAACATACTTATATTTGAACTAACTTTCTTCTCTCTGATTATGACTTTTAATGGAAAATAATGAAAAAAACCTTGAAATAATAAATTGACCAATATCTCTCAAACTGATCTTTGACTATATTCTTAGGGCTACATGTGTGTTTTGGAAGAATTTTGGAGGTTAGGGCTTTTGTTCTGATGATAGTCTGCAACTAATCTAAGCATCTTCTGGGCCATCCTGTAACTGAATACGAGGCTTACATTCTGCTCCTGCGGGTGTCAAATGATCACAACTTCCTAGTCTAAGGAGAAAGACCAGGACGGGCCAAATGACATCACTCCTCACAGTGGAATGCACCTGCTTGACCCCAAAGAACCTGCATCTTAGCAGTCAGTACTGCATTAACATTTCCAGAGATGATTCACTTTCAGCAAGAGCACATAAATTTGTCACAGTAAAGTAATATTATTAGTTGGATTTTACTGGTTTTGTGGTTTTATTTGCATTTTATTTGAAAATTTGTTTTAGTTTGATGGTTGCTTAAAAGAGCAATAATTGTAGGGGTTTAGTTTTACATTTACACATATTTAAATAATTTTTAATTTAATGCATCATTGTGTCTTGGGTTTTCTTTTCCCTCAACTGTCTGAAAGCTAATCATATAACCAGTCCATTTTGAGAAATGCTACAATGAGTCCCATTTATGATGCTGATTTTTCTGGAAAAGTTTGTCAGTGACCTAACAGCCTTTTATATGGCACACTGTATGCCATAGGCATTCAGTAAATCCTCATGATATTAGGAGAGCCCTTGGGTCCTGCCCTCATTCTGCCACTTGCTTATGAGCAAGTCTCTGGCTGATATGACCAAGAAGGTGCTTGGATTTAAGGATCTCTTTAGCTCCTTCCATCTCTAAAATCTGAGTCAACAAACCCCAGATACTTCTGCCATTTGTTTACTTTTCTGCCTCACTGTGTCACCTAGCCTGACCCATAAAATTGGATTTTGTTTTCAACTTCTTAGACATCAGCAACAACAATGCCATGTTTGAGTTCATTCAATCAGCTTTCTTGAAACACAAACTCGCCTTTCTTGTTGGAAGTTGTAAAGTCCTTTTATTTTTCTGGAAAGAAAAGAAATAAAAGGAAAGCACTTAACCTAGGCCTTTGGACATATAGAACTAATACATCGCTTTGGAAAGAACTTTAACATCTCTGACAAAGGCTGTTGGACAGAGGCTGAAGAATGTTAACAGTCCCCTCCCTGTCTGTGATCCTGAGGCCATTCGTTCTCTTGGTGTGAAATCTCACCTGGACTGTGACAGACCTGGACGCTGACTGCAGCCTTGCACACCATCCTGTTGGGGCTTGGGAGAGCAGGAACTGCTCAGTTATGGGAGACAGAGCTGGAGCGCCTCAGACCAGTCCTTATGCTTGAATCAGTGAGCTTGTTTGAACAATTTTAATGTAGTCCAGATTACTAGCTTCCTTAGTTTCTTTAGGTGAGACCGAAAGACCTGGAGGGAAATGGAAAGAAATGGAAATAGAAGGGTGCTTTCCCAATGGAGTAGAGACTACCAGACTCTGAGATGGTCACCTGGCCCCAGCTAGAGGCCTAAATCAACTTCAGAAGTTCCCAAAGAAGTGGCACATTTCAGAAAATTTCTCTCTAATGTGTGATTAATTCAGGCTGCTGTGTGCTGGTGGCATGTTGGAAAAGGGGAATGTAATCTTATAATAACTTTTTGGTTGATGGGCTGTAGGTGAACTCAGGTTTGATTTGAAGTGAAAAACCATGCCATGAAGAAAAATGTTTATGGTTGCCATTTGGTTTAAAGAGCACTGGGGCACCCATCTTTATTGTGAAATACAGTCTTAGAATAAAAATACTTGGCTGTGCTTCTGTAAATTAAAATCTAGTTTCTCTTAGGTTTATGATTTTAAGTCAAGTTTCTGACTGAAGTGAGATAATTAAAAGAAAAACAGACACAAGAGGACGACAGATGTGACCTGTAGCCTCGGCATACAGAAAAGCCCTGGCCGTTTTTCTTCTGCTCAGTGTAGACTTAGATTTATCATCAGGACAGCAAACGTATTTAGGGGGAGGAAAAGAAAGAGAAGTGACATATGAGCCTTGTGACAGCATCTGTCATAGAGAAGCAAATGAATATTCTTATAGGGACATTCCATTAAAGAATTGCTTTTTATTGTCCTTTGAGTTGCTTTATGTTCATTTAATAAGCAATACTAAGTTCAAAGGTAGCTCTGCCCTTACAACACTTACAATGAGAAGTGATATTCTTGGCACCTCAGTGTAATGGGCTGAGATAGTAATTACATCATCGGTACCTGTCAGATGCTGGGGCAGGCAAGGGCAGAGGCAGAGTGGGGAAAGCATTTAGTGATGGAAGACTCAAAACTCTAATTAACTACTGCTTACTCAATGATCTCTGACAATATAAATTGTGCAAACTCTATGGAGCCTAAAGTAGTGAATAAGAGGAACGATACCATAATAAGGGGAAAGACCCCAAAACATTTCTTTCTATACATTGAAAAATAAAGAGACAGTGATAGTTTAAGAACAGATTCAAATATTTGAGAACATTAGATAATAGAAAAAGAACAGTTCTAGTGGATTATTCTTTTCAGCTCTATACTTGACTGCCAAGGATGACTTTATTATCATTTTCTTCTCTTTCTCCCCACCTTGAAGAAAAAGAAATTAGCCCAGAGGCTTGTCAAATAGGTACTTGTTAATTTGCTGACCTCATTTTTCTGAGTTGAGGAAGCATGGAAGCAAACCTCACATTGTCTGCATGCATTGGGTGTTTGGGCAATCTTCCCATAGGAACAGTACACTGTATTTTCTGGATTCCTTTGGTGTGTGAATAATCTTCTGTATCTCACACTTACCAGTAACATAGGTTTAATTTCATGCAAGACTTCTTGTTTCTAAATGGTTTTAAGTGGTCTCTTTGGGCTAAATTCTGGACTCCTTTGCACTCTCAACCTAATGAAAGGGGAACTGGTAAGCTGGAAAGCCACAGCCTCTGCTCTGGAGTGCTCTGGGCATCTGCCACAAGAAACCCGAGACTTCAAAGCTGCTCCCGGTTTCTAAATTGCCAAAACAACACCACCTTTTCTTAGCTTTGCCATTTCCTCTCTTCTTTCTATTTCTCTTGATCTGCTCCAGAAGCTCAAATAAAGCTGAAGAGATTTGGCAGTAATATCATGCAAATCTTAATGGTCAGGTTTCCTGGCCCCCTGCACCCTGGGCTAGTGAGGAAGGGCCAGTGAGTAATTCTTGCTTTAAAATAGCACATCCAATCTGGAATAGTCAGCTCAAGCAGTACTTCAAGACTTTCTGTATTTCTAGTCCCTTCACTAGAAAGCACATGATATGATTCATCCTGTCTAGAAAGGGCTATTCGACCACCTTCATGAGCCAGTATATTAGCTTGAGTAGGAAAGTTGCTTGTTGACAAGCAATCTCCAAATCTCAGTGGTTTCAGATAATAAAAGTTTATTTCTTGACTGCTCTCCATTTTGGATTTGTGAAGGAGTGGAGACAGAGGCTTCCTCTCCTGTGTGGCTCTGTCATCTTCTAGGTGAGGCCTCATCCCTTCAATCCCCCCACCCCCAGTTAACACATGGATGGTGAAAGAAGTGAGAGCATGGAGGATTGCATGGGTGGATTTAGAGGCAAGTCCTAGAAGTGGTATACATAATTTCTGCCCCATTTCCATGGGTCAGAATTTGGTTTGGGGGCCTCAACTAACTGCAGGGAAGGCTGGGAGCCTCGCTGTGCACCCAGAAAGAACATAAGTCATAGCGAACACATAACATTTTCTCTGCCACAGATGGTAGAATTTGCCATCTGTCTTATTCATCCTAGTGAGGAAGATGAGGAGTGACTGGAAACCATGGTGAAAAATACTTCGTTTGCCCTTTGTTTGATCAACATAGCAAGTTCTTTGTCTTGTTTAGTTCTTCCAGAATTAATTTTTCTGAAATTCATGTTTGTCTCATGCAGCTATCTTGTATTTAAGGATCTTGCAAGAAATAATCTTTTAACCTGGGAAACACAGGGAGACCCCATCTCTACAACAATATTTTTTAAAAAAAATAGCCAGGCATGGGTGGGGCACAACTGTTGTCCCCGCTACTTAGGAGGCTGAGATCAGAGGATCACTTGAGCCTGGGAGGTCAAGTTGTAGTGAGCCGCGTTAGTGCCACTGCACTCCAGCCTGGACAACAGAGAAAGACTCTGTCTCCAAAAAAAAAGAAGGAGAAGAGGAAGAGAAAGCAGCAGCAGCTTTCAGAATTCACATTGGTATCTGGTTCAGGGATATATGGAAAGCTTTGTCCACTCTGTCCAACACTGTGTCTTTTTTAAAGATCTTTAGAAGAAATTTAATCTTTTCCTCAGCAGTGACTGTCTTTTCAGCTTAAGATTGTAGATCTCTTAAGTTAGTCTGTTTCCCTTTGCACGGTTACCATTTTGAAGTTAAGCTAGCATTCCAGCTCAGGCCACCTGTTAACATGCATTTCTATGAAAGAGCTATACCTCTTGTTCTATTTTAGCATCCTGCTCTTATATGTACCCTTCATCCAGATTTTTGCATCTGCTCTCTTTTATTTTGAACATCTTGAACATTTACATATCTAAACATCTCTGTAAACCTTCAGAGATCTTTTGTGGAATTGAAAAAGGGTAAAAATAAGAACCAAACCACACAAGCCTTAAAAGCCAAACCACACTTTTAAGACTCATTGAAAATAATCTGAGTCTTAAAAGTCTCTTCTTAAGCTTTCTGTTTAAGTTGAGATATTCCTGAGAAGGATCACAGTTTGCAACCAGCCTCTGAGAAAAAATGAGCAGAAATAGGAGACCCAGGGTGAATGGAGGGGAGGGAGGAAAGAAGAGCAGAAATTTTAGCACCCTGAAAACACTTTATGGAATTATTTCATAAAGGGGAGTTCACATTAGGGAATTATTTCTTGCTAATTAATTACATTTTTGTTCTACTCTTCTTCTGTAACACGTTTTTAAAGAGTAGTGCCTACTTGCTGCCTTTGTCACTTTGCTTTCTCCTAATTCCTAAATCCTTAGCACAATCCCCAACTAAAGCTCACATGAATGGCACTAATCCCCTTAGTCACTTAATTTTGTAGTCTTTTCCTCCCAAACCTATAGATTGTTGAAGCTGTCTTCTTCCTAGCTCTGTCCAGGTTCTCCTCCACTATTTCTGTTGTTGAAGATGGCTTAAGAGGATAGTATGGAGAGAATTCATGTGTCAGGAAAGGGCTATGTTTCCTGACCCAGGACCTTTTAGATCCCTTCCAATTCCAGTCTCTAGATTCTGTGATTCTTTTTGGCCTTATTTTCTGTCTAGTCCATTCATTTATTTAATCATTTAATAAAATGTTGAGCTTTTATATGTGCAAAGCATATGCTAGGAATTCTGGGCATAGCAAAGTGATTAAAATTTTGTAAAAGCTGAATTATTAAAGAGTCACAGAACATAGTGGAAAGAGCTCTTGGCTTGGGTTCTGGTTCTGGATCTTCCATTCATAAACTGTGTGACACCAGGAAGCCACTCAAAAGTTCATTCACTCAACAAATAGTTATTGAGTGTCTTCTATGTGATAGGTACCCTTCTAGGCCTGGAGACATAGTGCTCAATAAAAGAGACAGTTTCTGCCTTCAGGGAGCTTACAATCTATCAGAGAAGACAAAATAGTAATGCCAGCTTATTTAAAAGAATGAAACAGTTTTTACTGTTTTATTGTTCGTAAACTACCCTGCATCAGATTTACCAGCTGCTATGCTAGGAGCTTCCACATGAATCATTTCACTTCATATTCATTACTCAGGGATGCACCTTATCCCCCAGCTCTGCCTTAAGATGATCAAACTGAGATGCAAAGTAGTTTAAAAAATAATTCCATAAAAATGGTAAAGAGTAATCTTACTCATTGACTCAAAATATATTTGAAAGCATTGCTAAAATGTATTTTTTTCTGAAGCAAAATAGTAAACCTTTTATGTCTTTAGTTAGTTTCATAATAAGCAATTAGAAAATGAAATTTTAAGGTACTAGAAGTCAAATGATGTAGGTGTGAACTTAGAAGAGAGAAATAGGGAAGTGATAAGGCTTGTTAGAGGGGAGAAGGGAGATGGCTTGCAAGGCTCCCTGCAGAACAGGGAGAAATCCTGGACACAACAGAAAGCAGAATCAGTTAGTAGATGTTCCCAGGGGACTTCCTCTTGATCAAGAAGGAATCTATTGAAAGCATTCTGACCTCTTTCAAGGCCTCTATCTCCATAGAACTACTCAAATAATGGCAAAAATGACCATGACCCCAATCAATATTTATGAATGCTTACTACCTTCCAGATACTGTTAAAAACATCTTACATGTATCAGCTCATAAAATCTCCAAAAACCTGAAGAGGTAAAAGTTATTATCATCAGCCACATTTCACAGTTTGGAAAGGAAGTGTCAGGGACGTGAAGTGACTAGCTCAAGGTTACAGCTAGTCAGTGGCAGATCCAGGGTTTGAATTCAACCAGTTGGCTCTCAAGCCTAGGTTTTTAGTAATGAGTTATACTGCTCTTACCCCAACCTCAGCTTCTGTGTTGATCTAAGAATATAAACCATACACATACTGAACACCATTTCTATGGTCTCAACTTAGCTAATCCTGGCCTATCTTGTTACAGTAACATCTTTGGCATCTTCCTATATTGTAAACTCCTTAAAAGCAAAGTGTATGCCTAATCTACAGTGCTGAAGGAATGTTTGTTCATAGCTCTTGATAAAATGATCATTATCAGGAAAAACGACCAGACAACAGCCTGCCTTCTCACTAACCACTCTGGAGCATGTTCTTAGAATGGAGTTTGAGGTTGAGGAGGAGATATGACTGGAAAAAGTTTCCATGGATATCAGAGACTTATTGTCTATATCGGCTCATGCTTTCCATAAAAACAGATCACAACTCTGAGAACTGAGCCTTGGCTTTCCGTGGAAGCCTGGGTATGTTCTTGTTTGCTGCTGTGGCAGAGGATTGGCAACCCTACTGCAGTGTCCCCTGGTTCCAGAAGCTTAGCATTTCAAAACCAAGACCTTAGAATAACCACTTAGCCTAGGAGGCTGCTCAAGGTGGAGCTTGTAAATGGTACGGGACATTTTAGTTGGGTGCTGGGGATCTGTTCTAAACTGTGTGCATTGCCATCTTTAGTCTTGTGAAACTAATCACTTTTCCCTGATCCCTGAACATGGAACAGACTACCAAAACTTAAAATCAGAGATGCAGAATGAGTCTCAGTTTAAATGGTCCACAAATGTTGAATGTGATATTAGGCCCATGCCCTCTTTAAGGTTAAAAAGTATATAAATTTCTTGTTTTTTAACAGAATATTTGAAGACGTTTCCTAGCAAAACATCAGAAAAAAACATTCCATGAAGTAGTAAAATTATATATAGAGAAAGCTTTGGAAAATTAAAAACAAGAGAAAGGAGACTAGAGATACGTCAACTCTAAGGATCTTTAGAATGTTGTCAACATTGCTTTGCTCCGCAGATTCTATAAAGTGTGATTTTTTAAAATAAGCAATTTGATCTCCTTTTAATCAAAATCTTATGCAGAACTTCAATACTGAGCCTCTCCTTTTCCCATGTATCCCCATTCTGTAGGGGTTGGGGAAGAGTTGAACTGGGCTGTGGGCTTCCCCACCTTCATTAACCAGGAAAGTACTACCATCACCTGTTTTCTGTGTTCACCTTATATGACAGTTCTCATTTGAAGAATGAGTTTTGTGGCTTAAAAAGATCTAAAAACTCTGGTATGTGATCCATTATTTTTTAGAATTGTACATTTCATTAGTAAAAAGTTTTTGTACATGCCTTCAATATGTTCATTTGTTATATACATGTACTTTATTAATATGTGCATTACCACATGATCAAAAATTAGTTAAATTAGTTAAAAATGTGGTTAAGTAGAAGTTGCAGTATTTTGTCCCTGTACCCCAGGGGATCATCATGCATACCCCCAGCAGTGCTGGCCCTCCACTTTGGAGAGGGTCTTAGAGCTGTATCTGTAGTAGGCTGGCTACTGTAACAGCAACCTCAAAATGCTGGTTGCTTAACATAATAAATGTTTCTTCTTGTGTATAACCCATCCAGTTCTAGCTGTTGCAGAGCTCTGCTGCATGGTTCAGGGACCTAGGCTTCTCCCTTTGTATGGTTCTGTCGCTTTCCAGAAGTTTTCTTCCTACACAGTCAGCTGAAAGATGGGAAATAAACTAGCATGGTGAATCTGGGAAAGGGTTTTTTGCATCAGATCTGCAAATAGCATACATAACTTCCTTCTCTTTTCCACTGGTTAGAACTCAGCCATTCTAGCCATATCTGGGAAAGCTGGAAGCCCAGGAGTTTAGGAAAACAGAACTTGGTGAACACAGAGCATCCTTTCTGTCACATGAATGAATGCTGTACTGAAGAAGAGACTGTCTTCCTTCCAGTATCACTGGACTTGAAGTTTGTTGAATGTGGCATTTAGAGAGGTGGGTATATGACTATTTTCAGCTAGGGAGTATGTTCTGCTGATTATAACAAAAACTCATCTAAAGTGGCTAACTATAAAGGGTTTTAGTTTTCTTACGTCGTAAGGAGTATGGTGGTAGGTAGTCTAGAACTGTCAGAGCTGCTAAAGGCATCAAGCAGCCAAGCTCCTCCTAACTCCCTTTTCATTGTGTTTATTTCTATATTTATGTTCATTGTCCCCAGATGACTGCTCTTTCACCAGACATTTATTTTTCCGAATAAGATGAAGGATGAACAGTAAAAAGCAAAATGCAAATTCAAATGTTAGTTGAGTCTGTCTCATTTAACAAGTAGCTCTGAAGTCACTTCTGGTAGACCTTCATTCCAATCTCCTTGGCCATAACTATCCTAAGACCAACATACACAGCCTATGCTGCAAGGGAGTCTTAAGCTGAGCATTTTTCTTTTCTTTTCTTTTCTTTTGAAACAGGGTCTTGCACTGTTGCCCATGCTGAAGTGCAGTGGCAATGATCATGGCTCACTGCAGCCTCAACTTCCTGGGCTCAAGGGATCTTCTCACCTCAGCTTCCTGGATAGCTGGGACCACAGGCATGCACCACCATGCCTGGCTAGTTAGAACAATTTTTTTAGAGAACGGATCTTGTCATGTACCCCAGGCTGATCTCCAACTCCTAGGCTCAAGCAATTTCCCATCTCAGCCTCCCAGAGTGTTAGGATTACAGGTGTGAGCCGCTGCATCTAGCTTAAACTGAACATATTATCAACTTGAACAAAATAAAGGGAAAGAAGGGGTAAATTACTGTCCACGAGCAATTCGTAATTCAGAAATCTCAGTCTCTGCGTAAGTCCATTCTGGTGAAAGGAGGTGGGTAGGCATGCCTTTTCAATTTTTTGTCTAAGCTCCCATTGACTGCTGGGATCTTTCATAACTGGCCTAAAAATTAAGCCATATTTTCTTTGATGTTGGAATTCTCTACATATTATTTCCTCTTAGTCAACTATCATAGAAGCCTTTTGAAACACATTTTCTAAGTAAACATGAGAGCTAGCATTTAAAACTCAGTCTTGCATTGGTTACCAAATGCACCTGGGGTAACTGATGTTTGAAGAGAGCAGAAAGGATATAGTGGCTTCTGTATTCTGGATTCCCTAATGTTAAACCCTGCAACAATCTGGTTCTTCAGGAAGAATGTACTTGACATTAGCTTATTATCCACAAATAACATTTCTTATTATACATTTAGATTATGTCTTACTCAGTTCAGGCTGCTATCGCAGAGTGCCATAGACTAGATGGCTTATAAACAACAGAAGTTTATTTCTCCCAGCTTCGGAGTTTGGAAGTCCAAGATCAGGGTGGCAGCATGGTTGGGTTCTGGTGAGGACTCTCTTCTGGGTTGGACAGGCTTCCAATTTCTTAGCTTTTTGTTGGTTTCTTGTGCTGTAGAAAGATAGAGAGTTATCTGGGGTCCCTGTTATAAAGGGCATTAATCCCATTCATGAAGGTTCCATTCTCATGGCCTAATTACCTCTCAAAGGCCCTTCATCCCAATACCATCACATTGAAGGTTAGGATTTCAGCATAGAAGTTTAGTAGGGGGTAAAAATATTCAGTTCATAACAGACTGTATGCAGATTAATGAAGACTTTTTGTACTCAACATTCCCACTTAGAGGAACCGTTTGATGTGAGACTTCATTGACAAGGGAAGATGTATCTCTTCTAAAGAACTGAGAATGTGCTTCTTAGAAGACTGAGAGATACATGATTCTCCTCGCAGATTTTTTTCTTTGTCTTGGCTGCTAGGAAACTCAGAGCCAATTTAGTGCTCAAATGAATAAGACATTTCTTATTTCAGATTCCTGATAATATTATTTCCTTTTTTCTACAAAAAGTTTCCTTTTCTTAACTTCAGTTTTCACTATCTTCTGTCGTATATGATTTTTATCTTCAGCTGCCTTTTGAAATATAGATAGAATAAAAATGATAAGTTAATAAAGTGAAAATAAAAGAAAAATCCAGATTGTTTATTAATGTCTTATTCTACAGAAGCTATTTCTTTTGGCAGGGAGTAATTTAGGCTGTCAGATTTGTCTTACAGTCTTTGGGTGGCAAAATGGCACTTTCACTTTGGAAGTAAATAAATAAGTTACATTCTTCAATCTGTTCGTCTTTCTGCATTTTAACTAGAGTTTAAATCTTGAGAGGGGTTGGCATGAATGGGTAATTACTACCGAGATGAATGGTGATGATGTTATTATTATGATGGTTTTTCTCTTATTTGAACTTTCAGAGGGAAACAGCATTTATCTCAGTCAGTCTTTGAATTTGGAAAGGTAAGGGCACTACATTTTTCCCTTCTTTCAAAATAGCAAATTTTAAATGTGACAGGCAGTAAATAAGTTAGGCTCGAGGTAACACAACAATGGTGTTAATGAAATAAAATAAGCACCAGGTTGGACACTTTTGTGTTTCAGTACAATTTTTCTTCTGCTCAATGGCTATGTGACCTGATATCCAAAATATGAATGACCCACATCTCTATTCAAAACAACCACCTAAAATCAGTTCTGCCCTTAGATCTGGGTAGTGTGGCCTCTCTGTCCCCTCATCTAGAAAGCCTGCTCAGACCCTGCTATGGTCATGGCTCTCTCCATAGGAGAAGAATTCACACTGCCCACCTGACATAGATGCTCCTCTTAGAAACCTCACTGCAGATGTTCAGGATCCTGGACATGCCCTGCCCAGTCAGCTTCTAAGATCTGTGGAGGTGGCCAAGGGACAGCTGCTTTTCCTAAGGGTGAGATGATGGGTGGTTCGGTGCTTGATTGGGTGGGCTGAAGTGTCTACTGACTTGCACTTGAGGCTCCTCATGACACGGAACTGGTTATGGGGTAGGAAGAGAAGGGGCAGTCAGGGCAGGGGCTAGGGGGATAGGCTGAATCACTCCACACCTCCATATTTAAGTATGAAACTCCAGGTGGTCTTAGAATTCTACGTTTTGATTTTCCATCTCCAGGCTCTTAAAGAACCTAAGACAAAAATGCTGTCAGGAGCGAGGACCTTGGGCCTCCCTGAAAGTAGAGGTTGCCTGTCTCTGATTTAGTCGGGTGAGGAAAAGCTTCAAGACACATGGAATTTGGAACTTCATCTAGATTTTTGCCCTGAGCTATGGGAATATTAGAAACAGACCCGCTTAAATGTTCCTATCCTTCCTAGGTTCTACTGTATAAAGTCCAAACTGTTTCAGTGGTTTTCAGGGTCCACCACCGCCTGGCCCCAACCTCTTTATACTCTTGCAGCATCCTTTCATGCACCGTGTATCTCATACCTGTCTGTCTCATTTCAGTGCCCCACTTGCCTTAAATATCACCACCTGCCATCAAATCACCCCAAGGCAGAAAAGCAGCCATCTTTCCTAGTTCCAGCTCCCTCTGCCCTCATTTACTGTCAGCCGCTAGGTGCTCTGGAGTCCTTCCACTTCTTTCTTCCTGGTCACCTGTCTGGTGCAGGCTACCATCATCTCCACGTGGATTACTGCAGGCGTTTTTGGTCTTCCCACATCTACTATGACCTCATTGGATGCTGATCCCCTTTGTGGCCACAGTAATGTCTTTAAAACCAATATTGAATCAGGTCACTCCTTGCTGGGCTGCAGTGGTTACTATGAATAAATACCAGAATGTGGCCCGCAGGCTCCCCATGTTCTGGCCCCTGCCTCCCTGTCCTGCCTTCTGTCAGATTACTCTCCTGACTCTCTGCGCCCTGTTGTACTGCTCTCCTCACAGTTGTTTCCTTAGTCATGTGTTCCCCAGGGCCCCATTCTTCAGCTGTCAGCTCAGCTCTCACCTCTTCAAGGAAGAAATAAGGAGGTTCCCCTGAAACATGCCGTCATAGCACCCTGCGACTTTTCATTACTGCGCTTTTCAATGTTTGGATGTATATGTTCACTTGCATCATTATCTCTTTAATATTTCTCTCTCCTTTTAGGCTTTACTATGTTCTATAAGGTCAGCTGCTGTATTTATGTTTGCAACCATTGCAACACCAGATTTAGCACTGTGTCTGGCACAAAGTAGATGCTCAAAACATGTTTGTTGAATCAATGAATAAATAAATGTGTGAATGACTCAATGTGCTTTTCCACAAAGAAGATAGTATATAAGGAAAATGACAGAGTGGTTAATACTTACAGTTTATGCTGTTCCAGACGCTATGCTAAGTGCTTTACATTGATTACCTCAAGAAGCGCAACATAGTCACAAGGTACATTCTATTCTTATCATCCCCAACTTTAAATATGAGAAAGTTCAGGCACAAAAAGGCAAGGTACCCACTCCTTTAGTGTAGGATGCACATAGTGACTCCTTTCCAAGTATTGTCATATGAAGAGGGGGAAAAAGAGTAACTTTATACTGTAGAAACCTGGCAAACACCACCTTAGCCAGGTGATCAAGGTCATTATATTGATGGTGCGTATCCTTGACATGATGTGATGAAAATGGCACTTTACTTCTGTGATCTTCTGCCCCAAAACACCAATCATGAGAAAAATATCAAATCCCAATTCAGAGACATTCTACAAAATACCTGACCAGCACTTCTCAAAAGTATCAAGGTCATCCAAAACAAGCAAAGTCTGAGAAAGTATCATGGCCAAGAGGAGCCTAAGGAGACATGATGACTTCATGGAATGTGGCATGCCACATGGGATCTTAGAGAAGAAAATGGACATTAGGTAAAGACTAAGAAAATCTGAATAAAGCGTGGGCTTTTGTTGATACCCATGTCTCAATATTGGTTTGCAATAAATTGCAACAAATGAACCATACTAATATAAGTTGCCAATAAGATGGGAAACTGGATGTGGGGAATATGGGAAGTCTCTGTACTACCTTTGTATTTTTCCTTGTAAATCTAAAACTGTTCTAAAAGCTGAAATTTATTTATTTTTTTAAAAAAGGCAAGCTCACAGAGCTGGTAATGGACATAATTAAAAATTCACTGCCCTGTCATCTGATCAGATTCTTTGCTCTTAACTGTGGAGGTTTTCCCTAAGGCCATCCGTGGAAGATATGACAACATTCCAAATTTCAAGTTCAAATTCAGCCTCATCAGTCCAAATATGGAACTGATTCATGGCAGCCTTGACCTCTACAGGGGACCAACCTGGGGTACCTCTAGTGGCAGAGTCAGGTGTGCTGTGGGATCAGTATTCTAACCAGGTTGGACCAGGTTGTAGGCAATGGCTAATCAGAAGTGGAGACAATCCCTACACTCAGACTTGGGCTGGTCTGAGGTGGCAAGTACAGCAGCTTCCCACAAAAAGTTATGCAGAGAGCAGGGCGGGGCTCATTGCTGGCATCTGGATGGATTTTCCTCAGACTCCTTCCATTGAAATTCCATGTATAAGCTCCAATATCCCTATCATCTATAAAACTTTCTCTGATAGTCCCAGAAAAAGCGAACTCCAACAGTGTGAAGTCAGGGTGGAGGAGCATGTGCTTTGAAATGGATGGGTGAGCATCTTGCCTCTGCCAGTCCTGGGCATGTGACCCCAGGCTAGCTATTCAACCTCTTAGAGCCTCAATTTGCTCACCTAAAAACAGGGATATAAATTTTTATCTCTTAGGGTTGTGAGGAATTACAGAGAAAGGTGAATGTTTAAGCACCCAGCTCAGCACAAAATGAATGCTAAGTAAGTTCTGTGTCTCTCTCTCCCAATTTCCCCTCTATGGAGTCAGCACTTTTCTCATGCCATTATGAAGTACTGGCTTCAATCTTTCCTACTAGTTATAAACATGACTGTATCCCCCACAAGACCACAGACTTCTTGAAGGAAGAGGCTATGTTTAATTCATCTTTGTATGTCCAATGTCTGAAACAGAACAGGGTAGGTTCTGAATAAAATCAATTTAACTGAACCGAATTAAGCTAAATTGAAAAAGCTGGGTATTTTTTAAACAATGCTTCCTCTTAGGTAATTTGACAAAAGTGGATAAGGGCACACCCAATGACTTCTGAGAGCACCCTAGGCTTTCTGTCAGTGTTGGCGGATGCAGTCTGTCCAGGAGCACACTGACATTTGTTTTTTGTTTATTGATAAAGGACTTTGATCACCGGTTGATACAATGCTTCCTAGTTAACTGAAGTCAGCTCACCAGTACTCCAGTGCACCTCTTTTCAGCCTCGGCTAATCCCGCTTGAAGAGCAGAAAATAAGGGCAAGCCAAACACCAGTGACTGACACAGGAGGGTCAGCCGGCGATTCACATCCCCTTTCTGGTTAAGCCTTGGGCAGATTTGCTTGGCCGTTAGCCATACTGGGCCCTGGCGCTGCTTTCAGCTCCTGTGTTGCACAGATTAGGGGGCACAGAGGTGAGGGGGAAACAAATGGGCATGATGCTGACAGGTTTCTATTAATTTAGTAACAAGGAATTCCATGCCGTTAACAAACACGTTTTGAAGGTTGATTGTCGGCAGAGCACCATCATAGCCAAGTGAATGTGGTATTAATCAAGCCATTGCTCATCTGGAGCCCATTACTGCCGTCTTCATTTCTCATTTGTCATTGAGTGGACAAAGTTCCCATCAGGTGGAGGGAGTTGTGGGGTTTTGCCAAGGGCACAGGCTTTGGGATGCTGGCTCCACTGTGGGAACTTGGGCCAGAAACCTAATCTTGCTGCCTCCCAGTTTACATCCCTGTATATTGCATTGATTCCTAGTTGCAGTGAGTGCTCATGAAATGCTTATAATGTATTCTAGCCTATTTCCTGGTACAAAATAAGAGCTCAGGAAACTCTAGTTGTTTTAAATCTGGCAGCAGTTATTTTTTAGCCGTAAACCATCTGTTTGTGTTTCAAGATTGAACCTCCTAATTGTATGTTATTCTCAAGGTGCACATCAGTTTCACTTGATTTATGTTTATTAAGGCTCTAGAAATGAACAGACTGTTCATGGACACAGAAAGCATAGTGCATTTAGTCGTGTTGACTGTGAAGAAGTGGCAATTAGAGAATTTTATCGAATCTATTATCAGTAATTACAAAATATGTCATGAACCATTATTATCAAAACTTTGAAGAAAGTCATATTATTGGTACTATGCTTATTAACTCAGTGGGAATGACACTTAATTAAAAATCAGTTGGGGGGCTGCCTTTGGGTTTTTTTGTACAACATGTACCAAAGATTTTGCTGCAGTGCAGAAGTGTAATAAATGCTTCTCATTTAATCTGGGAGTTCTGTTACTCCATAGTGCTTATTTATGTGATAAACGATTATCATTGATCTTTCTTAAGTTATTGCTGCTGTCTATTTAAAAGAGACCTTGGTCATCTTATTATAGTGTGTTTGATCAGACTGTAGAGAGAAATATCTGAAATCACTTCCTAGTTACCATCTTCATAATACTGTAAAGCAACACAGAATTTTTAAAATTTCATTTTGGTTGAATAAACCACTCTAACAAGATCCTTCTGTTTTATCATCGGGCAAAGGTATATGTAAAAATTCATGAAACAATGGGCTGAGATTACCAGAGAATACATTCATAAGAAATATTTGAGAGGCTGTGAACTTGAAGCATCCTAGGAAGGAAAATTAGTAATAACTGAAATTAGAATTGGTTGTGGATATGTCTATATATAAGCCAGAGGAACGGAGAGAAATCCAGACATTAAGAATTAATTTCAGACTGGCTATGTCATTTAACTTAGTGCAGACAAGAATATCGTTATCCATCTGGTGATGAAATAGATGTTAGAAATATGTCTTTTCCTCCCTCATTATCTGAAGATATATAAGCAGAATTCACAAATATTTATCTAGGAATGTCTGTTGGAATACCGCTTCTCAATCTTGGTGTCTTGTCCAGAAATCCCACACTTTCTGTAGTGCTGACACGCATCCCCCTCATTTCTAGACTGAACCACCCCTCGACCCCCGCCGTGTAAAATCTTTACTGAACCCATGCTTCACCGCCGTGTAAAATCTTTACTGAACCCGTGCTTCACCGCCGTGTAAAATCTTGCCTGGACTCTGTCAGTCACTCTCATCTTCCAGTTTACTAACATTCCAGTCCATCATGCCTATGTGGTCAGATGAGTCTCCCTAAAGATCTATTCCTAACACATCACTCCCCTTCTCTTTCCCAAAGCTTACAAAGCACCTTTTCTTCCCCACCATGCTTTAAGAGCAAACTTCTCCTTCACAATATAGTCCAGCTCATCTTTTTCTACCCATGTCTTGCACAATTCTTAAATACTTCCTCATATTCTATCCAAACGAGGTGGCCCCTTGTTTTCAGAACTCACATGCCTTTTGCTTTCCTGTTTGTGTCTTTGCTCATTCTGTTTCTTCAGAACTGTTTTTTTATCCCTATCTCTGTTTGATAAAATCTTATCCATTCCTAATAACAACCAACCATACCAACTTATTACATGTTCAACAACAAATTTTTCAACTTTTATGAAAAAATTACTATAGCATTACTGATAATTTAGAAAACAGAGGAGAAAGCATTCACAAGTCTCTGATGTATTCATAATTGTTAGTATTTCCATCTTGTAGATAAGGAGACAGAGGCCCTAAGAGATTAAATAACTCTCCTGGGCCACACATCCTGTAAGTAGCAGAAAGTTGGGATTATAACCAGTCTGCACCAAAACTGCTGAATGGTGAAATTAAAAAACTGTATTTCTGCCTCTTGTCTTTATTTAATAGTTTGAGAAGCCCAGGACTAGTCCTACTGAGCTAGCCGTTTCCCCCTAGGTAACATCGGCAAATCTAATTGCATCTGAAAATAAGTTCTGTTATTTGTAACCTCATTGCCTTCTAAGGTTGTGGCACAAGTTGACTAGAGATAGGGTTCTTTGTTTGCTCAGAACCATCATAAACTTGGTGAGCATCTTTGGTGGCAAAAGCTCGAAAAGGCCAAATTTCTCTGTGTAATAGAGGGGAAAGGGATATAAAGTTCCCAGAAGAAAAGTTCAAGGTAGGAGAATGAGAGCTAAAGGGAAATCAGTTGTGTGGAAGGAAAGGCGTGATCTAAAAGAAAAACCTCATAATAAAGACCAGTTTTAGCATATAGAAATATTTAAAAATTGTTTCATTTAGAACTAATATACATTATCCCAAATGTAGATTCATACACAGCAGTAAGAAATAATACAGAGATATCTCCTACGCACATCACCCAGTTTCCCCCAGGGGTATTATCTTGGATAAGCACAGTTCAGTATCACAACCAGGAAATTGACATCGATAAAATCCACTGACCTTATTCAGATTTCACCAGTTTCACATGCACTTTGTGTGTGTGTGCACAAGTGGGTGTGTGCAGATGCCTGTGTGTATTTGGCTCGCTGCAATTTTACCACAAGTGTAGATTGGTGCGACCAACACCACAGTCAAGGGACAGAAAAGTTCTACCATGGGATCTCTAGTGTGGCACTCCTGTAGCAAACCACCTCCCTCCCTCACATCCCTAACCTCTGGGAACCTCTAATATTTTCTCTACCTCTATAATTTTATCATTTCAAGAATGTTATATAAATAGAATCATACAGTAAACTTTTAATATAAAATTTTCACTTATTTGTTGGGGAAGTTCTGTGATATAAGCAGCTCGTCGGTCTTTCTAATGTCATCTTCGAGATAGTCTATGCTGCTTGCTTTTGTCGCTTTTACAAGTTAGGCCATGCAGAGGTAATAAGTGATGGAATGCAAGTTCCTGGGAATTGACAGATGTTGTAGGTAGAGCTTTGACCTTCAAAGACCACAGAATTGGTGGGACTATGAGCCCATAGTATTTAGATTTCTAAGGGGCAAAAGAGGTACCAGTGGCATTGCATTAGTTAATATTTGACCTTCAGCAACTAGAGATGTGAGTGCATTCTGGCCATATCATTTGCTAATTGTGTAAGCTGTTTTCTCATCTGTAAAATGGGCGTGATAATGACATCAATCTCATAAGTTTGAGGAGAAGACAAAATATATTGTATACCTTGCCTGGCATGTACAATTTGAAACACTGCAGCTTCTCAGGTATAGAGTCATTTCACAAATACTTCTAGAGAATTTACTATATGCCAGGAAGAACCAGGGTCAGATATAAAGGTGAACAAGGGTAGATTGATCTCTAAGAAATATCCACTTCTTTTAGTTAAGTGAAGTATGGTTCAGAAAACATACAAAAGCAGGAATAGAGCATAATTTAGTCTGATTTACTTTTCTATAGAAATAGAGTTTTTTTGTTTGTTTGGAGACATTCTCCTCTCTTGCCCAGGCTGCAGTGCAGTGGCACAATCTCGGGTTACTGCAGCCTCCGCCTCCCAGGTTCAAGCAATTCTCCTGCCTCAGCTTCCTGAGTAGCTGGGATGACAGGTGCCGGCCACCACTCCCAGCTGATTTTTATATTTTTAGTAGAGACCGGTTTTACCGTGTTGACCAGGCTGGTCTTGAACTCCTGACCTCAGGTTATCCACCTGCCCCACCCTCCCAAAGTGCTGGGATTACAGGTGTGAGCCACCATGCCCAGCCAAGTTTTTTAAAATATAAACTAAATGTATCCCTTCTTTGTTACAATTTAACAACCCCTTTCATTTTATTAAATAACAAAGATTGTAAGCCCATGCTCCTACCATGCTAGAGAAAGGAAAAGGTTTGCCATCACACCTTTGAAATCAAGTCTGTAGCTTTACTGTGTGATTGTTTTTAGAAGTTTCACCATTCAAATAGCAACACTCAATTAGCTAGATGTTAATTCTTGTCTTTGTTTATACATTCTTAGGGAATGTAGACCTAATGATGAAAGGCATATGGAAACTTAATACGAAATACAATAATAAATACCTGTCAGTGCCCTTCTCATTTTAAATTTCAAATGTCATCAAATCTGTGCTTAATCTTTTTGATTTTGCTAACTTGTGTGTCAGGCAGACCCCATCCTCTATTGCCTGTTCCCTTCTGCTATTGATCAAAGCTGTTAATTATCACCTACCTTTTAGAAGAAAAGTGTTAATTGCTTCTTTAATCCTGAACTCCTTCATCTATAAAATAAAACTAAACTCTATCTTTCTTGCTTCTCAGAATTATTCTAGGGAAAGCATTTGGGAAGAAAGAGAAGGCACAGTATGTAAAAGAATTGGTAAACAGCAAAGAGCTTGGGAATGAGGTACCAAAAGAGTAGCATGGAGGAATGAGCACATACTTGGAGGTAGAAGTCCTGGGTTCAAATCCTGTATCAGCCACATGGTGCTAGTTGTGTGACTTGGAGCAAGTATTTGACTACTTGGGGCCTCAGTTTCCTGACATGTCAAATAAGAATGACATTACACATAAATATGTCTCTCTCTTAACGTTGTGTTCTGGGCACTACACATCTCCCCCCTGTCCCGCCCCAACCCCAATCCCTCTCTGCTTTTCTTCTTTTCTCTGCACTCTGGGTGCCTAATCCCTATGAATGCCTCATCCAGCTCACTGGCCAGTTAGCTGTCAATTGAATTTGGCCAGTGAGAGTTACTGGAAGATCAGAAGATTATGAGAAAGAGAAGCTGGGTCACTTCTTTGCTCTCCCTGCTTCTGTGCCTAGTCTCTGGCAAGGATTGTGCCCCTCCTTGAACTCAGTCTCCAGGATAGCCCCTTCTCAACAGGTGCAATTCTCACTGGGCTCTGGTAACATTATATTTTCCTGGAGGATGGCAACAGCTGTCTACTGTTGTAAGTCTCTGGATACCTCACCATCCCTTACTAGTTCACTTATTCTTCTCTGCACCTCTGCACTCCTCTCATTAAAGTCTGTTCCTTTGAACCAGCTGAGCTAATTATTATTCCTGCTGAGATCCCAACTGGTATAGGTGGGAAGGGATTAAATTTAAATATAAATGAACATTATTTAGCCTTGGATCTGACACACAATAATAAACAGGAATTGTCAGCCTCTCATTTGTCTACATAGTTTGCTTAGATTTTGTGCAGAGAGTAACTTCTTTTTATTTTTTATGGCTTATGTCAAAATCCAGTCTTTTACACTAAGCACACACACACACACACACACACACACACACACACAAATAGAGCAAGCCTGGTTCCCCATCCAGAGTTTATGCTGCCCTGAATTTGCCCCTGTCAGCCATTCCGGCTGACCCGTAGATCCTCACCCCCCTGTTTGGAACTATCTGTATTTTTGTACTTAATGCTAAAGAAAGATCTTGTGCAAGTCAGCAGAGCTCCTCCTGGAATTTTTACAGCCTGCTATTTTCAGTTGAGAAGGTCTTGGATTTTCTTGTTTGTTTGTTTTTTAAGATTTAAGTTCAGAATTGGAAGTTACCTTGGGATTGTCTCCTTCAGCATCTTTTTCTTACACAATCCAATCTTTTAAGCTCTAGGTAACTAAGAAATGTGATTTGGAGAAAAACTAAAAGAAACCCCTGCTCTTCTCCCACGATATGCAGGCATAGATTAAGATGCTGTCATTTGAAGATCTTTGTGGTTGGATTTTTCTTCTTCCTCTAAATGATTGATTTAATACAATTAATTTTATAGCACCTCCTCTGGTAGTCACAAATAATTTTTTATTATATAATTTCCAGCAGGAGAAAGATTGGTGGGTAATGAAGTTGTGTGACCAGAGACAAATAATGTGATTGCCAATATTCAGAGTCAAATTCAAGTCTGTTTCCTGCCTTTGGATGCTTAGACTCCTCAGATTTTAGGGATGGAAAGAGCCTTACTGATCACCAATCAATTCCTCTTACAGATGAGGCCACTGCGTGAGTCTCAAATTTAGGAACTTACTTGCTCATTTAGGAAGATGTTGTATCTAGTTTTTAGGGCTAATGAACTCAAAAGCATAACCTAAGTGTTGCTATTGATCTCAGAACCTTGAGTAGAGAAAGGTTACCATTTTCATTGACTCTTTTGGAAGGAAAAGCAAAACCTTGAGAACACTGATCTGCATGACCTTCAGTTTAAAATTAAGAAGGAAATCTGCCAGTGCATGTGTGTGTTGTGTTTTCTTTCTTTTTTGTTTTGTTTTAAGCTAACAAGCTCTGAGAATTACAATCTTTGGTTTCAGTTTAAAAGAATAGTGCTGTCTTTGAACTATGCATGACATTTGCTTGTGTGAAAAATTATAAATTTAATAAGGAGGTGTGCAAGAAAAGCAGGGCACTTCATTCATCAGGTATTATTGGCGCAGAGCCCAGGACACATATGGTTCTCTGAGAAAACCAGAATAGGTTAAGACCGAATAAGAAATCATTGGCTCCAAAATTCTTAGAAAATCCTTCTCAAATGAAATTAATAAATACTTAATTAAACATCTCCTAAAAATAACATTATGTCAGCTTCATTACTTGTTCAATTTAGTATTTATAAAAATTTCATTGTCTTAGAAAACATTTGAAAGTGAAATGTTCTTTCACAAATTCCCAAGTTTGCATGATAATTGCCAAGAAATCATTGACATTCTAAATTAAATGAGTTTTTGAGCCAACTAATTTTCAAGGCAAAATTGTAAATAAAAAAACTTTCATTTTAATTTCCCTGCAGAGAAAATGATGTTTAATGTGTGACGTGGGTACACATGATATTATTTGTGTCATGTGGGCTGAAGCCTCCAAGAACAAAATACATAGGATCTTTGAGGGGCTTAAACCTGTGCAGAGGATGACTGGGGAAATGGGAGAAACATTTTATAGTTTGCTAGAATGGGGTTCTGTACCAATGCGCCACTAATATTACATGAATAACATTACAAGAGTAGCATTAGTAGATTGGAAGGCACTGGTGGTCATTGTTTCTGTTAACAGAATGTATTTATTATCTGTTGCTATATAACAAATTACCACATACTTAGCAGCTTAAAACAACAATTTATTATCTCACAATTTTTGCGAGTCAAGAGTCAAAGCTCTGCTTAAATGGATCTTCTGCTTAGGGCCTCCCAGTCCGCAATCAAGGTGTCCACCCGGCTGTGTTCTCCTCTGAAAGCTTGACTGGGGAAAAATCACTACTGAGCTCATTTGGATTGCAGGAAGAATTGTTTTTCTTGTGCTCTTAGAAGAATAGGAGTGTGGGTCCCGTCTTTGCTGGGTCACAACTAGAGGCTGCTCTTGGTTCTTAAAGGCTGTCTGTCATTCCTCGAGTTTGCCTGTGGTTCCTAGATGCTGCCCACCCACAGCTTCATGCCATGCTGGCTTTTCCCCTGTGGCTGATCACTTTATCAACTCAACAAGAAGAGTCTCTAGAGTAAGTCTGATAGCAAGATGGAGTCTAATATACTAAAACACAATTATGGGAATAATAGCCCATCACCTTTGCCACATTCTTTAAGTTAGAAGCAAGTCATAGGTCTCTTCCACCTTTAAGAATAGATGCATATGCAAGAGTATGAACACTAGTAGGTGGGGATCACAGGGAGACACCTATAAGCCCGTCCAACATTCACGAAATCTAAAGGCCTATTCATTTGCATGAATTGATTCAGCTTTTATGATTAAACATTTAGAATAGATTTGCTTGTGGAGAGAAAGTCATGGAACAAACCCAAAAGTGACTAGAACCACATTTATACAAAGAAGCTTATACATCTTTCTTTCAGTGGCCTTTTCTGTCATTCTGGGACTCTCAGCAGATGGCTTTCTAGCACTCAGATGACTAGCATTTCTCTAAAAAGTGACATACCCAAACTTATTTTTCTTGGTTGCTGTCCATACAGAAGACCAGCTCAACTTTCACCATCAACAATTACCTCTACTGTGTTCCTTTCCCTTGGATCCTATAAGCAATGGGAAAATTGTTCTTATAAAGAAATACAAACTCATAAATTCAGGGTGAATAATGACCTTATTTATTATCCAACATGAATTGCATTTTCATGTTAATAAAACATGCAGCATTATGTCAGCTCAGGGTTGTAAGAATTATGGGGATTTTAGTCCCTGAGGCAAGTCTACTTGAGAAAACGTTTGGGCACATTATACTAAAAATGCCAGACCTAGAAAATTATGTACGAGGACAGTTTGTGCTGATGGAAATAGGAACTCTGGCCAACAGAGGGAGGCCATCTTCTAGAAATTATCTAAAGCTAGTTGAACTTGTGTGCTTGTTCTTAAGAATTTTGACAGCTATGATGACTTGGCCATCTTTCAACTCACGGTTTCTCCTAGATTTTTGTGTTTAAGCTTTAGATTTTACATTTATTGCAAGGCTTACTTGGTATCTACCTCTGTCCTACCCATAACTCTTTCTTTTCTGGATAAGGCTTGTCTTTGTCACCTATGCTTTTCTGCCATCTAATCCCAGCCCAACCACAATTCTAACCCAGCCATCCCCCTCTAGGCACTGAAGGGTGTATGGACTTTACCCCAGTATAAAGCCTCATGTAAGAAGTACTGGACTGTGTTGTTAATACAGCATCACTAGCTGCTGTAACAAAATCTCAGGAGCTTAATAAACAATAAGACACATGTTTATAGACTTACAGACATATGAGGATAAGGCAGATGTTCCTGGTCAGGCACTCTCTCAAAATATAGTGATGCTGGGACCCAGGCTTCTTCCACCTGTGGCTCTGCCATCTTTAACACGTGACTTCCTCCATCGCTGTGTATATCTGTATCAAGACATAGAGAGGGAAAGATAATGAAAGATTGTATATGGAAGGTTTTATCGTTAAGTGTGGAGTAATACCCATCACTTCTTTTGCTGGCTATACCAAATCCAAGAGAGTCTTGGAAATGTATAATTATGTGGTCAAGAAGAAGGGGAAACTTAGCAGCAGTTTGTGCTACATGGAACCTTTTGACAGCCATGAAGCTATACCCACATTCATGCTGGACAAACTTAGTGGGCAGCACCTTTAAGGAAAGGGAGAATAACCAATTATTTATGTATTAAACAAATATGCAGAACTTAATATTTTAAGATACTACTCTAAGTGCTTTTTAAATAATTTATTTAATCCTTATACCACCCAATAAACTAGATATTGCCATTATCCTCATTTACAGAAGGGATCATGATGGCACATAGTGCTTAAGTAGGTTGCTCAAGACAACAGCTCCAGTAAATATCTGGAGTGAGAATTTGAATCCAGGCATCTGTCTTCAGAGTACGTGTTTAATCACTATGCTGACTCTTTATCAGTATTGTGACTCTTTTATCAGAATAAAACCTTTTTATTCATAAGAAAATTGGATATTTTAGTACAGCCCCCTAGAAAAAACAATATTATCCCCATTTTATAGATTATGCAGTACAGTTCACAGAAAGTTAATGGACCTCCCCAAATCACACAACCAGAAGCAATAAATTGCCATGGCCTTTGGGAAGAATTCCACTTTGAATTAAATTCAATGTTCTTCAGGCCACATTTGGTTTTCCTTGATGGTGATTTGAGTGTGTTTCCCTCAGAGACCATTTTGGTGCTACTTTTATAGGCAAAAATGTGAGCATTATATCTAAGGCAAAAGACTGATGTCTTAGTTCATTTGGGCTGCTGTAACACAATGACATTAACTGGGTGGCTTGTGAACAGTAGAAATTTATTTCTCAGGGTTCTGGAGGCTGGAAAGTCCAAGATTTAGGTGCCTACATATTCAGTGTCTGATGATGTCCCCTCTTACCTGACAGCTGTCTTCTGGCTGGGTCTTCACTGGTGGAAGGGGTGAGAATCTCTCTGGGGTCTCTTTTATAAGGTCACTGAAATTATTCAACAAGGCTTTGCCCTCATGACCTGATAACATCCTGAAGGTCTCACCTCCTAAAACAATCACCTTGGAAGTTAGGGTTTCAACATATGATTTTTGCAGAGACAAACATTCAGACTATAGCAACTCATTTAATCCAAGAAGGGAAGGGCAGATGTTACTACCTTCAAGGTAGCATGAGGTCTTAAGTATGGTATAAATTGACAGCACAAATACAAAGAATGTTTCTGTGTCAGGTGATGCCAGCAACCACTGGTTTTAAGAAATACAGTAAGCTGGCTGGGTGCGGTGGGTCACACCTATAATCCCAGCACTTTGGGAGGCCAAAGTGGGTGGATCACAGAGTCAGGAGTTCGAGACCAGCCTGGTCAACATGGTGAAACCCCATCTCTACTAAAAAGACAAAAATTAGCCGGGTGTGGTGGTGGGCGCCTGTAATCCCAGCTACTCAGGAGGCCGAGGCAGGAGAATTGCTTGAACCCAAGAAGCAGAGGTTGCAGTGAGCTGAGATCACTCCACTGCACTCCAGCCTGGGCAACAGGGTGAGACTCCATCTTGAAAAAAAAAATACAGTAAGCTTTAGAAAATCCTTCACATGGTTCAAGTTTACTTATTGTTGAAAAATAATACGTAGAACCATTGATGTGACCTTCACGCTTCTTTATGAGTAAAGGTTACAGAGTATTAAAGAATATATCACAGCCAGTGATTTGACCTTTATACTTCATGTTTCAGTTTATGAAAAATACTTAAAGATCTGCCTTTTAAACTCTTCCTTTGAATTCTCAGATTTTTATCAGGTTCATCATAAGACAATGATCCTTTAAAAGCATAAAACAAAACAAAATTGGGACAGTATCTCTGTTTCAGCATTTTAATAACATTTAGCAAATAGTTGTAAAACTGTATTCTTTATTTTTGATTTATTGACCATCTTATTTAAGTTGCATGACCAGAATACCTGGATTAAACCATGAGTTTATCAGTGCCTATTTTATGAATGACATGATTCTAGCATCAATAACAAATGACTCTGCTTTAAGAAACCTATTTTTTAATCTCTAATGCTCTCTTTAAAAAGAGTAATAAATCGCTAAAAAACCAATGTTTTTTGTTAAACTTAGATTTTTAAAAGCAAAACAAATAGGAAAGGGATTTTTACCATTCCAACATAACCCTTTATATTTCTATATATCTGTATATCTCCCTTTTGTCTTTATATATAATGCAAATTACAATGTTTATAGAGAACTTAGAAATTTATAGATTAATTTCATATACACCATTTTATGTAATATATTAACCACATTTCTTGGAGGTAAATGTAACTACATTTACTTGTCTTCAGTTTACACATAAAGGAACAGAGGCTCTGAGGTGCACAGTGACGTGTTCCTGCCTGACAGCTCAGACGGGACAGTTTGAAGCCTGTTCTTTACACAGAGACTCACAATCTGGTTTTTCCTGACTCTTCCTGCTGACCAAACGTTAATAGGAGTATTTCCACTAAAACACTGGCAGTTACAGTCAGTCAATGAAGGAAGAGCCTTCTACAGGTTCCCAGAAATCTGCTGGACACTTGACCTTCTTCCTAAACACTTAATGCTCATAGTAAACCTTTGGAGTTCCTGTTACTATCCTCTATTTTATAGGTAAAAAACCAGAAAATTTTGAAAGACTTGAGACTTATCCAAGAGTTCATGGTTAATACCATAAAATTTGAATTCAAGCCTCTGTTCTTCTAGATCAAAATTCTGTGCTTTAAAAATATTTATTTCAAAGTAAAATGTTCTTTCTAGATACTCTATGTGTGTTTAGACATACCTGTATTACGTTAAACAGTGAATCGTAGTTAAGTAGACATCTGTATTGGTTTGGACGATACTTAAAGCGACAAGGAATTGGTCATTACTCTGGGCCTTGTGTGGTGCTTATTTGTGTGCATTACCAATTGAGTGAATATGTTTGTGTTAATGTTAATGGCCATGTTCATGTTCAGTCTTTCTTCACTACTGGTATCTGAGCTCACCTGGTAAGTATGTTCTTGTGCTTTCAGATGAGACTATTCTCTTTTGTATTTGGGGTTGATACTCTGTTTTGTTTGTTTGTTTTGAGACAGAGTCTTGCTCTGTCACCCAGGCTGGAGTGCAATGGCACAGTCTTGGCTCACTGCAACCTCCACCTCCTGGGTTCAAGCAATTCTCCTGCCTCAGCCTCCTAAGTAGCTGGGATTACAGCCGTGTGCCACCATGCATGGCTTAGTTTTGTGTTTTTAGTAGAGACGGGATTTCACCATGTTGCTTAGACTTGTCTCGAACTCTTGACCTTGTGATCACCCACCTTGGCCTCCCAAAGTGCTGGGATTATAAGCATGAGCCACTGTGTCTGGCCTGGGGTTGAAACTCTTAACCTGGTATTTCATAGTTAGTTTTGTATACATACTTATTTGTGGAGCTCTTTAATAAGAGGCAATTTGAGGATTTTGTCATTAAGTAGTGATTGATTTTTATATGAAAAACAGTTATTTGCCTACAGCTATGAAATCCTAAAGACAAGACCTAAAGACTGTTTGTCACTCAGCCTGAAATTGAACAATTTTCTTTTCTCTGCTGCTTTGAAACAAATGACTTTATTTCCTAAAGAAGCCAAACTAACATTTAAGTAAATCTATGCCTTCATATACATATGTTTATAAAATGGATTTTCCTGAGAGAGATAGGAAATCAAAGACCATTTGTTTTTCTTTCTTGGATTCTGTGTTGTAAGGATGTTAGATTTTATTTACATCTGTGCATTGACATAGTGATGACAAGTGAATCCTAAGTTAGTTCTGTCAACACTTTGGTCCTGAAGTAACAAAATTTAAAAGAAATAAATTGATTGTTTTGTGGGGTTTTTTTTTTATAGAACTATATTTGAAAACAACTTTACTTGGAAAAATGTATTCTGTGTGATGGCATATTGTTAGCCCGTTTGCTGTGAGACTGTGTGAGTTGGATGCATCCCAGCTTCTGCCTCCTGGACATGGATGGTTTCTTCTCCCTGGTGTTATTTACACATATCTTTACTGTCAAGTTATCAAATGGTCCTCTCTCATGAGGTCTGGCTCACTGCACTTCATCCCAGCTGAAGTCTACTTGCCAAAGTTCTGCCTGGCTAGGCTGACCCTGTTTACCAGCCAGAGGTGGTAACAGGTTGCCAACTGTTGGGGCTCTTACTGTGAAGACCAGCAGGAGAAATGCCCTGTGGGCTTGCTAAGGAGCCCAGGAACAAGGGGCTGGGACAGTTGCCAGGGTGCTGCTCAACAGCAAGAGTCTCCTCATGCATTCACCTCCATTTAAAGCAACTGGCAATGAGGTGGGCCTTGAGCAAATAGTTACTGAGAACTGATCATCTCTCCAAGACCCTGCACTCACTGTTTCTGAGTGAGGATTAGATATAAGATGTGGTATTATGACCATTTGCCTAATAAAGAAATGTTGCTTAACAGTCTACATTTAGTGATGAACAGGGTCAGGATCCAAACCCAAGTCTTCTGACTGAACACTCTAAAGTCATTAACAAAAAAAGATAGGATATAATTTTAAAAAATTTTTAAATAGATAATTTTTTAGAAAAGTTTTAGGTTCACAGAAAAATTGAGCAGAAAGTATAGAGTTCCCATATTCCCCCTGCTCACCCCGTGTATATCCCACTATCAACATCCCACACCTGGGTGGTACTTTGTTAGTTAATGAAGCTACATTGACACATCATTAGCACTCAAAGCCCATAGTTACATTAGAGTTCATCATTGGTGTTGTAGAGTCTATGTGTTCTGACAAATGTATAATGACATGTACCTATCATTATAGTATCATACAGAATAGATGCACTAAATTTTTAAATAGCAATGAAAAAGGCCTTCTGACTCCAAATCTAGTGATTCTTCCATGTGACTCCAGCTGCCCCAGAGAAGGAAAGGAAGGTTCAGAGACGAGCAGTTGTAGATGGAGCACAGTAGAGAGGATGTGTGCTCAGGTCTGTGGGTCACACTGGTCTGGTTGCAAGCCTCTAGTATCTTCCAGTTTTTGAATAGTACTATATGTAAATGTCACATGTTGTAAATGTTGTGCTAGTCCACATTTACATGGTTTTCACAGGGGTACCTAAGAGCAAACATGGAACAAAAAAGAAAGAGTATGACACAGAGACAGGATTAAATAGGGGTTCTGAGTGCAGGGTCTGGAATGAAAGTGCTTCAGTCTGTCTCATGAATTTGCTTCACAGCAACTGTGACTCATTAGGCATGTTGTTCTACTGCCCTGTCCCCCAGTTTTTTCATCTGTAAAATGAGGATGATGATACATACCTATATCAGTTTGCTAGGGCTGTCACAACAAACTAGGCTACCAAACTAGGCTGCTTAAAACTGCAGAAAAGTATTGCCTTGCAGATGCATGCAATGCACCCAGTGGGTTTGTGCCACAACTGAGAAAATCAGGGTCAAGAGCCCTGCAGTTCCCATAGCAAGAAGTAAGCAAGCTTGCTTTCTGTCCATAAGATACTGCTTCACCTCTCAAGACTACTGACTGTATAAACAATCCTGAGAAATGGCCTGGTTAAGAGAGAAACGGTGGACAGGACCCTGCAATTTTGACCTATTCAGCAAAACATGTAGGAGAACAAGAGGCCAGGAAAAACTGTTTCTCAAGAAGTGCTAGATCTCATATGGAGGTTCCAGGAGGGCTTCCTTTAGGAAATTGTATTGCAGAGTGAATTTTGAAAAATAAATAGAAGTTATCCAGGCAGAGTGGAATTTGGAAGAGAAGATCATATGCAGAGGTGAGAACACGAGCAGTGTCAGGCTGGGAAATCTTGAGGTCCAGCGGGGCTGGGAGTGTTAAATGAGGAGGTGGAGGTGAATGGTAAGATTGAACAGTAAGCAGAGATGGATCACACAGGACCCGGTAGGCTGTATTAACGGTTGTAATCATTATGCTAAGATGTGTGGGAAGCCATTGGAGAGTTTTAAGCAGTAAAGGTGAGACTTATTAGGATAATAACAATCTCTTTAGAATTTTGACGATCAAGAATTTTCCACCTGTAACTGTGACTACAGATAAGGCAATGAAGCAGCTTACATCATTTACAATACAGTCCATGTTTGTGATAAGTTTCTAATCAGCTAAGAGAGCAGCACAAATTCTCTTCAAATATTGTTAAAACCATACAAATCTTATAAGTTAATATCTATAGTTTGAATAAATTATCTTTACAAGTTAGATGTATGATTTTGATAAGTAAATTACTAACCAGAGCCATATTATTCTTCCAAATTAGGTAAGCACTTACTACATGAAATGTACTCTGATAAATCCTGCTAGAATTATGTTGAGACATCCCATACACTTGAGCATTAATTATACTCATATTTATCTACTTTCATGGAACAAATGGTTTATGATAACATATTAGAATATCCATTGCCCAGTGATTACTGTCCTTGCAATTTCGTCAGCTCCAGTTGTACCTTTTTATTGTTGCTAAAGGAAATAAAGATAAAAGATTAACATTAGTCTATCTGTTCTTAAGTTGGTTTGATTACCTTGAGGCATGGAGTATTCACTTACCTTGCGTTTGACAGAGTCATCACCAGTCCTGCCTCTGTAGACTATATTATCGTTCTGTTTCCTCCATTTGAACAGTGACTTGTCACAGTTCCTTGAAATGGAACATAAATATCTGATTCGATTTTGTTTTTTAGTCTGCAGTCACAGTAGAAAACCTGTGACTGTGTTCTGAACTATCATGGTTAACTATTTCCTGAGGGTTCTCAAGGATTGTTCAGAGACAAAAACTGCTTGATGTGTGTAACCCAAGAGAATATAAATCTTGTGTTCTTCATAACTGGTCTTCAAGGTCCCATGGGCTGTTAGTGAGAAGCTGTATTGTTCAGATACCCATGATGGTAAGTGCCAGGCCAGCAGGACATGCACTCAGGTGCAGGTCTTTTTTTTTTTTTTTTTTTTGCTAGATGGAGTCTCACTCTGTCACCCAGGCTGGAGTGCACTGGTGCGATCTCAGCTCACTGCAACCTCCATCTTCCACATCCAAGTGATTCTCATGCCTCAGCTCCTGAGTATCTGGGATTACAGGTGCTTGCCACCGTGTCCCACTAATTTTTTGTATTTTTAGTAGAGATGGTGTTTCACCATGTTGGCCAGGCTGGTCTCGAACTCCTGATGTCAGGTGACCCACCCACCTCAGCCTCCCAAAGTGCTGGGATTACAGGCGTGAGCCACTGCGCCCAGCCTGAGGGCGGGTCTTTTATTTTATTTTTGGAATGTAATACCAAATTATGGCCCAAAATATATAATATTGGCTTTCTCACATCCCACTGAGTCTTTTTATAGTCTTAATAATTTGATTATTAGAATTTTTTAAGTGATAGAGAAACAGCCTTAGAGGGTGCTATAATTGATGTACATGTAAACCTTGGGGTATATTCCTATAATTAACATATATCAGGTCTTGATAGTTTAAATGGCCACTTGTTTTTCATTATCGTGCCCAAAATAATTTCTGTGAAAACACAACATTCAATCACATTTGGGTAAACTGCTTTGTGTATGTTGCTGCATTTTTAAATCAAATGTGTACAGTCATATCCATACATTAGCTCTTAAGAAAGAAAATTCATGTTTTTGAACAAAACACTGAAGTCACCATCTCAGAATCACATATCCAATGATGAAGTGTGAGAAGTCACTCAACGCATCTTTGGTAGCAGTGCTTATAAACTCACATGGTCCGCAGCAAGACCACATTTAAAGATTCAAGGCCTAAATCTCATCTTTATTAGTATTTCTCTCAAGTATAATCCAAGTACTGTTCCATACAAATTCTCAGGATTCTTTCTATTCTTGAACAGCCTGAATCTCTCAATAGTTCCTTACCCCCACTATCCTAGAAGATCTTTTTTCTCATCTACATTGACCTTTTTCTTTAATTGCTTAGTTCGTCTTCCCTTCATTGCTCTTTTCTTCACTGTCTCATATCACATTATATTCTTTCTTCACCACATATGCTCCATGGACACTGTATTATCCTCCTGTTGCCTTAAACGCAGAACATGGGTCATTGTTCTTCTCAGAGAAGCAGACAAGGATTGGGGGAGTGGAAGTTAAACATTAGTTTCCTGAGTGGTCTTGACAGTTTGGAGGAAGGAGAGAAGGTCCTGAATCTCCACATGTCAATAATTATCTCTGAAATAAATGGGAGTGTTTACTTCAAAATTATAACCAGTCAACTCTTTGGGCTTCACAAGAATATTGGAGCCAGGAGATATGCCTTAGTCCATTTGTGCTATTGTAACAAAAAAAAAAAAAAAGGAAATCTGAGATTGGGCAGTTTATAAAGAACAGAAATTTATTTCTCATGGTTCTGGAGGCTACAAGACCAAGATCAAAGCACTGGCAGGTTTGGTGTCTCAGCTTCCAAGATGGCATTGGGAATGCTGTCTCCTCCTGTGTCTTCACATGGTGGAAGGGACAGAAAGGCAAAAGGGACAAACACTGCCCTCAAGTGCCTAATCCATTCATGAGGGTGGAGCCCTCATGCTGTAATTACTTTCCTAAAGGACTTGTTTGTTATTCTGTGACACTGGGAATTAAGTTTCAGTGTGAATTATGGAGGGGGGCACAAACATTCAAATCATAGCAAAGTATACTAGAAACTAAGGAGGAAATTGTTATTCTGATGGATGAAATGACCCACACGAGCTTGAACATTTATTCAGTTGCAGATCCGGGAGTGAACCTAAGCCTGTTGAACCTTTGCTGTTACTATCCTTATGCAAATAGTTGTCTAAAGAGTCTTCAATTTTGTGTAAGCACACTAGGCTTGAAAGTTGTGTGTGTTCAAGCACAGATAGCTAGCACATCTTTGGCATGATTTAGGGATCATAAGCATTTCTGATACTGACCACGGGCTAAACAAACGTGCAGTTGACAATTCCTTTCTTACCAGTCCTCACAAACCCTCTAAGGTAAACAGGCAGATATTATTACCAATGGGGGGGGAAAAAAGAAAGAGAGAGAATCAGCAACGTTAAGTGACCTGTTCCTGGTAACATTGTTGGGTAAAGGATTAAGCCACAACAAATTCCCAAATCACCAGAAATCTGGTCTATTTTTCAGTCTTACTGCTATATTCTATCTAGATGCACGCACATACACACACACTCTTCCTGCTGCATTTCAAATCATTGTGTAAAATAGGAAGTTGTAAGATCTTGGTATCTTCTTTGGTAGAAAAGATAACCTCAGTACCTGTAGGAGGAAATAAGCAATGACTCATCATTAACTGAAATTTTTTTATCCTTAAAGAATCAGATATGAAGAAATGGCCTCATTTCTAATAAGGAAAATTTTTGTCTTCTTTTAATTTGCTTGAATTGTTTCCACCTTTTCTTCTAGTACTGCTCACAGATGGTTAAAAGTCTCCTTGGAAGGAAAGCAGGCATCTGAGTGATCATATTCTTTTTCATTTTCTTTTTTTTTTTTTTTTGTGCTGCTGTCTCACTGAGCTTGAAGCAATGAGATCACCTCTGTTCCCTTTCATTGGTGTTATTCAGGTTAGCAGAAAATTGTGCCTCCTTCATCTGTCAGGAGTTTCAGTCTTTTGCTTTCTTTGAAAACTGACCTCTGAACAAGGCTGTAACATCCAGAAAATAATAGCTGAATTGATTTATTTCAGGTTGTTGCTATGGTGATTTCCCTACTGATATTGACAGAAAATGAGGGGAGAGAAGAGTGTGTTGAAAAGAATGGTGGAGAAAGGGTCAAACCTGGAAAAAGACATGATGAACTGTGGAGGGCATTTCTGACCCATCTACCCATGCAAAGAGTCAAATGTCTTCTTCTCGGTTTACTATTAATTCACCTATAGTGATCACAAACAATCTATTTGCATTTTAAGAAGCAATGAAATGTTTTCCTCACACAGGCAGCTAACTGAATCATAAGTAGCCTTAAAATTTACCAAGATTTTTTTCATGAGAAAAATGAATGCGAATTGTAAAAAAAAAAAAAAAAAGTTTATAACCAGAAACATTTTAATTCTTGAAGTAGTTTCTCTTGATTATGCTTTTCTTTTCTCCTAAATATATTTCTGGATATCGTAGGAGAAAGACTTTTCTGGAGAAAAAGTGGATGTATCCATAAATTTTAATGATCACTTATTTTTTCATTTCTCCAACTTTCCATTCTTCCATTCAACAAATACTTACTGATCCTTTATTCTAGGCTCCAGCTATACATTGACAGATTCGATATGTATTACTAAATTTAACACATATATATTGGGCATTACACATGCAAGAAAATGTATAGGTCAAGGTGAGATGCAGAACTGAATAGAGTTCTGAATAGAGATGCAGACTGAATAGAGTCTGTCCTCAGAGTGATTATAATCTGGAACAGGATAGAAAGTTTAGACCCACATTCATCCATATGAAGAACCATTATTATTGTTCCATAATTATCAGAGCTCTCGAGCAGCTACTTCTGCTTTAAGGAAGGCTACATGAAGTAGATTTGGAGAGAAAACTAAAGGACATGTAGGATTTTGATAGGTACATTGAAGTAGAATGGAGAAGAAGAGAACCTGTGAGAAAGTGCATACAATTGTGGTTGGAAAGGGGCAGTTACATTGGCTTCCTTTACAGACTGAAGATTATGGACATGTGTAGAAATCATCCCACTATTCACTCACATCATTGGCCTTTGAAAGGAGGAGCTGAACTTGGGGCATAGTGTTAGCTCTAGCTTGAAGATGTGGCAAATTGATGCCTTTTGTTTGAGTGGAGATGAGGGTGAGAAGGCTTTGGAAATAAACATTTGGAGCTTCTCTAAATCAAAGGTAAAAAAAAAAAAGGGGGGGGGGTAGTGTAAATACAATAGAATAGAATCCAAGTGGAGTGCAGTCACAGGCACTATTTTCTGGGCCTTTCTTGCCTCCTGTGGCCCTTTGAAGCTTACTTTAGATTTCAGCCACATAAAAGATAAGGGGAGGGGTATTCCATTCCTTCACTTCACGATGCAAGCTTCCTTTAACCCTGTCTTCACACAGGATTGGTTACATAGATGGTGAGGGGCAAGAGTCAAGGGTGTGTTCATGTCTCAAGCCTGGCCTTGACACTCTTTAACTTCAGACAAGTCATTTAACTTCCAGGAACCTTAGATTTCCCTTCTATTAGGGCAAAACAACCTATAAGCTGAAACATTTCATAAGATCATGATATTAGAATTGGAAAGGACTGTAATAACTTAACATATATTTTCAAATATGCAAATAAAAGCTCCAGACATAAAGGAAATATGGTAATTCTCACTTTATTAATTCATCAGCTGTATCATCTCACTGATGAAAACTTTGTGATTTCATCACGTATTTCAGCCAAGATTAAATAGTTAAGGGCTGTCAGGTGAGCTCAGCTTCCTAAGACTTCATTATTAAAAATACACTGAAGAATTATCATAAATAATTAAAATCAATGTCAGTTATTAAAATAAATGAACAAAGGCTATATCCCTGTTTTGCACACAAAGGTTTTCAGCATCTATGTATTAAGTCACACTCCTCATTCTCTGCCAAGATTTAGCCTTGAGAACATTCTATTCATTTTTCACATTTGTGTAATTTCCCTTTAATATGCCAATGTAGAATTTATGCTAATTTTTACTAAAGTCAAGCTTTCATATCAGAATGAGGTTCCATTTGAGCTCCTTTAATTTAAGGATGGGAGAATAGACAGAAGCATTTGTTTAGTGCAAAGGGAAATGATTTATTTATTTGTTCCTGAAATTCAGACTGAGATTAAAATATTCATTCAGGCATAAAGACTATCATTTTCAGCAGGTTGTAAGAAATACGACCAGGTGATGCTGAGCACTTCCCTTTTCAATCACAGCCTTTGCTTCTCCTCTTCCTCATGATCTCGATCATGAAACAGAATAACAGGTTATATTTTCATATTAAGACAAAAAATATGAGACCTCTGAAGAACAAATGCCAATTTCTGTGGATGTCTGTCTTCTTCTCAGAACTTTATACTCTCAGTAGGGGACTCAACTTAACCTAGATCCTGAAACATCCTGCGAATTGATTGTGACCTTAGGCAAATCTCAGTGAGACCAACAATTTTCTTTCTGAAGAAGGTTAGGTTGGGGGAGGGGAATTAAGACGATGGAAGTAACAAAATAATTACTATTACAAAGCAATTACTGTTACCAAACTTTTTTTTATGAATCATCTCAGTTTATTCCAAGATAACAATATATAAACTCTTCATGGTCATCTTGTCAACATAATTCATGGTCATCTTTTCTACGTAATTTTTACATCTGAATCTCTCTTTGAAATGTACTAAAGAGGAATGACAAGGATGCTAACTATAGTGAGAGAATCATGGAGTTGTGAATTTGTTTATACGTCTTTCTGCTAAGACATTCATTTTTTTTATTATTATTTTTTTATTGCATTTTAGGTTTGGGGGTACATGTGAAGAACATGGAAGATTGTTGCATAGGTACACACGTGGCAGTGTGATTTGCTGCCTTCCTCCCCATCACCTATATCTGGCATTTCTCCCCCATGCTATCCCTCCCATTCATTTTTAAACGTAGTTCTCAAAGTATGGTTCCCAGACCAGCAGCATCAAGGGCACCTAGGCATTTGTGCAAAATGCAGATCCTTGGGCCCCACCCTAGAAGTGCTGAATCAGGACCTCTAGGGGTGGGGCCCAATAGCTATATTTTAGTATGTCCATTGTTGAACTAAAATTGGATAGCACCTTACTTTGGGAAAGTAGATTACCTGGCTGTACTGATATATGTACTTTATTCCTTACTTAACCGTTTTTGTTTCCTGTGGATTCTGTGACTCTATAACTAATCATGTTTTCCTCTTTAATTTTGTCTGCTAGGGAACTCACAGCCAAATTTGAAGGTGTATACAGATCTTATAGACTCCTTCCTATGTCTCTTTTTGTTTTCTGCCCTATTTTCCCTTTGCCCTAATTTCCCCACTTAATTATCTTATCATGTGAAATATTTTGAAAGATGAGTTTACTTAAACAAACTTGTTCATTGGCATAAGAAGTAAGTGAAGATCCCTGACAGGATTTCCTGGTGTCAGTTCTCAATATGTTTATTTTATACACAAAGTAAATACTTCATTTGGGGGGATATTCTCAAAAGAATCTATAAGATGTATGCTTAAATATCCAGGCTCATTTTATCTGATAGCTCCCACATACTGACATCTTTCTAGTATGAAGTGATCCATTAACTTACATACATTGAAACTGAAAAGTCCTATTTACCTCTTATAGGTACCATCTTTTCCTAATGGCAGTGAAATTTTTCATCAAAGATTCCCTTGCCATCAAAGTCATTCCTTCTGACATTGCAAAATCACCTCTGCCTAATGGTTTTATTAACACATTGACAGCCAAATGTAGTTGTAAAAGATGAATCTTTTTAACAAGTGCTTTCATTTAGGATGAATAAGGTCAAAGGTTATGTAAAACTTCAGCTTTCAGGAAAATTCAGACATGAAGCATCCACCCCTTCAGGTGCTTCTGACACATTTTGGCAGCAATAGCATTATTAACAAAGTCAGAATGAAGCATAACAGCACCAGTGTGATCTGGGCCACTAAAAATCTGTTTCATTTAACTTATGGATGGCACCTCTGTCACCTTTTAATTGTGTCAGATTTGTGCAGAAAGCAGAAATATTTAGGGGAAGATTCATCCTCCTGTATGTTTTGTAATGAAGCTTGTGAGCCTCCTAAAAAAATAAACAAATGAAGACTAATTTGCTTTTAATTTTTACCCAATCTACATTAATAATTTACGAGGTAAAAATGAATATAAGATAAAAATGACTTTTCTTCCAGTGCTCACATGGGCACGATCGTGGACAGATTCTGCCTTATCGACTGCTCATTTGTAGAAGAAATCGCCCCAGAGAAAACAGTGTTCAGTGTGAACCAGGCTTTAATAAAAGGAACGGCAGACTCCGGAGGTTTTTCTATTTCCATATAATCCCAGGATCATTTGTCTGGAGCTGTTTTTGAATTATTCATACCAACGGTAGCTCTTTCAGATATTGGATGTGAACAGCTTCTATCGTACGGTTTCACAGGCAGCGTCTTTTTTGCTGGCGTTTTAAAAATAGAACTTTTTTTTTCCTGTTCCAAATTGCTCTTGGGTAGTTCTGAGTGGGGTTGTATTAGCAAAACGTTAAACATTAAGAGGCTGTTTGGGGGCTAATGCCAAGACTTCTCCAGGTAAAAGAGAAGAGAATGGAGAAATATAATGGTAATGTAATATTCTTAGGAAAGCCTTCATTTTGATGCAGGTTTTGAAACTCTCAGCATAGTCTCCTGGTGTAAGCATTGTTTAGGAGACTCAAGTTATTCTCCTAAACATTTATTCTCATTCACTGCAATCTAAACTACAAATAAATTGGATTTGAGGGATTTATTCTGCTGATTCTATTGTTCTTATGCCCCATTTGACATGAAGCATTGAATCTGTTTTCAGCCTTCAGGGCAGGGAGGCTTCCAAGGATAGAGAGATGTGGTCCCTCCATCTCTCCCCTGACTCATCTCTCCTGGTCTCCTTCACTCACTTTACTTGCCAGCATGCCAAAGTCCTTTAAGTTCTCCCATCCACCAGGAAGATTCTTTGTCTCTTCTTTGCACTGTCTCATGTGCCTAAACTGCCTAACACTTCCCACCCACCAATGCCCTGTTCTCCCTGCTTTTACCTACTTCTTGATCCTTTAAACTTAGATAAGTGCTCATCTCCCCCACTCCCAAAATGGTTGCTGACTGCCTGGATTGGAGGGTTTCCCCTGGAAACCAACTCTGAGCAGGGATTTGAATGCAAGTAATTTCTTGGAAAGTGATTCCAGGAAATACTGGCAGCGTACTGGGTAAGTGAGAGAGGGAAGGGTTGGAAACCAACAGAAAGTGTATTGTATCATAAGAAGTTGCCACGGTGAACAACTGAGGCTTATCCTCCACGGGAGCTCTGAGAGAGAGAGTATAGAGTTAGGCCATCCAGGGAGAAGTAAGCTGAAGTATGTTTTCCATTTCCCACGTGCCATTCGCTGAGGGCTGAGGGCTGAGGGCTGCTCCTGGAAGCACTGAATGAATCCCTGAGAGTCTGTCCTGTGCTGTGCTGTGGAAAGAAGCCGAGTGGAGAATTGTGGATGGGCGTAGTAGAACTCATAGGCATTAACTGGAGCAGTGAGAGCCACGGAAGGTGTGTATCAGGCACAAATAGCATCTGTTACATTGTCCCCACACACACACACACACACACACACACACACACACAGGCACACACATTCTGGGGGCTGTGCTTCTGTAGGAGGGTAAGAAACTGCTTCTTGTCCAATTCTATGCCCTTTGTTTCCTAATGTAATACTCAGCATACAGTAACTCTTCGGTGAACATTTGTTGAAGTGGCGAGTGTGGAATGATTGAGTGCCTCTGTTAGGCTGACCCACCCTGAGTGTTGATTTCCAGTGCTTTCTTATCAGCACACTCTGTCAATCATTGAGGTACCTTCCTCGTCCTACTCAGCTCTCATGGTTCAGAGTGTCATATCCATGTTTCTGAATTACTACCCTGGTGCTTTGATTTTCCATGAATAGATAAATATTGCAACCCATGCCATTCCCTGGTCCTGCGTGATGCTCTGTCAGGCCTTTTCAGGTGGAGGTAGCCAATGGTGGGAGCTGTGTGGGACTACAGATGGGAAGGTGGTGGGGGTGGAATCAATGCCAAGCTTTTAACCCCTTTGTCACCTTCCACCTTCCTCTTCCAACACACTGGATCGGGTGGTAGATGCCCCCAGAGCTCTACTCCTTGGAAAGAGCAGAATATCTCTTCTACCAGGAAGCTTCCCAAATCCAAAGCAAAGGGCCCTCTCTACGAGCCCTTTCCTGGAAACGATAATCTTAGCCTGGTGGTGTGGGGGAGCCACTGTGCTCTTTCAGCCCACACCCTCCTTGTGTGTTCCCTCCCTGAATGCCAGCCAGCCCTGTGCTTTGGAGGCCAGGGCTTCCTGCCAGGGCATCTAGGATCCAGCCTACTTGGCCTGTGTCTTCTAGTTTGGCTGTCTGGCTTGGCTCTGTCCTCAGCACTGCTGTTCTTTCCAACTGAGTCCTTCAGCATGCTGGACAGCCAGTCTTTCCAGCCTTCCACTTTCTGCTCTGGCCTGCTGTCTCCCCAGCCTGTCCTCTGTGGAGCTGTCACTTCTGTGGCTGTGGCCTTAGGAGAGCTCAGTTAAGTTACTTACCTGCTCTGGTGTCAGTTTCCTTACCAAAAAACAAAACAACAACAACAAAATTTAAGGAGAGTCAGACTATTTTTAAGACTCCTTCTAAATATCAGATGCAAATTCTGTGACCCAAGGTTGTTCCCACTATCCTTCCCAGCCACGGGTACCTAATTTCTAGGTTTGCAATCCATGCTCAATTTTGTGAATTCCGAAGTTACAAAGCCCTCCAGTGGATAAATGGGTGGTTGAGGTGGGCATAGCAATGATTTATCCCTCCAGGACCCACGATCTGACTGGGGGGGAAATAGTCATCAGGTCGATCCCCATGCTAGAAGTGAGTGAAGACCTATTCCTCCCACAACAGTGTGAGAGCTGTCTTCTTCTCTCTCTCTCTCTCTGTCTAATAAATCGCTCTTCTGCAAAAACAAAACAAAACAAAAAAAACAAAAAACTATTCCTGAGAGGTGTCCTGTAAGGTAATGATGGCTATGAAATTGGGTCACTGTGGCCTCATTAGGAGTTTCTTTTTTGCTTGGAAGTAAATACTGATCTGAAAAAGGCTGTTAATTCTGGTTACATGAGGCCATGGTGTCCCTTCTCTGAGATCCCAGAATCCACCATTATGTTTTCTGGGGCACTGTCATTGCATGAGGGAGGTGATATGTGGCTCCTCAGGACCCTCCAATGTATGTTACCATGTGTCTGGACTAGGAGAGACCATGGATTATTAAAGTCAGACTAAAGACCTGGGGTTAAATACTAGCTCAGACATTCACTAAATGTGTGATTTTTACCTCTCTGCGGCTTACTTTCATCACTTGGAACAAGAGGATAGCCCTTGGTTTGCTGTATTGCTTGAGAATTAATTCCATGTACAATCATTGGGTGCTTACTATGGCCTAGGTTATTGTGTTAAACTGGGGAGTAGGGGGGGCATCACCCAGAAAAATTAGACATTATCTTTGCTCCTATCTCTAATTCACATTCTAGAAAGGGAGAGAGAAAATCTGACTACAAAATAACCTGAGAAATGTAACAATAGATTCAGTGAATTAATAATTTCCTCAGAAACAGCATATGTAATTTTTGATAAAATTTATTTTGCTTCTCCTACCTGAGCAGCAAAGAATCTACTGCAAAAAGAGGAGATAAGACAGTATGCCATAGGTGAATGACCTCTGGAGAGCTGTCAGGGCCATTTTGCACAAAGGCAAATGTCACTCATACTTTATAACTGAAACAACGATCTTGAGTACCTTAATAATAAGACATAAGAGTAATCCTGAGTCATTTAGGAAAGGTTAAATAATGTTTAATGGTCAGAGAAGTATATAATATATTTAGGAAAGTTTATAATCTCAAACATAACAGTTTTTAAATTTTTATTTTTTAAGATAATATTTGGCATGCTGATGGAGTTATAAAAATTAAATAGAACTATGTTAATATATAAACTTTAAGGAAAAAAATAAAATCAAAATTTTACCATGGATCCTTACAATGCATCCGTTAATGGCAGATTAAGAAACTTTCCTGTAAGAGATCTGTTAGCCAACTTTCCCTTAATCAGCTCCCCCAAATAACTGAAACCCTCCATTTCCTCTACAAAATATTCTAATGGATACCCACAGCACAATGAAGGGTCTGGGTTCTACCACCTATGAATGTCTACTACAGCCAGTGGGGCTGTGTGCTTGTCAAGAGTGCTGGTTATCATAGCTATTAATTCCAGTTCATTTCTTTATTCCACCAAATACTTTTTAATACTTCATGTTGGACATTTGCTTTAGGTATTAGAGAGATGGCAAAGACCAATGTTCCTCATATTCTAATTGTATTTACTTTTACAATTATGTAAATTGAATATTCCATCAACTAAATAATGAAGAAAAAATGTGAAAGGCCAACTGCTGATTTTCATGAAGATTCAGTGAAAAGCTACAGTGGGCATCTGTCCTTTGTGACTACCCAAGATCTTTTAAATTTCTTCTCTGTCTAAAGTTTCCATTTCCTTGTGATTTAGGTTCTACCAGTCAGATGCCCCTGTAACCACCGTTGGCGTCTCTGGGTTTCCTCTACCGCAGGTAGATCTAGAGGGTTGGTCTACTCATTTCTTCAAGCAAAGACTTTTCAAACTCAAAGCTGTCCTTTCAAGTCTGCTACCTCTGGGAGCTCCAAGCAAACCTCTTTGGTTGGGATCGCTCTCTGAGGTTACTGTGAATTCAGGCTGTCTCTGGTCAGTGTTATTGAGCACTGTAGTCACGATGTCTGCTGTCACACCTGTAGCCAATGGCCATACTCAACACTACTGTCTTCTAATATATACATTGACTACTTTTCTGATTACCTCAAAGCTTTTCCTTTTCTTGTGCCTGCCTCTCCTTTCTCTCACTCCCCTTTACTCCCTGTCTTCCATCTTATTCTTTCTCCTTCACATTTGTATTTTCCACCCCCACTTTCATCCTCTCCATCCTTCCCCATCCCCATTTCTGTCATTCCTTCTTTCCTCCAGGCCTAGGGAGACTGAGACCCTGGTATAAAATGAAGCAGAAATTGCCTACACTGAGCACAGGCTCCCCTTCCTTCAGTGACCTTTGTTAACTAAGGTTTCTGGCTGATCTTTAATGAAGGGCAGTAACCAGTCGTTCGTTCGTTCATACCTTCATTTGAGACAGAGTTTTGCTCCATCATCAAGGCTAGAGTGCAGTGGCATGATCTTGACTCACTGTAACCTCTGTCTCCTGGGTTCCAGAGATTCTCCTGCCTCAGCCTCCTGAGTAGCTGGGACTACAGGCACATGCCATCACACCTGTCTAACTTTTGTATTTTTAGTAGAGATGGGGTTTTACCATGTTGGCCAGGCCAGTCTCAAACTCCTGACCTCAAGTGATCTGCCCACCTCAGCTTCCCAAAGTGTTGGATTTACAGATGTGAACCACCATGGCCGGCCTCAGTCATTTACTTTTGCCTAACACTTAGCTAACTTAGATCCTACTTATAACCTTAAGAACTTTACAGAAGACTATACAATATGCTTCTAAAAAATCAAGTCATTATCTAGTCTTTTATGATATCAAAAAAATGTATTTGATTACAGGAAAAATTTAAACAAAGTAATTTTTACTTCAACTTCTGACACAAGAAAACAAATACCAATGATGAATTTGCAGTCACTCAGGGTGATTTTAGTATGCCAATTTCAATTTGCCTTTGAAAGGACTGTGTCACAAGGATTAAAAATGTACATAGAAATCACTTGAAATTCTAGAAAAAAGCTAATATTTTTGGCAAAATAAAGCAATCCTGGACTTGTGGCTTTTAAAGATAATGCATGTTACTATATTGTGTAACCAGACTAATAGCAGACAGCAGACGGGCACTCGTGTACATTTATTAAGTAGTTGTAGATCATTTCTGAGGTAGTGAAATTTGGCTTTTCTTGCTAGTGTTAAAATTAGCCAACCTATTTTGAGAATTGAACTGTAGTTATATACCTGAAAGAAATGGCAAAGACACTAAACACATGCCATCTCACTTCTAAATATATACACGTTTAGCACTCTGTATGCGTTTTCCATAGCCTCCCAATTTTATCTAATCCCTACGTGTTTTCATCAAATATTTCTTAAGCCCTGCTGTGTGCTATGCTAGATCTTGGAGACGAGAGAAATCTAAGACACAACTAGATCCTGTTCTGGAGGAGTTTCGAATTTTAGTGGGAAGACTGAATATATTTAGAAAGAGGTGGATAAAATGCAGTGTGGAGAAGCAAGAGATAACTAGGAAGACTTCCTGAAGGAGGTGAGCGTTGATGGGGGCCCTGTGCTGGGTTTAGAAGGCCATGTGGGACTCCTGAGGAGTAAGTAGAGGGGGAGGCTCATGGGCCTTCTGAGTACAGAATAAGAATAGAAAGAAGAGGCTGCATGGTACGTTCCAAGAGTGATAAACAGACAAGTTTTGCTGCAGTGGGGTGTCCTGTAGAAGAGAATGGGCCAGAAGGTTGGTGAAATGAGCGGATGAGATCCCGATTCTAGAGAGCCTTGAATGCGAGACTAAGCAGATTGAACTTGATCAGTGTTTTCCGAAAAACTTCTTTCAGCACTAAGGCATTTCTGGAGATGACTTTGGTCATTGGTCATATCTTGGGGAAGGCATGCAGGTGGAAGAGGTGTAAGCAGACAGAGCTCCAGGTGTTCAGCATATGCTTTACATACCCTTAAGTTCATGCATAAAATTTTCTTGAGAAGAGTTCCAGTACTAAAATAAAAGTGCAAAAACCAGTGCCCCAATAAATAAAAAGACAGTAAAGATATTTGAGCCCATCAAATGATTAATAACATATAAAGACTCATCTTCCAATTCAGATATGAGAAGGAGGCCAGCCAGGGGACTTACTAGACTATTTTCAACTTTTAAAGCCCTTATAATCTACACCTGACTGTTTTTACCAATGGACTCAGCATTTTAAAGCAACAGATAATCCAAAAGTCAGTTATATTTGAGTTTGTACTGTGCGGCCTGATCTTTTCACTGCAAGATTTACCTTCTTAGTTGTATTTTTCTTAGTCAGATGTTGAAATTAATTTGCATTTCCCGAGCACATAATGACTGGATAGTTGTGGGGAGGAGGAGGAGACTGAGAAGAAAAAATAAGGGAGAAGAGTTGTTGTCCAGGGAAGCTGGCTCAGGCTGTGGCATTTGTCACACATCCTTTGGTCGGTGGACATCTCCTCACAGGTCATTACAGCCAACTACGGTATGGCCAATTGACCAGAATCGCTTTTTAGCTGTGGTGAGTCTGCTAAAATAAATGCATTTATAAGTGGCTTCCTTTTCATTTCTTGCCTCTTCCTTCCATATCCTTTTTTCTCATGACTGTCTTTATCTTCTTAACAAAATCAAACATTTGACAGTATTTCTGGTCAGTGGAAGCCTTAGGCAACGTTGTTCGATAAGCAAACATCTATACAATGAATATTAAAGTCACTGTAGCCCACAAGTGGGTGTAAGGTAAAACGGTTCTTTTAAAAATGTTTCGAATAGACGTTACATTTATATGGTCTCAGTTTAAATATATGCCTATAGGTATAGATACAGATGTAGGAATCTGTGAGGGTAAAAGTGAACAATTTTCCTTCTCCCCTTGTCTAACATCTACAGTATTCTCATGGCCTGGCATGCAAATAACCACTGTTATAGTAATTTCTCATATATCCTTCCACTTTATGCACATACAAATATATATTTCCTCTTATTGACACACGAGGTTGCATACTATGCCTACATTATTGTGCATGTTATTTTCTCATATGGCAGATCTTAAAAACATTTCCACTTCACTGCATAGGGAGCTTCCTTATTCTTTGTGTAGATCCAAATAATTTTCCCATATGGTTGGACCACAGTTTATTTAACCAGTTCCCTACTGAGAGACATTTGGGCTGTTTCTAATCCTTTTCTATCACAAACAATGCAACAATGAATATTTTTTGTGCACCTGTGCAAGCAGGGATGTATATAAATTTCCAGAAGTAGAATTACTGGGTCAGAGAGAATATTTATTTGTAATTTTGATACAAATGGCCTTATATTTACATGTGCAATTTTCTTTTAAACCTTATATTTATACGTGAAGTTTTTCTGTTATAAAATGTTTTAAAGGTACTGTTGTGTGAAAAAAGTAAAAATCTTTTTGAGATTAATTTTGAGATGTTCCCTTACAAGCAGCAGTTCTAGGAGCTCCAGGGCTGATGTATCTTACAGGGCCATTGTATTAGAGGCCAGTGATGGCTGCAGTGATGTTGCTGGAAGCCCTGTAGGAGGCAGAACAGTACCGTCTTGAGAAAGTGGGAAGTCTCCCTTCTGATGAAGAACAATTACTCCAGAGTTTTGTGGGTTGAGGTGGTGAAGCATCTTAGTGGTGTCACTGGTCTTCCTTCCCTGGTGGTTGATTGAAAGGGGTTTCTGGAATTCTCAGAACCCAGTTTTGGAGAGCTGCCAGCATTATGATCAGTACAACGCTAGTTATATTTTTCTGCAGGAGCTATTAACCTAGGATTCATGGACTGTTGAAATCAAGGATTGGTGAACTTTGTGGGAAAAAAATACATTTTTGTTTTTATTAATCTCTGAAATGAAACATTTTCTTCAATAAACAACTGTAAGCAAAACCAGAGTAGAATTGGCAGTACCTGTGACTTTGTCACTAAAATGAAGGAAGGATGTAGCCATGTCACACTATAGCCATTGCAAGTATTCCAAAACATCATTTACATTTATCATCATGTCAAATGGTAAAGTTATTAGACCCACTGCTCGTGTCCTAAAATTTATACTTGGGATCTATTTTAATCAGGTATGGTAAGAGAGGAAGACACAGACATGATTTTCATGAAGGAAGAAGTTTATACCCACAGGTCTCGAGAAACTGGAGGCCCAGCAGGCCACACAGAGCCACACGGGAAGCACTGGGGTTGGTCAGGAGGCAGGAGAGGAAGAGGGGAGAGCATGGCTTGTTAAAGGAAAACCCCTTTGTTGTAGTTTTCATAGGAAGGAAGAGGTGAAGAAGCATGAATGTGCTGAGTAAGCTAAGATTAGATAGTCTGAATGATTTTAGTGGACTCTGGTCTGTAGAGGTAGTCCCTAGTTGTCCGGTTCCTGGCTCTGGGGTAATTCAGGGCAGGGAGAATATTGGCTGGGTGAGTGAGAGTTTGATAAAGGAGAGGGTTGGGGCTGTGGGGTCTGAATTGATTGATCCATATATCAAAGGTGTGTTTGCAGGAGGGTAATTTGCTCTCACTAGGAATTAGCTAATTCTGTGAGGGACAGTCTCCCCATGATCAAGGCTTCAAATGCCAAAGCATCAAGCACACAGAAAATTTTAAAAATCATCAATACAGCTAGATACTTATTTTACATGTTGATAAATATGCACAGGTACTACATAATCATAGTTGTGCCTCAAAAGTGTTTTAATAACTATATTCCAATCTTATTAGCTTCCTTTGTAAACTCATGTAATTTATTTTCTGTCTTTAAAAGCATTATCCTGAGAAGGATGCTGCTATGGTTTGGATGTTTTGTTTCCTCTAAATTTCATGTTGAAATGTGACCTCCAATGTTGGTGGTGAGCCTAGAGGGAGGTGTTTGAGTCATGAGGGTGGATCCCTTATAAATGGCTTTGTGCCACCCCCATGGTTATGAGTGAGTTCTTGCTCTAGTAGTTCACACGAGAGCTGGTTGTTTGAAAGAGCCTACAACTTCCCCCCTTCTCTATCTTGCTCTGTGTCTTATTATGTGACACACTGCTCCTCCTCACCTTCCACCATGATTGTAAACTTTCTGAGGCCCTCACTAGAAGCAGATGCCGACCCTATGCTTCATATACAGTCTGAAGAACTGTGAGCCAAATAAACCTCTTTTCTTTACAGATTAGCCAGCCTGAGGTATTCCTTTGCAGATCTGACTAACAGAGGCACCATGGTCATCATCAAATGCTTCTTGATGTTAAGCTATCAAGAGAGACTCAGTTTTTTACCTGTAACTCTGTATTTTCTGTTTTTCTTTCTTGTGGACTGAGGTTTAGCAAAACTTAGGACAGAAGCAGGCTACTGCAAGAGATGCCGTCCTGTTTCCACCACCAACACTCACACATTCACCTGGGGGAGGAGACATTCACTATGGTTGTAATTTATTGAGCACTTGCCACATACCCAATATAATTCTTTTTTTTTTTTTTTTTTTTTTTTGAGATGGAGTCTAGCTCTGTTCCCCAGGCTGGAATGCCGTGGTGTGATCTCTGCTCACTGCAACACTCGCCTCTCCGGTTCAAGCCATTCTTCCACCTCAGTCTCCCAGGTAGCTGGGATTATAGATGTGTGCTATCATGCCGGGCTAATTTTTGTATTTTTAGTAGAGCCGGAGTTTTGCCATGTTAGACAGGCTGGTCTTGAACTCCTGAGCTTATGTAAGCCTCCCGCCTCAGCCTCCCAAAGTGCTGGGATTACAGGCATGAGCCACCACACCAAGCCTTACTTTTCATGTATTATCTCACTTCCTCCTTGTAACAAACCTGCGAAGTAGGATTGTGACTATCACTTCCATTTTATAGGAAGAAACCGAGGCAAAGAGTGTTTATTTTCTGCCCAAGGTTACATGCTGGTGGCAGAGCCATATTGGAGTTTGGGAAGCCTGGCTTCAAAGCCTACACCGGAACACTGCATACACTATGCTTGAGATATGAGCAGATCAGGCCTTATTCTTTGCATATGTGTACCGGGCACAGAGCATCTTCTTCACCATAATTACATGGTGATTAACTGCCTTAACTTACAGAGGCTTAGAAGTCAATCTGAGTGCAAATCTGGGAGTCTTTAATCCTTAGGTTAAATATGCAAAATAATTTAGAAAAAAAATCTAGAAATGAAGTCGTTTCTAGGTATAATTTTTAATAGCTTGGCAAGTTAAATTCACCCAAGTGGTAACCTTTTTAACTTACTTTATAAAACTTCTAAGAGATCATAAAACCCAAAAGTAAATGAGTCATATCAAAAGCTTATCCCTGGGTTCCCTGCCAGAGCTGTGATCACTACTGGCTTTTTGCTGCAATAAGAAAGTCTCAGGTTATACTTCCTGCTTTCCTACTGCCTGCCTTTTACAGTACTAGGTATGTACAAATCAGATGTTCACAAAGTAGGGAGTGGCTGTATTTTCTTTGCTACTGAATTTCAGGTATATTGCTTTGTCTTACTGTTTTTAAAGGTATTTTAAAAATATGTTTACTAAACTCTCTGTCAAGCTTTGCTTTATTGTGTAAGCCTACTATAATTAGAATTTAGGTTCAGCTGTATGTGACAGAAAGCCCAAAATTACAGTTCGTTAAATACCATAAAGGCCTTTTTTTCTAGAGCTCTTTTGGGAGGTATACCACCATGATTAAGCATTTTCCAGATCTTAGTTCCACTATTCTCACATTTCACCCTTAACTTCACGGTCTACTGTGGCTGCTAGAACTCCAGCAACCGCATCTTTATTTAAGGGGGCTGGATGCTATACAATACTTGTATTTACATTTTATTCACCAAAATTCGGCACATGGTTACATCTAGGCACGTGAAACTGAGAAATGTACAAAACTGAAAAGAACGAGTTTTCATGCTATGAAAGAAAGGTGAAATGGATGTAGACCTGTAGCTAGCAGCCTTTGCTACACCCACTGCTTGATTACCTTAATTATGATTGAAGCATCACTAGGGACACATACCCTAAGCTCGGTAGCCTCATGAGGCAAATAAATGTCTTGAAGGATATATTTGTATGTCCAAATATATACTGTGATGATTGCACATATCACGAGGTGCTAAGGTGTTAGCCCGCCCAGATGGCACATCATGTTAACAGGGTCTTCTGAATACAAATGCTCAACTCAGAGACTAACTCCAAGAGTGGTAATTTCAGGTACTAGGTGCCAGAGACAGATGTGGGGGGATGGGAGGATTTTGGTTTATCCCTCAGATTATATTACACAGGCAGTTGTGTATTCTTTGTGAACAAAGAGCTATGTCTGTGTTTTCAATTACAACAGAAACTATACTGAAACAAGCCTCATTTTGTGAAGCTGGGGCTATTGTTAAATTTTGTTAAAGTACATTCTGTAAAACGTTAAAGCATCTGTTTTTTGGTTTGAAGTAAATGCACATGTGTCTTTGGAAACCTTTGGAATGTTGAAAGTGTATCATGCATTTGAGTCACTGGCTCATTTTCCTACTTTTCTGATTTTCAAAGAAATAATTTTATTGATGTTTTTCTCCAGCAGGTGGAAATCCTAACAGAATCATGCAATGCAGGAAGGAGTTGCTAAGCAACCGTTTTCACTGTTTAAAAAAAAATCCAAACAAACCTTCCTTTTAAATACCAGCAACATGTGAAAAATTAGATAACTCTTCATCCAACTTTGTGCAAACTTATGCAATTTACAAAAATTATATCATCCGTTTCTGTTTCCTACTCTTTTGCAACTTTCATCAACAATGGCACAACCTTCAAAGATGCAGTTTTAGATCTGGGTCAAGCTAACCGTGGAACATAACACATACCATTGGAAATCCTGCTCTACTCTCAATTATGGTTTTGCCAACCTGACATCCATTGGCATGAGGATTCTTATAATCTGTCTTTGATGTCCTTGGAGTTAAAATTATGTTGGCACAAGTCTTAGGTCCTTCAGAAAAGTAGATTCTTTGTGGGCACTGGATTGTAACTAAACTTTAACACTAACTCCTTCATGCCCCCAAATAAATCAAGTGATTTAATGTAAAAGAATTAGCTCAAGAACTTAGGAATATTACCCTTTCTAGCACCCAGTGCAACAGTGTGCATTCGGGAGCATTTCAATGTATTTATCAGATGTGCTACTGTGTGGAGGCTGAAGGATGCTTTCCTCAGGTTACAGAAGTACTTTGTGCAAAGGAAAAAGTGAATGATCCCTTTTATCAGCCAGTAGCTGATTTCAGGACAAAGACTCGGAATTCTTCCTAGAGGAAATATTAAAGAATATTTTAGTATTCAAGGTGTGCTCCCTCAGCAAGGCTTCCAAGAGGCCGTAGGGAGTGACCCCTGGTAAGCTGGGGAAGATCCTATTACGGACTATGTGTCTAATGCATCTGCAAATACTACGGAGACTGGAAACTTAATCCTGCCTATACTATAAACTTAAATTCTGTAGGAGGCAACCTTGGTATTTCCTAGTCTGAGTGGTGGACTTGCACATACAAGGCTGCCTTTGATCAAACTAAAAATTGATGAGGTTTGCCTTTGACCCCTACTTATTTATTCTGCTGTGGACTCACCCAACATTCCTGTTGCCCAGAAACCAATCCCAGCATAGGTATTTCTTGCCATTTGACCATGCAAATCTACTGGATTCAGCTACTGTGAAATTCTTGTACTTCTGTTGCTATTTACAACATGATTTTTCAGTCCTTGTTTCATTTGCTTCCTGTAGCAACCCTATCAATAACACAAAGCAGAATAATTTTTTTTACATTTTCTGATGAGGAAAATTGGTCATACACATGGTGGAGCTGAAATTGGAACCCAGAACTTTCTATTTTCAGTTCAGGGCTCTAATTATAACATTGCAGCTCATAATTTCTGTTTTGCATCTCTTTTTTAGTGCACCCTGCCAAATGATTTAATTAATACGTTAAAATAAAGTGAGTTAAATTCCCACTGGGTCATCTTAGCTTAAAGTGTTGTCCTTTACAGATAACATTTAATCTCCTGGAATATAATGCCTTATTTAAAAGAAGCCAATAGAGGATATTTAAAGTGTCATGAATTGTTTTGAAGGTGGAAGAAAATATTTTCAGGCAGATTTCTTGAATTAATTAATAAGTCAATAATTAATGAGTTTCTACCAGGTTACCAGCCATGGTGTTACACTAGGAAACAAAACAAACATAATCCCTCCCCCTCATGTATTTTACATCCCAGGTAGCTCCTTTGTATCTGTAAAATAGATATACTTTGTCTACATCTAAGGTTGCCTCTGCTATGAAGGCAAGACTATCAAATCCTGGTCGTGATAGAGGAAGAAGAGAAGCTAAGACAAGAGGTAAAACTAAATTCCATAGATTTACAAACTATTCTTGTGTCACTTCTTTTCAGAGAAGTATTGTACCACCTAGATGGACCCGCAGAGGCAGGAACGATAAGGAAGTTTGGTAGATGCTGGCAGGAAAATTCTTGTGCAGGTGAGCTGGCCTTTTCCCCCTCATTCTGGAACTGTCTGTGGCCTCAGAGAGAGGGCACTGATGGTGTTGAGTAGACTGAATGTGAGAACAACCAGTCAGTCCTGCTTCAAAGTCCATCTGCAGAAGTTCTCACTGCTAGGGATCCAGCCTTTACCAGTCTCCTTTCGCTGTGAGCTAAGTGCTTGAAGGCCAGTGGGGAGGTCCTAGAAAGGGACTAGGCTGGGGGATGAACTTGAATCTCCTAGTGACTGAAGAAGCTTCTTGAAAAAAATCATTTAAAACAGGAACACTTAATGGACAGAGGCTGTCCTCATGCAGCAAAAATACTGTGTAAATCTTGTGTCTTGAAAAATGACTAGTGATCAATGATTTTTAAACATGTATTTTTATGTTAAAACTTCAAATATAATTATAGTTCCTCCTCTACCATAACCACCACAATGAAGTGATCTTATAAATGGTACCAATGGTTATATACGATTAAACACTTGTGTTATAAAATCAACTACCGTATTTTAGTGGACATGTAAGTGCCTGACTTTTTCCCTGACTCCAGTGTATGTTTGTCATTTCATCCATGAGATTAGTAGTAAAAGACTGCATGTCTACCCACCATTGTTTAACGAAACAGTTTATTTCTAACAGTGATGATGAGTACTAGTATAGGTAATAGTTTGTCTTCATGGAATATTCCATAACATTTATTCTTATGGGTTACTACTCTTGAAACAAAATACTTTTAAGCCATATGTTTTAAAAAGCCCCAAAAACCAAAAACTTAGTTTAACGTAGAGTCAATGAACCCAAATAGCTGAAGTTACTATTCCATGGGAATTGTTCTCTTTGTTGGCCTGGCAGCACAGAGAACAGTTCTCATGATGTCAGGCCATCATTCTCATGATGATGAAGACATGATGATGATGTGCCATTTATTTTAGCACATACCCTCTGAAGGACACTGTGGCACTGTTCTGATCTCTTTTTTATACATTATCTCATTTAATTGTCATTTTGATTCCATAAGGGAGACACTATTGGTATTCCTTTCTTATAACTGAAGAAACCAATGCTCTGATGGTTAAGTAACTTGGCATAACTCATGGAAGAATGTATAATTTCTAAAATTCCTAAATAAATGTTGAAGGTGAGCCTAAATGACTACAAAGTCCATGTTATTACTATTTTTTTTTTTTGAAATGGATTTTGCTCTTGTTGTCCAGGCTGGAATGCAATGGCGCTATCTTGGCTCACTGCAACCTCTGCCTCCCAGGTTCAAGCAATTCTCCTGCCTCAGCCTCCCGAGTAGCTGGGATTACAGGCGCACACCACCACACCCAGCTAATTTTATATTTTTAGTAGAGAAGGGTTCACCATGTTGGTCAGGCTGGTCTCAAACTCCTGACCTCAGGTGATCCACCCACCTCAGCCTTCCAAAGTGCTGGGATTACAGGTGTGAACCACCGTGCCTGGCCAAAGCCCATGTTCTTAATCACATCATAGCTCCAGCAAGTTGCCAGAATAAAAATGAAGAATAAAGAGGGGCATTTGAGAACTTTGGGCTTATTGCTTCACCCTCTTTCAGGGTTTCTGATTCCAGCTTAGATCAGTTGGACTCAATTGTACTACTTGAAATTGAGGGTAATTTTGAAGGTCAGATTCTGGGAGTGTGTGAAGGCAGCCATGCAAGAGAGAGAGAGGAGCCCTGAGGACTTCACCTGCTGCTTTTGATTGTAGTTCCTGGGTGGTTTAGAGGCGTGAAGTTTGAAAACCCAGACCTGACTTGTACCCATCCAACTTCAGACTTCCCCACCTCATCACTCCAATTCGGAACTTGCAAGCAGATTGTCTTCCACCCGTTTCTAGAACTGACCTTTTGTATGCACTCTGGTGACTCAGTCCTAGAGGGAAGTTTACTTTCCCTTAGTAAGTGGTTAGTAAACTTTCTTGTTGCACAGATATCTTTGATCATCTGATGGAAGCTGTGATCTTACTTAGAAAAAGATGCACAACACACTTGGCTGCAACTCATTATTTATAATTTTAAAGGATTGGAGACTTCGTGAAGCCTATCTATGCTTCCACTGAGAGGTCAAGGAACTCAAGTTAGGAAGAAACCTTCGGGGATGTTCAGTGTCATAGACAAATGTTTTTCAATATTTTTTTCAAGATTCTAAAGACTATTGAAAGCAAGGAAGGAAGGGAAAGAGAGAGAGAGAGAGGAAGGGGGAGAAAAGAAAACATGAAGTGTCAAATAACATGAATGAATGCCCCCCATCCTCACTTTTCCTCCGGCTAGAATAACCATTTATGTAAATAACTTTTCAAGATTTGTCTAATTGGGTCAGTTCTAAAAAGTAGGATGGACACTAACATTCAGTTTTGGCCGGTTTGCTATTTTGAAAGGAGACTGCAGCCAATGAGCCCTTAATGAACATTTTTTATACTTAACTAAATTTTAGTAACTTTAAGATGTTTAGAAGATGAAAAGACACACATTCCTCCTGACTCAGCCTATGGTTCTTTCAGCCATTTCTGGCTCCTCACCCTTTTTTTTTTTTTTTTTTCTCAGTTTCGCTTGTCTTTGTGATGGTCAGAGTCAAAGATTACCTTAGCTGGGATAATGTGCTGTGGCCAGTTCTAGCCACGGGCAACAAAGGTGGGAAACTTCAGCTTCTCAGACAGCCCGTGCGTGGTGGCAACCAGCCCTAAGGCCTCCGCTGTGGATTCCTTTCTCATAGCCCAAGTTAAAAAAAGAACAGTGAAGTCATCTGTCATTTTGGTTTCATCTAATATTAACTTTCCATTCTCAGCTAATTAAGGTGCAATATTTTCTTTAGTCATTCTCCTAGGCATGATTTTATTTAAATAACTTCTCCAGTTTCTTCATGTACTTGTGGAAAATGTTCTCCTTTTCTCTTTGTAAGCCAGCAACTTAGTAATCAGCAAATTATTTAAAAATTATATGGACTAAAACATCCAAACCCTGTTTTTAAAGTCATTATTCTCAGAAACCAGTAGGTGAACAAATATGGCCAATATTTAGTTGCGGTAGTTATTTATTTTTTATTGTACTTTAGGTTCTGGGGTACGTGTGCAGATTATGCAGCATTGTTGCATAGGTACATACATGGCAAGGTGGTTTGCTGCCTTCATCCCCCCCATCATCTATGTCTGGTATTTCTCCCCTCATTATCCCTCACCACCCTGCCCACGCCAGCTGTCCCTCCCCTAGCCCCCCCCCCCAAATGACTGCAGTGTGTGATGCTTCCCTCCTTGTGTCCACCTGTTCTAACTGTTCAACACCTGCCTATGATTGATAACATACGGTATTTGGTTTTCTGTTCTTGTGTAGTTGTGCTAGTTATTAAAGAAATATAATAAAACCAGCAATGAGGTACTGTTAAACACCACTCCCCCATGAAATTAGCCAACATCTCTATCTAAATCTATATCTGTCCTTATCAGTGTTATCAATGTACTTTTCTGTTTGTCTACATACACGAATGTAGGAGTATATATGAATGCAGGTATACATATTTAGACATTGTAGATATAGATAGCAGGGTATGTAGGCATTTGTGCATCAGAGAGACTGTCCTTATCCAAAGAGCCTGTTAGATGAGTGCTTCTCAAACTTTAGCCACCTGTCAGCTTGTTAAACACAGGTTCCTGGAACCCACCCTAAAGATTCTGGGATAGGGCCTGAGAATCTGTACTTCTAACAGGGTCCCAGTTAATCTGATGCTGCAGATTCAGAACTCATCCGTCAGTCAGCACTGCTTCAGATGAGCGGTTCTCAGGCCTACTGCACATTAGAATCACCCGAGGGAAATCTTTAAATGAATACTGATATTTTTATTGCACTCTAGACAATTAAATCAGCACTCCTGAGACTATGTCTCAGGCCTCAGGAGGTTTTAGAAGTTTCACAGGTGATTTTTAAGTACAGTTAAAGTTGAAAGCCATTGCTTTTAGGCCAATAATTCTCAGACTTGGGTGTGAGTAAGAATCTCCTGGAGGGCTTGCTCCACAGAAATTTCTGGGCCCCACCCTCAGAGGGTCTGATTCTTAGATGTGCGATTGGCCAGAGACCTTGTACTTCTAACATGTTTCCAGGTGATGTTGATGCTTCTGGCCCAAGGACAACATTTTGAGAGATGCTGCTTTAAAATTTAGACTCTCATGATGTGTGATGGCAGACTGAATCATAACACTTCCATGGTGTCACTGCAAATGGTCACATTTGGAGAAAATATTCAGCAATATATATATTAAGAATCATAAACACCTTCATTCCCGTTGATCAAGTAATTCTGCTTTGGGGATTCTAGCTGAAGAAAATAAACTAGATATGGAAAATAGCTATAAGCTTGATGTTCACAGAATCCATTTTTATAATGGTCAAAATATTATAAAGCTAAAAATGTCTGTAAGTAGGTGATTGGTTTAATGGAATATTCATCATGGGATATCCCCATAATGGAATAGTCATTAAAAATGATAGCTGTGAAGGTAGCAACATGGAAAAGTGTTTGTGATTTAAATCTGAATAAAAAATGTATAAATGTTGTATACTTACAACCATGAAAAAGTATACATAGAAAAAATACCAGAAGGAAAGAAACTAAAACAATAAAAGTCATGCTAAGATGATGGAATTTTATTTTTCTTTCCAAATTTTCTTTGTGTTTATCAGTTTTATAACTATAACTATATAACAGCACGATATATGATATATAATATATACGTATGTTGGCATCAAATTACTCATTACCATTTCTCTTTGTGATAATGTGGCTTTATCTTGGTTTGAAATAAAATTTCTAAGAATTCTGCAGTTGCCTGCAGATCCTAATTGCAACTTTTCCTGACTGACAGCACATGCTCTCTCTACTGTGGCTCCGGCTCAGATATTTCCTGGGTGATGCTAATTACTCAGAGGTGACACAGAAAGTGCTTAAGGGTTCCTATTAGGCAGGAAGCAGCCAAAGGTGAGGGAGGGGGAACATGTTGACTTTTTGTTTTTATGATGAATGATAGAGCATACATATGAAACTCATCTCTATTTACTACGCCTTCAATATATAAAGGATTTATAAGAAACTCCATTTATTCCCTCATTCTGTACTGTTTCACCAAAGGTTTTGAGAGTTATTTTCCTAAGCCACTGTGTAAGACAATATGTAACAGAACAAATCCCAATGACTGGAAGTCAAATGACTGGAAATATTATTTCAGGAGATTGCACACTGTAAGTAAAATAGATCTAAGACTTGGATGGCCTGGAGCAATCTTGCTTTGCAAACCTTTTTATTACTAGATTGCTTGTCGTAAACACCCTCTTCAGCTTTGGCCATGCCGTCTTTAGGAGTAGACCATGAGCAGCCCCGAATATCACACAGAACTTAAATTGTCAAAAATGTGTATAATACCACATTTGGTATTGAAGCATTCCTTAATGTTAGGTTCTTTTCATTGTACCAATCATTTTTATAGTTTATTTTCTAAGCTATTGACAATGATACGATGTTCAGAAATGAGTTATCCTTGGAACTCAAATGGTTTTTTATATATCTTCAAAATGTTTTCTGTATTTTGGAGGGTATATTTTTTATTATTTGTAACAACATCATGTTTTGATTTATAAACAAATTTCCCCAATTTCCTTGCTGACTGTTGTTTCTTTTATTCCACTCCTACATCCCAGGATAATTTTACATTACCCTTTCAGAATAATTTCTCTTCTTGCTGAACATATCCGTGGGTGTTAATTCTTTTATGCACCTGGAAATGTCATTATTTCCACCCTTTCTAATTAATTATGGTAGAGAATTCTAGATTTTCCCTTCATACTTTGAAGATATTCTCTACTGTCTTGACTCCCTTGCTGCTGCTGCAAAGGTTGCTGCCAGCTAATTGTCATTCCTTATGGGTAATCTTTTTCCTTCTGTAGCTTTTTTTTTCTTGATATTCTGCAACTTTACTACAGGATGTATGAAAACATATTGCATTTTATCTATTTTCTTGTTTCATGTCTTTTTCCATCTGAAGACTTTTTCTCTAATTTTAAAAAATCCTTAGGCATTATTCCTTCTGAAAGTTCTGTTAGACATATCTGGAAACTTCTCATTAAATCCTATATGTATCTTAATTCTTTCGTAATTTTCATCCATTTATATTTCTTTACTCCATCATCTGAGAGTTTCTCAACTGCAGTTTTTACTCATTAAAATGTTATCTCATAACATTTATGTTCAATCATCTCTGAGAATTTCTTTAAAAAATGCAATGACTGGCCAGGCATGATGGCTCATGCCTGCATTTCCAGCACTTTGGAAGGCCAAGGCGGGTGGATCACCTGAGGTTAGGAGTTCAAGATTAACCTGATCAACATGGAGAAACACTGTCTCTACCAAAAAATACAAAATTAGCCAGTTGTAATGACACATGCCTGTAATCCCAGCTACTGGGGAGACTGGGGCAGAAAAATCGCTTGAACCCGGGAGGCGGAGGTTGTGGGGAGCTGAGATTGCACCATTGCACTCCAGCCTGAGCAACAAGAGTGAAACTCCATCTCAAAAAAAAAAAAAAAAAAAAAAAATTCCTACATTTTTTCATTTTAAAACTTGTAATTTTTTTTTTAATATCAGCCAGTTCTAGTTTTATATTCTCTTCTTTTTGTTTCATAAGCCCCTATGCTTTATTTATGGTTGCTATCCTCCAGATTTCTCTAAGATTTTAAACAGTTTTCTGATTGCTCAAATATTTCTCTACCCTTGAATGTAAAGTTTCCTTTTGGTTAGAGTTTTTAACCTATATTTTGCGATTAAAAATAGCTTTGAAAATTATTCTCTCAGGGTGCAAATGGATGGATTAAAAACATTATTCTCCACTTAAAAATTAATGTACACAAGAACACAGAGATAAATAGAAATACTCATCTTTCCATCACTAAAAATAACATGTTAAAATTTTGTCATAAATATTTCAAATCATTTTTTAGAGAAGTAGATCATTAAGAATATACCTAGCCAGGCGCGGTGGCTCACGCCTGTAATCCCAGCACTTTGGGAGGCCGAGGCGGGCGGATCACAAGGTCAACAGATCGAGACCATCCTGGCCAACATGGTGAAACCCTATCTCTACTAAAAATACAAAAATTAGCTGGGCATGGTGGCGCACGCCTGTAGTGCCAGCTACTTGGGAGGCTGAGGCAGGAGAATTGCTTGAACCCAGGAGGCGGAGGTTGCAGTGAGCCGAGATCGTGCCACTGCACTCCAGCCTGGCACCTGGTGATGGAGCCAGACTCTGTCTCAAAAAAAAAAAAAAAAAGAATATACCTAAATATACTTTCATTTATCTTTAACTTCATTCTTTTTGCTTCAAATATTTGAGCAATCAAAAAATTATTTAAAATCTAATGAAAGCAAGAAGGTAGCAAGTTTCTTAGAAAGGCTGATTTTTCTTATCCGGAAGTTGGGGATAATATTTCTTCACATTTATCCATATTTGTGCACATATATTACAAAGAAAATTATTCATAATACTTATTTCTCAAAATTTACGAATGTGATCTATTGTATGTATTATTTGGTAATATCTCTTTTTTTCTTAGCCATGTTTTTGAGATCCATGATAATGCATATAAGTCACAGGTTCTTGTACATATCTCACCACGTATATGTCTGAGACTCTCTCAAGGCAACATATTTGAAATAGAGTTACTGGGTCATAAGCTGTGAACACTGTCAACTTTACTAGCTACTGCCAAGTTGTTAGCCAAGTGATGGTTCCAATTTATACTCTCTTCAACCAGCAATGTGGAATTGCCATTATTTATGTTGTTATTGTTACTTGCATTGCTGATTTTAGTTTTATTTTATCAGCTTTATTGAGTAACAATTTATATACAATAAATTTACTAATTTCAATGTATAATTCTATGAGTTTTAACAAATGTATACAGTCATGTAACTTCCACCGCAATAAGATAGAGAATAGGCCGGGTGCAGTGACTTATACCCATAATCCAGCACTTTAGGAGGCTGAAGATGGTGGATCATTGAGCCCAGGCATTCAAGACCAGCCTGAGCAACATGGCTGAGAAGAAATCTCATCTCTACAAAAAATACAAAAAAAAAATTAGCTAAGTGTGGTGGCGCATGCCTGTAGTCCCCCTACCCTGGAAGCTGAGGTGGGAGGATCACTTGAGCTCAGGAAGTCAAGGCTGCAGTGAGCTGTGATTGCAAAACTTTGCTTCAGCCTGTGCAACAGAGCAAGACCCTGTCTCAAAAAAACAAAACAAACAACATTGTCTATCACTCCAAAAAGTTCCCCTGGTGCCTTTTTGTGGTCAATTCCCTTTCCCATTCCGGGAGCCTAGCAACCACTGGTCGGCTTCAGTCATCAGAATTTTCTCTTTGTTGGAATTTTGCTTAGCATAATGCTCTTGAGATTCATTCAGGTTGTTTCATATATCAATAGTTTGTTTCTGATTTTTTAGAAACTAATTATTGCTAATTAGTATTTCATATAGATACTCTACAGTATGCCTGTCTATCAACATTGAAGGAAATTTGTTTTGGTTCCAGTTTTGGGCCATTACGAATAGAGCTCCCATTTACCTACAAGTCTTTGTGTGGACTAGATAAATAATTTAGAGCTGGAACCACTGAAGTGTTTAGTGTGTCAGAAACTGCCAAGCTGTTTTCATATATGGCTCTACCATTTTAAATTTCTACCATCAATGTATGGGAGTTCTAGGTGTCCCACATCTTTGTCAACACTTGAAATTGTCGGTCATCTTAATTTTAGCAATTTTAGTTGATGTGTGCATTTCCCTGATGACTGATGATGTTGAATATCTTTTCATGTGCTTATTTGCCTTTAATGTAAGCTCTCTGGTGAAGTTTCTTTTCAAATCTTTTGTCCATGTTTAACCAAACTGCTTGTCGTCTTAATATTCAGTTATAGGAGTTTTTTATACATTATGAATAAAAGTCTTTAAGAAGATAAGATACATATTTTGCAAATACCTTCTCCCAGTTTCTGGTCTGCTTTTTCACTCATTTATAGTATCTTTTAAAAAGCTGAAGTTGTTTTTAATTTTTCTGGTTTTAGCTTGTTATTATTTTACTTTACTATTTTTTGTCTATTTTTTTAAAATACCTTTTACCTTAAAAATTGACATACCCATTTTAGAATACTGATACAGGTTTTTAAAACTCAATAATTTATTAAATACATATCTTACTATACTTAGTAATGCATATTTAAAAGCAAAACTAGATTTTGAAATGGTTTATGGGTCTTAGAGATGAAAGTAAAATTTTACTCTTCAGTAATAGTACTGTTTTCTTTGTTTCTTTTTCTTCTTCTTTTTTTTTTTTTTTTTTTTTTTTTGAGATGGATTTTCGCTCTTGTTGCCTAGACTGGAGTGCAATGGCATGATCTCGGCTCACTGCAACCTCAACCTCCACTTCCTGGGATGAAGCAATTTTCCTGCCTCAGCCTCCCGAGTAGCTGAGATTACAGGCATGCACCACCATGCCTGGCTAATTTTGTATTTTTAATAGAGACAGGTTTTTCCTTGTTGGTCAGGCTGGTCCCAAACTCCTGACCTCAGGTGATCTGCCTGCTTCGACTTCCCAAAGTGCTGGGAAAATGGGTGAGCCACCATGCCCAGCCAATAGTCCTATTTTCTAGGACAATGTTTTCTAGTAGAAATAGAATGCAAGCCACACAGATAATTTTAAGTTTTCTAGTAGCTACATTAAAAAATTAAACCAGTAAAATTGATTTTAGTAATATATTTTAACACGATATATAAAAAATGCTATGATTTAACATGTACTCAATGTAAAAATTAATGAGATACTTTAAATCATTTCTTTCATATACTACTCTAATTAAAAATTTTTTAACATGGCACTAGCCACATTTCAAGTGTTTAGTAGCACAGGTAGCTGATGAAGGGTACCACATTGGCCAGGGCAGTTCTAAGAGAAGGCAAACTTTATTTCAATTGAATAAGCTCCTACGGCATCCACAATACTGTACAAAGTGATGATAAAATATATGAGATTCAACTGTGTAGCCAGGAGAATATAAAACACTAATTTCATCTTTGAAATTTTCCTGACAATACCATTGGGTAGTTCAGTAAAGCTGTACTTGATTGTTACATGCTGGAAAGTGGATGTTGGTCCCAAAAGATCCTGCTAGTGACAGTAACACATTTGTCATTAAATAGAAAGTAGTGGGGAGGCTTTGGGCTAGAAACTCCACACCCAAGTTTCTTTTTCCAGGCCAGGGAATTAATAGTTGAGCAATATTATTTTTTAATGATCCATATCAATGAGACTCCTTTTGAATTGCCTTTATTGGTTTATTACAGAATTCCCACAGAATATAAGAAACTGGGTGCCCTCTTCTTTCCTCTGTCTGCTCAATAATCCTCATATAAATATTTCCTGGGTGACTGCATGTCAGAATGACAGATGACAAACAAGAACTGACAATGCCATGTGCTGACAAGGACGTGAAGCAACTGAGACTCTTTGCGGGTGGAAACAGAAAATGGCACAGCCACTCTGGAAAAGTGTGGCAGTTTCTTATAAAGAAACAAAGTTAACAAAGTTAAAAAGTTAATATGTTAAACATATATTTGTTACATGACTCAGCAATCCCACTCCTAGTATTTCCTGAGGTGAAATAAAAACTGAAATTCACACAGATCAGGGATTGCTAAGGACTGGAGCTGGAGGGACACACTGATTATGAGGAAGCACAGGGGAATTTTTTTGAGGTGGTGGAACTCTACCTTGACTGCACTGGTGGTTGCATGATTGTAGGCATTTGTCAGAATGTATGCAACTGCACACTGAAAAGAATAACTTACTGTAGGTGTTACTCAATTTTTAAAGAAGTTTTAAAAATGTATTGGGTAATTAGTGAATACTAGGCCCAAAAGAGGGGAGGGGAGAAGGTATGAAAATAAATGCAATACCAATTTATACAAGTGATGGGATTTGACTTGAAAATCAGTGTTGTCTCAATTTAGTTCAACTCAATAAACCCATATTTGGGTGCCTACCCTGTGTCAGGGATAGAGAGTATATCAGACACAGCTGGCTGCTAACTTCAAGAAGTAATGTGCTTTTTTGTGAGACATATGCAGGCATATGATGAACATTTTTATAACTCGCTCTCCTCTGAAGCAAAGCAAATATAGTTCTAAGAATGTCTGGGGCTTTAAAGCAAATCCAAGAATGTTGTTCAGAAGGATACCACATAGTTGAAACTTTTAAAGATTTCTTTATTTCTGTACCCTCTCATATCTGAGATGTCATATTCCCTGAAAGGTGGCATGAAGTAAAAGAATGCTTGCTACTAGCAGCAATAAAAAGGAAGCTATCATGGGATGAGGACTTGCTAAGATATATTGCACATTTGGTGTTGATGGTTCCATATAGGCTTCGACTTGACTGAAAATCACTTAATCTTGGGTGAATGACTTGTTACCCAGTAATGAAACCACTTACTCCGACAACTAAAGACATTGCAGTCCTTCAATCAGCCCAGAAGTCATTCCTGGTGGGAATACAGTGGGAGTCTTGGCATAGGTGAATATTCAGACAGCTGCAAAAGTGTTATTTTCTCAGAGTGCAACATCCTCTGTGCAGCTTGAGCTTCTACACATACACACTATACTAATACTGTTTTTCTTTCATGCCCGTCACGTTACACCCTTGCACTGTATGCTTTCTCACCTTTTCACTGTGTTCTGCTCTTTGGAAGGAAATGGGCTTCTTAGCCAAATAGATAATAGCAGCTATGTTTGAATAGCATTTAATAGCTTTAGAGTACATTTACCCTCAAACAGCTCTATGCAGTGGACAGGGGAAGTGTTATTATCTCCGTTGTAGGAGAAACAGGAGGTCCAGAGGAGTCACAAGTTGTCCAAGTTACCCAACAGGAAAACGATACAATCAGTTCTCAAGTTTGGGCCTTCTGATCTCTTGCTCAGGGCACTTACCCCTGTACTATGATGCCTCATTATTGATTTTGATTTCAGATGCTGTGGATGGTGACATATCTTTGTGTATTGTGTGTGTGTGTGTGTGTGCATGCGCGTGCATGTGCATATAACTATGCCAGAGAAAATACATTCTTGATTAAACCTGCATGTTGTCTGTCCTCCACACTGGAGGATAGACAGCAGACACCACAGTCTCTAGTACAATGTCCATGAACAGGAGTTATGCAAACTGGTATTAAATAAAGGAATTCTTCCTTCTTTTATTCAAATGCTAACAATTGCCCTCATGTCTGATTTTTTAATATGCAGTTTGAGTGCTAGACATGGAACCAGGCACGGTAGAATGGTAGCTCCCTGGTCTTCTGCATTTAAGAGGTTAATAGTTTGGAACCATTTAATGGTTCCATTTAATAGTTTGGAACTATTGGTTTTGAACTGTTTTCTTTTATGGTCAGAGGTTCCTACTTCTGCATCTACTTACAGCAGCAGTGACCCTGGAAGCTTTATGTCCACCCTGATTCATCTTGATTTCAAAGACTTGGCAGGAACCTATCACACTGGTAAAGGGTTGATGGACTGATAGCAATATTGATCTTACCAACGTTAAGTATAGTTATCATGATGCAGTTATTTCAGGGAAGATAAAAAGGCTCTCAAAAGTGTGAATCATCTTCTCATTGGAATCTATTATGTCTCATATTTTTTCTTCTTGGATTAAAATATCTATCATAGATGTGGGAGAAAATTATGTGAGGCATTAGGCCAGTATCTGTTTTACTTAAGCACATTTCTATGAAAAGAAACTGATGATAGCTATAAAAATAACTATGATTTATTAAGCATTTAATAAGAATCAATGTTTAATACATTATTTACAACAACATTCTGAGGAAGTTTTGAATGAGAGTGAGGCTTAGAGGTTAAATAATCTTCAGCAAAAAAGTGGAAGAACCCAATTCAAATTCAGATCTGCCACGGCCATGACTTTGTGACCAAGACACAGACCTGTTTCTCAAGTATATTAAAATATACAAGGGGCCCTGAGAAAAGAGTAAGCATGTGGAGAAATAGCAGGTCATGGCAGGTGAAATGGGAGCCACAAGAGGAGGGTGAGCAGATATGCTTTAGATTTGAGAAGAAGCAAAGCTCTCACCTGGTGAAAGGCACAAGTTTGTGAAGGCCGTGACACCTGAGGTGGGCTTGGAAGGAAAGGTGGGATTCCTGTAATAGACAGCGAAGTTTATCTGTAACCTTTAAATAGAGATATGCTTAAATGGGACGTTGATTCTGCAGTATCAGAAGAGAACACCACAGGCAAATTTTGGCTCTTGAGGTTTTCTTTGAAATCATTTTTTGGATCATGGGTCAAAACTCAAGACAGTTCTCTCTTTCTCTCTCTCTCTCTCTCTCTCTCCTCCTCCTCCCTCCTCCTCCTCCTCTCTCCCTCCCTCCCTCTCCCTCCCTCTCCCTCTTCTCTCTCCCTCCCTCCCTTCCTCTCCCTCTCTCCCTCCCTCCCTCTCTCCCTCCTCCCTCCCTCTCTCTCTCTCTCCCTCCCTCTCCTTCTCTCATATACACACTCCTAGTGATTGTGTGCACACAAAGACAAAGAGTATAATTAATATGATTTTAAAAATTATCCTTCTCAGCCTGGGTGCAGTGGCTCACACCTGTAATCTCAGTACATTGGGAGGCTAAGGTGGGCAGATCACCTGAGTTCAGGAGTTTGAGACCAGCCTGACCAACATGGTGAAACCTAGTCTCTACTAATGATTAAAAAAAAATTAGCCAGGCATAATGGTGCATGCCTGTAATCCTAGCTATTTAAGAGGCTGAGGCAGGAGGATCATTTAAACCCGGGAGGCAGAGGTTACAGTGAGCTGAGATGGCACCATTGCACTCCAGTCTGGGTGACAAGAGTGAGACTCCATCTCAAAAAAAAAAAAAAAAATTATCCTCCTCAGAATGTCCCTGTTCTTAGAAACACTAAAAGGCAAAGTGGTGTGCTATATGGCATTTAACAATGATTCAGCAAAAAGTATATATTTTATGTTTTCTGTTAAACATTATATATAGAGTGCTCTTTAAAAAGAGTATAGTGAATGGATGAATGGATAGATGATTGATAAATACATGAACAACTGGATGGAAAGAGGGCAGAAGAGAGAGGGAAAACAAAAATATATAGTATGTCAACAACTAATAAATATAGATTCTAGATCTATAGTTTAACTTCATTTTACTAAATTTTAACATTTCTTTGTTTAAAATTTCCCATTAAAAAGTTGAGAGAAACACGGGAGATTTGGAAATGGCAAAAGAAGTAAATGAAAACCACCTGTAACTCTACCTGATATAGCCACATTAATACGCTACAACATTTGGATGTGCTTCCTTCTAGTCCTTTTTCTAGATATATGTTTTTAAAATTTACATTTTGTCATCAAGTATATGTCCAGCTCTGTAACCTACTGTTTTTCACTTAGAACTGTGACCCAAGCGTTTTATCACTTCAATAAAAGCCCTCAATGAAAAAACTACATTCTAGATTAAACCTACATGTCTTCTCCTCTTCCCTTCATAGCTAAGTATCTTCAAGAGTAGCCTCCACTTTCTCAACTTCCATTCACTTTCCTGCCCACTAAGGTCTGCATCATCCCCACTTCTCCGTGGAACCTGCCTGGGCAATGGAAACCAACTGTATGTCTGGCGGACGTGTTTCAGTCTGCCTCTCACTGTTGCCTTGATTTTCCTTCTTGAGATTTCCTGTGTTCTTGGCTGTCATGGCACCACTCTCTCCTGCTGCCTTTCCTGCCTCAGTAGGATTCTTTTAAGCAATTTCACAGGCCTCTCTTCCTCCCCATTTCTTAAGCCCTGTGCTCCTCAGTGCTCTGTTCTTGGTTTGTGCTCTACTTTTGCTGGCATTCTCACTGGGCAGGAAGTCTAGCCACTCACTTGGTTTTAAGTTCCACCTGATGATTTCTGAATCTACCTCTTTATCTCGGAGCTCTCACCTGAACTGAACTTTGGGCTCAGAATCTCACAGCTGACTGGGAAATCCACCAAGGATTTCCACGTCCTCTGAAGGCAAAATGCATAAACTGAACTCATTGCCACCTCCTCAGCTTCCCCATTCCACCCAGACACCCTTGCTTCCCTGAGTTATAGATCACAGTGAATGCCTTCATCTACCCAGATTCCTGATCTACAGTCCTTCCACATCCAATAAATACCAAGTTCTGTTGACTTTCTCTTTTCTACCTCTCTAATCTGTCCAATTCTCTGTGTTCCTGTTGCAACTGCCCTGGTTTAGGCTCTCATCAACTCTTTCTGAATTCTTGCACCATCTCCAAACTGATGTTCCCTACTCCTGCCTTGTCCATTATCATGCAACCACTAGAGTGAACAATTTAATAGGAATTCAACCATGCCATCCCCCTCTTAAATTCCTTTAAAGTGTCTCTCTTATCTTTCCTATAAAACGAAGTCCCAGCCTCTTAACGTGCATCACCAAGCTTTATGTGACTTGACCCCTGCTCAACGGCCCTGTTGCCTTTACATTTATTTGCTTTAACTGTACCTGTCGTTATATCCATGCATGTAGCTCAAATACCTTACCTCAGCTTCCTTGCTGTTCTTTCCTTCTAAAATCATATTCTTTCCCAGCTGGGTGCGGTGGCTCGTGTCTGTAATCCCAGCACTTTGGGAGGCTGAGGCAGGCAGATCACAAGGTCAGGAGATCAAGACCATCCAGGACAATATGGTGAAATCCCATCTTTACTAAAAATACAAAAAAAAATTAGCTGGGTGTGGCGGCACATGCCTGTAGTCTCAGCTACTCGGGAAGCTGAGGCAGGAGAATTGCTTGAACCCAGGAGGTGGAGGTTGCAGTGAGCCGAGATGGAGCCACTACACTACAGCCTGGGCAACAGTGCGAGACTCCATCTAAAAAAAAAAAAAAAACTCTTCCCCTACTTCTTTCCTTGACTATTTTTACTAATTCTTACCAGTTTTGCCTCAACAGCACTCTTTACTAACCTTGGTAGGTGAAGTGATTTGCTTTCAAGCCTGTCTTTTCCTCCACATGGGAGCTCTGAAACTAGGGAATCTATCTCATTCACCTTTGCATGTGGATTCTACACATTATTTGGTCCATGGCAAGAATTCAGCAAATATTTAATGAATCAAATGTCTAAGTAGTAGCAACGGAGGTCTCTGAGTGTTTGGTATGTACAGCAAGTATGTTATGAAGGTGATAGGAGTAAGGAAAGCCCTAGTTCATGTCTGGGGGAGTAGACGTTCATAGGACTCCTTTGATTTGGCACAGGGTAGCCATCAGACATAGCCCCTGCAGGGAAAGTCAAAGTCAAGAGGAGGTGGTTCAGAATTAGAAAAAGATGAAAGGGCATTGCAGGGAAATGTCATTTATTTTTCTATCGCATATGTCCCATTCATATATCTGGTTTATTTTGAGATTGTTTCAAATAATTATGATGAGTATTTGCATAGCTCTTCATAATTTATTTAGGTTTTTATTTCACTATCAAATCTTTTTTGACTGATTTCCCAGCATCTTACCACTACACCTAGGAGTGATGGTTCCCTTCTATACTTTGTTATGCTCCCTTCTCTCTACGTCATCTTATTTCAGGCCCAAATTTTAAAGTCCACATATTTGCCAATGGCTTCCACATTTTGTTTCTCCAGACAAGACCTCTCTTCTAAGCTGCAGACTCTTATAGCTAACTGCCAAAGTTAGCTAGGCTTGACGGTAACAAATAAACCCTGAAATATCAAAGACTTGTTACAGTAAGGCTTTATTTCTTGATCACGTCTCAGTCCAAAGCTAGTTGAATAGCTCTCCTCCAAGAGGTAACTTAAGGATCCAAGCTTCTTCCGTCTTATACTGTCACAATACACATAAAAGGCAGCGTGTAGGGTCAAGTGATACATGACACTACTGTCTGTTGAGTTGCTTCATCAAATATTTCACAGTAATCTTTGATTTATCCTCATCTCCATATCCACTATCGTTAACTCTCCTTCCAAAATGTTTCTTGAATCCGTCTGTTATCCCTATTCCTGTTTAATTCAAGCCCCTACCATTGCTTGCCCAGATGACCATAGAATTCCTGCTTTTTCTCCTGCGTCTCTACAATCTCATTGCTCATGCAGCAGCCAGAGATCTTTGTAAAACCTAAATCAGGCTCTTTGCCACCCTCACTTAAAATACTTAAGTGATTTCTCATTAAACTTTGAATAAAATAAAAACTCTTCGCTATGTTCTACACAAGTTTGTGTGATTCACCCTGCTTGCCTCTCCACCTTCATCTTACATCATTCTCCCCCCTAACTTACTATATTTAAGTTACACTTGCCTTCTTTATATTACTAAAATAAGATACCCTCGTTCCTACCCTGGGCCCTTTAGACCCATTCTTTACCCCATCTGAAATGCTCTGTCTCCACATCTTACTGTTGTTAGAACCATCATATTATTTGGGTCTCAGCTTAAATGTCACCTCCTCGGCAAAGCCTTCTGTGATGATTCATTCTAAAGTGGCCCCTGAAACATTTCCTGATAACTTATTGTAGCTCTTCTCAATGTCTAAACTTATTGAGGTATTTATTTGCTCGTGTGTTTATTGTCTCTCTCTTCCTGCCTCCATTAAAATGTAAACTTCAGAAGAACAGTGCATTTTTGTTTGCTTGTTTACTTTTTAGCTGGTGTATTCCCCAAACCTGCGATAGTCCAACACACAGGAGACTTACTAAATATCCAGTAAGTGAATAAACAACAACCGCAACTATTTTTGCACATTTCTTACATGTCTGCTTTTATTATATTCCATGGTTCTTGAGGACTGAGTCCATCATTTTATTTACTTTTTAAATCAGGTATTCATATTTGGATGAATCTTAAGACTGATCTGGTATATTGACCCAGTTTCTGTTGTAAAGAACAGAATCTAGTCTCATTAATAAAACTAGGAGGGAGCTTATTGAAGGGTAGTAAATAAAGCCCTCTAAATTTAAGAGAGCTGAGAAAACAAGCTCTGGGTTGAATCTGCAAGAGCATCTTTAAAATTTCCACTCTGGAACCGTGTCACCAAAGAACCACTATTGTTTGTATGACAAGAAGTTACTTATTGAATTCAGAAGCTTCCCCTTTAGCTGCTGGTTTCAAAGCCATGGCCCCATAGCCACAAGCAGGAAACATCCAGCATCAGTAACCTTTCATAAACTTAAATCCTTTGCCCCTACTTCTGTCAGCTCCAGAGCCATATCAGGGCCATTACAATCCATAAGAGAATCCTGTTTCCTAGTAATCAGAAAAGTAGTTAGGATGCTGGGACTCTGACCTCTGTCCCAGCTGCCACAAAACAGACAAACAACCCTCTACAAATGTGCCTACTAATGGAGGCAACAGAAATAAGACCTTCCTTGCCTGCCCCTTCCATATCTCACAGGAAGGCATTCTGATTGGTGGAATCTTGGAACCTTGGCTGTAAGGGAGTTTCTAAAATGTAGTAATGTGTTTTCCAGCATTCTAATCTCTGTAGTATGGTGGGCACTCTAAAAGAAGGGTAGAAAGGATCCTGAATGCCAGTCCACTATATTCATCAAAGCTATGGTTGTTAGACCATTGTCATATTAGTTTTCTATTACTGTATAACAAATTATCTTAAAACTTAACAATTGAAAACAGAAAACTATTATTATCTCATAGTTTCTCAGGACCAGAAACTCAAGCCAGTGGTTCTGACTCAGCATCCCCAATGAAATTGCTTGACTGAGGCTCGAAGATCCGCTTCCAAAATGGCACTCACATGATTTTTTGCAGGAGGCCTCAATTCCTTGCTGGCTTTTGGCAAGAGGCTTCAGTTCTTCACTTGCTGGTGCACTTCAGTTCTTCATCTTTATAGGCCTTTCCATAAAGCTACTTGATAGTCCTCAAAACAAGGTGTCTGGCTTCCACAGAGCAGGAATTCTAAGAGAGAACCAGGAGGAGGCCACAAACATTTTAAAACCTCCTCTTGGGAGTCACAGACTCTCACTTCTGCTATATTTTGTTTATTAGAAGGAAATCACTCATGCTAGACCATTTTTAACGGGAGGGGAGTTAGACTCCACCTTTTGAAGAGAAGAGTATCACAGAATTTGTGGACATGTTTAAAAACAATCGGGTTGATAGGGCAGGGGGATAGTGACTAGGGTGGAAATTTTAATGGAGAAGGGGAGAGAGACAATAAACAGGTAAGCAAATAAATGATACAGTGAAGGTTGACTTAGTGAGGGATGAACTTTGGGGTATGGGGTGAGTCTGATTCGTCTATGTCAGCCAGAGTAATTGTATATTCCCAGTACCTAGCATGGCATAAATGCTACAATATTTAGCGGACATTAAGAATATTGAATGAATAAAGGAAGGAATGAAGAACTTTTTGAATAGGTAGGTGATGACTGGATAAATACATTGTAATTTTTAGGATGGCAAATCATAATTAAACTAATCCTTCAAATATGGAGTTTCATATGGCCCATCCAGTTACATTTAGGTCTGAGTTGTTACCTTAACAATAAGACAATGCGTTTCAAACACTTCACAAATTCCAAACATTGTGGAAGACTAATTTGAAACCCTCATGCATCTGTTATTCAGAATTGGCAAACAGAAGCCCTAGTCAAGAGCAGGTCAATCACCCCGCATGCTTTAGATGTTATTAAGGAGACAGCCATTACTTTTGAGCAGCAGAAAATGTGCTCATGCTCTTGGCTCAGCAAATTCAGATGGGAGGAAAGGTGACTGTTACTGTTCTATCTTTCTTTCTTTCTTCAACAGACTGAATTGCTATTTTTGAAAAGGTACTTCCTTTCTAGCAAGATGCAGTTAATGACAGAGCAGCAAATTTCTCACTCATCAATCTGAACTAGCAGGTCTAAACCAGCACAGCACTTTTGATCGTGCTGCTGGTGAGAGAAAACGGGATGTCAGACTGGTCATCTTTGAAAGGCTTTCTTGAATTACATGGATAGGTTTCTGAAGAGTGTAAAACAAGTCTCCAGGTGAAAGCATTCTGTAGCTCAGGTGATGAGTTCTGAGAACTTTATTGAGCTCCCCATTTAAATGTTGGTATTGGGCGTCCAGGCTTGTGATTTGCCTCAGAGTTTCTGCTTTGAAGACACTGAATTAGACAAGCTATTATAACAGAATTTTTGAAAGTCTAGATAATGAATTCTATAGTTAAATAAAAGCATTTTCAGCATTTATTTTATTCAGCATTTATTTATTGAGCTCTTATTAGAAACTTTTGTGCTAAGCCCTGAGAATGAATAGAGAGTGAACAGAGAGAATGAATATAGGGTGAACAGAAAGAAAAGGCTATTGTCTCTATGGCGCATAAAGGCCAGCTTTTTATTCTTGACTGAAAACCAAATACAGAACCAAAAATAGGCCTTGGACTTTTGACCTCTACTTGGTCTGGCCCAGAACTGGAAGATAACTTGCTTTTGATACACTCTTTGGAATGAAACCAAGGGGCCTATTGCCTAATGCTACCTCATTCAACTTGTTCTGCTTTCAAATTCATAAGCAAGCACTATGAAAGCTGTGACTACACGTCCTTTTCAATGAACCTGTCTCTGCTACAGGCCCTGTGACCAGCATGGTAGGGCTTCACTCCTGGCGTGCCGTGCTCCTTGTGGTCAGGCGGCCACAGGCCACGCTGTAAGTGTGATACTTCCTAGGATGAATTGGAATTGTCCATGCTGTAGGTGGCAGGAACCCAGAGGCCTCACTGTTCTTAACAGCAGACGTTATCAGGGGAGCTCAAAGAATGGCACCAGGATCCCTTTCTTAGCGTTGTTCCCTTTGGATGTGAGCTGTCTCACAGTGTCCCTTGGTGTCTTTCTCTTCATGATCACAAAGGAGCTGCAGCGTCTGCCCTCATAATTCTCACATTCTTGTCCTGAGTGAAAGCTTTTCCTCCCTAAGGCTTCAACAAGCAGGGCCTGAAATCCCACTGCTCTGATTGACTACATGTCCGGTTTTAAACCAATCACTGTGGCCAGGTGGGTGGGACACTAATAGGCTTAACCAATCAGAAGTGTTCCACCGGAGCTGGGTGTGGGTCAGTCCACCCAAGCTACTGAGCAAGCAGAGGGAGAGGTGATTTTTTTTAAAGGAATTTTGGGCATCATTTGAACAGGAATTAGATGCCTCTGCCACCACCTTTGGTGCTCTCAGCCTGCCTTTTTCTTTCTTTCTTTTTGAAAAATAGACTTTGGTCGGGCACAGTGGCTCATGCCTGTAATCCCAACACTTTGGGAGGCTGAGGCTGGTGGATCATCTGAGGTCAAGAGTTCAAAACCAGCCTGGCCAACATGGTGAAACCCTGTCTCTACTAAAAATACAGAATTAGCTGGGCATAGTGGCACATGCCTGTGATCCCAGCTACTTGGGAGGCTGAGGCAGGAGAATTGCTTGAACCAGGGAGGCGGAAGTTGCAGTGAGCATAGGTGGCGCTATTGCATTCCATCCTGGGCAACAAGAGTGAAACTCCGTCTCAAAAAAAAAAAAAATTTATTTTTAAGAACTGCTTTAGATTTACATAAAAGATTGGTAAGAGCACAGATAGTTCGAATACTTCCCCTATTCCCAGTCCCAATTTCCCCTATTATTAACATCTTACATTTTATGGTACTTTTGTTACAATTACTGAACCAATATTAAGACATTATTGTTAGGTATAGCCTATATTTTAGGCAGATTTTATTTTTGCCTAATGTCCTTTTTCTTCTCGTGGCTTCATTACATCTAGTCATCCTGTCTTGGCTGTGGCAGTTCTCTTACTTGCCTTGGTATCTCCCCCCTTCTCCTTGTGACTTAAAATCGAGGGGTTAACTTTACTAAATCAATGTGCCCGGCTCATCATAGGAGTTGAGGAAATTATTCACTGAATAATAAAAACTAACTTTTATATTCTCAGTTCATTTAACGGTTTTTAGGAATGTTCCTTCCGTGGGGATTTATACCTTAAACTAGAATCTGATCGAAGCCAGAGGGGACAATGCTCTGAGCCTGAAATTACAGGTGGGGTGGGGAGCGGGGGAGCGATGGGGTTGGGAGAGGGAATATTGTATTTAGCCTTTGGGGGACTTCATGGCACATCTGAATTCATACTCTAGATGCAGGCCTTTGTAAGGTTCCACATCATGCAGCAGAACTTGGATATGATAGAGGATAGATGCAGAAGAGAGCAACTATGGTCATATGTTTGGGAGGGAAAATTACTAGCCAAAGAATCAGGGTAAGAATCAATAATAATCACTATGGGTGACTTGCTTCATCCTGTCAAAGGAAAGGTAAATTTGGAAAGAGAGGCTGGAGTTCAAGTACATGAGAAAAAGTTATGTAGATATATTTGCATTTTTCATAGCTTTTGAGGCTGGGGACAAGGGTTGCTGTGTGTGTGTGTGTGTGTGTGTTGTGTTTAAGTTTGGTTTAGCTATCTGTAATTAACAAATCAGCGTTTAGTCCCTTATGGTTTGCTAACAGCCCCTATAACCTTTAGCACTGGAACATTCAAGACCAGTATTGTTCTAGCAAATTTTGGCCATTTCATCATTTTACTCTGCACAAACTTCATCCTCTGTCACTAGAGAGATAGTGACAGGTGATTCCTGAAACTGATTGGAATAGGAACTGAAACTCTAGAAACTAATTGTGTGTATTTTGCTGCCCGAGGGCCATTTTAGTGGCTAATACACTCCCACCCACCACAGCATCTTTGCCAAAGAACATTAGTGTTTAGTATTTGTCAAAAGTAGGAATTTTTAGTCCTCTTTCAAGAAGACTCAGGTTTGGATAACGCAGAGAGGCTGTCACTAGCTGTTCCCCTTCTAAAAAGAGGCATCCGATCTTCTGTGCATCCAATCTCAGGCTCAGACAAACCATTAGCACACCTGTGAAGCAGGCAGACATGGTCTTCTAAGTCCTAATTGTTCTTTTCCTTCATTGCTGAATTCCAATCTCTCCCTCCTCAAGTCTGCACTCATGTTAGGGTTCTTCAAAACTCACTCTCAGGAGAGGGCCTAACAAACCCATTTGTATCAAGATACCAATGCCTAAAAATATTCACCCTTTGTCAAGACGTGAACCCTTAATCATAAGGATTCAGTCCTCAGTGGACTGTCTACAGAATGGAGGATAGATACAGTTTGAGGCAAGATCCCTTCCATCCTGATACCTGCTCCTGATACCTGGCTGGCCCTAAGTACCACTTCCCTGTGTGTGACCAGAGGGTTAGCACCCTGCTCAGGGGCAGTGGGTGGAAAAAAACCTCTCCTTTCTCAAGCAAGACTCCTCTGGGTTTGTGCCATCATTTGATCCTGGGATCTTGCCATTCTGTCAGCATATAATCAAGAAAAACAGCCATTTGTCTCACTGCTCTGTGTTTCAAATGCAAGTTTTCAATTCAAAAACATTTCCTGAGCAGCTACTTCTGCCAGGGCACATTCAAAACTCTGGGCTAGACTTGGTAGTGCTGACTTCTGAGACTTAACAGTCTCGTTAGGGAATGCATTATTCTCTGGCAATGGAAGGACACATGAGTGATAAGGGGAAGCTGGGGAGAGGGATGTGAATCATAAGTGGGAAGGACTGCTTCAGAGGCAGCTGGAAGTTTAGCAGTGCCTTGTTTGACAGGAATTGATGGATGAAAGGAAAGTCATTCCAGGCAATAAGACTAGCCATGAGATGTGTGCTTGGGTGAAGCTGTAGCCTGAGGAGTGCCCAGGAGAAAGACAAAGGGAGGTCATTGGAGGCAGCATCCTGGCATCATTAAGGATGCAGCATTGAACTCAGATGGACCCATGTCCCGGTTCTAGCTTCACTGCTACCTTGGACATTTTGCTGAATGTTTCTGTGCCTCATTTTCCAATATGGTAAATGTGGATGATAATGGTAGCTATCTTGTAGGCTTAACGTCAGAAGGAAACGAGATATGTAGGATAAGTTCTTGGAAAAGTTCCTAGCACATAGCAGTGGCTCAAAAGGTATTCTTGTATAGTTAGGGAAACATTAAACATTGCACCAAATAAACCTCCTCATTGCGGTGCTTAACAAAATAAGGGTCTATTTTTACTCATATTTCAGTCTTATACAGATGTTCCTATTCTCAGGAATTCCTCAATTCAACAACTTTACTGCCCCCAGGAATCTCATTGCCCTTGACATGTAATCAACAGATTAGAGTGGGGGAAAACACAACTCTTAGCCTTTACCCAGGCCTGAAAATAACACATTTTGGTGGAAACAGGTTCCACAGCCCTAGCTGGATGCAGTAGGTAGTGAGAAACACAGTTCCTGGCTGGACAGTGGCTTCCCAGCACCAACTCAAGGTTCAGGATGGAAGAGCATGGGTTTAGGTGTACAGTTAGCCATCCCTGCCTCTGTTAAGATGAGGAAGATGAGGAGGAGGACGAGGCTGGGGTTGGATCATGGAGCATCTTGGTTTACAGGCTGAGGATCTAAGATGATTTTGTCCAAAGACATTAGGCTTTGGGGGGACAGAAATGGTACGTCATTAGGCACCGTCTGAAATTCATTGGTCAGTTTTTATTTTTCCTCAGGGTGAGAGTGTGATACTTCCTGAGGCCCACAGAACAAGTGGTCATTGTGTTTTCCCTGTCATTGCTGCAATGAAGTGGGCGATGGGATTTATAGCCTATATAAGGCTTTGAGTCAGTTTATTAGAGTGAGTTCATGCCGAGGGTTAGCCAAATAGCCCTCCAAGTTGAGAAATAATAACACTGTGGCTTTATCTCTGCTTTTATCTGAGGAGTTACAAAGTACTTTACAAAGCCTGACAGCATCCCCCTGAGGTGACTAATACTATAGCTATTTTAACAGGGAGATTTTATCTCTGGTATGAGTATAAAACCATTCTGGAATCACTCTGGCCAAGGTTAAAAATTCTATTCAAAAAACGGAGGCAGTTGGACATGAGCTCTGTTTCCCATTCTTCCCATTAGGAACTATAGAGAAATCTGTATTTTATCATTATGGTGATTTTCTTGTTGGCATCTCTGGTACATTCCTCCATAAAGGAGACCAGTGAAGCCATTGAAATCCTTCCATACATTTTCATCAGAAAATGATTTCCCTTAGGAAACTGACCCTTCCTCCCCAGAGAAATGACAGTCCCGTAGGTCCAAGAGGTGAGAGCAAAATCTGTGCTCTTAGCAAAGTTCATGCATGACTTTATGCCAAAAGCTTTAGTGGGACTTTGCTGTCCAAGGTGTCTTTGTAGATGATCTTGTTGGCAAAATCAGAATTTTGGCATCTTTAGGGATACCCTCCCTGGCATCTCTCTCTTTTTAAATTTTATTAATAATTTATGTGCTTTGGAGGCAGACAAACCTCTTTTAGAATCCAAGCATTGCTACTCCCATCAAGGGCAATTTGGGGTGGGGGGCAGTTTCTCTTGTGTCCATTACATACAAAACTTGTATCCTGGTGCTCTAGGTCCAGTCCCTCAGCCTCTGAGATGGATATTTGCATGCAGGGAACTTATTGGAGAGTGGTTTTGTGAACCATATACATAAGAAAGTGAAGGAAGCAGAGCTGGGGAGAGGTAGAAATTGAACTGTGAAACAATTGTGACAAAGACCTCAGCTAGTCCCACTGGAAACTCTGGAGCTAGCATGGCCCTTCAGAGTTATTTGGAGTTGAGACAAAAGGACCTAGTTTCTGATCAGCCATTGGAGTTGACTGCCTGTAGAAGAGGGTAGAACCTTGGGCAAGGAGGCCCTGTTCGGCTAAGAGCAATTCCTGAGAGGAATTCCACTGTGCATTATCAGTGGCCAGTGCCTGGCATCTGGGGGAAATGTGTGTCTTAGTCTTGAAGGGTGGCCTGGACGCGCATACTACCCGTTGTTCCTTGCATGCTTGGGTCCACTGTCTTGAAATATTAAGTTACCTCATCCGGGAACAGATTTCCTCAAGAATTCTGGTTAGCCTCTCTCAAGGGGAAACTAACAAGAAGCTTAGAAGAAGAACCTCAGCCCCGCAATGCAGCTGGTCTTAGGGTCACAGCTGACTCTCACCATTTACCTCCTCTACTATCCATTCTAGTTTCCTCTCATCCTCAGCTAGCACTTTTGCAGATCAAAGTGGGTTATCTTGTGAGGCAATCCAGACTGTCACCTATAAGAGATCTTAAACACTGGTCACCATCCTTTTCAGTTTGTAACTGCTACATCTGACCTTCAAAATTGAGTAGGAGACTACTAACAGATACCCTAGTAGACACATGGTCAGAGGAAAATATCTCTCTCCGCAAACCAAGACCTGCAGGTCTAAAGAGCCTAGAGTTGTGAAGATGAGAGGCACCGTTTCTCCAAGTGGGTTATTCACAGTGATGATAGTGGGACCACTTCTCTTTCTACCTATTTGGTTCCAGATCCATATATTGTAAGTATTGATGGTGTACTGGCCTTGAAGGGTGTTATTTCCAAGCTGATACCTCAGGGAGACTTCCAAAGGTCAGCTGAGTCCAGCAACTTCTGGGATGTTTAATATGTGATAGGAGCAGTGGTCCCATACTCATAAGAGTATACCCATATGAGTATGCCTGCAGCTGTACCTTCTTTACTTTAAAGTGGTTTACTTGGCTTAATGTGATGTTACGTGTGATTCCATGTTGGTGGATCAAAGATTCTGTAAGACCTTGTATGATAGTACAGGCTAAGAACTTATGAGCAAAGGAAGAAAATCTATACCCAAAATACATGCTAATACCAGTCAAAATGATTCACCACCCCTTTCTATTAGAATGTAATCAACTTGCCACCAGGTGGATATTTGATCTTCTCAAGGGATGGTGCCGTATGGAGGATCACTGATCCTTTTCACTGGCAGATGGGACCTTGGTCAGCAGTGAAAGCTAGATAAAACTTAGTACAAGGGACCTCATGATGTCTGGCTTATGTGAACTCTCCAACTCTGTCCCCCATGGATATTTTGTTTTGTGACTCTTGTGCCAAAACCGATATGGCTGATGACAGAGGCTGGCTTACATCAAATCCTGTCTACTTGGTTTTCAAGGGGTATACATGTCCAGAAATTCTTCAGACATTTTGATATTCCTCTTCCCTCTGTGTATGGTTATGTGAATAAATGGTCGTAGGTCTTTTTGGGGGAATAACTGAACAAGTCATTACCATAAACACTTGCTGTGGTGGTCCAAAATCCTTTTGCTCAGTAACTCAGCCTCTTCTTCAATCAATGGGCTGTAGTCTGAAAACTTGCTCAGATATGAAAATTGTGTGAGGGATTTTTATTGAAGAATTACCCTTGACCTACTGATAATCCATCCATAATTTCTCTTGATTACATGGCTATGCAATATCCTGGTTGGCTGCCTGTCTGTCTTGCCCTGGAGACACTGCATTCTATTAACCATGTCGATAGCTCTCTGTATGTTAAGCGTCTATGGTAGCCATTCTGACTTTGCCATTTACTGTGATAATTGTACCCACCTTGTTTCTGATGATTCCATGGCACCACCCTGTCTCTGTGTTGGGATCCTGTCAGATCCATTGCTGTAAGGGTACCCAACACTGTTGTTCTAAAACAACATCTCTTACAATTCGCCCCAGACTAGGGAAGGTGGCCACTGTCAAGCTTCTTGATGTGCTTGTAGCTTGATCAGCAGAACATTTCTTATCATTTTAGATGCTCAGAGTATCCTCTGATCCCTCTGGGTTCACTGAACATAGTTGACTGATGGGTTTTCTAGCCTTACATAGTATAACCGTTTTAGCATTGAGCCATTTGATCTTTTCTTCCATCTTCTGCCATGGCAATTATGGCATGGCTTAGTGTGAAGCACGCAAGCTTCCTAGAGTCACCCTACCAGCATATTATCACCATCCCCAGAGTCTTGGCAGGGTTTAAATTCTGTATCACTGGAGCACATTTCCATATCTACAAACTCTTCCTTATTCGACCTCATTTTTACTCCTTGATCCAGCACTCTGAGGATCCTGTCCTACATACTGTGCTGATGCTGCTGGTGCATATTGCTAGGTCCTGTGCTCCTTCAGGGCATAGTGCCTTTCCTCTCTTAGGAGATCCAGCACTTCCCCAGCTGGTTATGTTAGGGCTTGACCCTGGTTTTTGGTTTGGTGGCCAAGAGGGGGAGATGGCGGTAGACACTGAGGAAGCACATGTTGTTTTTCAAGTAAGTAGTCTCTGCAGTATTATCCTCAAGCAATGGAGGAGTGGTAGCCTTTAACAGGGAGGAGTAGGCCTCTTCAATAAGCTCAAATGGTTCAGTGGGATCTTCCAGGATTTTCAAATATGCCAGACCTGATGTCCCTATTACAAATCTCAGGGTCTTATTTCTTCCCAAACAATACCTTACTCTTTTGTAGTGAACTTGCTAGGGTAGTGAATTCAGCCTTCTCTTAACATAGCTTTCCTTATGATTAAGTACTCAGCCTGATTCTTTGGCATCCAGTACACCTGGTAAAGGCCAGGTTAATCTTCCTAGTTGAGCCTGAAACATAAAACCTACTCTCACCCCCATAGTGCAATTGAGACTTGAAGGTCTATCAGACCATCTCTTGAGAAGAAAAAAGAAAATTAGTCTTTGTTTTTGTTGATGGGTCCTCAGTAGCAGAAAGACAAGACACCAATAATATCTCAGTAATTCACACTGTTGCTTATTAAGTGGATAGTACAGTGCCTGGCATAGGATAAACACCCAATGGTGACAATCAGGATAGTAATAGCAAACCTTTAGTAAGTGTTTTCTCTGCACCCAACACTGTTCTACGTTATTTTTACACATTATTGAACTTACCCTACAATTAGCCCTGTGTGGTAAATAGTGATATAATCCTCATTTTTTAGATGAGGAAAGTAAAATACAACATTGTAAGTAAATTTCTCAAATCCACACAGCTAAGTAAGCAGTGGAGCTGCGATTTGAACATATGCCTAATTTCAGAGCCCATACTCACAATCAGCACAGTATTTCACTCCAATTGCTAGCAAATGGTAGCTGTTATTTGTATTATATCTTCTAACAAGTCTCTGATATATAATAATGTTATAAGAAAGGACTTCGTTAGAATTTATATTTGAATCTACATTTTAATGGATGGAGCCCATTTTAAAATGAGAAGTCCTAGGTCTTTAGTGTCTTTCTTTAGGGATGTAGTTCTCAAAATTGGTATCTATTAGAATCACCTGGGTACCTTTTAAAACTCCCAACACTCAGGCCACATGCCAGAACAATTCAACGAGACTCTGTGGGGTAGGACCCAAACATCAGTATTTTTTGGAAGTTCTCCAGGTGATTACAATATGCAGCCACATTTGAGAACTGATGTTCTGTGCCCCATCTGCTACTCTGCCTCACAGCTGGGCTCTGCACTTGGCTTTCTTCCCTCTCCACGGGGTCTTCCCAAGGGAGCACATTGATTGTCTACAACTGTAATGGCTCATGTCTTTTCCTTAGGTCCCAGTCTTAGTACTGCCCTACCCCTATGAAGTAGACACGTTATTCCCACATTTCAGAGAAATCAAGGCCCTGAAATGTTATGTAACTTACCCAATGTCACAGAGCTAGGAACTAGCAGAGTTAGGATTCAAACCTAGGCATTCTGACTCTAGTCCATGTGACTGATCATTAAATAATACCACTGCTTACCAGATGTAGATATCTCCATCCATTGCTTGCATTTTATGTGTTATTCTAAACTCTATTTCCCTTATCTCCAGCCTTCTTCTGTGTCCCATCCAACCCCCAAAGATGAAAACAAATGTTGACCATTTTCTGCACTCTTTGTCTTCATTAAAGGCACCTGGTTGGTCTTTCAACCTAAAATTTAAGATTCATCCTGATTTCTTCTACTTCCTTTGCCACTTGTGTGCAAGCAATCTATGAGAACATTAGGCAGAGAAAAATAGCAGTAGAGTCTGGCTAAAGTGAGGAAGTGGGTGTAGAAATCCAGTAAGAGCTTCATGGAGGAAGTGAAGAGCAATTAAATACTAAAATCCAACCAATTGTTACCTCCTGCCTCTTCAAAATCTCCCACATCTGTCATTTCTCCCTTGTTACTCCCATTGCCCTAATTCAATCCTCCACTCCCTCTCTTCTAAGCAATTGCTCTTCTTTTTAACTATTCTCTCTTCCTTCCTATCTGTCTTTGATGTAGGTAAAGCTGACTGAAACACAGGTCTAGCCAAGGCATCTGAGTGTTTCCTGGATCAGCTGGTGAGAGGTACATTTCCAAATGTGAGGGTAATTTGCATAGACTATTAGACAATTTAGAAAACAATGTGCATTGATCCAACAGATTTTCTCCTGAAGGAACAGAGGCTATGCAAATAGAGAATCTAGATATACCTTGCAGATCATGGGATCCAGAACAAAGGGTCACAAACTCAGTTGCTTACAGGGCCAAGTAGGAAAGTATGGGGGTGGAGGGAGTTGAACTGGAGAGTTACAGTCCTGTGCAAAAGGAGTAGCTACTCTCAAGTAAGCACATTGTTACTTTGTGGTACTGTGGACCCAATGTGGTCAGCTTTACCCATTTTTTAAATCACAAGTTAGAAATCCAAATTGAATATGATATCTTTTGGTTTTTAAATGTTGGAAACCAAATCATTTTTTTCCCTATCATTGGACACACAAACAAATCATGCCCATGGGCTGTGGCCTCTAGTTTGTAACCAGTAGTCTAAAGAAGGTTGTTTTCTCATGCAGGTACTTTGGCTATCTGGTTGAATTATAAATAACCTAAGGCCATGAATTTTAAAAGTAGGTCCTAATGAAAAGTGCTTTCTAGCAATCTCTGAAATGAGTTTTTATCCTATTAAAGAATGTATGGCAGCAATTGTGAAGTTTCCTCAAGGGTTATAGAGTAACTAGATGGACTGTGAAATTTTAATAAAGTAGAAAAGCATGTGTACTATGCATTTTTATGGACCACCACTTCCTTGCAGGGGCAAGTGTCTCTGATTCTGAACAACTAGAAAAGAAGAAGGGAGAAAATAATAGTATCTAACATTACGGAGAACCTAAGATATGCAAAGCATGCTGGTAGGTAGAATAAATAAGGTTTTTAGAAATATACCTGAGGGAGCATTTACTTCCTGAGTGTATTCTTCATATAAGCAATAGGCTGACCTGAGGATGTTAAGTCAGTGATGAAAAGCTATTAGCTTTGCTGTGGAGGTACCAGTAGTTAGACTGTTAGATAAATGGAAAAGAGAATAATTTCTATCATTAAAAGAGGGAGTTCAATGAAATAAAGTAACTCATCAGAGATCACCTAGCTAGGAAGGGGATGAGTTAGGCCGCCTGCCTGTTAAGACTGTCACATGAAAGATACTGGCTGGAAAGAGCCTATTCGTGTGTCTTGTCTTCTTTTTGCTGTCTTAGACAAAATAAGCAAAAATTGGCTGGTTTGAGATTTAAAATGGAAGCAAATGTAGAAATTTAAAATCCAGAAATTGGGGGCTTCACTGGGCTTTAAAAGCCAACTGCTTCTGAATTTAAGTAATAAAAGAGAGACTAAAGAATACGTTGAACAATGAAGTCTTGGAAAATCTTTGCAGTTTGATCAGACTTCCAACTTGTGATCTTCCCTCTTCTAGGTATCTGCCTTCATTTATCTGGCGCAGTCAGAAGGATTAGACCCTTTAAAAAATATTCACTTAGAATATTTTAAGAAATGTGGAATTCTCTTATTTCTGGACTTAGATGTTAAGTTTAACTGTTGTGTATTCAGATAGTTGTAGTAGGCAGAATAATGGCCCTGCAAAGGTTTTGCTAGCTTAATCTTTGCAGCCAGTGAATATGTTCCATGACAAAACAAACTGCAGATGTGATTAAGAACCGTAAGACCAGGAGATTATTCTGGATTATCTAGGTGGGCCCTAAATGTAATAACAAGGTTCCTTAAAGGAGTCAGAAAAGATGTAATGACCAAAGTAAAGTGTCATAATTAGAGAAAGAGTTGAAGATGATGCACTATTGGCTTTAAAGTTGGAGGAAGGGGCCACAAACTAAGGAATGTAGGCAGCCACTATACTTTGGAAAAGAAACAGATTTTCTCCTAAGGCTTCCAGGAGAAACAGAGACTTTTAACACCTTCATTTTAGCCCAGTGAGACCCATTTTAGGCTTCTGAGCTCCAGAAATGTAAAAGAATAAATTTGTGTTGTTTTAAACAACTAAGTTTGTGGCAGTTTTTGCAGTAGCGATAGGAATAAATACTGACAGTTAAAGCGACAATCACTGATGTGGCAAGAGAAAAGCTGGTCTCTATCTTGATTAGATGGGTTCTGAGGGTTCTACTCAGAAGAAACATTCATCTGGAGCTGACAGGAGGGACCAAGGCTTTTCTGAAAGAGCTAGAACTCTAAACCACTATGTGTGGAGCAGTCCCAGACCCGTGAATACCGGGTCACAATGGTTCTATGATTGGAGTATAACTCTCAGTATCTTCAAAATAGTCCAATTACAACTTAGAGAAAAGGATACCAAGACCCACAGGGGCAGCATAGTGTAGTGGCTAAGAGTACACCTCCTTGAGCTAGATTGTCTGGGTTCAAGCTACTTCCTAGCTGTGTAACTTTGAGTAAGATACTGAACCTCCCCATGCCTCAGCTTTCCTTCTGAAAAATAGGGAAAACTGTAATTTATTCATAAGATTGTTATAAGGCATAAACAACTATATATATATATATAATCTAAGTGATACATATATAGTTATATATGTGTTATATATGTGTATGTATATGTATCACTTAGAACAATGTCTGGCACACAGTAAGTCCTCAGTAAGTATAAGCTGGCACTGCCACATACCACATTGAAGTGAATGGATAACATTGAGACTCACAGCTGGTTGTTGGCGCAGCCAGAGCCATTATCCAAATGTTTTATCTCCTGATTAAGTGACGTGTTTCCCTGTAGACAGAGTGACCTTCTGAAATAGCTGGTGGAGGAGAAGCACTTAACCACCTTATAGTGGTATGATCATGATTGTGGTGTCAAAGAGGAAGTGGAATGGCCTGGTTTAGCCTGCTCCCTGGATTTCTTAATGAATCAGTCAGGGTTATTCTGCTGCAACCACAGGAATTTCTTGAGCTGACTTAAATGAAAGAGAACTTGACAGGCTTGGGTGTTGTTGATACGAGGAGGGGACTTGCAGAATTAATGTGAAGGCTGAAGACCTAGGAAGCAGGAGCCCCAGCCACCATCTTCCAGCAGGAAGGGACAGGTTAGGGTGAAAGCACTAAGTAATCTATTTGGTCCTTGTGTCCCTTGCTCAAGATTCAAAGTCCTGGAAGAGAATATCTAATTCATTGAGCTTCAGTCATATGCCTTTCTCCTGGCTGTACTGGGGCAGAGAGGAAAAGGATATGGCTTCTGGTATCCATGGCATATCAAGACTATAGTCAAGACTACATCATATCTTTACTGATTTCTAAAAAGCCTCCTGGACAGCTGAGGGGGAGAAGGCTAGTGGTGGTGGCAGCCTGGGGGCGGGGCCCAACCTGTGGCTGAGTTGAGTGAGATAGAAGTGTGTCGCTGGGGGAGGTGATTAAAGAAAGAAGTATAGGGAATTGTGTGTTCTGATGAGGAGCTTCCTTATATAGATTAATGATATCTGTAGAACTGAGACTGGAAAGAGACAAGTATAAGAAAGAAGTGAAGAAGTATATGTAGTAAAAAACTAAGAGAATTTCATCAGTAATCACATGAAGGGCTTGAAACTGACCTGGCAGGGGCATGAAGCAAGATAGTTAGGGAGTGTGTTTTTTTCAAAAAGAAAAGGCACTAGGATAGAAACTGAAGAGTAATAGGCTGATTACATGTAATAATTGTATAAGAAACTGTACTTACCATGTGGATATACCCACGAGTTAAAATTAATTATAGCCTGATTTAGTAATACTACATACAACAGATGCCATTCTGTGATTCTTTTGAAAAGTGAAGGTTTGGGTTTTATATAGTAGTGTGATTTAGAAAACGCCAAAGCTATTTTGTAAACAATTAAGCATGAACTGTTTACAAAGTGAAACAAAGAAAAAAGATGGTTTAGAAAAATTATCAATATTACCACTAAAATATGATTTTATGATTTTTTTAATTAATGCATCTATGTAAGCACTCATGGGTGATTCTTTGAGTATCTGTGTGTGTGTGTGTGTGTAAAAGCCATTTATTTTGGAATGCGTTGAATAGAAGTTCAAGTCTGCTGAGAGTTGGAAACATTAAAAACAAAACTGGTGTTAATGATTCTTTTTTTTTCCTGTACTCTCACATTAATTGTAGCACTATTCTTTTTTTTAAATTATACTTTAAGTTCTGGGGTACATGTGCAGATTGTGCAGGTTTGTTACATAGGTATACACGCACCATGGTGGTTTGCTGCATCCATCCCCCCGTCATCTACATTAGGTATTTCTCTTAATGTTATCCCTCCCCAATTCCCCTACCCCCTGCTATCCCTCACCTAGTTCCCCTCAACCCCCTGACAGGCCCCAGTGTGTGATGTTCCCCTCCCTGTGTCCATGTGTTCTCATTGTTCAACACCCACTTGTGAGTGAGAACATGTGGTGTTTGGTTTTCCGTTCTTGTGTCAGTTTGCTGAGAATGATGGTTTCCAGCTTCATCCATATCCCTGAAAGGGACATGAACTCATCCTTTTTTATGGCTGCATAGTATTCCATGGTATATATATATGCCACATTTTCCTTGTCTATCGTTGATGTGCATTTGGGTTGGTTCCAAGTCTTTGCTATTGTGAACAGTGCCGCAATAAACATATGTGTGCGTGTGTCTTTATAATTAAATGTTTTATAATCTTTTTGGTATATACCCAGTAATGGGATTGCTAGGTCAAATGGAATTTCTATTTCTAGGTCCTTGAGGAATCGCCACACTGTCTTCCACAATGGTTGAACTAATTTACACCCCCAGCAACAGTGTAAAAGCGTTCCTATTTCTCCACATCCTCTCCAGCATCTGTTGTCTCCTGATTTTTTAATGATCGCCATTCTAACTGGCGTCAGATGATATCTCATTGTGGTTTTGGTTTGCATTTCTCTAATGACCAGTGATGATGAGCTTTCTTTCATATGTTTGTTAGCTGCATAAATGTCTTCTTTTGAGAAGTGTCCATATTCTTCGCCCACTTTTTGATGGGGTTTTTTGTTTGTTTGTTGTTGGGTTTTTTTGTAAATTTTTTTAAGTTCTTTGTAGATTCTGGTAATTATCCCTTTGTCAGATGGGTAGATTGCAAAAAAATTTTCCCATTGTATTGGTTGCCAGTTAACTCTAATGATAGTTCCTTTTGCTGCACAGAAGCTCTTAAGTTTAGTTAGATCCCATTTGTCTATTTTGGCTTTTGTTACCATTGCTTTTGGTGTTTTAGTCGTGAGGTCCTTGTCCATGCCTATGTCCTGTAGGGTATTGCCTAGATTTTCTTTTAAGTTTTTTTTTTTTTTAATGGTGTTAGGTCTTATGTTTAAATCTTTAATCCATCTGGAGTTAATTTTTGTATAAGGTGTAAGGAAGGGATGCATGTTCAGCTTTCTGCATATGGCTATCCCGTTTTCCCAACACCATTTATTAAATAGGGGAATCCTTTCCCCCATTGCCTGTTTGTGTCAGGTTTGTCAAAGATCAGATGGTTATAGATGTGTGGCGTTACTTCTGAGGCCTCTCTTCTGTTCCATTGGTCTGTATCTCTCTTTTGGTACCAATACCATTCTGTTTTGATTACCGTGGCCTGTAGCCTTGTAGTAAAGTTTGAAGTCAGGTAATGTGATGCCTCCAGCTTTGTTTTTTGTTGTTGTTGTTGTTTGTTTGTTTTTTTGCTTAGGATTGTCTGGCTATGCGGCCTCTCTTTTGGTTCCATATGAAGTTTCAGGTGTTTTTTTCCATTTCTGTGAAGAAAGTCAATGGTAGCTTGATGGGGATAGCATTGAATCTATAAATTACTTTGGGCAGTATGGACATTTTCATGATATTGATTCTTCCGAACCATGAACATGGAAAGTTTTTTTAAATCTGTGTCCTCTCTTATTTACTTGAGCAGTGGTTTGTACTTCTCCTTGAAGAGATTCTTCACATCGCTTGTTAGTTGTATTCCTAGGTATTTTATTCTCTTTGTAGCAGTGGTGAATGGGAGTTCACTCATGATTTGGCTATTTGTCTGTTATTGGTGTATAGGAGTGCTTGTGATTCTTGCACATTGATTTTATATCCTGAGACTTTGCTGAAGTTGCTTATCAGCTTAAGGAGACTTGGGCTGAGATGATGGGGTCCTCTAAATATACAATCATGTCATCTGCAAATAGAGACAATTTTAGTTCTTGTTTTCATAGTTGAATACTCTTTATTTCTTCTTTGTGCCTGATTGCCTTGGCAAGAACTTCCAATACTATGTTGAATAGGAGTGGTGAGAGAGGGCATCCTTGTCTTGTGCCAGTTTTCAAATGGAATGCTTCCAGTTTTTACCCATACAGTGTGATATTGGCTGTGGGTTTGTCCTAAACAGCTTTTATTATTTTGAGATAAGTTCCATCGATACATAGTTTATTGAGAGCTTTTAGCATGAAGGGCTGTTGAATTTGTTGAAGGCCTTCTCTGCATCTATTGAGAGAATCATGTGGTTTTTGTCTTTGGTTCTGTTTATGTGGTGGATTACATTTATAGATTTGTGTATGTTGAACCAGCCTTGCATACCAGGGGATGAAGCCGACTTGATCATGATGGGTAAGTTTTTAATGTGCTGTCGGATTCAGTTTGTCAGTATTTTATTGAGAATTTTCACATCCATGTTCATCATGGTTATTGGCCTGAAATTTTCTTTTTTAGTTGCGTCTCTGCCAGGTTTGGGTATCAGGATGATGATGGTCCAATAAAATGAGTTAAGGAGCATTCCGCTTTTTGTATTGTTTGGAATAGTTTCAGAAGAAAAAGGACCAGCTCCTCTTTGTACCTCTGGTAGAATTCTGCTGTGAACCTGTCTGGTCCTGGACTTTTTTTGGTTGGTAGGCTATTATTAATTGCTGCTTCAACTTCAGACCTTGTTATTGGTCTATTCAGGGATTCAAGTTCTTTCTGGTTTAGTCTTGAGAGGGTGTAAGTATCCAGGAATTTTTATCCATTTTTTCTAGATTTAGTGGTTTATGTGCATAGAGGTGTTTGTAGTAATCTCTGATGGTAGTTTGTATTTCTGTGGAATTGGTGGTGATATCCCCCTTTATCATTTTTTATTGCATCTATTCTATTCTTCTTTCTTCTTTGTTAGTCTGGCTAGCAGTCTATCTATTTTGTTGATCTTTTCAAAAAAAAAAAAAACAGCTCCTGGATTTATTGATTTGTTGAAGGGATTTTTTGTGTCTCTATCTCTTTCATTTCTGCTCCGGTCTTAGTTATTTCTTGTCTTCTTCTAGCTTTTGAATTTGTTTGATCTTGCTCCTCTAGTTCTTTTAATTGTGACATTAGGGTGTCAATTTTAGATCTTTCCTTGCTTCTCATGTGGTCAGTTAGTGCTAAAAATTTCCCTCTAGACACTGCTTTAAATGTGTCTCAGAGATTCTTGTATGTTGTGTCTTTGTTCTCATTGGTTTCAAAGAATATCTTAATTTCTGTCTTCATTTCATTATTTATCCAGTAGTCATTCAGGAGCAGGTTGTTCAGTTTTCATGTAGTTGTGCAGTTTTGAGTGAGTTTCTTAATTCTGAGTTCTAATTTGATTGCACTGTGGTCTGAGAGACTGTTATGATTTCCGTTGTTTTGCATTTGCTTAGGAGTGATCTACTTCCAATTATGTGGTCAATTTTAGAGTAAGTGTGATGTGCTCAGAAGCATGTATATTCTGTGGATTTGGGGTGGAGAATTCTGTACACGTCTATTAGGTCCAGATCTGAGTTCAAGTCCTGGATATCCTTGTTAATTTTCTGTCTTGTTGATCTGTGTAATGTTGACAGTGGAGTGTTAAAGTTTCCCATTATTATTGTGTGGGAGTCTAAGTCTCTTTGTAGGTCACTAAGAACTTGCTTTATGTATCTGGGTACTCCTGTATTGGGTGCATATGTATTTAGGATAGTTAGTCCTTCTTGTTGCATTGATCCCTTTACCATTATGTAATGCCCTTTGTCTCTTTTGATCTTTGTTGGTTTAAAGTCTGTTTTATCAGAGACTAGGATTGCAACCCCTGCTTTTTGTGCTCTCCATTTGTTTAGTAAATCTTCCTCCATTCCTTTATTTTGAGCCTATATGTGTCTTTGCATGTGAGATGGGTCTCCTGAATAGAGCACACTGATGGGTCTTAACTCTTTATCTAATTTGCCAGTCTGTGTCTTTTGATTGGAGCATTTAGCCCATTTACATTTAAGTTTAATATTGTTATGTGTGAATTTGATCCTACCATTTTGATGCTAGCTGGTTGTTTTGCCCGTTAGTTGATGCAGTTTCTTCATAGTGTCGATGCTCTTTACCATTTGGTATGTTTTTTGCAGTGGTTGGTAATGGTTGTTCCTTTCCATGTTTAGTGCTCCCTTCAGGAGCTCTTGTAAGGCAGGCCTGGTGGTGATGAAATCTCGTAGCAGTTGCTTGTCTGTAAAGGATTTTATTTCTTCACTTATGAAGCTTAATTTGGCTGGATATAAAGTTCTGGATTGAAAATTCTTTTCTTTAAGGATGTTGAATATTGGCCCCCACTCTCTTCTGGCTTGTAGAGTTTCTGCCAAGAGAGCTGCTGTGAGCCTGATGGGCTTCCTTTTGTGGGTAACCTGACCTTTCTCTCTGGCTGCCCTTAGCATTTTTTCCTTCATTTCAACCCTGGTGAATCTGATGATTATGTGCCTTGGGGTTGCTCTTCTTGAGGAATATCTTTGTGGTGCTCTCTGTATTTCTGGAATTTGAATGTTGGCCTGCCTTGCTAGGTTGGGGAGTTAGTTCTCCTGGATGGTATCCTGAAGAGTGTTTTCTAACTTGGTTTCATTCTCCCCATCAAAGATCTATTTGTAATTTTAAAGACTCTTTAAGATTCTAGTGGCTACAGCTTGTCCTGAGTTTTAAACCCCAGGCTCCCTTTTGAAATGTTACAAAATAAGAACAGTTGCCAGTCTGAGACCCAGAAAGAAGGTGAAGATAATTTGATGAATCAGCATTATTTTCTGAACCCAAAACTCAGGGCCAGATGGTTTATCAAATTGGAAGCAAACAGAAATACAAAGATGCGATTTAACAGCAGGTTCCTCAGTTTCTGTCCTCTGGAGGCATTTCCATCCGTTTGTCTCAGTTTCCCAGATGCTTCCTGTGGATCCTTTCACATTCTTGCTGTCAGTGCCTAAGTGGGTTCTCTCTAGAAGCAGATAAGGATACAGCGGCAATTACTCCTTCATGGTTCCTCTTGGTCCTGTTGGCTTTTCCTAACTTACAGCTCCATTGCCAAAGCATGGGAAATGTTCCATAGTGTCAAGCTAAGCAATTTTTATTTTTTATATATATACATATATAAAAACATACATAATATATATGTAAATATATATAATATATAAATGTGTATATATGTATATATATACACACATACACACGTCTCTAAAATATATATATATATATAAAATTAGAGACATGGCCTTGCTATGTTGCCCAGGCTGATTTCAAACTCCTAAGCTTAAGAGATCCTCCCGCCTTGCTCAGCCTCCTGGGTAGCTGGGACTACAGGAGTGAGCCACCATGCCCAATTTAAGCCAAGCAAATTTTAAATACCAAATCACTACGCTTGTTTTGGGGCTGTAGAAGATAATTTCACAGATTGCTGGGTGTGCCTTTTGAGGAAAGGAGGGAGCTGCCTCAGCTTTCTTTTCAGTTCAGTGATCACAGGTGAGCCCACAGACAAGTAACACAGATTCTTTTTGATAAGGTACAATGAGTTTTTAATTGATTCTTACATTTCTAATTGTTATTGACCCATACCTGATAACTGTTAGTGGATCTAGCATTCATGGAAATGTGTCATTAACTAAATCTCTTTCTGCTGGCTGTCTATTCTTACCCAGAAATTAAATAACTCCTTTTCTTCCTTCATTCAAGAAGTAAACTCCTGGTGTCACTGGATGAGTTAGGGAGGGAGTTCTGCTCCCTTTTCTTGGGTCATGTAGTATGGAGTTATTTACTGAAGGGACTCGGGATGGATTTGAGCATGTCAACAGCAGTTATGGAGAGTGCGGTCTGTGGGGTGATTGTGTTCCCTTTAAAGATGAGGAAATTACAGATCAGGGAGCTGAAGAGTGATGAGAACTCAAGTTTACAGCAGTGATAAGGGCTGGATATTCTGGGTCTTAGGTTTTCTGGTTTAGTGTGTGATCCTTCTGTCACAGCATGGCCCCAGACAGCACACTCAATTCCGCTCCCTTGCTCTGCCATCTACCCCATCACCACCCTTCCCTCCTAAGAGGTTTGAAATTTCTGTCATTAGAAGTAACTCATGCGTTGAACTCTAAAGGTAGCCTCATAGTCTCCACAAGGCACTGTTAAGTGTGGGTTGTAGCTGAAAAGAGGGGGATGAGGTGGGTGCTGTATCGGTGTGTATGTATGAGAGAGAGAACAAGGTTGGGGGTGGTGAGAGAAGAAACAGTGACTGAGGAAGCCTAAGCCCTGTTTGTGAGAGAGAGAGATGCACCTTTGGGGGCAGGTCACCAAAAGGAGCACCACTCTCTAAGTGGGTGTAAGTTTGTAAGGTGGTGTACCATGTGTGTGAAAAGTCTGAGTCCCCAGATGGGAGGATATTCAGTCCTTGTGTGTATGTCAAGAGCAGTTTTCTGTGGCTACAAGAAGGTTGTGTACCTGTGTGGTAAGAGGGCCAGGTCTTCAAGTGATAGGATTGAATTCTTACATGTTTAATAGAGTCAGTTCTCTGTAGCTGTCAGATCACAGGGTCATGGCTCTGTGTGTGAGAGAGAACCAGGCACCAGTAGGCATAAGAAAGAAGAGACCCATGGGTACAAAAGAACTGAGTCTCCACCTATGAAAGACTGGGCTGCATTTATGAGGCAGTGAAATAGTTATCTACTGCTGCATAACAAACTTCCTAAAACTTACTGATAGAAAGCAATGACTGCTTAATCTTATCTCACAGTTTTGTGGGCTAGAAAACTTGGCAGGGCACAGTGAGGATAGCTTGTTTTTGCTGCTTCTTGACTGCAGCCTTAGCTGGAGTGGCTCAGATAACCACAGATGCTTGAAGGGTTTTAGTGGGGCCATGTATCTGTCTTCTCAGCCCTGGATGTTCCCTGGTTCTTCTCTAGATTGCATCTGCTGAGGCTGGAATGTTTAGGGGGCTTCTTCTCTCATGTCTGGCACCTTGACTCAGACGCCTAGAACGGTTGAGGTTGGCCGTCATCTTCTCAAGTGGCTACGTTGAATTTCTTATGCTAGTGCTCCAAGAGACAAGAAGTGGAAGCTGTTAGTTTTTCAAGGCCTGAGCCCAGAAAATATGCAGCGTCACTTCAGCTATATTCTGTTGGTTAAAGCAGTCACAGAATTGGCCCAGGTTCTAGGAGAGGGACCACAGATTTCACCTTTTAATGAGAGGAGTGTCAAAGAATTTGTGGCCATCTTCAGTCTGCCATAATGATGAATGAATCTTGTTGTAAATAATAGGGCCGGGTCCTCAGGTATTTGAGAGGGCAGAATCTGTGAGTGTGAGTGTAAATGAAGGAGAATTGACAAAACAGGGAAGTTTCTGAATGGGAGTGAAAGAACATGTGCCTCTGTATTCTGTACTTTGCTTTCTGCATCTGTCATCTCCTGTGTCCTTGAGTAGCCAACTGATGCTTTGAAGGGGTGGCAGGCCAGGGATGTCCTGCTATGGATGTCAGATTGAACATCAGGTGGCAGGTCTTCCTTATTGTCCACTCTGGACCTACTCCTCCTGGTCTCACATGTTTGTGTCCAGGTTGACCAGCAGCAAGTAATTCTGCACTATGCAGTCTCTCTGCAAGGAGTTTGGCCAACTGCAAAGACAGATGGAGGAATTTCCAAGATAGTCTCACTTCTGACACCAACTGCAAGTTTGGGGGCTTCCAAAACTCTCCTCAGGTTTCAGAATTTGCTAGAAGGATTCACAGAACTCACTGAAAGAAGTTACACTCATGATTATGGTGTATTACAAGGAAAGGATACAGATTAAAATAGGCCAAGAGGAAACATACAGAACAGCGTAAGGGAAGTACCAAATATGGAGCTTCTGTGTCCTCTCCCTGTGAAGTTAGGACATGTTAGTTTCCCAGCATCAATGTGTGACAACATACTTAGAGTACCGCCAACCAGGAAACTGTATCCAAGCCCCAATGTTCAGAGTTTTTATTGGGTTCTGTTTTGTCGTCATGATTGATCAATTGTCCATGTGATTGATCTCAGTCTTCAGGTCAACTAACACTGTGCGACCCAGAGCCTCATCCTAAATTACACTGATGGTCTTTCTGGAGTGTCCATCCCCCACCCCAATAATACTGTTACTAATTTGACTAACTCGAAGACCTCAGCTAAACAAAGATTATTATCTCACAGCAGTCTAGGGCAAAGGCCAGATGTTTTTTTTTGGTAGGGTTAAATCCTTTACTACACAGTGTGATAAAGAGATGGCAGCAAGCTGGGTGGGGAGGGGGTTGCCTCATGTGAATACTGTTTGTGTGACATCCAGGAATTAGGATGACATGTTTCTCTGTGGCAGGCAAATTCTGGCAACTTGACTGTTTCTGCTTCCAAATTATAAAATGTTTCAGGTTTTGTTCCTCTTCTCCTTCTCCTTTTTCTTCTCTTCTTTCAGCATTCTCTGCAGCCCCTTACCCAACCCTGGACACCACCTTGCACTTGTCAGAAACATTAAGAGAATGAACTGAGTGGGCAGTGCTTAAACTTTTCTCTGCCATAGATTTTTCTTCTTTTCGTTATCTTCTCCATTCTTTGCTTCCTGACTGGGTAGAGATAGGAGTGTTGGCCTGGGCCAATCCCTCCATTCTCAAACTTTCTTCTTCCACTCACTTCTCTGAATCTTTCTTCTTCAATTATTCCTTGTTTTCAGTTTGTTTCTCCCTTTTCAGTGGAACATGCTAAAACCCATCAACTCTTCTTCTAGCCACCATTTTCAGTATTTCAGTATCTTCAATTTTTAAACTAAGCAATTTCTTCCTTTCCCCCCACTTTTTTTTTTAGCCCTCTGCACCAACAGAATTACAATAATTGCAACTGGTATTTATGTGCTGCTGAGTAGTTTACCAAACACTATTGCATACTATGATGGGATCCCTTGGTTTTGTGTACCTGGTATCTGTTCCTCATTCTTTAGGTAACAGCACCCCAATTTTGCAGAAAAGCATTGTTTCATTTGGGACTAAGAATCTTGCCGGATCTGATAATCTTGCTGGAACTGTCAATCAAGATGTTCACCCTGATCTTGCTGTGTGACCCTGGCTGATCATTCAGGGAATCTCTCCTTGGAACAGGAGTCTTACTGAGGAATCAAGATCGAAAGTGGCTAATGTGTGTTCATCTTTGTGATTCTGATAGAACATTGCCATACATTAGATTCTACTACTGCATCCTCTAACCTTGCCTTTGTTCATGTCTTTTCCCAAAACCTAATTCTTCAGCTTTTCTTTTAATCCTGTGAGCTACCCTGATATCCTTTTGATACATTCTTCTTTTCCTCTAAGTTAGTCATTCAGCTTCTGTTGCTAGCAACCAAAGAACTCTAGTAGCTTCTTTTGTTTGATTCTTCATTGATCACATATAAAGTACAGGAGATAAGTAAAACTAATAGTTATTGAAATTTTCTAGTTTAGATCACTCAAGTAAATTTGAAGTTTGAAAGGTTATATACCTTTTCTAAAGTCTTGTAGTGTTTCATCACTTCCACATTTCTTGAGACATTTGTATTTGCTGATTCCCTAATCTAGGCTTCTCACCATTCTTGAGCCCTACGAATTTGGTTTCTGTATCTTGCCCTCCTCTAAGATTCCGGGATATTATTACTCAGCAACCAGTATCAAAATAGACTTCTACTAAAACCTAGAATTACTATACAAAGCTTCTGAGCCCAGCAGCCTTTGTTCTACATGTAGTGCCAGTGGAAGGCATCGTTACACATAGTGTCTGTTTACAAGCCCTATTTTGTAACTTCCTTTTGCTTTCATGTCATAAAGCCAAACAATTAATTTCATAGTTAACAGTCTGTAATTTTCTTCTTGCTTCAAAACCCTAGTGGCCACAGCATTCAACTGCATGTAGTCATGAAAATTTAGAAAAAGGCTTTATTGTTTTTTTTGTCAGATTTTTTTTCCCCATTAATAAAATACAAAAGTTAAAAGCTATGACATTTCAAAATGGAGAGCTATGGGGAAAGTCAGGATACCATAAAATGATCAAAGCAAAAAATAAATGTCCAGTACACTATTTTGAAAAAAAAAATTAATAGATGACTTTGAAACTCACTTGTCTGTTGTTGCCTTGATGAGTTTCAAAACTATTGCTGCTCTGGTATCATGGGGGTAAGCAGGCCTAATGGTGTCATATTCTCACTCATAGAAGTTGTAAATAAGATTTCTGATCATTCATCAAAAGCTGATAAAAAAGGAAATGCAGTGTTTAGGGGAGTATAGCAAAACAAGGCTAGAAAGTTGTTTTAAAAAGATCTTTTTGAAAACATTTGTGGTAGTTATTAGAAATGTAGCTCCATCTGGTTGGTTTTGGGAGGGGTAATAATGAACTTCATCTCAAACCTTTGGGGCACTTAGAAATTATGCTGATTTTTCCAGTTTGCACTCCCAGCTGAACAAGCTGAAAAACAAATGCAGGCAGATCTTCTGACTTTATTTGTACAAATTCCAAGAAAGCAAATACACAGTAGTTTGGAGGCAATTAGGGCTGTGGTGCAGAGCACCATTATTTTAAAATTTATCCTTTAGCAGAGTTGTGACAAGATAATGAATGTGCATTTGCCAGTTTGGGAGTGGAGCAACTTAGAGAAAAAAATGAGCTCATTGAGTCTTCATGGACCATCAAGTCCAGAGACCTTTCAGTGTGAAAGAGTCCTTTGTTAGTGCCTCTGGGGAGCTCCTGACAGATGATAGAAAGGGCCCAGACTATTCCTCCAGGAAAATCCATCCTCAAAACAACTGCACTATGCTCAGCCTTTGCTCCTAACCTCATCCCAGCCCAGCCAGTCCTGTGGAATGCTCTGTGGTTTCCAAGCTGCTCTACTCTCTCTCTCTGTCAAGAGAGAGTCCAGGTCAGCCATCACCTACCCCAGCTGACATGCCTGCAGAGTCCACAGATTGTTCTGCCCACACTCTGCCCACTGACAGTATTCTCTGTGGTATTTTTGGCTCCTTCTGTTCTCCTCTGAGATGAGATCAGGTGCAAACCTAAGCCTCTTTCTTGGCCTCTTGGGTTCCTAATATTTTTCAGCCTCCTTCCAGGGCACTTGTCCCCATCTAGGATTCTTAAATAATGGACTGGGATTTATGCAATTCCTAACAATCCTCATTTTGCAAAGGGGAATTTTCTTTTATGCAACTTCTTATTTGTGAGGGGTCTTTGGATAACCCAACACTGTCGCTCTCTGTAGTGGGTTGAATAATACCTCCCGAAAAAAGATATTTCCATGTCCTAAATCTTGGATCCTGTGAATGTGACCTTATTTGGAAAAAGAATCTTTTCAGAGATAATTGAGAATCTCAAGATCTTTTGAGACAATCCTGGATTAGAGAGTATTCTAAATCCAATGACAAGTATTCTTAGTGAGAAGAGACAGACACAAGAAGAAACACAGAGAGAAGGCCATATGAAGACAAAGATAGAAATTGGAATGATGTCAACACATGCCAGTGAACACCTAGAGCTGATATGGACAGAAGGCAGGGAAATACTGGGTAGAAGAGGGTGGAATCCCTGGCAAGGGTTCCACCCACAAGCCTGAGCCCACCGCCCTAAATGAGAACTTCACATCCCTCTTTTCCCACTTGAATGTTGCCTTTTCCAAGACCACCCTGATGTGCCATACCCCCTGATTCTATACCCATAAAAACCCCAAACTCCACTGGCAGAAGAGCAGAGCAGTGTGGCAGAGAAGAAGAGAACAAGTGCTGAATGTCAGGAGGAGAAGCAGCAACTGAGTGTCGGAGACTACTGTAGATGCTGCTTAACTTCAGATGGCAGAACTTTGGAGAGGAGCCCACTGGAGATGGCCAGGCTTCAGGGCAAGATCACTTTCTTCCTGCACCATCCTCCTTCCAGCTCCCTTCTGCTGACAGTCACTTCCACCACTTAATAAAGTCTCCACATTCACCACCCTTCAAGTGTATGTGAGCCGATTCTTCCTGGATGCTGGAGAAGAACCCAAGTACCAAAAGGGCAGGGTGTATGTCACCCTGTCTCTACACTGAGCTGGTTAGCACTTGGCCATTTGCAAACAGCAACTGCTAAAGAGCGTTGCTTCTAACACGTGTCCCCTGGGGCTCCAGAGGTCATGGGCAACTGCTAGACACTGCTGTGGGCTGGTATGGAGGTTTGTTCCTGCCAGCGCCTAACGGCACTTACCCTGGCTCCTGCACCCACTCACCTGCGTGCTCCCCCTTCCCATCCACGAGGGGTTTGAGCTCAAAGAAGAGCCAACCCTATTGCAAGTCCTGTGAGGGGGTCAGGGAACAGAGCCATCAGAAGAGGCAAAGATCCTCCCGTGGAGCATTTGCAGGGATACAACCCTGCTGACATCACTCAGAAGTTGAGAAGGGTTGGGTCTGCCTCCACTCTTGAGTAGTTTATATTGTATTTTAGTGGCTAGCACAGGGCCTAAGTACATTTTTTAAATATTATGTTATAGAAACTAATTGTGAGGACAGGCACAAGGCACACCAAAATAAACTTATAAAGCTAAGAAAAAGTGAGGCCATGAACCCAGAGGATGGGGCAGTTCGGTGGCCTGGAAGGGCTGCCATGACCTGAAGGAAGCAGAGCCCAACCAAGAGTGGCCCGTGGGAACGATCTTCCCAGTACAGACAAGAAAAAAGGCTGGCTTGTCTGTAGGGAATGTAAGAAAACAATAAAATCAACTGAAAACCACTCTGTTTTTTATTTTTTATCACCAAGGGCCAACAATTTGCAACAATGTCAGTGATAAAATGATCTTCCCCACAGATCTTTCATTTGTGTTAAGTCTTAAACAATTGCTGCAATACTGCTGTTTTAATACTATGTATGTAAACCTCCACTTAACCCATTTTTGTCACTTAGCTTTTCATAAGCCGTATACTCTACATAGAAGTTAATTTGAGCTATAGAGTTGACCCCTGACATGCACAGAATCAACCACATGTGCTTGTTTTGAGATTAAGTGTATAATGGTAAGAAATGGTTTGAGGTCACTTTAGGTGATGTTTATGCCTCTGACTCCTGTGGTACTCATATCCCTGTGTGTAAGTAATAGAGTCATAAGAAGCAACAATCGCACATGGATTCTAAAGACAAGGAAACAACTTGAGTTACTTCAATTGTGTCACTCTATGCAACCACTCTATAAATTTTTATTTGTGATAGATCAAAATTTAAAACTATGAAATGGAGTGCACATTCTAAGAAGTATTATTTTTGTTAGGTAAGTGCAAATTTTATTTCATATGTAAAATATTTTACTGAATTTGAATATCTTTAAAAATGAAATGAATTATTTTGAATCAATTGTTTGAAAACTAAACAGCAAATCAATATGATTATTACTGTTTATCAATGGCTATTTCTGAAAACGACTTTATTGTATTGGGAGAGATATTAAAAAATGATCCTGTCTGGGTGTCAAGCATGTGAAGTACACCATTGTGGATGGGGAACGCCAGGAAGTAGATAAGGGTGTTCACTCCTTTAAATTTAAATCTGTTGCTTAAAATTATCCTAGCCAACTTAAATAGCATTTTAACAAAACTTTTGCAGCAAACAAGGAGGTTATGTGGATTATCAGGGTGACTGTATACTCTGGTTTGCTGAGGAAAGCTCCAGTTTAAGTGGTTGCCCAGTGTTATAATTAATAAAATTTCTTTTCCCTCTCAAAGGTGTCTCTCATATTGGTCTCTCTGTAGATGAGGGACAAGTTGCGCCCACACAGAACCAAATTTAGAATCTGAAATACTGCTTTTAGTTCTAAATAGATGAATATTAATGATCGCCTAGTGGTAAGAATGGCAATGGACAGCTTTACTTTCAGTTGCAAATTATAAATATTAAATAACCAGTGAGTAGTGAAGGAAGATCATGAGTCTGTTTCTATGGCAATAAGCTGCAACTCTTTTCATTGGTCGGACTTGCAGATGAGTATTGTCGAAGTAAAGTGCTGCTGTGGATCATCAAGTTTCTATTCATTTGCTTGACAGTTTTGAAAGGAATGACGGAGTGACAAATACGGTGTAGACAGAAGAGAAGTTTGAGGCTGAAATTCGAAAATTATCAGAGCTAAAGTCAAATCAGGGAGAATGGAAAGGGAGGCCATGCCAAGTAGTGAAGGAGGCAGAGAAATTTATGTGGTGGACAGTGTGGGTGAGAGCAGCTACTAGGCTAAGAAATCACTCCCTCTTGGGAACACTTTCTGGCCCTGCTTCCAGGCTGTCTTGGGGCATCCTCACATAAGGCCCCGTGTATAGCATGCCCTACACTTTAATTATTTTATTTTATTTCATTTTATTTTATTTTCCCACTCATTAAACTCCTTCCACTAAATATTGGGTCTCACAGATTTCTACATCCCACAGTCTAGCTGAGTTCTTCATAATAGTAGGTGCTCAATAAATATGTATTAAATGGATGAATGAGTGAATGCTGGCAGTTCATCTCTTCAGGTCCCTCTCTTTGAAAAAATACTTGAAGAGAAAATATTAAGCCAACTATTGTGGCAGAAGGCTATCAAAAGAGGAGTTTGCTCCTCAACCACTAAACCTGACTTTTGCCCTCAGTATATGACGAGATGGGAGGAGCGAATTTTGCTGTCACCATAAGCATCCTTCTATTGTAGAGACCAGTTAAACAGTTTTCTTTTTTTTTTCCTTTTTGTTGGTGTTGGGTGAGTAATGAACTAAGAGGAAAGCTTTGAAGAGGAACCTTTTATTTATTCTTACTTCCTGCACCTATTAAAAGTAAAATCATAATTCACACAGATCTGAAAACCAACATACAATGAGAAAACCAGCAAAGATGTTACAACTGTTTCAAAGAAGTAGAAAACCAGACACATTTATAAATCAGGAATGTTGAGATGAGTCGGCAAACAGAGGTAAAATGAACTTTTTCCATAGTGGGAGAGAGAAATCAATTGAACTTCCACCAGATGGTACAGTATTTGTATATCTGCCGGCAAGAATGATTTTGTATTGCTATCAGTTATCTACAATTTGCAGACTTGAAAAGTAGCTCAAAGGTGATGAACAGCCAGACTCAGATAGTTCAGAAGGATGTACTGGGTGTTAACAATGCATTATTTTTTAGTGAAGCACAATTTTCTCCTACATGACATTGTAATTATTTGTTTCATGTTTGTTTCCCCTAGAAGACCAAGTTTCTTTCAGGAAGAGGGCCTGTGTTCAAGTCACCATTGTACACCCAGAGCCTAGAACACTTAGGTTACGTTAGGAAATGTCTCACTAAGTGCATATGGAACAAATGAATGCGTGAATGTCTCTCAAACTGTAAGATTTTCTCCCTCCCTTGAAGAGGAGGATGTTTTGAGAAAAAGAAAGTGCACGTGTATGTATGTGTGTGTGTGTGTGTGTGTGTGTGCGCGCGCACGCGCGCACAATGGGCTTGCCACCGATCGTCTAGTGTCAACCTGTTAACAATGGGTCACACAGTTGTAGGTGAATAGCAAATGAGATTCTTTTTAAATTGTCTGGCAACCATGTCTATTTTTTTAAAGGAATATTTGCTGAAGTACCTTTCTTTTGATAAATAATGCTATTTCTCCTCCTGGAATACACGTAAAGAAAATTCTTAATTACTTTCTTTTCAGATGCTTCTGCATGTAAATTGCTTAATGGCTGCTGCCCCTTAGATCCTGCCTTATCAAGGGGATCTTCGGGGCATTGCCAGCAACACCATCAGTCAGATAATTTGCAAGAACAGTTATTTAATAAACATCCAGCCCCCTTATCACTGTTCCCTGCAGGATCCTCATTAGTCGGTAACTTAATTCAAGCTTGAAAGATTTCCATTATGGTGCACTTTGTTTCCTGCCCATTGCCTAATTTTCTGTTCAACAGGACATTTTTCTTCAGCCTGTGACTTGTTTTTTGACTGACTGACATGCATGCATTTTTTTTTCAAAATAAATGAGTTTGTAGAAACACACAGTTCATTTCCCATTAATGGTGTGTTCAGTTGGCAATACAATAAAATGTCAGAGGGGTGTTACCAAAATAACCCTTGAAGTTATCTTTTAAAGCAAAATAAAGTGACTTAAAACAGTAGAAGTCAATAACTTGACTTATGACTATATATGAAGGCAAAAAGACAATCCAAACTGCAAAATCAATTAAATCATTGAAATAGTAGCTCCCATTTTACCAATTTAATACCTTAATTATCTCTCCTTTTTTCAGTCCAACAAATTTGAGTACTCTGAATTGAAATAGATCATTTAATGGAAAAGTTTGAAATATTTCAAAAATCTTAAAATCTTACAGATCATGCTAAATCAGTCATTTTTAGCCCTGGCTGCACAGGTTGCACATTATCACCACCCAGGAAGTTTTAAAACATGCTGTTGAATGAGTCTAATCCATGTATGTTAAGATTTTATTGGTTTGAGATGAGGCCTGAGAACAGGTAATTTTCAAAAGTTCCATAGGTAATTCTAATGTCCAATCAGTGTTGAAAATTTCTGTAGAAATTTTGCTCTATAGCACTTATAAATAATATTAAATTGTCCTTTGCTTATTGGATGACTGAGTTGTCATCCAGATTTCAGAGTAGTCCTTCAAGATATTTTTCTTTTAAATAATGGAATTACATCTTTTGTGTTTGTTGAGTGTTATCACATGCTTGGCTACACTTAATCATAGTGGCATGAGAGTTTGTAAGATACAGAATTTCTGCCATATAAGAATCAAAAATGTTGATTCACATTCAATCTCTATTATTTGGGAATAATAATCTTGAATGTGTGTATTATACTAAACAAAATTCAACCTGCAGGGTTCTAATAAATCAAGGTGATGTTACTTCTTACCCCAGGTACCCTCCTTCCTGTACACATCCTGTCCTTCCTTCAGGGAACATTCTTCTACTTTGTTTCCACTGCCAAAGCATTCTTGTCCTTTCCTCTTTTATGTCTACTCCACATTAAAATCCCTTCTCCCCAGTTGCTCCATTTACCTAACAGACTCTTTTTGTTTTCTGGGTCTTCCCTGCCTCCTTATGTAGCCTTACCTGACAGTCCTCCCTCTCTACCCCCACTCGGTTTTGCAGCCACCTGTGTGCTCCCAGAGCCACTTCTTCCTTCTAGATACTTGCCCTGAATCACACTGGCCTTTTTTCCTTACTTGAATCTCCCACTAGAAGGAAAGTTCCTTGAGGACAGTGGATGCATTTTCTTCACTATTACAGCCTTACTGGTTGGCACATGACAGTAATACAATAATAATAATAGCTAATGCTTATGTACATGGTAGTCACTGTCCTAAGTATGAATATTATCTATTCATACAAGTCTCATAAACAATCCTATGTGGTCGTTATTGCTATTATTCCCATTTTAAATGTGATGAAATGAAGTTTTTAGAAAGTGTATTAAATTGAATATTCAAGATCACACAGCTAGTAAGGGGAGTTGCTGGGATTTGAACCCAGAGATTCTGGTCCCAGAGTCCATGAGTTTTTAATAAATATTGTTGAATAGGCTGGGTGCAGTGGCTTAAGCCTGTAATCCCAGCACTTTGGGAGGCCAAGGCAGTTGGATCATGGGGTCAGAGGGGTTCAAGACTAGCCTGGCCAACATAGTGAAATCCCATCTCTACTAAAAATACAAAAAATTCACTGGGCGTGGTGGCAGGTGCCTGTAATCCCAGCTACTTGGGAGGCTGAGGCAGGAGAATCACTTGAACCTGGGAGGTGGAGGTTGCAGTGAGTCAAGATTGCACCACTGCACTCCAGCCTGGGCGACAGTGCGAGACTCCATCTCAGGGAAAAAAAAAAACAAAACGTATTGTTGAATAAACAACTATATTAGAGGGAATACAGAGTCCCTTTTATACAGATGCATACCTGGGGGTATGGTGTGTGAGTCCCACTTAGGGTGTCCCAGGGATTATGCTTACATTTAGGGACAGTGGGATACAGTTTCCCAAAACAGAAATTGTGTGTCTGTATGTGTGTGTGTGTGTATAAAGAAAAAGAGATAACATATTATCAGAAGTACAGACATACAGAGAGATGCAAGATCATAAGTCAGTCAATGACATGTTTGGGATGGTTTTAGAGATCAGGTGAGAATGGTAAAAATACTACAATACTGTGTCATAAGTTTTTTGAACCAGTTTGTTTTTTATATAAGAAGAGAGGATAAGAAATGTCGGAATGTGCCTGTGATTTAATTGGACCATTTGAAATTCTGTAGGTGACTGGGACTGGGGAAGATCTGAGAGTTTTAAGTTGAAGAAGTGTTTATATTATCAGTGAGAATGAATATCAAGCAGGAAGAATTTTCTATTTCAAATTCCATTTGGGGGCTGTTTGAAGTGAATCTTCATATTAGTTTTATATTGCTGCTGTAACAAATTATGAAAAACTTAGTGGCTTAAGCCAACGCAGTTTTTTTTTAATTTTTATTTATTTGATTTATTTATTTATTGTTTTTGAGACAGAGTCTTGCTCTGTTGCCCAGGCTGGAGTGATCTCAGCTCACTGCAACCTCTGCCTCCTGGGTTCAAGTGATTCCCCTGCCTCAGCCTCCCAAATAGCTGGGATTACAGGTGCGTGCCACCATGCCTGGCTAATGTTTGTATTTTTAGTAGAGACGGAGTTTCACCATGTTGAACAGGCTGGTCTCGAACTCTTGACCTCATGATCTGCTCGCCTCAGCCTCCCAAAGTACTGGGATTACAGGCATGAGCCACTGTGCCTGGCCCCAACACAGACTTATTATCTCACAGTCCTGAGAGCCAGAAGTCTGAAATAAGTTTTGATGAGTAAACATTAAGGTGTATGCAGGGCTTTGTTCCTTCTGGAGGCTCTAGGAGAGAATCTTTTTTTTGTTCACTCGTTTTTCCCAGCATTTCTTGGTTAAGGATCCTTTCTTCCATCTTCAAAGCCAGCAGCATAGCATCTTCAAATCTCTCTCCCTTATTCTGATCCCTCTGCCTTTCTCTTAGAAGAACCCTTGTGATTACATTAATCCCTTCTGGATAATCCAAAATAATCTCCCAATCTCAAAATCCTTGACTTATATCTGCAAAGATCTTTTTGCCATGTAAGTTACCAAATTCACAATTCTAGGAGACATCTTTAGGGACCATTACTCTGTTTATTAAAACCTTACATCCAAAATTTCTAGGAGAAGCATGTCTGATCAAAGGACTCCCCTGTACATTCTGTCTGTCTGGAGGTACTGGAGAAAATAAAACTATAGACTCAGAATTTTTTTTCAAACTTAGAATTTAAAAGAAAACTGTTCTTTATGAGAATTACGTCGCAGGAAGGATGGAGGGAAGTCTTCAGCCAGAGACTAGAAAATGCCACATTTCAATTCTGTAACACATAAACATTACTGGCCTTCTTCTCTATATGGGGATACATTAACATCCACTCTGTGTACTGGCCTGTGGTCAGCAGAAGACATGACCTCTTGACACTCAGGAGAAACAAGACTATTTGATGCTCAGCAGAGGAGGGGGAAGGGGGTTAAATTCTGTAGTTATAAATTAGCAAGCTTCAAAACAAGAGAGCCAATTCTAGATCTTTCTAAAGGATCACTATGTTTTTTAATATTTTGTCTTTTTTTTTTTATTCTTTTAGCATTCTGTATACTGACAAGAGGTAAAAAAAAAAAAATGACTGAAACTTAAATGTGAAAGAACACTTCACAAATCCACAATTGTATACATTTATCTTACATGTCAGTGATAAATCACCAACTATTATAAAAACAGGACAAATTACATCACAAAAGAAGCAAAAATTTAAAATTAGAAAAAATTCATTAAAAAAATATATCCAGCTATGGAAGTGTTGCTCTCTTGGTGTCTTCACATCCTTCTCTTCTGTGTACTGAGGTACAACACATGGATGACAATGCTTTTCTAGTAAAAATATTAAATATCTCTCCTTTGCTAGAGATTTTGGTTTACTTCTGACTGTATTGACTTGCAGACCTGTCTTAACAACATGGAGGGGCTAGTCTCATTGGAGATACATGTTAGTGGATCCATATTCTGTAGTTGGGAAATGACTTGTGGTCTCAGCTGGAAAGACTGCATAACTTCCACTTCACATTCAAGCCTGCAATGCTCTCTCCATGTCAGTCCCACTGGACAAGACCCTCGGTGAATGAAGGAGAAAGCCGATTTAAGTGGGATGCTTTCCTCTGCACTCAGTGGTATCTCTGGAGGAGTTTGACAGGTTTCCCTTTGCCCTGTATGTTCTTGAAATGTTTCTCTATTGAGGCATGAAAAATACCCTAATGGATGAAGGGCAAGTCTACAAGTGGCGTGCTTCCATTCTTTCTATATCTCAGATTTCTATGACGTGTGCTCCCTTAAGAGTCTTTGATAATCCGTTTTTACTCTCACTTTGTTGATTTTAAAAGGCGTCTTCCGCAGCAGGTTAAAAATGGGAAAAGGGTTATAGGGATGCAGTAAAAACTCTCCATGGCCTCTGTTATGGACTGAACCATGTCCCTGCCACCCCCAATTCATATGTTGAAGCCCTAGTCTCCAGTACCTTAGAATGTGACTGTATTTGAAGATAGGGCCTTTAAATAGGTAATTAAAGCTAAATGAGGTGATACAGTGGGACTCTAATTCATTAAGAGTGGTGTCCGAATGAGAAGAGGAGGAAGCACCAGGGAAGTGTGGGCACTGAGCAAGGGTCAGCTACAGAGCCGTCATTTGCAAGTCAACAAGAGAGGCCTCAGAAGAAACCAATTCTGTGCCTGTGCTCTATCTTGGACTTCCACCCTCCAGAACTGTAAGAAAATACATTTCTACTGTTTCAGCCCCCAGCCTGTCGTATTTTGTTATGGCAGCTCTAGCAAACGAGGAGAATTTCTTCTTTCTCCTGTCATGGGGACTGGAGACACTCCAGAGGGTGGCTGCTCTGTGGTCCTGGGTTCCAGCATCAGCACAACAAAAACACCACCTCCTAATGGAAGATCCCCGATGAACAGGGACATGAGAAAACATTAACCTTGTGGCTTTAGAAACTAACATCTGGGAGCTGCACAGCCTAGCCACTAGCTATGGGCTTGTTATTTCTTTCTTAGAAACAAGGAAACAAAATTACAGTTCAGGTGATTTGCCCAAAGTTTTCTGTCTTCTGGACTAAAGCTCCCATTATAGACCCATGCTGCTCCCACGCCCTTGTCATTTACATGCTGGGTTATTTCCAAGTTTGAGCTCAGAGAAGACTAGTGATACAAGGGAATTTATGTGCTGTGGAGAGAATGAAAGCCAGGTTGACAGCATTTGAAAAATAGAATAAGGCAGCAGAGATCAGGTAATTTAGGAAATCAGAAAAACAACACCTGTTTCATTTCTTTGTTTTACTTTTTCTTCGTTTCAAATGGAAGGCAACATAATTTATGATCATGGAGTTAGAAAAGGCCAGAAATCAAATGTCTACCATTCTATGTAATCCTAGGCAAGTACTTAACTTCTTGGAGTTTACATTTCTTCTCAATTAAAATGGTGATGATTAAAATAGTGGGGAAGAATTTAATAATCTAATCAATATAAGGTACCTTACTTGAAGTAGATGCTACGTAAGTTCCAGGCCTCATTCGTTAACACCATAGATGCTTCATATGAGACATTAAAGGGTTAAGACTTTTCTGAAAACTTGTTTTTAAAATGGTCTCTGCTACAGTCCTAGAAGTCTGAAGAGAAGGGCCTGAAGGTAATTGCCCTTGAGTATTTTCCTGCAGAGAATAAAGTCATTATAAATTACTACAATTTTCTTTAAGTAGAGGCAAACACTAGTGATTTAAAAGCACATAATGTTCTGCTCAACATCTCAGAGACATCTTGGAGATGTGAATATGGATCACCTGTCAGTTTTCTACATTTTTCCTCCTTGATCCAAATTCTTCCAAGTTAAAAAACAAGACCCTGCTGTCTCAACCAGTTAAGCTGTACCCGTGCAGTTTTAAAAAGCATTTTCAGCTCCATCCACTCTCTTCCAATATGATGGGCTTAACCTAGAGTCAGCCTCTCTGCCGGGGAAGTGAGAGAATCAAGAAAGATGAGAAAGAGAAGAGAGAGAGAGGAAGGAAGGAAGGGAGGGAGGGAGGGGAAGGAAGGAAGGAAAGATTGATTGTATTAGAATTGAACACTAAACTGGAAGACACATAAGAGTGAATAAACACACAGACAGTGCTTCAAGAGAAATAAAAGGTTTAAAAAAATCTTTAAAGAAGAGAAAAGAGATTTTAAAGAATCTGACTAATATTGAAACACAAGCAAGGAACATCCAATGTGTTCAATCCCTACAGAAAAAAGTCAAAGCAAGGGAACCAAATACTAAAATTATAAGAAACTTTCCTGAAATAAAAAATGATCAAAATAGACTCCCATATGATCCAGCAATCCCTCTTCTGGGTAGGTACCAAGAGTAAATGAAATCAGTGCCTCAAAGACATTTGCACTCCCATGTTCGTCACAGCATTATTCACAGTAGCCAAGATACAGAAACAAGTGTCTGTCAGTGGATGAATGGACAAAGAAATTGTGTGTGTTATATACACACACATGAAATATTATTCAGCCTTTAAAAAGAAGCAGATATTGCCATTTGTGACAACAAATGACAAGGAGATGTTGCCATTTGTGGTAACACGGATTAACCTGGAGCACATAATGCTAAGTGAAATACACCAGGCACAGAAAGAAAAATACTGCGTAATCTCACTTCTAAGTATAATTTTAAAAATTGTCAAATTTATAGAAACAGAGAGTAGAATGCTGCTTACCACAGGTGGAGAGAGGGAGGAAATTGACAGATGAAGATCAAAGGTTACAAACTTGTAGTTACATAGAATAAATAGGTCTAGAGATCTAATGTATAGCAGCACTGTAGTTAATAATATTGTATTGTATATTAAAAATTTGCTAAGAGAGTAGGTTTTAGGTGCTCTTACCACCAAAATAAAAAAGTAAAAGCAAACAGTAACTAGAAAGGCAATGCATATACTAAATTGCTTACCTATAGTAATCATTTCACTATGGATATGTAAATCAAAAGTTCATATTATACACCTTAAATTTATACAATAAAAATTACCTATAAACAGGGACATCTCCCTATGTACCGGAGGGGTACTAACCCAGAATAATAAATACCAAGACATATTCTAGTAAAGTTATTCAACGTAAAGAAAAAGAAAAATAACCACTAGATACCTGTGCAATAAAAGCATGTGACTTAGGGGGGGGAATTGAGATTTTCAGCAAATTTTTTATTATGCCAGAAGAAAATAGAGTAACATATTTACACTACTCAAGGAAAGAACATGTTTGCCAAGATTTTATATACTTGAAAACAAAACTTCCAAGTATAGAAAGTATAAACTGTTATAAATGTCTAAGAACTTAAGGGATTTTGCTTCTAAGAGTCCTTGAGGAATCTTCTAAAGACTAAGCTTCAGACAACCAAAATGAGAGAGATGTGAACCTATGAAGTGATGGCAAGCATTCAATATACACTCACTAAGAAGTTCAGATGAAATAAGTGTCAAAAAGGAAAGAATAGGATATGTAGTGGGCATATGCAATGAGGTAGATATAATAAAACCATTTGAAGAAATGGGGGATAAAAAGGAGGACAACATATGTAAAAATCTGGCTGTTTTTATTCTCATAGTCAGTGGTAGTAGTAGTATTAACGTTACATGTGTAAGTTCTTATGTGTTTGATATAATTGCAGAATGAGTACGTTATTCTAATTTTATCACCTCACATAGCCTTGAGAACTAAGACTCTGCTTTGGAAGATGGAGATACAGACATACTGTAAAAAAAAAAAAAGGTTTAATTAAAACCCTGCTGTCCTGAAATTGAATTCGAAATATCAGAATGCACCTATGAGGCATTTTATCATATGTATTCCAGCTCTGTCTACCAAAAAGTCCTAGGAATAATGACCAGTGCAGTAATACATGTTGAGCATCTGTAATCTAAAAATGCAAAATTCAAAATGCTTCAGAATTCAAAACTTCCTGAGCACCAACATGATGCCACCAGTGGAAAATTCTGTGCTTCATGTGATAAGTGTACAAAGTTATTTAAAATATTGTATAAAATTACCTCAGGCTATGTATGTAAGGTCTATATGAAACACAAGTGAGTTTTGTGTTTAGATTTGGGTCCCATCCCCAAGATATGTCATTATGTATGTACAAATATTCTAAAATCAAAAAGAAATCAGAAATTAAAAACATTTCTGGTCCCAAGCATTTTAGATAAAGGATATTCAACCTATAATAATCATTTATACAGCCCAGATTATAATATTAAAATAATATTTCCCACTTACAAAAAACACACACAAGACTTAAAGAAATGGTTGGCTCTGGGTGTGTGGCAGGAAGTATGTAAGCCTGGACCATTTTGTCAGAGCAAAGAGCCACAAATTTAGCTGAGGCTACAAGGGTTGTGTCAAAAGGACTCAGGAGACAATTTGAAGAGGTTCCCACTGCCCCAGAGTAGAACAATTTGAGTTATGGTAATAGGAGAAATAAAAGTAATTAGAAATACCCAATATTTAATAAGAAAAAACTGCCAAATTTGTTTACAGTCATGAATTACTAGTGATGTTAAAAAGATAACTGGCCACCTTTGCAGGATAACAAAGAACTACTTCATCCTGAAAGCTGGTACAAGAAAATAAGATTTGTCCGTCTTCTGTGTGAATATACTACTGAATGAGCAAAGAGTAGATAAAAGTTTCTTTATAAATTTGTTTCATGTAATAAATATAATCATGGACTTAGCATAGAACCATTTTTCAATACAGCATAAATTAATGGATTTAGGTATTGAGCTCCAAAAGCTGCCAGCAACAGAGATATAAGAGCAGTAGACCTCTATGAGCTTCCTAATGGAAGTATGCACTACCATCTAACACCTCCACAAAGGATCAAACTAGAATCTAATCAAGCTTGAATCTAGTTTCTTATTGAACTTCATCGTGAGCATGCACTCAGTAAAATCCAGACTGGGGAACTCTACGGGTCAACCTGCTTGAGTTCTTCAGCAAACAAATTATAAGGAAAAGAAAGAGATAAGGGGAGAATCTGTACATTTAAAAAATTTAAATGTATAACAAATTCTTTATTAAATGGGAAACACAAAACACTGGCAAGGATGCAGAGAAACAGGATCACCCATGTATTGCTGGTAGGAAAATAAAATAGTAAAGTCACTCTGGAAGACAGTTTAACAAAGTTTTTCTAAAATTAAAACATATAACCCATAAAATTTGGCATCTATATCAGAAAAATAGAAAGTTGTGTTCAAACAAAAATATGTACCTGATAGATTTATAATAAAGCTGTATCTATTGATAGCCACTTTATTATAATAGCCAAAAATTGGAAACAACCTAAATGTTTTCCAATGGTTGAATGATGAAGCGAACTGTGACACATCCATACCATGGACTACAACTCAACAATAAAACAGTAGTATTCATATGCACAAAGTGAATGGACCTCCACAAAATTATGTGGAAAAAAAAGCCATCCTCAAAAGGTTGCATGATGTATAAATTCACTTGGATATTCTTAAAATAATGAAATAATAGAGATAGAAAAAGAGCAATATTTACTAGAGGTAAGGATTTGGGAAAGGAGGGGTAGTTATCGCTATAGTGGGGGAGCAGAGGAGACCTGTGGTAATGGAACAGTTATGTATCTTGATTGCAGTAGTAGATAGCCAAAGCTATGTATGTGGTGTAAATTTCATAGCATTACAAACACACACACACGAGTGAATATGTAATTAATAAAATTGAAATATACTTTGTGAATTGCATCAATGTCAGTTTCATGGATTTCATGGTATACTATTAAAGAAAAAACCAAAGTTGTTTTTTTTTTTTTAGTCACAACACTTCTGACACCAAATATGGTGTGTTTTCCACCACCAAGAAATTCTCCAGTTCACTGTGGACACCAAGTGGGTTCATTCAGTTCACCAACTGGGTGCAATCAATTCAATTCTAGTGCTATTTACCTAGAGTTAGCAATATATACCACAAGTTAAAGGGCTCAATCCCACAATACTACCCCCACTTCAGATGCCGTTCGTAAGTCCCAGGTTGACACCTACATTTCTGCCTGACTAGCGACAAACGAGATTCCCACAATTCCTTCTCGTGCTTGGTATTTGCTGTAACAGCTCATAAAATTCAGGAATTTTATTGGTTTACTATAAAGAATACAATTTAGAAATAACCAAATAGAAGAGATGCATAGGGTGAGGTATATAGGAAACGATGTGGAGCTAATCATGTCCTATTTAAGCATGCCACCCTCCAAGCACCTCCAAGTTGTTCACCAGCCCTTCAGACTCCATTCTTCAGGGTTTTTTATGGAGGTTCCATTATCTAGGCATGATGGATTAAGTTATTGACCACTGGTGACTGCACTCAATATCCAGTCCCTCTCCCATCTCCAGAGGTCCAGGGTGGGGCTGAAAGTTTTAATCCTCTCCTCACATGGTTGGTTCCTCTGGCAACCAGCCCTCATCATGAAGCTATGTAGGGCCCAACTTGGTCATCTCATTAGCATGCAGAAAGGCACTCATCACTCTGAAGATTCCAAGAGTCTTAGAAGTTCTTATGTATGGAGGCAGGAACCAAGACCAAATATTATAACGAAAGATGCTTTTATCACCCCTATCACTCAGGAAATGAGAGTTTTAGGAGCTCTGTGTCAGGAACCAGGGGCAGAGACCAAATATATCTTTCTAATTATATTACAACTACAGTTATGCAAGATGCTAATATTAGGGGAGGAGGAGTAAAAGGTGTGTGGGACCATCCTGAACATTTCTGGAACTTCTGTGAATCTATATTTTTAAATAAAAAATTTTAGAAATGGGTAAGACTAAACAATAACATTTGAGGATGCCCAATTTGGTGAGAAAAGTAGAGAGAAATGTAAGAAAGTGGTTGCTTTGTAAATTGTGATCCTGATTAGTTCTGGAGAAAGGGAGAGAAGTGTTATCAGGATAGGGCATATGAAGGGGCTTGTGATATGTTTGTCAAAGTTCTGTTTTTTGACTTGGGCAATGATCATAGGAGTTTACCTTATGATTCACCAATCTATACATGTTTTATGTAAGTGTTGTATATTGTATTATGTGTTGTGTCCAAGTGCGTGTATGTGTACATTCTCTAAAGTTGCTTTTGTTTGTGGAGCAGAGGTGAACAGGAGGCCATTTAAGCACACACAGTAGATTGCTTTCAGCTAATACCAGACAGCTGCTGAAATCAGGAGGCTTAATGAGACAGTGCAGTGTTCTTAGGTTTATGTTTTTGTGTTAACAAGGAAAACCTCCAAATGATCCAGGTTTAAGTAATGGGAGGCTTTCTAAATTGTTATAATTAGACAATTTTGGTAGCAGTGAACAAAGAAAATGCCATGTTTCACCTTGAGAATGCATGTTTTTAAAGATATCAGGACATTCATAGGTTTGGCTGTGGCGAATTATAATCTAATGAATTTGCAATTATCATAAATTATTTAGCCACCATGAAACTGTAGATAATTGGATTCCAAGGTCTATTAAAGCTTATAACTACTTATATTGATATTTTTGAGACCTGCTTACCTACAGTAACAATCTTTATTATTTTGTCTGGGGGATGGTGGGGTGAAATATCAAGATTCTTTCCCTTAAAGGGATATCCAAGAATGCATTTGGCTTTATTCAAGTTACTTGACATTGTGGTTTCAGTGGCTGGCTCCACACCTCAGAACTTCAAAGCTGCTGATGGCAGAAAATGGCCAGGTCTAGACCATTCCAGGATTCTCAAAAAATATTAGCTTGGTGGAACCTATTGCATGCATCAGATTTCTCACTAATTCTGACTGGAACATTCCTCAAAGAGGATTATTCCAGTGTTCTACATAGCAAAGGAAAACCTTTACCTGAAGACTAGGTTGTAAATATTTTATCAAAGAAGGAATGCCTTTTCAGAAGAGCCTTTCCAATACAGGTGAGAACATGGATGCTGCAGAGAATACAGAATGCAATCTTCAATTTGAAGACTTGATATTAAGCATGACAATTTTGTATTGAAGAGAGAGGGGCAAAGAACAGTCAGCAAGACAACTTAAAGTAAATAGGTAAAAGTGAGAAGAGTAGTCATCAGGCTGGGGATGAGAGCCTTAGTGAGCTGTGCACTGCGGGGTTAGTACCACGATTCTAGACAATTCTGAATAGTAGGGACTCCGTTCCATGTTCTGTTTCCAATAATTTCTTATTCCATCTCCTCTTTCCTTCCTCATCCTCTACTTTTAGAAAACCAAGCATTTTTCCCACTTATTTACACTTGGTTTTTAGATAACAGTTGTGTCAATATCTTGAGCACATAGAGATTACATGTCTAAAAGATGTAATAGTAGTTTTAATAGCAGAAAGCTCAGCTGAGATTTAATTTCCTTTTTGGGATTTAAGCATTCTTTCTGAACATTCTGCGGTAACTGAAGAAAAAATACCAATTCTGACATATCTCAGTTTAGAATAAAATACCTCTCCTTATCAATGTTGCTCACCTACTTGTTATGAAGCAATTTGGGGCAATTACTAAGATTATGAAATGTAATGGTTTACTAATGGGGAATTTCACATATGAGTAGAATAAAGTCATCTTATTGGTAATTTCTTGTTGGCTTTAAAAAGTGGTGATCTGTTTACATAAACCTAATATTTTCCCTTCAGTGTGGGTATCTCTAAGAAAATGAATATGTGGTTTAGAATGGATGAAGCTATAGAAGAAAGACTTAATCTTCTGCAAAATCTATCTTTGATGTTACTAGACATGGTGTGGTAGTCAATTGTTGTTAATAGATCATAATATGCAGGGGGTAAATGGACCCTCTAATCCACAAGGGTATTATGGTTCATCACATGACAAAGCAGATTTGGCCACACTGTCTTTTGTTCTCTTGTCTATCTGCCTGCCTTATCTCTGTCTCTGACAGTAAACGCCATTTTAATTAAATAAGGCCCTAACTCACACTCTGGAATTTTACATTTTAACTTCAGTGGCATTTCCATCACCCTTTCCACATTCCGCACACAGGCATGCCATTCCAGTTGGCCAAAGGGGCAACTTCCCCGCCATGAGCACATGGGTCCACTCTTAGCCTTTTCTTGCCCCTTTCTTTCTTTTTTTTTTTTTTAAGATATATATATATATATATATATATATATATATATATATATTTTTTTTTTTTTATTGCATTTTAGGTTTTGGGGTACATGTGAAGAACATGCAAGATTGTTGCATAGGTACACACATGGCAGTGTGATTTGCTGCCTTCCTCCCCCATCACCTATATCTGGCATTTGTCCCCATGCTGTCCCTCCCCCAACTCCCCCACCCCCCGCTGTCCCTCCCCTTTTTCTCTCCCCCGACAGACCCCAGTGTGTGATGCTCCCCCTCCCTGTGTCCATGTGTTCGCATTGTTCAACACCTGCCTATGAGTGAGAACATGCGGTGTTTGATTTTCTGTTCTTGTGTCAGTTTGCTGAGAATGATAGTTTCCAGGTTCATCCATGTCCCTACAAAGGACACGAACTCATCATTTTTGATGGCTGCATAATATTCCATGGTGTATATGTGCCACATTTTCCCTGTCCAGTCTATCATCAATGGGCATTTGGGTTGGTTCTAGGTCTTTGCTATTGTAAACAGTGCTGCAATGAACATTCGTGTGCATGTATCCTTATAGTAGAACGATTTGTAATCCTTTGGATATATACTCAGTAATGGGATTACTGGGTCAAATGGAATTTCTATTTCTAGGTCCTTGAGGAATCACCACACCGTCTTCCACGGTGGTTGAACTAATTTACACTCCCACCAACAGTGTCAAAGTGTTCCTATTTCTCCACATCCTCTCCAGCATCTGTTGTCTCCAGATTTTTTAATGATCACCATTCTAACTGGCGTGAGATGGTATCTCAATGTAGTTTTGATTTGCATTTCTCTAATGACCAGTGATGATGAGCATTTTTTCATATGTTTGTTGGCCTCATGTATGTCTTCTTTTGTAAAGTGTCTGTTCATATCCTTTGCCCACTTTTGAATGGGGTTGTTTGTTTTTTTCTTGTAAATCTGTTTCAGTTCTTTGTAGATTCTGGATATCAGCCCTTTGTCAGATGGGTAGACTGCAAAAATTTTTTCCCCTTCTGTTGGTTGCCGATTCACTCTAATGACTGTTTCTTTTGCTGTGCAGAAGCTGTGGAGTTTGATTAGGTCCCATTTGTCTATTTTGGCTTTTGTTAGCAATGCTTTTGTTGTTTTGGTCATGAAGTCCTTGCCTACGCCTATGTCCTGAATGGTTTTGCCTAGATTTTCTTCTAGGGTTTTTTATGGTGTTAGGTCTTATGTTTAAGTCTTTAATCCATCTGGAGTTAATTTTAATGTAAGGTGTCAGGAAGGGGTCCAGTTTCTGCTTTTTTCACATGACTAGCCAGTTTTCCCAACACCATTTATTAAACAGGGACTCATTTCCACATTGCTTGTTTTTGTCAGGTTTGTCAAAGATCGGATGGTTGTAGATGTGTTGTGTTGCCTCGGAGGCCTCTGTTCTGTTCCATTGGTCTGTATCTCTGTTTTGGTACCAGTACCATGCTGTTTTGATTACTGTAGCTTTGTAGTCTAGTCTGAAGTCCGGTAGTGTGATGCCTCCAGCTTTGTTCTTTTTGCTTAGAATTGACTTGGCTATGTGGGCTCTCTTTTGGTTCCATATGAAGTTTAAGGTGGTTTTTTCCAGTTCTGCGAAGAAGGTCATTGATAGCTTGATAGGGATAGCGTTGAATCTGTAAATTACTTTGGGCAGTATGGCCATTTTCACGATATTGATTCTTCCTAGCCATGAACATGGAATGTTTCTCCATCTGTTTGTGTCCTCTCTTATTTCGTTGAGCAGTGGTTTGTAGTTCTCCTTGAAGAGGTCCTTTACGTTCCTTGTTAGTTGTATTCCTAGGTATTTTATTCTCTTTGTAGCAATTGTGAATGGCAGTTGGTTCCTGATTTGGCTGTCTTTAAGTCTGTTATTGGTGTATAGGAATGCTTGTGATTTTTGCACATTGATTTTGTATCCTGAGACTTTGCTGAAGTTGCTTATCAGTTTCAGGAGATTTTGGGCTGAGACAATGGGGTCTTCTAGATATACAATCATGTCGTCTGCAAATAGAGACAATTTGACTTCCTCCTTTCCTATATGAATACCCTTTATTTCTTTTTCTTGCCTGATTGCTCTGGCTAGAACTTCCAGTACTATACTGAATAGGAGTGGTGAGAGAGGACATCCTTGTCTAGTGCCAGATTTCAAAGGGAATGCTTCTAGTTTTTGCCCATTCAGTATGATATTGGCTGTTGGTTTGTCGTAAATAGCTTTTATCATTTTGAGATACATTCCATCAATACCTAGTTTATTGAGGGTTTTTAGCATAAAGGGCTGTTGAATTTTGTCAAAGGCCTTCTCTGCATCAATTGAGATTATCATGTGGTTTTTGTCTTTGGTTCTGTTTATGTGGGGGGATTATGTTTATAGATTTGCATATGTTGAACCAGCCTTGCATCCCTGGGATGAAGCCTACTGATCATGGTGGATAAGCTTTTTGATGTGCTGTTGAATCGGTGTGCCAGTATTTTATTGAAGATTTTTGCATCTATGTTCATCATGGATATTGGCCTGAAGTTTTCTTTTCTTGCTGAGTCTCTGCCGGGTTTTGGTATCAGGATGATGTTGGTCTCATAAAATGATTTAGGAAGGATTCCCTCTTTTTGGATTGTTTGGAATAGTTTCAGAAGGAATGGTACCAGCTCCTCTTTGTATGTCTGGTAGAATTCGGCTGTGAACCCATCTGGACCTGGGCTTTTTTGGGTGGTAGGCTCTTAATTGCTGCCTCAACTTCAGACCTTGTTATTGGTCTATTCAGGGTTTCGATTTCTTCCTGGTTTAGGCTTGGGAGGATGCAAGTGTCCAGGAATTTATCCATTTCTTCCAGGTTTACTAGTTTATGTGCATAGAGTTGTTTGTAATAATCTCTGATGATGGTTTGAATTTCTGTGGAATCTGTGGTGATATCCCCTTTATCATTTTTTATTGCATCTATTTGATTATTTTCTCTTTTCTTTTTTATTAATCTGGCTAGTGGTCTGTCTATTTTGTTGACCTTTTCGAAAAACCAGCTCCTGGATTTATTGATTTTTTGAAGGGTTTTTTGTGTTTCTATCTCCTTCATTTCTGCTCTGATCTTAGTTATTTCTTGTCTTCTGCTAGGTTTTGAGTTTTTTTGATCTTGCTCCTCTAGCTCTTTCAATTTTGACAATAGGGTGTCAATTTTAGATCTCTCCTTGCTTCTCATGTGGGCATTTATTGCTATATATTTTCCTCTAGAGACTGCTTTAAATGTGTCCCAGAGGTTCTGGTATGTTGTGTCTTTGTTCTCATTGGTTTCAAAGAACATCTTTATTTCTGCCTTCATTTCATTGTTTATCCAGTCAACATTCAAGAGCCAGTTGTTCAGTTTCCTTGAAGCTGTGCGGTTCTGAGTTAGTTTCTGAATTCTGAGTTCTAACTTGATTGCACTGTGGTCTGAGAGACTGTTTGTTATGATTTCCGTTCTTTTGCATTTGCTGAGGAGTGATTTACTTCCAATTATGTGGTCAATTTTAGAGTAGGTGTGATGTGGTGCTGAGAAGAATGTATATTCTGTGGATTTGGGGTGGAGAGTTCTGTAAATGTCTATTAGGTTTGCTTGATCCAGGTCTGAGTTCAAGTTCTGGATATCCTTGTTGATTTTCTGTCTCGTTGATCTGTCTAATATTGACAACGGGGGTGTTCAAGTCTCCCACTATTATTGTGTGGGAGTCTAAGTCTCTTTGTAAGTCATTAAGAACTTGCCTTATGTATCTGGGTGCTCCTGTATTGGGTACGTATATATTTAGGATCGTTAGCTCTTCTTGTTGCATTGATCCTTTTACCATTATGTAATGTCCTTCTTTGTCTCTTTTGATCTTTGTTGGTTTAAAGTCTATTTTATAAGAGATGAGAATTGCAACTCCTGCTTTTCTTTGCTCTCCATTTGCTTGGTAAATCTTCCTCCATCCCTTTATTTTGAGCCTTTGTGTATCTTTGCATGGGAGATGGGTTTCCTGGATACAGCACACCGACGGGTTTTGGCTTTTTATCCAGTTTGCCAGTCTATGTCTTTTGATTGGGGCATTTAGCCCATTTACATTTAGCGTTAATATTGTTATGTGTGAATTTGATCCTGCCATTTTGATGCTAGCTGGCTGTTTTGCCAGCTAGTTGATGCAGTTTCTTCATTGTGTTGCTGCTCTTTGCCATTTGGTATGTTTTTGGAGTGGCTGGTACTGGTTGTTCCTTTCTATGTTTAGTGCCTCTTTCAGGAGCTCTTGTAAAGCAGGCCTGGTGGTGATGAAATCTCTGAGTACTTGCTTGTTTGCAAAGGATTTTATTTTTCCTTCACTTATGAAGCTTAGTTTGGCTGGATATGAAATTCTGGGTTGAAAGTTCTTTTCTTTAAGGATGTTGAATATTGGCCCCCACTCTCTTCTGGCTTGTAGGGTTTCTGCTGAGAGATCTGCTGTGAGTCTGATGGGCTTCCCTTTGTGGGTAACCCGACCCTTCTCTCTGGCTGCCCTTAGCATTTTCTCCTTCATTTCAACCCTGGTGAATCTGACAATTATGTGCCTTGGGGTTGCTCTTCTTGAGGAATATCTTTGTGGTGTTCTCTGTATTTCCTGGACTTGAATATTGGCCTGCCTTCCTAGGTTGGGGAAGTTCTCCTGGATAATATCCTGAAGAGTATTTTCCAGCTTGGATTCATTCTCTCTGTCACATTCAGGTACACCTATCAAACGTAGATTAGGTCTTTTCACATAGTCCCATATTTCTTGGAGACTTTGTTCATTCCTTTTTACCCTTTTTTCTCTACTCTTGCCTTCTCGTTTTATTTCATTGAGTTGATCTTCGACCTCTGAAATCCTTTCTTCTGCTTGGTCAATTCGGCTGTTGAAACTTGTGTATGCTTTGCAAAGTTCTTGTGTTGTGTTTTTCAGCTCCATCAATTCACTTATATTCCTCTCTAAGTTGGTTATTCCCGTTAACATTTCATCAAATCTTTTTTCAGGGTTCTTAGTTTCTTTGCATTGGGTTAGAACATGTTCTTTTAGCTCACAGAAGTTTCTTATTACCCACCTTCTGAAGCCTGATTCTGTCATTTTATCACACTCGTTGTCCATCCAGCCTTGTTCCCTTGCTGGTGAGGAGTTGTGATCCCTTGTAGGAGGAGAGCCGTTCTGGTTTTGGGTGTTTTCCTCCTTTTTTGTGCTGGTTTCTTCCCATCTTTGTGGATTTATCTATGTGTGGTCTTTGTGGTTGGTGATTTTCAGATGGGGTCTCTCAGTGGACGTCCAGTTTGTTGATGATGAAGTTATTTATTTCTGTTTCTTAGTTTTCCTTCTAACAGTCTGGCCCCTCTGCTGTAGGACTGCTGAGGTCCACTCCAGGCCCTGCTTGCCTGGGGATCACCTGCAGCAGCTGCAGAACAGTAAGGGTTGCTGCCAGTTTCTTCTTCTGCTATCTTTGCCCTGGAAGGATACCCCGCCAGATGTCAGTCTGAGCTCTCCTTTATGAGGTGACTCGTTGGATATATGGGGGTCAGGGAGCTGCTTGAGGAGACAGTCTGTCCTTTATAGGAGCTCAAGTGCTGAGCTGTGAGCTCCGTTGTTCATTCAGAGTTGCTGGGCAGATATGTTTAAGTCTGCTGCAGCAGAACTCATAAATGCCTTTTTTCCCCCAGGTGCTCTGTCCCGGGGGAGTTAGGGCTTTATTTATGAGTTTCCCCTGGTGCTGCTGCCTTTTTCTCAGGGCTGCCTTGCCCAGTGATGAGGCAGCCTAGTCACTGCCTGCAGAGGCTTTGCTGAGCTGCTGTGGGCTCCGCCCAGCTGCCGTGTGAACTTCCCTGCAGTCCTGTTTATATGGGTGTAGTTAGAACTGCCACAGCAATGGCAAACTACCTCCGTAGTGGCAGACGGCCTCAGTAATGGCGGACACCCCTCCCCCCACAGAGCTGGACCCCCCCCCCCCGGGTTCAGCTGTGCTTGCTGTGAAACTCTCCATCCAGAGCGTTTCCGATTGCTGTTTTTTGTGGGGAGTGGGACCAGCCAAGCCTGATCACCTGGCTCCCTGCCTCAGAGCCTTTTTTTTTTCTTAGTTGAATGGTCAACTGTCTCCCCAGGTGTTCAAGCCGCCTATTGAAAAGGCGCCGGGATCTGTGTGATTTCCTGTGCGGGGACTCACTGGGACTGGCTGAAACAGCAGGTGCTGAGATTCATGGTGTTTTTTTGCCTGGGAACTCTCCTGGCCTGGCTGCCTGTTTCAGTCCCCTTTTTTAATCAGATGAATGGGCAGCTCTGCCTTCCCCAGAGCTCCAATTGCCAGCTAAAACGGCACTCGGACCCATGTATTTTGTATGGGGAACCGCTGCGCCAGGGTGCCGCCCAAAACAGCGCCAGGGCTGTCGACAACAGCTGCGCGGGCCAGACCAGCCGTGCTGGCCACCCGTGGGGGCTCCTCGCCCTGTGAATCTCCTGGTCCGTGGGCAATAAAAATCCGTCTGGGAATGCGGCGTCCACTCACCCTCGGCGCTTTCACTGGGAGCTGCAATCCTCAGCTGCTCCTAATCGGCCATCTTGGAGCCTCCTTTTCTTGCCCCTTTCTAAAATATTATCTTTCAAGCTCCATTGTAATGCATACAACAGTTGGGCTTATTTGATCTCATTCTTGTCCAGAATGTCAAAATGTTTAAGTCAGTTTTTGCATAGAAACTGTCTTCAACAACTCTTTTTCTCCTTTCTGGTTATACTGGGCCTTTCAGACTGCAGGAATTCAGGGGCTGTGTCTTCCTCTTATCTTCCCCTTCTGCCATTGTAGCCCCATCCATGGCATGGTGTCTAACACTTGATTACATTGTTGTTAATCAGTGAATGGAACAACAATTGAATGACTAAAAGTTTTCTTTCTTTTTTCATGTTCTTTCTCAACTTCTGTTTTCAATTTCATGCTTTCACTGTTGTGGCTTCTACTCAACCCGTGTCCTTCTCTCTCTCCTCTTCCTTCTCCTCCTCCTCCTTCTCCTCCTCCTCCTTCACCTCCTCGTCCTTTGCCTCCTTCTCCTTCTCCTTCTTCTTCTTCTCCGCCCCCTCCCTCTCCTCTACTCTCTCCCCCTCACCCTCCTCCTCCTCCTCCTCCTCCTCCTCCTCCTTTTCTTCTTTTCTTTTCCACATTAAAGTTGTGTGCCAACTCAAGCACAGGTTTGTCCATTTTTTAAAAATTCAGCTCTTATTTTAGATACAGGGGGGTGCATGTGTAGGATTGTTACGTGGGTAAATTTGGACCCAGGTAGTAAGCATGGTACCCAATAGGTAGTTTTTCATCTCATGTCCCTCTCCTTCCCTCCACCTTCTTATAATCTGCAGTGTCTATTGTACCCATTTATGTCCAGGTGTGCTTAATGTTTAGCTCTCACTTACAAGTGAGAACATACAGTGTTTGGTTTTCTGTTTCTGCATTAATTCTCTTAGGATTATGTCCTCCAGGTCCATCCATGTTGCTGCAAAGGACATAATTTCATTTTTTATGGCTGTGTAGTATTCCATAATGTGTATACACTGTATTTTCTGTATCCAATCCATCATTGATGGGCAGCTAGGTTAATTCCATGTCATTGCTATTGTGAATAGCATGGTGATGAACATACAAGTGCATGTGTCTTTTTTATATTTTTAATGAATATTGGATAATTCCTCTTAACACTTAAGTTATTGCTGTGTGTACTTAAGAATTATGCTGGATGCTAAAATTTATGACAACGTATCTAGGATATTGTAATACAAGCTCAGAAAATCCAGCATCTACTGGGTCTGATGAGCAATAAGGTGTAGAAGCAACTTTTCCCTTCCCTAAGCGCAGTGATGCCTCCTTCGCACAATTTCTCACATAAAGAAGGCATTAGACATACATGAATTCCACTTTCCTCCCTGAAAGGCAATGAGTGAAATATAATAAAAGCCTATGGCATTTAAAACAAGAATGTTACCCTCACAAGTACTTTTAAAAAATTTTATCCATTCTTGATAGAACTCATACTATTTCATACTTTCTAGCCATCCTAATTTTAAAAATACATGATATTCATGCATTCATACTCACTTTCTGTCTTATCTAGGGTAGTATTTGTCAAATTCTCCATCTCTCAAAGGCAGAAAATAGTGACTGCGTATATTGTTGTTGGGGGTGTGTAGGAAAAATAGCCATATTCAAACCTAAACGTTACTGGAGGTTTCCTGTTTTAGCTTTAAAATTAATTGAAACATTGTACTACATTTTGAAATCATGCTTTTGCTGTTCATGGAGTAAACTTGATATCCTGGGAAGATGTATCCCTGACCACAAGCTCCACATGTCCCAAGTTTGTAGCTGGCACAGCCCAGTTGGCCAAAGTAGGGTTTGTTAGTTTGAAAGATGTTTAGAATTAATGGGAAAAAAAGATTCTGCTCCCAACATTTAGGCTATAGTAGGGATGATCAGATAACTTGTATGGGCAACATGAGGGCTATACCCAGCCTAGCCACATCCAGCTGTAAGAGTTCAGGAAGTGACGCTTACATCAAATGAGGACACTTCCAGAAGTTTCAAGAGGAGGCAACATTCCAAACAGTAGAAACCTTTATTTATGTGTTCAGTGAAAATACGGTTTAGGATCTGGTTTTTAGTTTCTTGTTTCTTCCCCCCCACATCTAGTCTGTGATTGCCTTATCTCATTTGTGTTTTCTGATAATCACAGTCTTATGAATTCTTTTATTTGCTGCAAGCTAGGAAATAAGAAAAGCTTGTTTAAGAATTGTTCCTAAAGAGGGCTTTAAATGAAAACTTTAAGGTAAAGTAGGTGGGGGTTTGTCTGGGAGCTGTGTGATGGATCTTCTGGGACACAGAGGACTTAATATCCAGGTATAGAGATTTGTTCCAGTATATAGAGCTCTCCTAGAGACTGCTCTCCAAATAATTGAGGTAATGCTGTGCTATTTAATGATAATATATACACTGCAATGTATTACTACCCTTTTCTTTCTTCTTTAAAAGATTCTCTTATCATCAGTTTATTTAAACCCCCATCTGGACTGACTCATCCCGTTTTTGAGTTCATGATCCTACTCTGGGTTTTGATGACATGTTGATGTTCCAAGAGAATTAGGTAGGTTGGGAATGGAAAGAGAGGACACATCACACAGAACTTTTTATGAAGTCCTGCCAGGCCCGGGGCTTAGGCTCTATCTGCTAGGTGAGGGGGATCAAGAAAGGTTCCAAGGAGTTGACTGTCTTGATGAGGTTGGCATTTCAGATTGCTCTTTCTTGCAGGCAATAAGTCCTCAAATAAGGACAGTAGAAATAAATAGTGTTCCAGAGGCCATTAAGAAATAAAATAGGCAAAACTGGGTTACTAACGGGAAATGGGTTGAGTATGAACCAGGAGAAGATACTTAGGTTAACATCTGTTTTGAAGAGACTGGAGATACGTAATAATAAAAATGTATATGACAGTGAAAATAACTGTTGTCATCGAGGACCTGCTATTTGCATGGTGCAAGACTGAATTTTTAATCATCAAGCTTTGAAATTTGGTACAATTAGTGTCCCCGTTTTACAGATGATAAAACTGAGGTTCAAAAGAGTCACATGGCCCAAGATTACACAGGAATGGAGCAGAGCTGGGCACCACAGGAATGGCAAGACAAGACATAATTGCTATCCTCAGTGTGACACTTACAGAATCTCCCTATGGATGACCAGCACTTTAGAGTACACAGAACACATTTAAATGTGTTATTTTAGTTAATCCCCACATATTACTGTGTAGTAGGCCTTGCCATCATCATCTTACACATGATGAAACTGGGGATCTAGAGGAAAGGATTCAGCTTTCTAAGGTCAGATAGTAATTAGGTGACACATCTAATTTAAATGATAAATCTGAGCACTTTACAAAACATGACAACTTCTTCACAAGTACTATGGGTAAGATACTGCTGCTACTCACACTGGTGTAAGTCCCAAGTCATTCATGGAAAAACAGTGCAGATGATACAGTTTATACTCTGGGATCAGACTGTTTATTATATTGGCATCCCGTTTCTGCTATAAGACCTTGGACAAGTTACTTAATCTCCTAGGTATATTTTCTTATCCAAGAAATGGGAATAATAATTGCATATGTTGCTATTTTTATAAGGCTTCAGTGATAATTTATAACAGATAATTCATGCAACATGCCTGGAGCCTAGTAAAATTCAATAAATGTTAGTAGTAATAAAAATAGTTCAAAGAAATGACAAAATTAGTTGCAAAAGGAAATGCTAAAATATATAAAATCACATTTCAAACAAATTTTGAAGAATTTCAGAAGGTATAAGAGAAGCAATCCTGTGGGTAGGGAGTTAGGAATGTTTTTAATCCCAAAGATTGCTTTTGTTTAAGTTAGCAGTAGGGTTTATGAGCAGAAGAGTTAAATTACTGGAGATGGGCCAGCCACGGTGGTGCATGCCTATAATCCCAGAACTTTGAGAGGCCAAGGCAAAATGATTGCTTGAGGCCAGGAGATTGAGACCAGCCTGTGCAACCTTGTCTCCACAAAAATAATAATGTTTTAAATTATTGAATATGTACTTTAAAGGAATTAGGCAGCACGATGAAATAGTCCCAGGGAGAAGTATCATGGCCCTGAAGAAGGATGGTAGTGGAGGGGATGGAAAGGGGGAGATAGGTGGGTATGAGGGGCTGCAGGGCATTTTAGGAGCTCTTCCCAGCATGCATTTGGATTGCTTTCTCACCACATCACTTAGTAAATACATAAGAAATGCAAACTCATTTTCTAACCTGGCTAAGGAAAAAAATCTAATCTGGATGGTGTTCGCTACACTACAACAAAATGCATTCCAGAATCAGATATAAACAGTTGGGAGTTACATGTTGTTCTGATTGCCTGCACTTTGTTTTTGTCCTTTGGTGCAGGAAACCCAGAGCTGATGTATGGATTCACATATCCACATTTGCTATTCTGTCTGCATTCTGAGAGGTGTTTATTTGTTGGCTTCTGTGCTTATTTGTACTTGTGTTCTCAGCTTGAAGCATGGTCTCCAGGACTTTTTTCTCAGAATGCAGAAATGTATGAAATGTGAAAATATCTATACCCTTGTGCCTGTACCTATATTTTGATCTCAGTTGATTTTTTATATTGTTCTGCTATTAAGCTGAATTAACAGTGAGCAAAAAGACCACTTTAAAAATGTTACTAGTAGTGTTTCAATTTCTTGTATCCTAGATTTAATGGAAGTGATTAGACATTTTGTAATGAGCTGGTTCTTCATTCTACAATGATAGTTTTTGAATGTCATGATCTAAAACTAGCAAAAGTTTTGAGACCGTGTACTACTTATGGAAAGGAGAGGGGAATATTTAAGCCTGAAGGGTATGTTTCAAAATAGCATTGAGCTGGCTCATCCTGTCTGACAATCCTGGATACAGTGCGAGTGGATTGCAGTTTGCTAGTGCTGATTCAGATGAGGGCAAAGAGCTGGCTTGAATGATCTGACTGTAAGTGTACCGTTCCAGAGGTACCCATCTACTCTTGGAGGATCTCAGGGACTCAGATGATCTCAGATCCAAGGTTACTGGGGGGCAGTTGCTTACCAGTCAAAATTAGGTTTGTACTTGCTGTGGTTTCACTTAGATCAGGTGTTTGACATTTTCACATTAGGCAGGCAAAAGCTTTTATGTCCTAATGTTTATGAACATAGCCTGGTTGGTCAAACAAGAATAAAGAATGAGCTATCACAACAATTTTCCTGGGCATATCTTATGTTTGTAACTTTCTAAGTTTACAATGTATAAGGCAGCTGATATGAATAATAAGTCAACAGTCAACAAGTGTAGTAAGGCCCAGGACTATCTCGCTCAGTAATTACTGCTGTAAAGTCTATCCCTCTGAATCTCATTGGACATTCAAAATGTCCTTAAAGTGTTAGAAACAGGCAAATCTCTTTTTAAGTCCACTACCTCATGTATGCCTCATGTGCCCATAACTTACCTAAATGAATCCTTTAAATGAGCTGCTGATGTCCTATTTGCCATTTTTTCCTCCCAAAGAAATTGATGTTTAGCTGCAAAGTAACTTCCCTGTGTGAAATTTACAGGTTTGCCAGCCTTAGAAAACATTAATGCATAATACGTAAACAAAATGTATGCTCCTTTTGCAAAAAAAAAATGGCAAAGAAAAACAAAGAATTTAGTCCTTACTTTCCAAAGGGAGAATACATGAATCTTGCATTTTTATTTTTGATGCCTTTTTGCCTTTAAATATATGAGATGACTACTAATGCCCATATTCACAGCAGGGATAGAAGGGAAATGGCAGTAAATTGTAAAGCACATTTACATTATAACAAGGCCTGTGGAAGCATTGTAATTCACACAGTTATTTCAACAGAGGTTTGGACTCCCTCCAATTTAATTTTCTGAAGTTGGGCTGTGCAGCTGGGTCATTCCTGGTCTAATCTGGGAAATGTATCTCTTAAGGCTGTGGATCAGAATGCCAGCCTCCCAGTTGTCACCAAGGAGCATCATTTACAGCCACTGAGGTCTAGGGCAAAGCATCAGAATCACTTTATGTGGACACAGCAGCCTAGCTAGCTTCATAAATTCTGTTGCAAAGAGCAATAATCAATATTTCATGTTTAATGATGCAGAGCTAAAATTAGTATAGATTTTATGTCTTCTACTTTTCCAAATTATGCAAACATTAGTAACCCTCTTTAGTGCCCTTATTACACTTCCATTAAAAAAAGGTTGGGGGGAAGTGGGGAGGAAGCCTGGGTAGTATACAGTGAAATTATTGAATAGTCAAAAGCATCAAAAGTGATTTTGGCTTTTAATTTTTGTTAAATAGTTGCCCTTAGGTTAATATATAATTATTTCCAACACACAAAAAAATCCTGATTTATGCAAGTAGCACAGGTTTTGTCACCCATAGCTACACAGTAAAGTAAATTGCAGATTGTTTTCACATTTTTAGTTCACTTAAATGCTCTGGGATATGTTGGGATTAAATAGCCATGATGTAAGTCAGAAAAGTGAAAAGGTTGACATTTAGAAACAAGTGAACAAGTGTACTTTAGAGAAAAAGCAATTTTGATTGGATTTCTGATTTTAACCTGTCCAAAGCACATACACTGCTTGTTTAGACAGTAGAAGTGGTAGAGACTGAAAAAAAAAAGGAAAAATAAAAAACCAGAACAGTGTTTTATTATTGGGCAGGTCAAGGAGCTGACTAAGCAGCCACAGAGATGGGCTTGTCTAACCTGTTAGCTATTCCACTGTCTGTGACAGGAGAAAAGCCTGCAGGATTAAGACAGGAGGTTAAAGCCAGACACAAAAGAACAAAATTCAATATCCACCATTCATTCTAATAGTTCACACCCAAGTTACTTTAGAACAACTCAGTGGGGAAGTCTAGCAAATAGTCAGTAATTTTTCACCACAACAGTGTAGCCTAGATTCCTTTGCCACTCATAACAAAGACTTCATCTGGAGAAATGGGATTAAGGACTCTGGAATGCTGTGTGTCTGGATTGTACTTGAATAATTCAACTTGTATTTTGCAGACAGGTTTAGCCTACATTTAAAATAAAAGAAGTAAATAGAGCATAGTAGATCCTGTTATTTGGAGGGTCAAACTGAGCCAGAAAGCTGGGCTCAGGTCCTTGAGTAGTGACAGCTTCTCCTATAAAGATCAGTCATCAGACACACATATTCTTCTGGTATATAATATGATTAATTAATATGATTAGTTAAGTTTATTGGTTTATAGAAAAAAGAATTGCAAAGACAGAGCAAACAAAAGAAACTTAGGATTCTTGGAGCTATCAAAACCAGGATTCAGGGACAACTCCTGTAAAAGGGCAATTGAAGGTTTAATGAAGTGACTATTTACATAGATGGGGCAGAGTAGAGGAGAAGCCACAGGGAGAAGGAGGCATCTGGGGTTATCAATAGTTGGATGGGGCAAAGGAAGGGAGAGAAAGGAAGGGAAGGTCTTGGAGGGGTGAGAAAATGGAGCAGTTATAGGAATATGCACTGTCCTATGGGAAAGGCCATTCTGTGGAAACTGTGGACTTTAGTTATGTCCAACCTGTGCTCCAGCAAAAGAGGAGAACAAAAGAAAAAAATATTTCAGCTTCTTTCTTCTGCTACACTCTGGGATCATGCCAGTGCCTCCCCCTGCTCAAACATTTCCCAAAGCCATAAAATAAAGGGCCTGATAGATAAAGTCTAAAATTATGAGTCTCTCAGGATACAGTGAAGAATGGAGAAGAGTAAAGACTGTAACTGACAGGCAGACAATAATCAGCAGAGGACATAAAATTCCTTGGGATTTTTTGGGCCATTAAGCTACTAAAGTTTCTTTTCATCTTAGTCAGAATAACACATCCATTATTCAACAGACAATATCAAGCACCTCTTCAGTAACTCATTTTGGGAATAGGCACACTGAGATGAATAAGTTACCATCCCTGACCTTGAAGAGCCGAGTGGGGGGAGGCAGGTAAAGAATAAATACTAAAAATAGGGATCACCAGAGGTTGCTGAGGATGCAGAGTGGGGTACCTAACTATCTTGTTGGGTTAGGAATATCTGCATGGAGGAGGGGAAAATTCGGGTCTTCCTGAAAGAAAAATGGGGTGGATCGGTAGAAGAGTTAGTGGCATATTGTTACGGAAATGTCCAGTGGGCATGTGAGTTCTGGAATTTTGTGATGAATCATTTGACTGGGCTCAGAGAAGAAGCATGTGCAGGGGCCACTGAGGTGGAGTCGGGAGAGGCAGGCTAAGCCCTGTCACACAGACCTTGGCTGAGGAGTTTGGAATCTATCCTGACAGCAGCAGGGGAGCTAGTAGGAAAATGGCATTAGTTTCTAGTAAGAAAATGGAACTGCCAGATATAAAATCAGAGAAAAATGGGACTAGTAAGAGAAACCAATGATGGGATAGATCTATTTGTATATGCTTTTAATAGTAAAATAAAACAAAGCTTTCTCCAAGGATGAAACTCTGAGAGAAGATCTGTGGAGTAATTTGACTTGCTTATCCATCTCTGAGAAAATGAGGACATGGTTTGGAACTTCCAGGCCAATTGAATTGAAGTGTTTTTGTATAGTTAGCTTAAATAACCAAATGATGAAATCAATCCTCCAAATTGTCAGCAGAGCAGCTGCTCAGAAAGCTCTTGTTAGTCACTGACCTTACGTTTAATATGATTTCCTAGAATGCAGATAGTCAGATATTAAATAAAGTACTGCATCAAAGCCCTCCCCACCCAGCAAGCTTTCTGCAATGAAATATCCAGGGAAAGGAGAATGGCTGGCACAAATTACAAAAATGCTTTTCTTATGTCCCCCAAGTCCCTAGAGAAAAAAGAATAGAAGAAAGCATGCCACAGTCACATCTTGGAGAAGAAAGTGCCAGGACTGGCAGCAGCTTCATCTCTTTTCTTTTCTTTTCTTTTCTTTTCTTTTTTGAGATGGAGTCTCTCTTATCACCCAGGCCGCGGTGCAGTGGCGCAGTGTTGGCTCACTGCAACCTCCGCCTCCCAGGTGCAAATGATTCTTCTGCCTCAGCCTCCCAAGTAGCTGGGACTACAGGTGCATGCCACCATGCCTGGCTAATTTTTTGTATTTTTAGTAGAGACGGGGTTTCGCCATGTTAGCCAGGATAGTCTCGATCTCCTGACCTCATGATCCACCTGCCTCGGCCTCCCAAAGTGCTGGGATTACAGGCGTGAGCCACTGTGCCCAGCCACTCCATCTCTTTCTAATCATGATGCAGGGGGCAAAAAAATAAAAATAAAAAAAATTACAACCTAAAAATTCACCTCTGGTTTTTCAAGAATAATTAAGATTTCTCATTCAAACTATTTCCTTTCTGTGTCAAAACAGCTTCAAGCCCAACCATTTCCAGTCCTGCACTGCATAATGATGTTTAGCCAATGATTGATTACATATACAAGCCATAACAACATAACATTACAAAGATTGTGATACAATATTTTTACTTTATTTCTTCTAGATTTTGATATGTCTAGATATACAAATATTTACCATTGTGTTATAATTTGCTTGCAGTATTTAGTACAGTAAGATACACTGAATAGGTTTGTAGCCCAGGAGCAATAGGCTGTATCACATAGTGCAGGAGTGTAGTAGGCGATACCATCTAGGTTTGTGAAAGCATACTCTGTGATGGTCACAAGATGATGAAATCTCCTAACGACAAATTTCTTAGGACATATCCTTGTTATTAAGCAACACATAATATATGACCTAGATTTATTACTTATGTCATTGGCGGTGGAGTGGGATATGATTTAAAAAAAAAAACAGGTAGCAGGTATAGGGGAAAATAGAGGATAAATGTGGAAGCTTATTCTTAGAATTTGGAATCAGAGTCTATAGGGCTAAAGAATAAGTTTTACCCTAAAAATAAAATTGCAAAGGGCAATCTATCGATCTATCAATCATCTTTATCTTTCTATTTAGTGTAATTACTCTGCCTATATGGTATTCACTTCCACTTACTATAAATATCACACATGTAATAAGAGTTAAAACAAAAGTAAAGGTGTTTATAGATCATGTAATTAAAGAGGTTGGGGGAATGGTTGTTCTAACGGCCTAAAAAGAATCCTTGTGGCAATTAAATTTTTAATTTTGCTTAAGTTTCTACCAGCCAAAGCAAAACAAATAACCTCATTAAGACTTACGAGGGATGGAGGATCCAAGATGGTAGATTAGACACAACTCCAGTGCACAACACCCAGCGAAGGAGATGCAGAAACCCAGAGATTTCCTAGCTCCAACCGAGGTAACAGGTGCATTTCAACAGGTCTGGTCCGAGGGTGAGCAAAGCCCACTCAGGGGCAGACTGAGGCGGGGAGGGGTGCTGCTTCACCCAGAAAGTGCATCTGACCTGTGAGTCGGAGGCTCCACCTCTGGCGCTCCGGTCCAGATACAGCGCTTCCCCCAAAGCCTCAGCAATACACAGAACAGGGGATCTTTGCCAGTCAAGTGCCAGGAATTACAAGTGCAGAGTTGAATAAGAGTCCACAGACTGAGCTATCGCCCCTCCCCCTGCCCGGAGAGAGAGGGAGCTGTAAGCGGGAGCAGCTGGGCTGCCCCTACCCCATGACCTGAGAGAGAGAAAGCTGAAAGGGGGAGACTGCCAGGGTGCGGCTGGGTGGGTCCCTACCCTCCCCCACAAACCCCAGAGAGCTGAAGCTCTGACTCTAGTGTGTTGCATAGCCAGTGCCACAGTCTGAGAGGAACCCTGAATGATCCCAGCCCAGTGGAGGAAGGGCACAACCCACCACTAGAGGGGTGGGATTGGGCTACATGTTTTAACAAAAAACACAGGAAGCCTATGTAGCAATGGGACAGCGTTCTTGACAACCCAGCAGTGCCTACAGGTCAGTGGAAGAGGTGGGCCTAATCTCCCAGCATAAACAAAAAAGACACAGGAAGCTTCTCCAGTAACCTGAAGGAGTCCCTAGAAACCCAGTAGCGCCCCCACAGGCAGAGAAGCGACCTCATCAAGCAGCTCTCTGACACCACAGCCAGGTAAATCCACAAAGATGGGAAAAAACAGGGGGCAAAAAAGGTGAAACCACCAAAGACCAAAACACCTCCTCTCCTTCAAGAGATCACAACTCCTCAACAACACAGGGTCACAACTTGACTGAGAAGGAGTGTGAAGAATTGATGGAAACAGGATTCAGAAGGTGGATAATAACAAACTTCTCAGAGCTAAAGGAACACATTCTAACTCAATGCAAAGAAACCAAAAACCTTGAAAAAAGGTTAGACAAAATGCTAACTAGAATAACCAGCTTAGAGAACAACATAAACGACTTGATGGAGTTGAAGAACACAGCACGAGAACTACGTGAAGCAAACACAAGTTTTAATAGCCAAATCGATCAAGCAGAAGAAAGGATATCAGAGATTGAAGATCAACTCAATGAAGTAAAAGAGAAGGCAATATAAGAGAAAAAAGAGTGAAAAGAAACGAACAAAGCCTCCAAGAAATATGGGATTATGTGAAAAAAACCTAATCTATGCTTGATTGGTGTACCTGAATATGACAGGGAGAATGAATCCAGACTGGAAAACACAGCCCAGGATATTATCCAGGAGAACTTCCCAAGCCTAGCAAGGCAGTCCAAATTTCAAATTCAAGAAATACAGAGAACTCCACAAAGATATTCCTCAAGAAGAGCAACCCCAAGGCACATAATCGTCAGATTCACCAGGGTCAAAATGAAGGAAAAAAATGCTAAGGGCAGCCAGAGAGAAAGGTCAGGTCACCCACAGAGGGGAAGCCAATCAGACTCACAGCAGATCTCTCGGCAGAAACTCTACAAGCCAGAAGAGAGTGGGAGCCAATATACAACATCCTCTAAAGAAAAGATCTTTCAACCCAGAATCTCATATCCAGCCAAACTAAGCTTCATAAGCGAAGGAGAAATAAAATCCTTTACAGACAAGCAATTATTGAGAGATTTTGTCACCACCAACCTGCCCTACAAGAGCTCCTGAAAGAAACACTAAGCATGGAAAGGAACAAGTACCAGTCACTGCAAAAGCAAACCAGTTGGCAAAGACCAAAAATGCAATGAAGAAAATGAGTCAACTAATGAGAAAGAAAACCAGCCAGTAACAAAATGGCAGGATCAAATTCACACATAACAATATTAACATTGAATGTAAATGGCCTAGACACCCCAATGAAAAGACACAGACTGGCAAAAAAGTGTTTGCCATCGACCCATCTGACAAACGGCTAATATCCAGAATCTACAAAGAACTAAACCAGATATACAAGAAAAAAACAAACAACCCCATTCAAAAGTGGGCAAAGGATATGAACAGACACTTTTCAAAAGAGGACATATATGAGGCCAACAAACATATGAAAAAACGCTCATCATCACTGGTCGTTAGAGAAATGCAAATCAAAACCACACTGAGATATCATCTCATGCCAGATAGAATGGCGATCATTAAAAAAATCTGGAGACAACAGATGCTGGAGAGGATGTGGAGAAATAGGAACACTCTTACACAGTTGGTGGGAGCGTAAAATTAGTCGACCATTGTGGAAGACAGTGCAGTGATTTCTCAAGGATCTAGAAATAGAAATTCCATTTGACCCAGCAATCCTGCTATTGGGTATATACCCAAAGAACTATAAATTGTTCTACTATAAAGACACATGCACATGTATGTTCATTGTAGCCCTGTGTACAATAGCAGTGACCTGGAACCAACCCAAATGCCCATCAATGATAGACTGGACAAGAAAATGTAGTACATATACACCATGGAATACTACGCAGCCATAAAAACGATGAGTTCGTGTCCTTTGTAGGGACTTGGGTGAATCTGGAAACCATCATTCTCAGCAAACTGACCCAAGAACAGAAAGCCAAGCACCGGTATGTTCTCACTCATAGGTGGGTGTTGAACAATGAGAACATGTGGACTCAGGGAGAGGAGCACCACACACAGGGGACAGTTGCGGGGGTGGTAGGGGGAGAGACAACCAGGGGTGGGGAGGGATAACATGGGGGAGAAATGCCAGATATAGTATGCACTTAAATAAATAAGTTATTTAAAAAAAAAAGACGAGTTATTGTTAATGAAAAGAGGTGTTATTACATCGGAAGGGGCAAATATACCCTAGTACTAAATTCTAAATTTTATTTCTCTTTCATTTCATTATATAAAAGATCTGGTAGCAAAATATTTCTCTTCCATTTCATTATATAAAAGAGAGATCTGCCTAAAAACAATCCTTGTGGCAATTAAATATTTAATTTTGCTTAAGTTTCTACCAGCCAAAGCAAAACAAATGACCTCATTAAGACTTACGAGTTTCCTAGGCAGAAAAAAAAAAAAAAAAAAGACTTACGAGTTATTGTTGATGAAAAGAAGTGTACTATTACATCAAAAGGGGCCAATATACCCTAGTACTAAATTCTAAATTGTATTTCTCTTTCATTTCATTATATAGAAGAGAGATCTGGTATTTTATATAGACACTGTATAATGGATCTCAATCCCTTCCTCACCACACCATACACAAAAAGTCATTCACAGCCGAACGCTGTGGCTCACACGTATGATCCCAGCACTTTAGGAGGCCAAGGCCCAGCACTACAGGAGTGCACCACTACACCTGGCTAATTTTTTGTATTTTTCAGTAGAGACGGGTTCTCACCACGTTGGCCAGGCTGGTCTCAAACTCCTGACCTCAGGTGATCTGCCCACCTTGGCCTCCCAAAGTGTTAGGATTACAGGAGTGAGCCACCGTGCTTGGCCCCATTAGTGTTCTCAATAAAACATTTTAAAACGCATGGCTAACACAAAGCAAGCAAACAAAAACAGTTCAGTTCTGAACTTTTATAATGCTATGGCTCCATGTTAGAATTTTGTATTCACTAGTCCTAGGTTATGACTCACATGGTCACTTCTCAGGAATCTTTCAGTTGTGTCAAAAATGAACAACAACAAAACAAAATAGAAACCTGAACTGAAAGTGTTTTTTGAAAGTGAGAGAATCTGGCTGGGCACGGTGGCTCATGCCTGCAATCCCAGCACTTTGGGAGGCTGAGGCGTTGGGTCATGAGGTCAGGAGTTCGAGACCAGCCCGGCCAACATGGTAAAACCCGGTCTCTATTAAAAATACAAAAAATTAGCTGGACATGGTGGCAGGCACCTGTAATCCCAGCTGCTCAGGAGGCTGAGGCAGGAGAATTGCTTGAACCCGGGAGGCAGAGGTTGCAGCAAGCCGAGATCATGCCACTGCACTACAGCCTGGGTAACAGAGCAACACTCCTTCCCCCCCAGTAATAAATAAATAACATGAGAGAATCTATTAAAAAAACTGAAAAGTCCATTAATGCGCTGGTTTCAAGCTCCAGTTTGAAACAGATGTTCACAGCATCACCCTGGCTCTGGCCTCTAGACTCTTTTCCTTTGTCTCCATCCTCTTTGCTGTGTTATATTTTTTCCATCAGTTAGTACCTGTCATAGATGCAAATACTTCTGTCACAATTCCAGTGTCCCTCACACTTCAAAATCCTAACACTCCAAAATCCAGAGGAATAAACTGAAGTTCTCCAAATCCTGAGGTGAAGTTTAAATAATTAACACCAGTGGAGCAACTACTATGTGCTGGGCACTATTCTAGGCACTGGAAATATAATGGTGGATGTGACAAAAAAATGTGCCTACAATCTAGTGAAGGTAGACAAATAATCAAACACAAATATTAGGAAGTGATAAAGATCATAAAGAAGTGAATAAGAGCATAAAGTATGATAAATATACAGCAAGTGAAGGATGACATTTTAGAAGTTCAACCATCAAAAAGGGCCTTTTTATAGATGGTAGTTGTAGCTTTTTTTTGTTTGTTTGTTTTTGAGATGGAGTCTCACCCTTTAGCCCAGGCTGGACTGCAGTGGTGTGATTTCGGCTCACTGCAACCTCTGCCTCCTGGGTGCCGGTTCAAGCAATTCTCCTGCCTCAGCCTCCTGAGTAGCTGGGATTACAGGCATGTGCCACCATGCCCAGCTAATTTTTGTATTTTTAGTAGAGACAGTGTTTCACAATGTTGGTCAGGCTGGTCTTGATCTCCTGACCTTGTGAGCCGCCCACCTTGGCCTCACAAAGTGCTGGGATTACAGGCATGAGCCACTGCGCCCAGTCAAGGAAGACTTTTTTGAGAAGGCAATATTTGAGCAAACATCTGGATGAAGTGAGGAAGCCATGTGAGGGTAATGTTGATTGTAATTATGCACAGAATTAATGTTCTGTGTACAAGGAACAGCAAAAGTAAAGATAAATGATCTAAAAGGGAGCAACTGTGGCTGTTTCTGAAACATCCCAAGACCAATATGGCCAGACAAGAGTGGGTTGTACGTAAAGAGAGTGGTAGGAAATGAGATGACAGAGATAGGTGGTGGTTTGTATTACGTAGGGCTCTATAGGCTGTGGTGATGAGTTTGGGTTTTATATCTAAAAGTGATGGAAAACCATTGAATTATGAAGAGGAAAATATCACTTATCTACATTTGTTTAACTGTGATGGATCAGTAAATTAGTAGGTTGGTCTTGTTACATGACAATTATGTTCAGATGTTGGTAGATTAGAGTTGAAGCAGCAGCTCTATGGTTTCATCAGGGTTCCAAGTACCTTCTGTCTTTCTATTTTATTATCTTTAATGTGTGGTTTTCCTCCTTATAGGCACAATGGCTTTTGCACTCTGGATTTCATTACTATAATCCAGGCAGAAAGAAGAAGGAAGAGCAAACATTAAAAGCCACATGCCAGCTGAATTGTTTTTCTTTTTTTTTGTGTCAGAAAAACAGTTTATACAGAAGCCCCATTTAGTAGACTTATGCTCATATTCATATGAAGAAAAACTGATTTCAATCCTTACCACATACCATACACAAAAATTAACTAATCATGCACCTAAATGTAAATGAACTATATATTTTCTAAGAGAAAATATAGGAGACTATCTTTACAACATTGGGACAGGAATACGTTTCTGAGGACACAGAAAATACTAGTAACAAAAATAAATAAATTACATTGCATCAAAATGAAAAGCTTCTGCTTGTCAAAAGATACTGATTGGGAAGAAATATTAGCGACAGATATCTGACAAAAGAGTTGTACCCCATAATATATAAAGAACTCCTACTGCTCGATAAATAAGACATGTAACTCAGTTAAAAACATATGCAAAAAATACTCAACATTATTAATTATCAGAGAAGTGCAAGTTGAAGTCACAATAAGATATCACACATCCAGGAGATAACCAAAGTGAAAAAGATGGACATTGAATATTGGAATGTACAGTAGCTAGACTTCTCCTACATTGCTGGTTGGAATATAAAATAGTACAACCAGTTTGGGAAACTTTGGAAGTTTCTTTATAAGTTAAACATTTATTTACCTCATGAGGTAGCAATTTCACGCCTAGATATTTACTGAAGAGAAATGAAAACACATCCACAAGGAAGCTTGCAAAACAATGATTATAGCAGCTTTATTCACACTAGGCAATATGGATATGGAAATAATTAGAATGTTCATTAACAAGAGAATGGATGGTTGTGGTGTGTGTGTACAATAGAAAACTACTCAGCAATAAAAGAAGCTACTGATACATGCAATGGACAGCATGGACGAATGTCAAAATATAATGTTAAGTAAATTAGACACAAAAGAATAGATAAATGTATATGAAAGTCTGGAACAAGCAAACAACTACACAGATAGAAATCAGAACAGGGTGCCTTTGGGAGAGGAGAATTGGTTTTAAAGGGGCACAAAGGAACTTTCTGGGAATGCGAAATGTTCTATATATTGTTTTGGCTGTGGTCTCTACCAATGGAAGCATTTATTAAAACTCACTGTATTGTACACTTACAAGGTGCATTTCATGCTTTGTAAATTACACTCCAATTAAAAAGAAAACAGAGCTGGGCACAGGGGCTCATGCCTCTAATCCCAGTACTTTGGGAGGCCGAGGCAGGCGGATCACAAGGTTTGGAGATTGAGACCATCCTGGGTAACACAATGAAACCCCGTCTCTATTAAAATTTAAAGTAATTAGCTGGGTGTGGTGGCACATGCCTATAGTCCCATTTACTCAGGAGGCTGAGGCAGGAGAATTGCTTGAACCTGGGAGGCAGAGGTTGCCGTGAGCTGAGATCCTGCCACTGCACTCCAGCCTGGGCAACAGAGCATGACTCTGTCTCAAAAAAATTAAAAAAAAAAAAGAAAGAAAAGAAAACCCAGTTACTACAAGATCACTCAGGCTGATGTAAGGAGAAGTGACTGATGCAGCCTAACATAGGAAGCAGGGAAATAATTAGAAGATTACCATGGTTGGCTTAGACTAGACTGAGAAGTGGCCAAGTTCCAAATATATTTTGAAAGTGGGATCAGTAAGATAAGCTGATTGATTGACTATAGATTGTGAGAGGAAGAAATGAGGATAATCTGGCTCTTAGGTTTAACTCTTCATAGCTAGGTGAATAGTGATGCCATTTGCTAAAATGAGGAAGAAGCAGTGAAGAAGGAGGTTTGGATAGGTAGGTATAAGCAGGGAAATTAACATTTTGGTTTTGAGCTTGAGATGCTTGTCAGACATGCACATGAAACTGTCAAGTAGGCAGGTGAATGAAGAAGAGTGAAGTTTAGAGAAGAGGTCAGGTACAAATGTGAAATCGAAGCTGTGAGACCACCTGAGATTCCCCTAAGGAGTGAGGATAGACAGAGAAGAGGACAGATGACTGGGACTGGCAGCCTGTGTGTTTCTAGAGGTTTTATAGGAGTGGGGAAGATCTGGAAGTGGCAATGAGGAGCAAGGAGAATCCCACCCTACCGCCACACCATGTAGTATGTAGCATGTGGGGGAAAAAATGGCCACCTCTTAAGTGGCCTTCAGGGGAGAAAATGTGCTCAGGGACTCAGACAAATTTTTCATCTGCAAAATCCCCCTGTATACTAGAAGTTTTTTCTGAACAGTTCTTTGCGCTTCTTGCTCTAACAAAAACTTAGCTGTCCCAGAACAGTAAGGCATAGTTTAGTTAGGACAACATAATTAAGGGCATGTTCAAAGAAGTGGGGAGATACAGGATTTTGCTTACAACAGACTGCAAAGGACCCCTTGTAAATGTTGGAGGATTGGGGAAAGGTGGGTGATTGGGCCAAATTCTGGAATGCAGTATGGGGTTTAAATAATTGTGTAGTGGGAGAGGTGATCTAGGAGACTTGGGTATCCTGTGGGTTATAAGCATGTAGAGACTAATTCTCACGGTCTTTTAGATGTAATTGGGTAATTATTTCTAACTACGACTTCCTCTTGGGACTGGTCACTTCGACAATTTCTGGAGGGGGGTAAGTGGTGTGATAAATGGTATGGTAGATAGTGTGGCCTCAGGGAATGGTGGGAATGGTGGTCTTCCCAGGAACAGAGTTCTGTGACTCTTCCTTAAATCCTGCCATGATTGATAAAACTAAAGACAGGTAGTCTCACCAGGAACCTGGGCCAAATTCTGTCACACCTCTGTGGCCAGAGAAATGGGATTACAGAGACTACAAATGCCTGGAATTCAGGGGAGGGGTGTGTGTGTGTCTGAGCACTTGGGCTGTGGAGAAGAGGTTGCCAAGAGTTACCAAGAGACAGGAGACAATGGTTGCTGAATGGCCAAACACAGCATGCAGTCATTAGCATCTCTTACCCAGCAACCAGCAATGACAATACTGTTGAGAAAGTCAGTTTGGAAAGAGTGTGAGTGGATCCACGTACACATATCCCAGCTCTGAAAAAATAATAGGAAACATTATCTTTCTGAGTAAAAAAAATCACGTCAATTTGAGTGACAGTATTCTAATTTTATCAAGGATCACGTATTGCTGTGCGTTTAAGCACTTAACCATCGCAAAGTCCGGACCTCTTAATGTTATGTTGTATCAATTTTGCTAACAGTTATTCTTGAGTAGTATTTCTTGGAAGATAGCTGGTGTCAGCTTGTAAGATATATCTTCTCTTTTCACAGGAAGAACTGAAAAGATTGCAGAATCCTCTAGAACAAGTTAATGATGGAAAATATTTATTTGAAAAGTAAGTAAAAAGTCTTAAAGTGAGTTAAATCATTTTGCAAGGTTGGAAAGCTTGAGTAAAAGAAAACCTTCTGGTAAAAATAAGTAAGTAAATTAGACAGTTTCTTATGCTAACATTGTGGCCAGAACCCAGTAATGTGGCTCATTTGAGATGTAGGCAGATAAATGTATGACTAGCTGAGCAATGATACACAAGCTCTACTGCTTAACAGAGTAATGTGATGCCTGGGAGATTTTCTGGTTATATGTCTAAGGGCTTGAAACTTAACTCTGACCTGTCTTAGGCTTTTAATCAGGGACGTTTATAGAAGGCAGGCACAAATTTGTAAAAAAGTACAAGGCTAACACTAACACTAATAGACTGAACATTCAAATTAATGCTACAGAATGGGACAAAATTGAGCTAAAATAAAGCAAAAAAGAAGAAATTAAATTGAACAGAGATAAAAGTAAACATTTATAATGTACCCTGTACTATTGAATGCTCACAGACACTCCTCATCAAATTCTGATTATAGCCTGTCTTCCTTCCTTCCTCCCTTCCTCTCTCTCCCTCCCTCCTTCCTTCCCTCCTCCTTCCTTCCTTCTCTCTCTCCTCCTTCTTTTCCTTCCTTCCTCCTTCCTCCCCCTCCCCTCCCCTCCCTCCCTCCCTTCCTCCTTCCCTCCCTCCCCCTCCCTCCCTTCCTTCCTCCCTCCCTCCCTCCCTCCCTCCTTCCCCTCCCTCCCTCTCTCCTTCTCTCATCTCTCTTCTTCCTTTCGAGTTTTGCTCTGTTGCCCAGGCTGGAGTACAGTGGTGCAATCTCGGCTCACTGCAACCTCCACCTCCACCTCCCAGATTCAGGTGATTCTCCTGTGTCAGCCCCCTGAGTAGCTGGGATTACAGGTGCCCACCACCATGCCTGGCTAATTTTTGTATTTTTTAGCAGACGGAGTTTCACTATGTTTCACCAACATACTGGTAGGTAGGTAGGTAGGTAGGTAGGAAGGTAGGAGGAAGGAAGGAAAAGAGAAGGAAGGAGAGGGAGAAGGAAGGAAGACAGGAAGGAAGGAGGAGGTAGGGAGGAAGGGAGGAAGGAAGGAAGACAGGCTATAAGATCAGTTCAGGCTGATCTTGAATTCCTGATCTCAGGTGATCCACCCACCTCAGTCTCCCAAAGTTCTGGGATTATAGGCATGAGCCACTGCACTCAGCCAGATTATAGCCTTTTGATTTAGGCATTATGATTCCCATTTCACAGATGAGGAGAAACAGGCTCAGAAAGGTTTCAGCAACTTCATGTATACTCAGCTAGTGAGTGGTGAGAATGGGAAACAAACCCAGGTTTGGTTGCCTCCAGAACCCTTGCTCTCAACCACTGGCTAAGCCCCAGTGTACTCGGGACCAGTCAGACTGATTGGGTGTCATGCTTGGCTCTGGACACCATCTTCAAAAATAAAATTGACCTTCCCAAGAGTATTAGAAGAGGTCAATTAAAATTGTGAGTTCTGAAACCATGGGAAACTGCTATGAAGAGCTGAGGATCTGTAGCTTAGAGAAAGAAGTCTCAGAAAAAACATGACAGCTATCCTCAGACATTTGAAGGATGTTACTATAAAGAGAGGCTAAGTTACTGTTCTTGCTCCAGAAAATAGAAGAAGGGTCAATGAGTAGGATAAATGGAGAAACAGCTTTGTGACTCAGATAAGGAAAAATTTTGTAAAAATTTAGCCTACCCCAAACAGAATGAACTTTGTTAAGAAGCGAGCCATGTGGGGGGCAGAAAGGCATCACACCTTTCCTCACTCATTAACAAATGAAAAGCACAGGTTTATCTAATCAAGGGTTTTTTTGTTGTTGTTGTTGTTGAGATGAAGTCTTAAGTCTGTCACCCAGGTGGAGTACAGTGGGACCATCTCGGCTCACTGCAACCTCTGCCTCCCGGGTTCAAGTGATTCTTCTGCCGCAGCCTCCTGAGAAGCTGAAATTACAGGCATGTACCATTAAGCCCTGCTCATTTTTGTACGTTTAGTAGAGTCAGGGTTTCACCATGTTGCCAGGCTGGGCCTGAACTTCTGACCTAAAGTGATCCACCCATCTCGGCCTCCCAAAGTGCTGGGGTTACAGGTGTGAGCCACCATACCTGGCCTATGTAATGAGGGTTCTATGTGGCCTGGGAGCCTTCAGAAACGAAAACCCAGGGAAAATTGTCCACTTTTATACTTAGTTTTTATCAAGAATGGACAGCTGTGTAGAAATGTGATTGGACGAAAGGAAGGATCAAATGTATGAAGTGGGAAAACCCAGCAAGGCTGTCTGTTCAGATTCTTCTTGGCCTCTCTGTGCAGCATTCCTTCCTCTTGGGCATGGGACAAGAACCTCTGGAACGACGGTCTTACGACTTTCCATTAGACTAGGCGGGTCAGAGAATTTGTTTATGGCCAGATTGTACACAGAAAGGCAGGGGAAGGTTAGAATAGTACTTTTAGGTTTTATGACTTGTTTTGGGACAGAAGGGTTCTGGTTTCCATGACCTGCCTTGTAAAAGAGGAATTCTGGATTTTGTGGCTTGCACTGGGGAAGAAAGAGGGGCGGGGACAGAAAGGCAGGAGAAAGAGAGAGAGAGACTTTGCTTCTGAGGCCTTTTCTCGTTCATTTCAAAGAACTCAGCATGCCAAACACCGTATTTCACAGTATGCTCTGAGCCCCGATAGCTGATAAGATACCAGAAGTGCCCAAGAAGAGTACAAATGATGATAAATCTAAAATGTTGTTAAAAAATATTCTGGAAAATGGAAAACCTTGAATTTGATGCCTCTTTGTACTTTTTCTTAGCTTTGTCAGTCTAGACAGAAATTTTAACCACCTTGGACCCCAGTTTGCTCATCTTTAAAAATGAGGATAGTAGTCCTGACCTGACAGTCTTATTGAGAGCATTAAATGAGACAGCCCATTATAGCCAGATGCCTTCAATGCTGGCTCCTTTCCTTTTCATCTGGACAAGGGTTTGAACAAGACAATCTAAAAGGTTCATTCCATCTGCATGATCCTAAGAATATGCCACGTCATGAAAGGCAGTCTCAGCCTTATGGCCAAATGAAGTTTCTGTTCATTTATTTCCATTATACCTACTCTTGTTAATATGAATAAATAAGAATAAAATAGACTTTCCCACCACCCCCTCACCACCACCATCACTAGCTATATGTAAACAATAACTAGAGTTTTTAACTGACACTAGAATGAATACTTTTCTTCTATGAAGATTAGTGTTGTAATGACATTAGGTCTAGATCTGTTATTTTTCACCTTGGCTGCACTTAGAATCAGCTGGGGGAGCTTAATAAAAAGACCCCAGGCTTAAGCTCCACTCTAAACAAATTGAATTAGATTCTCAGGGGACAAGGCCCTGGAATCAGCATTTCTTAACAGCTTCCTTCATGTAACTCTAACGAGGAGTTGGGGTTGAGAACAAGTAGTGTAAATGTATTTTAGATTCATTTCACTTATTCAACAATCTCCTCATGCAGCTTAATTCTCTGAGGACATGCTTTCTCTATGATGTCGGCCCATTTATTTATTAAACCTGGCCATGCTGGTTTTTCATTATTGATTTTAATGTAGGAAACGAGTTTTTTTGTTCTGCTAATTGACCACAATTCTATATTAAACCTCTCACTAACGCCAGCATGTATCTTTCTCAGCTCTCTGCTCTCAGGAAGATATTTGAAAATTAATGCTATATATGTGGGCTTCCATCTGCCCCACCCCTACTCTTTCCACTTCATTATCCAGAGGCCTGAGAAAGCTAAAACCTTCTGAAAATGACCAGTCTGTTTTGTGCGCTTATTTTTTTCAATCCTGATTGAGAAATTCCACCCATGGAAATTAAAGACTTCCTTCAAAGCACATGGGCCCATGGTGGTAACCTTTCCTTTCATGTTTGTCCAGGACAGAGAGAAAACAAGCAGTGGCTGCCGGCCCTAACAACTATGTCCATTTGCGTGAAATTCTGGAGAGTTTTTTGGTCTGTCTCAGGTCAGAACTGTGTCCTTGAAAGCTGTCAAATTTGATTGAAAAATTGGTGTACTTTGAGTGAGCAGATCAGGCATTTTGTTGTAGCTGCAGCTGACTTAGGTGCTGATGTAAATCATCTCAGCTACTTGAAATGACCATAAGTTAAGTGATAGTGGTGTCAGAGCAGTTGATCGGTTATTCCCCCCTTGGAACATTACATTTATTCTGAATGCTCAACAGGGGTTTGTGGTAGACGGTTAGTGTGAAGGGAGGGAAGCTGCAACTCCACACTATCCGAGACCATGGGCAGAACCAGTCAAGTACATTTGTGTACACACACACACACACACACACACACGCACACAAGCTTAGTGAAGGTTGGCATGTGCCAATAAACAGAGAAGAGCAATTGGCAAGGCCATTAATTGGAAGGCTACTTATGACTCCATTGTTTATGAAAATCACTTTTTAACTTAAGTAAGACGTTAGGCTGACTGCCATATGTTTGTAAGTATTAAATCAGCCTGGGTTTCTGGCAGGAGATATGTGATTGCCAGTCACCTATGGTACTGAGGTGTAATCACTTTATTACCCACAGACGGTTATTCATGGAATGAATTAAAGCTATCAGATTTAAACCAACTGGTATTGGTAGTTTATAGTTTGCTGAGGATATATAAATTATACCCCCAAATTAGCAGATTTGTTAATATTATAGAAGTTTTACTTTCTTCATGAAAACATTAGCTCTGTCTTAGTTTGTTGCATATCTACAGGCCCCACAGTATATATCTCTATTGCTTAATTTGTAATTAATAAGTAATTAACAGTCTTAAAGTATCCTTGTCATAAGGCTGCTGTTTCTACAAGACCATAGAATTATAAAAATAAGACTTTCTTGTTAGTCCATTCTCACACTGCTATGAAGAAACACCTGAGACTGGGTAATTTATAAATAAAAGAGGTTTAATTAATTCGTATTTCCACAAGGCTGGGGAGCCCTCAAGAAAGTTGCAATCCTGATGGAAGACACTTCTTCACAGGGCAGCAGGAGAAAGCATTAGTGCCAAGCAACGGGGGGAAGCCCCTGATAAAACCAGTAGATGTCATGAGAACTCACTATCATGAGAACAGCATGGGGGAACTGCCCCCCATGACTCAATTATGTCCACCTGATCTTGTCCTTGACGTGTGGGGATTATTACAATTCAAGGTGAGAGTTGGGTGAGGACACAGCCAGACCATATCACTTTCTATGCCCACCTACCCAAGATTAGGTCCTTCTGTATTTCTCCTTTAATAATATCTGTCATGCTTGCAAATACTTGTGTAATGTTCATGTTCTCCTAGATTGTGGGACCACAGGAACAGGGACCACCTCTGGTGTTTTTGCCATTTATCCTCCATGCTTTGCATCATTCCTGGCACACAGAAGGCATTAAATAAATGGTTAGAATGAATGATTAACAATCAATTAGTAATGGACCCTGAATACCAATGGCATAGAGTAAATAAGAGTGTTCCCTTGCTCCTCAACAACCAGGCTGAGCAACCCCAAGCCATCTTGCGGTGCTGACACCACCTACTTGCCATGTAGGAATTTATGTGCTTTCTTGTGTTTTCCCTACTGCCTGGTCATTCCTTTTTAGAAAGAAGAAAATACATTTGTGATTCTAAGGGGTCTCTCCAGCACAATTTTTTTCTTAACTACCACCACAGTCCTAGTCCTCATAACCTGGACTATTTGAATAGCTTTGTAACTAGTTTTATTTCACTCTCCTTACTCACTCCCACCATCCTTAAGCACTCCATTTATCATATTTCTCTGCTCCAAATGCATGGAGCTCCTTGCTGCAATAGACACTGTAGATCATAATCTATTGATGGTTTGTTAAATAAATTTGGTGGGTCATCACTGGCCTTTTAAAAAAAGTTTCAAATATAATTCAAAAATCAAAGTACACCACATGTAGTTGGGAAAATAACATTTCTTGAAATTTTTGTTAAACACACACACACACACACACACACACACACACACACACACACATGCCCCTGCCTTACCACATGCATGGGTAATGAATTGGGATGTTAAATATATTACCTATGAAAACTTCAGTCAGTGAGATTATGTTTAATAATACTGATGTTAAAATGCGCCAACCAGTGCCTTCTGGTGGAGAGAGCTGTGAGACATAAGTTTTAATGTGGTTCCTCCTGTATAGTAAATTTAACATAATCTCTCCAAGCTTCAGATTTTCCAGCTCTACAGTGGGGAAAATGATATGTAGTTGGTGGACGTTACTGTGATAAATAAAATAATGAATACAAAATGTCTGTGACAGTGTTTTGTACACATTATAGACCAGTAACTATTAGCTTTCTGCTTATCCAGTCTTATTTCCTTTTGTTCTCCTGTTTTTTAATCCACTTCCACTAAATTTCTCTTTATTTTCTAAAAATATCCTTTGAATGTTTTCACCTCTGCTCTTTGTTTTATTGTCTTCCTTACATGTTGCCCTTCACTCTCTATTTACCTACTTCCTATCCATTCTTCAAAACTCATCCCAAGAGCTGCCTTCTCCATGAAGCCCTTCTTGATCATTGTAGCACTAAGAGTCCTATAAACTCACTGAAAGCAGTGATCATGTCTGTATAGTTCTCTGCCTTTCTGCAGGTCAGAGACCATGCTTTGTTTCCAGCGGAAGCCCTGAAATGGCTTACAAATGAAAGGAGGAAAGGTCCAGTGGCAGTGGCACTACTGGGGGATGTGTAAGGTCTTCTCTACAACTTACTAGTTGGCCAGTATCATGGGATTTATAACCCTCTCCTTGTGTTTTTTTCTCACCCTAAAATGGTCCAATATTCTTCTTTTCTCTTAAAGGAAATGATTTTCATACTATAGCTATGAATGTTGAGTTGACAGTAGCAAAAGGACAGCAGACATAAAAGGCAAAACAACTTTTTTTCATGATATTATGGTCACTTATCATCCATCATCCATCAACAGGAACTTGAATAAATTAAAATGAACAAAATTGAATCTATATCTTATTTTACAAATGAGTATAAATTGGTAGTAGTATTGCTATAAATGTTAACTTTCTGGATTGAGAGATATTGAGACATTATTTCTGTTTCTAGTCACCAGCTGGCCATGGATGCAGAGAATAATATTGAAAAATATCCCCTCAATCTACAGCCCTTGGAATCAAAGGTGAAAATGTAAGTTATTTCAAAATATAAATTAAGAAATTAGTTCTACAGTTCTTGTTTTGTGAATTCCCGAATAAATCTGGAATTTCAGGTACAACAGTTACGCATCTTTATTTTACATTCATGTGCTGCACGTTATTTCCTCCCTCTTCTAAGCAGGAACAAAGCTACTTTGGGTGCATAGCGCCATCTACTGTGTAGTACGGGGAATTATTTGCTTGCCATTGCTTTTATCACTTGGTTTTTCCATTTCTTTAACTTCCACTAGCATTTTCCTCTGCCTTTCATCTTAGTAACTTAGTTAGTTCTATCTTAGAACAATATGGTTATCTCCACCTCAAACCATCTGTTTATTAAACACACACACACACACACACCCTTTTAAAAATCACCTATTTCAGCTTTTCTTCAATTATTTTGGGAAAATGTTTCTTCTCCTCTTTTGCTAACTTCCTATCCTTTTTTTCTTATTCTCTCTAAGTTACCCAAATGTAAGGCTCCTCCCCCATTATAAATGACTATTACCTTAAAATCGTGCTAACAACATCTCAATATTAACAAAATGAAACTAACAAGATCCAAAGTGAGAGAGGCTTTATTATAGAACAAAATATTAACCTCCGAAAACCATTTTTAAGTAGAGAAGGGGCCTATTATAATTACCTTGGAAGTAATTTCAAAAATATTTATTACTGTTTTCCATGATATTTTCCTGTTCTGATTTTCCTTCAGAAGCATATGTGAGAAATGCCAATGAGTGTATATTTAATCCCTCCCTTCCTCCCTCCCCTCTCTCCCTCCCTCTCTCTCTCCCTCTCTCTCTCCCTCCCTCCTCCCTCTCTCTCTCTCTCTCTCTCTCTCTCTCTCTCTCTCTCTCTCTCTCTCTCTGTCACACACACACACACATACACACACACACACACTCAGTTTAACACTCCAAGAAGCATGAGAATTTAAACATGGGAATTTTAACATGTCTGAGCTTGGCCAAAATCACTGACCATTTTTTTAAGTGCAAAGAGGGATCTTTTAGAAAATAAATTACCCTCAAGAAGGGTGCCTTGAGGTGTACAACTTTGAACAACAACAAGTTGTTGTTGAACTTAGGAACTGAAACAGAAATGACACAAATATGTAATATCTTGCTGGATAAAAGCAAATACTAATACATACCCCTGTAAATCTTTGTTAACCTTGGTCATCAGTAAAAAGCTTGCCTCTGCATGAGCACATAAGGCTACCTCTCAAGATAAAGTCGAAACAAGACTTCTGAACCAGTTGGGTCCCCCAGCTAGAAAGTTCTGTGTCACATTTACGAAATACATAATGAATCAGACTGTCAAATCATTTTGTGTAAGTAGTGTGTCAGCCTCACAACACAGGACATGAGTTTGCAAACATAGCTTGCTTTATCAAATGAAAATGTGCTGGAAAGAAAAGTTGGCATATGAAAAATTAGAGTGTTTAATATGAATGTTGAAATTAAGTTAGAAAAACTCCCAGGTGTTTTTTAGTTCCCATCACCTTCAATCTGTAGAAGCTGAGGGGTAGGTGCCAGGAGAAGGACTAGGCAAAGAAAAAATCTCTGTGCTTGAGATTCCAGCCAGCTCAGAGAGCCTGAGATTTTATGTTTGTTGATTTGATGGAGGAGTCTCAGCTCAATGAGGTACAAACAGAATGTTTTTTTTATCTCTTCTAATAACTCTGAATCCCATTTCTGCTCACTGGAGAGAAAGGAGGGAGAGAAAGCTTAATCTTGCCCAACAATAGAACTTGAGTCCCATTGGACAGTTTAGTCTAGTTCAGTAACTTCTGTCTAATCTGGTTATTCAATTCTTAACTCTCATGGCAGGCTGAAAATCTCCCCTTTGCATACACAAGATCTTTTCTACAGCTGCGTATTCTGCTCCCTTCCTTTCCCTCTCCTCTTTCTTATCTTCATTCTCTCCTCCATCCTCCCTTCCTTTATCAGTGTCACCTCTCCCACCCCCATGTGCTAACACCAAGACTGCCCCAGGTTTCCCATGAATAGATAGCGGACATTTTCACTCCCTGCAGTTGCTTCCTTAACAACTGTCATATGTTTCAGGACTGTTAGAGAAGGGATCATTTGGTCACCCCTAAGGCCCACCCCCAGTGGTGTAGGCTGCACGTCCTCAATGGGTTTGTGCCTCTTGCTCTGTGGGGCTTTGTCCCATGATGCACTAAGCAGTGCCTTCCTCCAGCCAACCATGGCATCTTCAACAGGGACAATCTTGGGATACTCTGATTCCTGCTTTCCAAAAGATTTTTAGTCCTGCAGAGCATTGGGTATAAGAGGTGGGCCCTTGTCCCAGGTGCCACAGTCACCTTCCATCATCACAGACTTTCTTTTAGAGTCTTTTGACTTCTTTTGGTGGGGACCAGCTGAGACTCTGTCTTCTCCCAGGGGTAGAGTGAAGTGAGGGTAACTCCACCATAAAATTCACTCTCCTGAAGGCTATTCTTTCCCCTCTCTGATGAGGAGAAAGTAGTCAGTTCCCATACTGGGTTTCCGGATAGTCCACCGCCTGCAAGCCCTGAGGGGGGATGGAGGTGCCGTGGCAAGGCAATCTCTGAGTGTAAAAGATGAGAAAAGATGAGACCTGTTCTCGGATATGGGCTGCCTTCACTGTGTACCTGTGGGGCTCCCAGGATGGGGCTCAGAACAGCAGGAAAGGGGCTCAAATGGTTCCTCGTACTCAGGACATCATGAAAAGGAAAGAATTTATAAGAAAGTGTAAACCTGCATGTGGCAGTGCAAAGTATCAGTAGCAGGAAGCAGAGGACTGTCAGAAAGTATGGCTCAGTGAAAAAATGTGTGAGTGTCGGGGAGGGTGTGTGTGTTGAAGGGAGTGCCACATGGTTCATGAATGCAGCTGTTGAGAGGTAATTTTGAGTATTAGACCAGAGGATCAAAAGAGTGCATCAAAAGGGCAAACACAATCCAGATCGCATGGCTGTTAATGAAAAGGCGTTTGGAGGAGGTAAAAGGCAAGTTCTCTGAAGATCAAACAAAGGCAAGGCTCTCAAGTCAGAAAATTTAGTGAAAGTAAAGGTAATAGTGAAAGCACCAAAAGGAAGGCTCTCTGAGCAACTCTAAGGCTAAAGATGCATGTGTTCCTGAGAGCCTTAAGGCTGGAACAAGGTTTCAGGGATGAAGGTGCACAGCAAAGGAGTGCAGGTTTAGGGAGAAGGCCTCACAGCACAGGAAGGGGTGGGCTCCCCCAAACCCCAACAAGCTGCTCTCCTTCACCTTGTAAGTCACTCTTTGCATGTTGTAGCAAGATCTAAAACAGATCTGCCCAATACTAACCTCATGTAAAAGGTCTTCATTAGCTACGTGCAATCCCCCAATCCCCTCCTAATGTTTTAACAACGTATTTACTTTATGATAGAACAACACAGCAGCGATGTATTGAATACAGACTGTGTTTGGAAAGTCAGCTCATTATGTTCAATTCCTCTCCTGATTTTTATTATTATATTTGATTTTGTGATGAAACAACATTTAGGTTCTATAAAGGAGAGAGAGGGGCAAAGAGAGAGAAAGAGAGAGAAAGTATTTCCTAAAGAACTTTAAAGATGTTTATTAAACCCTTATTTAATTGCATTTGAGAGTAATCCATATCTTCTTCAGTCAAAAAATTAATTAAAAGAAGATAGGAGAGAAGAGTGGTTGCGAGCACAGACTTTGGAACTTGAGTAACCTAGGTTCAAATCCTAGCTCTGCTTTTTACCCACTGTGTCATCTTGGGAACACCAGTGGCCTCTCTGAGCCTCAGTTGCACTCCTCTGTAAAATGAGAATGCTAACATGTCTTATTAAATTGTAGTAAGCTTTAATGAAAAAATTCAAGAAAAACATTTAGTCTACTGTATTTTTTCCATGCAAACATACCTTTTTCAAACATATTTCTATGTCCACTTGAGCTAATAAAATTACCAGGAGGGGCCTTTAGGGGCAGGGCACGGTAGCTCATGCCTGTCGGCCAAGGCAGGCAGATCATAAGGTCAGGAGATTGAGACCATCCTGGCCAACATGGTGAAACCCTGTCTCTACTAAAAAAAAAAAAAAAAATAGCCTGGCACAGAGGTGCTCACTTGTAATCCCAGCTACTTGGGAGGCTGAGGCAGGGGAATTGCTTGAACCCGAGAGGCAGAGGTTGCAGTGAGCTGAGATCACACCACTGCACTCCAGCCTGGTGACAGACCAAGACCGCATCTCAAAAATAAAAATAAAAAAATTACCAGGAGGGATCCTTAGGAATCTAGCATGTTATATTAAAGTATATGACTTGCACACGAGACTTCAAAATATTTGAAAGCGTTTGATATGTCCTTTTCTTAAGTAATTATAATAGTTTATCTAGGAACTCTATTTGTCAAATTTGGGGTTAGGTAACTTATACACATTATCCTTGACTTATTTCAAGGGTTACAAAGAAGTTATTCTTACTCCTATTTTATGGATAAGCAAGAGGGAGGCCAGCATGTTTAGCATTGCTCATGAGAGGTGAATTAGGCAAGAACCTCTGTTACTATAAGCACACTTCATAGTGAGATATAACTTTTTCTTCTTTGAGGTATTTCTGGGATACAATGTTAGAAGAATTACATTTGTTAATCACCTGCTTTTCATATATCCCAGAACTGTGGATTGGTTACTGCCCTCAAGGGTTTCACATTCTAGTGGGGGAAGAGGACTTGTTTGATAAGAGGCATTTGGATTGGCCTAATCTGATACTCTTCTTTTTGGGTATTGAATAGCATTGCAGGACTACTATTCTCTTTCTTAGACTCAGTAACCCTGAGTGCATTATTTCTGAAGTGTCTTCTCAGTCCTCACAAAGAAAAGAGTGTTATAGATCCAAGACCCAAATTGCCCACATTCTCATGTGTGAGAACACTGGCGTTCTTGACAGTCTGCACAGTCATGGGTATTTGAGAAGAGATCTGTGGAAAGAGGTCTCTTTAAGAGAGGTCTCTGTTAAGAGAGCATAGGCCCTGGTGCATAAAAAGCATCATCCATCAGTGTGGCAGTGAAGTTGCAAGCTATAAACCGGGCAGATGGCGGAGTGGAGGGGAAGCAGGCTGGAGATAGAGGGCAGTTCCTGTGGAAAACCTGCCTGTTGCATGCAGTGGCCCCGTATTGACATTTGGGCATGTTCGTATCAGGATACAGGGTTGGGATAGACAACAAATAATGAAAATATGATATATCTGTTAGGATAGCTTTTAGCTAGCTGCACACAGAAAACTCAACGAACAGACTTAAACAAGCAGGGGTTCTGCTTCTCCACTCCAAACCCACTGTCTTCATCCTGCTTCTCTATTTCTGTCTTTTGCTGAACCGTGAAGAGTGAACAAACATAATGGGGAGCTAGGGATCCACTCTGAGTGTTGGGAATGATGATCAGTTCCCATCTTGTTCCCTGAGACTGGCCAGGACTCTTGGTTGTAGGTATCAGAAAAATTAATTTATGTATGTAAAAAAAGATCATATTGAATCACATAACAAACCCCCATGGGCTAACGTGCTTTAGGCATAATGAAATCCAGGTGTTTGAGCCTTGTCATCAGGTGTCAGTGTTTCTTTTTCTGTAAACTCTGCTCTCCTCATGATTCATTCTCATGTGGGCTCTCCTAACATCTCCACAAAGTGGCCACTGCCAGCTCCTGGCTTGCAGGTAGTTTCAGCTCTACTTGCCGAAACTTTAGATGAAAGAGAGGGCCTTTTTCTCAGTAGTCTCTCAGTAAAATTCCCAGAGCAGTCTTTAAGAGGCCTGGCTTGAACCATGTGCATGTCTCCCAACTGAACCAATCACTTCCCTCTGGCTGGTCAGCCTGGGAGTGTGGGCCACCCTCTACAGTAATACCGTAACATCTGTTTCATCCAAAGCTCATGGGTAGAGAGCGGTGGTTCTGCAAAACAAGCCAAAAGGAGAAATATTCGGCACCCAAAATCTACCCATGTGATTAACATGGTGCCTCCCTCACAGCTCATTTGTGGTAAGGATTGAATGGGAGAACGAAAACAAAAAAGAGCTCTGTGTGTATTAGCTGTTGTTTTCAGGAAACTCAGATTCAGTGTATCCTCTCTGATGATATGCTCTTTTGTCCATCCCTAAATTCAGCCTACTTGAGTTACAATGTATTTTGAAATTTTTATAATCGTTTGGTAACATATAAGAAATAGTACTTTCTCATTAAAAAAATCAGGATTTCTGGCTGTTCTTGAAAAGTTGAAACATCTGCCAATTGTCAACTGCACCAAAGCAGGGTTGCCCTCACTTTGTGCCCCACTGCCCAGTCTGTCCCAACCTGACCCCAGGTGGCTTTTGAGATCCTCTTCCCATCTTTGTAGCCTCAGACTTACTGCTCTTCTCTGGGATCCTCCTGCCTCCTGCCTGGTGTCTTCACTTCTGTGCCTTTACCCAAAGATCTTCTTCCTCCCCATTAACCTAAATCCCATCCATGTGTCAAGCCTAATTGAAATACTAGGACTTCCTAAGCTTTCTCTAAGTACCCTAGCTTTCTGAGAGCCCCTCCTCTCATCTTCTAGAGAAACACATCCACTGGTAACCAGGACTGCCCAGGCTGTGAGTCCCCCACGTGGCTGTGAGTGCATGAGAGAGCCACCTCCACTGTAAAAGAGGAATATATAGAAAAAGGGCAGAGGCAGGCAAATTGTGCCACCCCTGCTGTGAGAGAAGGTAGATAGGAATTGACCTTGCCAAAAATTTATTGAAAATGTATTTGTCATCTGTTTAGAAGTAAACCGTTATACTTTATTTATAACTCAAAATGCAGGAATACACATGTGCTCTTTTTTACTTCAACAAGCCTTTAAAGAATTATATGAATAGCATTGTTTAGTTTTAAAAATAAAAATGTCAAGGTAGTGTGTAATTTACTCTGTGGGCCATAAAGGAGACTTGTAAGCAGGAATTATGGTAAATGTAGAAGAAGGAGGCTGAAACGTGATTCCTTATGATTGAGAGACAAGGTGCTTCTACATTTTATTTTAGTTTCCTCTTACTGTAAAATAGCATCTGGAGATGGTATTAAGACAGCTTAATATTGGAACAATTTAATCTTTGAAGGCCATGTTGTAGGACTGGCCAAGAGGAGTAAATCACATGTGATGTAAACACTTTTCTATGATACAGAGAGTAACATAGCATAGCTCTATCGTTTAAAAACAATGTGGCAATTTTGGGTAATAGCCTTGTGTGACATGATGGCCCTGTCATCTTTTAACCCCAAATGCTAATTTAAAGACTTGTCCAGCTTATCATCTAGTACTTAAAACTGTAATTATGAAGGGCAATATGTATTTCATATTATAGCATGTTTTAAAAATAAGATGGTGTAATATGCTTTTAACTAAGTAAAATTGTTTTCACATATGTGCATGACTATATAGTAAAATTCCAAAATAAAATAGCTCTTGGATTAAGAGTCAGTGAGTGTGTAGATGTTTTAAACGCATATTTTAAAAGTACTTAATATTGTCAACTTATAAATTAAAAAAGAAAAAGATATCCGTTAACTAGGAAGAAAATAATGTTGTCTTCTTAATATATGACTTAAGGAAAACTGGTATGCCACTTTCCAAATTTCATAAAACCAGGAGGGAGAAGAGGATGCTTACATGCAAATTCACTTTGGCAAACCTCTCATCTCAGTTCTGCCCAGTGTTATTTGTTTCTTTAAAGATGTCACACTGCCCTCTGGTGTTCAACAAGCTAAAATGTAATCTCTCAAATGGTCACTACATTTTGTTTTTTTATTTTCTGAATAATGAAGACTGTTTAAAGGGTGAAAAAAAGGACAGTGTAGAATACCTCAAAGTCCTATAAAGTTGTGAATGTTCTAAGTTGTGGGTGTTCTATGGGTGGTCAACATTTTCTAATTTTTAAACTGCCTTTAAAATGTTACACATTTTGAGCTCTTGATGGGCAGGTTTAGAGACTTTAGGCACCTTTAAGCAGCAGAATTGTTAACTGGGCTCTGGGATAGCCCAAGCAACTCAGAGGATGTGGAAATCACTGGCAGCTTCCTTAAGTTTGCTCCTCCCTGATACAATGGGTCCTGAAGAAGCAACGAGACCACCAAACTCGGGCAGGCAACCTTACAGGACTCTCTTTCGGATTCTGCTTAAAATCTGTAAGCCAAAGAAAAACTGAGAAATAAAAATGCACTTTGAGCAAGATTTCGTAATAAAGCAGTGACCAAATGTAATTTAAATTCGGGCTGCATTCTGCGTTAGTGGGGCTTGAAGTATATATAATCTGGAGAGTCCTTTCAAAACAAAACAAAAAAAAAACTATAAAAATATCTTATGTTTACAGTTCTACAAAAATCATGAAGAGCCCCCTCATTGGGGTCTTGGAAGAGCCTCCTGGCCTCCAAGTAAGAACCCCTGAAATGTCAGTTTCCTAGCTTCAGGGAATTGGCCACTCACCCACACAGCAAGGGTGTGACCAGGTGTAGATAATTGAATCATGGGCCAATTTCCCCCAGCTGTTCTATTGATAGTGCGTGAGTTCTCAGGAGATCTGCTGGTTTTTATAAGAGGCTTTCCCATTTGCTCACTACTCATTCTCGCTCCTGCTGTCCTGTGAAGAGGTGCCTTCTGCTATGATTGTAAGTTTCTTGAGTTTCTAAATTTTTCCTTGAGCATTATAATTCCCAGAACTTTAATAAATTTGGGAAAACATACAGATTCAAAAATGTAGTAGCATTTCCGTGTTATTTATATCCTGTGACCATTGAGAATTGAAGATCTTTGAGCTACTCCAGCCAAATGAAAATAAATCAGTTTGTTTATTAAGAAACAACTTTAACGACTTAAGTTGTGTGTGAAAGAATTACAGAAAACCAGATGCTTGCAGGAGTTTAGAAGAGACAGTGACAGAATTAATACAACTATCTTAAACTATTTTAAAAGGCTGAATCCTAACAACTTGTCTGCTTGTAGTGCCAACTCTTAGAAGAGGTTATATTGTGTTCACTGACCCCCTATGAAAACCTAGATGTTAATCTCAAAGATCAGAAGCCAGTCTTATATGATTTGGCTCTGTGTTCCTACCAAATCTCACCTTGAATTGTAATAATCCCCCACATGTCAATGGTAGGACCAGGCGGAGATAATTGAATCATGGTCCAATTTCCCCCAGCTGTTCTGTTGGTGGTGAGTGAGTTCTCAGGAGATCTGGTGGTTTTATAAGAAGCTTCTCCCTTTGCTCTGCATTCATTCTCTCCCGCTGCCCTGAGAAGAGGTGTCTTCTGCCATGACTGTAAGTTTCCTGAGGCCTCCTTAGCCATCCAGAACTATGAGTCAATTAAACCTCTTTTCTTTATAAATTACCCAGTCTCGGGTATTTCTTCATAGCAGCAAGAAAATGAACTAATGCACAGTCCATGGGGGAATCGTTTAGCTTATACTAAGAGGTTTCTGTTATCCAAAGCAGAAGATTTTCTTTATACTAGTCACAGAAAATAACTTCCTTAGGTGAAACCTGCAATAGCCGCCTGATCACATTACATTAATTATCTGAGTAGTACATAACACTTGAATAATCTTTGTCCATTTCTTTATAATAATCTGCCATTTCTTCTTCCCTTCCACAGCTTGTAAAACCCATGATGCGGTGCTCTTGCCTGCCTCATTCCCCACAGCAGGGCCACTGCATTTGCCCATGCAGACGGCGCTGCACTTCCCTGGCGCCCTTCACCCTGCAGTCTTGCAAAGGACAGCCCTGGAGCTGTGCAGGGCAGAGTCCCTGTTCAGAGCCTACGGCTGACCCTGGCACAGAATGTCCCCTTAAAAACGATACATTGAGTGAAGGCATAAGTCGTAGTCAGCCTATTTATTATTCTCATTTAAAATGTAAGATGAAAAATGGAGTTTTGTGTCTCATAAATCAAAGTACATTTACTCGTGCAAACTAGTTTGTTTGGCTGATGAATTTTATTTTTAAGTTGACTCTTTTAGGCCAACTTAGCACCATCAAGTCTGAAAGTCAAACCAATAAAGCAGGGAGACTGTCAGTGGCTGAATTAAAGTCTAGGTCTCCTGATTTGCTGCATCACATTCTGTGTGTTCTACTTCCTTTGTCACCAAGCCAATTCCTTCAGACTCCTTGTGATTTTCTGAGTCTGTGGACTGTGATCCAGGAGTAATAGTATGTGTGGTTTTTTTTTGCTTTGTTTTCAGCATTCAGCGAGCATGGCGAGAGTACCTGCAGCGGCAGGAGCCCCTGGAGAAGAGGAGCCCGTCCCCACCCTCCATCTCCTCAGGCAAGCTGAGCAGCTCCCTCAGCATGAACACCTTCTCCGACAGCAGCACACCCGTGAGTGTTGTGTTTCTTTTTCTATGGCCTGACTTGACATTCAGCTGAAAGCCTGGACTTTGGTTCTAAGAGAGAAATCTTGGGATATTAGCAGGTGGTTTGTGACAGTGAGGATCTAGGTTGCTTATTTGCTGCACAGGAACCATGGTGAGAGTTGTGTTATCTCAAAGTGAAGACAAAATTCATAAGCACAAAGTGAACTTTATCAAGTCTGGAGAAAATAGATTGCATTTATGTGTTCATGTTTCCCTACTGAGGTGTTTTTTTTTTCTTTATGATAGCATATTTCTTTTAGTATGTGCTGTGTGTTTCTTTATCATGTGGTGGTTCTTATGATAGAAGATCAATTTGGTTATAAGGAGTAGAAAGAGAACTTTTACAGGAAGAATTGAAAGTGGTCACATACTCAGGGGTTGCAACTCAAATGCCTCCAGGGGCCAGGTAAGTCACCCTCATGACAGAGGTGGCTGAGCTGTGCCCCTGGCTACATGGAGAACATAGATCTCACTGGAAGAATAGTGCACTTGGCTCTTGAGAATGTGTCACCATGTGGGGACAGAGGCGAGCACGGCCAAATGTGATTTTCTTTCTTGAGGAGATGTCAGAAATCTGTATTTTTTAAGTGTTAGCAGCCAGTACGAAAATTTAAAAGGTAAAGCGACCATGCCTACAGACCACAGTTGACCCCCGGGCCACCAGTTTAAGAAATCTGAGATAGATAAGGAATAGGGGAATCTGCTGGAAGTCTTTATTTAAAAAAAAAAAAATCAAAAGTGGGAGGAAATCAGTGATTAGAAGTTTATGAACCAGAGTTTTGTGGATTTAAGCATTGGGAGCATTTGTAACCAGTCACTGAAATGCTGAAAAGTTAGAAAGAGAAATGAAGTAATTACACAAGTATATTATTTTCAAAAATGTTTCCTTTACTACTTGGTTATCATGGTTATTCTGTGGTGAAAAGGTTTCCTGATGCTCAAAACAATGTGTTATTTTTGGGATCAGGTAAAAGTGACTGTGTTTGAAATGTTTTCAGATGGTTGCTTGCATATTCTTTAATAAATGCTTTTTCCTAGATACAGATTTAAAGAGAGAGAATACGCTGAGTTTGTAGCAATTCAAATAAAAATGGCCAAAGATCTATTTTTAATTGACAGCAGAAATTGAACATTTAATGGATCTTCACTTTTTAAAACAATTATTTGGGGGAATGGCTTATCCTAACTGACCTCACTATCACTAGAGGGCACTCGTGAACTGCACTGGAAAAAGCCAGGCTTCACATTTGTGTGTAACTCACAATTTGTGAGTAGAAAATAAAGTGAGAATTGAGTATTTAGGATGTCTTTGCTGTGAATGCCAATAGAAAGTGCAAATAAGATGACTTGAGGATTTTATCTGGATGATGGAAACTCAATATTAGAAATCACTTTGTGAATTATATATTTGGATTTACTTTTTTTGTACCTTCTCACAGCCCCAGTTCAAGATAATTATTTGCTGCCAGTGCAAGAGTGCTAGTGTTGCTTTAGGGTGCTTAGCCTTTTGGTTTTATTGGAATCCTATGAGAGTATATGTTTGCTTTATGTTTGTACTGCTGTACCGCTTCGATTCTAGCATAAGTGTTTTGTGCATAAATGCGTGTTCTTCCCTGTTCATGAGTCATCAAGTTCATTTATATCTCCGTGTAGCTTCACTAACAGTTCTACTTTATTTAATTTAGCTTAGCTTCCCAGTCCCTTGTTGGTTTTTAGTAGAAGAGATTTCCTCCCTCAAATGTTCCTAGCAATTTGATCTCCCATAAGGTGTATCAGACTGAATTGGGGGTGCATCCTTTAGCTCTGTGCTCGTGGGACAAGGATGACTGTATTCAGTGAATGGCAGTCTGGCTTACCCATGATTGCCTATAAAAAGTGAGAATCAATGCCTGTAATCCCAGGACTTTGGGAGGCCAAGGTGGGCAGATCGCTTGAGGTTAGGAGTTCGAGACCAGCCTGGCGAACATAGCCAAACCCTATCTCTAGTAAAAATACAAAAATTAGCTGGGCGTGGGGGGATGCACCTGTAATCCTAGCTACTTGGGAGGCTGAGGCAGGAGAATCGCTTGAACCCAGGAGGCAGAGGTTGCAGTGAGCTGAGATCATGCCACTGCACTCCAGCCTGGGTGACAGAGTGAAAATCCATCTGAAAACAAAAAAAGTGAGATTCTAAACAGATTTTTAAAAAGAATTACTGGAATTAGCTGTCAGAAAGCAAGCAGGTCTCGTCCAGATTTCTAATAGAAGTTACTAATTATAACAATGACTTAAATATTGATGATGACAGTGACGTGGCACTAAATATAAAAAATAAAATATGAAAGTATAAGGTGTTGGGATGTTTCCAAGTCTCTAGTTTGTCACTTAGGTAAAATATCCAAGTCATAATTTAAAAGAAAATTTTTTGTTGAGTTGTTTGGAGTTTAGTGAGCTAAGTTTGTTTTGTCTCCAATGATCATCAGTTTGCCAGGGCCCCTTTTGGGAAGATTCATTCTTACATCTCTTGGGGGTTGCAGTCACCTGAGGACAAGCTGCCTGGTGGAAGGAAGGTGATTCCGCTCTACCTTGACCAGCCTGCCAGACCTACTGGGTTCATACACACTCTCAGGGAGCCTCAGATAGAAAGACTTGGTTTTCTCACCCTCCAGTGAATGGACCTTGTGTATGGAGGGAATAGGATGACCCCTGGCCCACACTGACTAAGCCTGTCATCAAGAAATGAGCTTTCTCTAATAGCTGTGAGTCCATTTGGAACTTCTGTGTTAAAAGCCTTCAGTCCAAATCAAATGCTGTTAGTGAGTTGTGTTCCTGGAGAGTTCTTTGAGCCCTTCCTCTTGCTTGATCTTTTCCAGGTTGTTGAACCTCAGCCCTCTTTCTCTGGGTTTACTCTATTGCTGTTGCTGCCTAGAACATTTTTCTATCTTCTCAAATCCGATCAACTGCCTGTCTTGTCCCAAGTCCTTGCCTGCCTTCTGCTAACCCCTAGCACAATCTCAGTGGAGGCCAACATGCCATTACCTAACTTCTGGACATTGCCAGCTGCTCCCCAACCTCATGCCTATTACATCTGCAATTACTGCCTATCTCAACTGTCTAGCCCATGCATGCACTACATGGGAAATCAGCTCTCTGATCTGGTTGAGTTCCTGTGTGGAGCTGAGAATGATGCTTCTTCATGCTTCTGCTCTGATTGTTTTGGCTAAGCATAATGGTTAATGTAATTCTTAGAACATTTCTGCCTTAAAATATGTAACAACAGCAATGTTTAAGTATGAGTACTCAAATTCATTATCTTAATAACAGCTGAGCACTTGTTATGTACCAGGACTTTGCTCTTATCTTGTTTAATCCTTTCAATGATCATATAAAGAAAGGCACTATTATTATCTTTATTTTACAGATGATGAAAATGAGACTTAAAGAAATAACTACCTTTTCTTGGGCCACCCATTGGGGTGGAGCTCCACGTTTTATTCTTCCACTATATCACTTGAAAAGAAGGCTGCATTTAGATACGGTCAAGCTGTAGGGGTAGCAATCAGTTCATGCATTTCTAAGACTATTTTACAACTTGATAGTTATAAACAGTGAATGAAACAATATTTTTAAAACCCTCATTTGATTTTATAAATTGCTTCATTCAATGCTCTTTGATTAAAACCTCAAAACTCAGCTGTTCAATGCCAAATTAAAGAGCAACAGGAGGATAGATAATATTAAGTTATGTTAGCAATTTGCATATTAAGTGCCCTTACACCACGATGTATCATGTGGTAACAGAAAAATTGGTTTTAGAAATAGGAATTTTGAATAGCAACTATTATGAGGGAATGGAGCTTGTGGATATCAAGATGATTTTTAAAAAGAATAATCTTTTCTCCTTAAAAATATTCATTATTGCACAAAGGACAACAGTAGGAAATGTCCTCTGTACTTTTTATTAATCAATTTTATATTATAAAATATTTAATGCTTTTCGTGTCTAGCTCCCAGAGATCTGTAACTTGTCTAATAGGATTATCACAGAAACTATAGTATGCTATTTTCTAAACCCCAAGATTGATAACCTTTTCAGAAATCATTAGCATGTCCTTACACATAAGTCCAGAAAAACCTTTGGGATTATTTACAGACGTTCTCAATCTCGTTTGGCTTGAATTGTTTCCACCTGCGTGGGCCTTGCTTGTGGTCACGCCCATTTTCTCCCATTGGTTCCCATATTACGATCTGGCCTATAGGGGGCACTGTGGCTCATGAAATGAGGCGCTGCCTGAGTAAAAGGATGTGACTTAAAATAGCAGCTCTGCCACTGTTTCTGTGTCCAAGATATATTGTTAGAAAGGACATTCTTCATCTGCAACTGGAAATAATACCGACTTCAGAAATGGATTGGGATTGCTGTGAGGATTAAACGGCATTACGTATGTAAAATACAGCACAGAACCTGGGACTCTGAAGGGTCTCAATAAGTGTTAGTTGATTTTGAATCTGAACTTGAAAACACTCAGTGAATTTACTCAAAATACTGTGGAAAACTTGTGGAGAGCAGAGATGAAAATTTTAACTTGACAGTGATTGAGGGGCACTGTGATTCCCCAAATGAATCCATGAGAATCAACTCATGTTCCAGAATGAATATGAATATATATATATATTGGAAATATACATTACAAAGGTAATAAATTAGGCATTTATTTAGTGTTGCTCTTACTAAAGATTAATTTTTCCAGTTCTGAAGATGAACTGGATCCTTTTGCATCGAAACGAGTAGACCTCCTCTGAGAAACCACCCCCACACTCAGAGTAAAAGTAAGCATAGATCGTTCTCCTTCCTTCCAAGGACCTGATGAATAAGAAATGGGAGGATTCGTAGCACACTGGGGAAAGCAGAATTAAGTGCCATTCCTGCAGCTGCCCAACTTTTACCAGCAGACCTTGCTTCACCTTCATCATGGTCAAAAGGAATTAGAGTACTGAGCAGGGTCAAAAACCAGTGACTTGGGCCAGCTGAAGACTGTTACCTCAGATGTGGAGGGAAGGCTGTGGAAAGCTCAAGTTAACAGCACTGCTGTTTTCAGCTTTTAGCAAGAGCGTCTGGATATTCAGCAACAGCCAGCCAGGTGACCCACCAAACCTTTTCAAATACACTTCTAAATGTCAGTCTTAACCTTGCTGTTGAACACAGTATATTTATCAACATTCAAACTGCTTCATTACCCTCAAGCTTTATTGCCCTTTTCAGATTTACAACCTCCAGGCTTTAAATACATCAGGAAAACTCTCGTGACTAATTAGGGAGAAAGTCTTTTTAGAAAGTGCACTTGTTTGGGGGTAAACTCAGCCCTAAAGGAAGATTTATGGGACCCCTTCTAATACAACATTGAGAGATTTAAAACTATAGAGGATACAAGTTTTGTGCTACTTAATAATAACCTAGCTTTTCCAGGTCAGGGACAGGTTACAGTATTAAGCCCAGCTGTTGTAAATTTACGTCCCAGGCATTCTAATGTTTTAGTACCTAAACACTCTTTCACCCTTCCTTTCAGATCCCCAAATAGCACAAATTCTTTGTCTATTTGTTCCAAATTTTGGTTCTGAGAATATATTAACCATGTATAAAAAGAGAAGACTTCTTGATATTTACATAGAAGTAGATGTATTTCTCTCTTTTTAAACCAGAGCCTGAGAAAGTATTTCATTTTCCAAAGTTTTAGAAATTATATAAACATATATGACAGTATGCATAAATATATTTTACATAAAATATTATCTTTATAACACAAACATCCTCTCCCTTTATGTCTCTAAATATTGGCTGCTAATAGAGATTCCTTTTCCCAAATTATCCTTTTAACTTCATGGTTTGAGGATAATTTTTCTTGATAGGCTTAAAAATAAACTGTGGTTTTGGTTTTGAGATTTAAAATTTTTTAAAAAGTACTGCTAATATTAAACATCATGTGAGTTCAAAATGATGTGCAGAATTGACAATTGATCACTGATTCATTCATCCATAGTAACATAATAAATCTTCCTCACAGTCTGCACACTTAATGACCTATGAGTATAGATGCAAAAACCTAGACATCAAGTACGTCACCTTTGATAAAGATAGTTGAGAACTTGTTTTCTTTATAGTTTACCTTAAGTCCACTCTTGGCATTTGTCCTCACATAAATTCTGTTCTTATTTTGCAGCTTCGGTGAGATAAACTGTTAGATCTCTAATTTAGACAGAGAGTGTACCCTACATAATAAATCCAGTTTTTTTATTATAAATATTCCAAAGCACAGAAAAACAAATATTGCATGTTCTCATTTATGGAATCTGAAAATCAAAACAATCGAACTAATGAGCAGAGGGAATAGAAGAGTGGTTGCTGGAGCTTGGGAAAGGTAGTGGGGAGCCTGCAGGGGGCAAGTGGGGGATGGTTAATGTAATGGGTACAAAAAAGGAAAGAATAAGACATACTATTTGATAGCACAACAGGGTGACTATAGTCAGTAATAACTTAATTGTACATTTTAAAGTAACTATAAGAGTGTAATTGAATTGTTTGTAGCACAAGGATAAATGCTTGGATGGATGCCCCATCCTCCATGATTACTTAATGGATAATAATATGATTGGTTTACACTGCATACCTGAATCAAAACATCTCCTGTATCTCATAAATATACGTACCTACTATATCTACAAAAAAATAAAAATTAACAACAAACCAACATTCCACTCACTGAGTATAAAACATGCTTTAGGGTCCAAGGAGAAATCAGATGTGGTGAAACTGGATTGTGATATATCATTGTATTTTATTTCTTCTGGAAAGCTCATTAGCCTAAGGGTCTTTTGTAAATAGGATATCTTAGGAGGTGGGCTATAATTATTCACATCCCAGGATTAGGTTTATATTCATTCACTCATTCAGCAACTATCTGAATGTCTACTGTGTGCCAGGCCTTTGCAAAGCACTGGGGATACAGCGATCACCAAAAGAAACACAACCTCTGCCTTTGCAGAATCTACAAATTCCTCAGTCATGATTGACAATTCTTATAACAGTTACTGATAACAGGAAATAACTATTAATTGATTAATTGTATAGAAGGTTTAGGTGCTATCATTAACAAAAATCTTACTGCTGAAACATCTTCTAGAGCAGAATTTCTTGGAATGTGGCACCTGAAATATTACTTTTAGAGGACATTGGTAAATGTTAATTAGAAGAGGGGCAAAATAAGTCAATTTGTTTACGACTTCTCCAAGCCTTTTCAAGTTTATACACATTTTGATTGTTTAGGAAGGTTGTGTTGCCATTTTCTATGCTGCTTTGAGCATGAAACCTGAAATGAGTCGTATCTTCTGGACTTAATGGATCCATGGAACACACTTTGGTAAACATTGTTGTTAAAGAAAAATTCTAAGAGCTCAAATTTTCCTCTAAGTGGCTTAATAATGCAAATAATGAGTTGAGCAAATGCATTTCGTAAAACTTCCAGTGAAAGTTTTACACACATGTTCTTTTTATAGGCCTCTATCTGTAGAGCGTTATTATGCAAATGAAAATTTTATTAAGTTAGTTCACAGATAAAACTTGTCGCGTTAACTGGCTCATAGGGTTTATATAAAAAAGAATCGAGTCAACAAAACAATAGTACTAAAAGATGGAGTTTTAGAATGTCAATAAATAACTCCTTTTCCCTTCTTGATCCAGAAACGTATTTTGAGAAATAAGAGATTTAGGCAGAAGGAGATCAAAATCTCAGTTTTATTTCCTGTCAAAGCTGAATTTGAGGGTGCAGCTCTGACTCTGGCCAACATTTGACCTCTTGCTATTGAACTTTGGATTGAGAGAAACTTAACAGTCCCACCTACAGGGCAAGCCAGAGTGAATCCGTGCAGGGAGCTGGATCCCACACAAAAATGAAGGGAAGGTGATCCTGAGCTGTAAATGCCAAGTTCCTTTGCCTAATCTTCCTATCAATGTAACTCCTTCCACCTTTGTAGAGAGGAGAAAACCATAGAAATCAGCAGCTGGGAGTCCTTAGGAAAATGCTTTCTTATAGGAACCTGAGAAAATGAGAAGGGGGCACCCAACACTGGATACTTCAGGTAGCAAAAATTGGGCTTCTTTTTTTTAAATCATTTTAAGTATCATAAATACTTTTTGTTCGGTTTTATTTTTATATGACTTTATACGTTGTAATATGTTAATCATTGTAGTGTTTTCCAAATAATAATTACTTTTGGAACGTCTTTTAAAAAAATACAGATTCCAGAACCACAACAGATCTGTCACATCAGAATATCTGAGAAGCAGCCTGGGACTTTTAATTTTTAAAAATGCCCCAGATAATCTTCATTATTGTTAAAGTATAGAAAATACTAAGCTATAGAAATTGAACAAAACTACCTATTTAGGAATGGTAACTGGACCAGAACATTTAGGTGATCAATTCTTTTTCTCAGTTTTCATTTGGATATTTTAGCATTGCTTAGATATGCCATGAGAAGCTGGTGAGGCAATTTTTTCCTGATGAGATGCCAGAACAATCACCATTGCTTTAATGGAATTTGTTCAGTGGCACTGGTTGTGTGGAAAATTGTTTTCTCCTCAGATTTATGGTTCTTTCTCAAAAATATGACAGAGTACTATGCTCTTCAAGGAAAACTGCTTTTATTTGATCTATTTGACCTTAAGAAAGGAATACCCTTAATAAGCACTGATTAGATTAGTTTCAAGTTACTCTTCTCTCAGGCTATAAGAATTAGTCAGTATGAAAGGGGATTAGATAATTTAACTATTAACTGGCAGAAATGGCAATTATGACTGAAAATCATAAATTATGGCATGCTACTAAATAGACAAAAGAAATATGTAAAGAATGATCATGGGCATTGCTCATTAAACATTCTTTAAAAGAATATGCTATCAATTACCGGTTAGGTGTACAGATTAGTCACAGTATAACTAATTTTCTATTGTTACTTTATTCAGAGCTGAAAAACATCTAAAAATGGTGCATTAGTTTTTCTTTAACACTTGAAAATATGCTCAAATCGTTTCAGAGATACTAAAATGTTTTTATGTTTATAAAACTTTCTAATTTATTAACTAAACTATTAGAAGTTGAACAGAGTTGCCTTAATTTTTATTTTGCAATCTTTATGGATGGAATTAAAAAATAATTTTTGAACATGCTAAATATTCTGAGAAGTGTTTTAGAAGTAGATTCTGTATCTTTAGAAACCCTCTAGTTCCCACAGCAGCTTCTCCAGGGCAAAATGCTTCTTCACTATATTCACCATGAGTTAATTCCAGTTATTCATTTTGTAAAGCATCACCAGAAGCTGATGTTAGCTTAAAAGGAGACTTTGTCTCACATGTGAGCAGTAAATTGGTTTTTCTCTTCATGGCACTGTGTTGATAGGGTTAAGTATTTTGGTAGAAGACCATGCTATTTAATGCATTAGATTTTCAAGAAAATCACAATGCTAAATACTTCACTAGAAGGACTTTACATACAGCAGCAACTGTGACCTGCTTTAGAGATGACATCATTGGGTGTCATGTGGCTCTTTATACGTTTCAGCCTCAGAAAGAGATAATCTGTGAAAGCCACAAAGCCTGATTTCTGCTGTGATAATCTTCAGCAGACCGATGCTGGGGCTAGAATGAGGCAGACCTGTTTACATGGTATGTGCAGTGCCTTGTGGAATTCGTAACTCTATTTCATGGTATTATTTTTAATCAAAAAGTAGATCAGATGATAGCACGAAGTGAATCGGCTGCTTTGGACTCATGGGATTTTGTTTTCTGCATTAAGATCAAGAACTTTTCTGGAATCCTCTGTTCTCTGCGTAACCTTGTCTTCTCTGTGTGTTTTTTCAATTTGAAGAACACTGGCAAAAATCAACAAACTTCATCTCCCAAAGAGCTCTCACTCTTTTTTGCCAATACTTGAAGATTTTTGCTCCAAAATCTACTTTGAGCTGCTTGAGCATGGTGGTTGGTAACTGAAGGGCAAAAGCATCTTCTACTTAGTGTGTGCTATAGAAGTTCTTCAGATAACTTTACTAGCTAACCCAGGTGACCCTTTACGGATTTCTTTCAAAGTCAATTTGAATAAACAACTCTTCCCTCTCAAATGGGCAAGAGTAACTCTTCAGCACCATGGAGAGGTCTGGGCAGCATGTTACAACGTGGGACTGTGACCAGGGCAAGCACTCTGACAGTGTAAGTTTTCCAAATGTCTGCTATCTATTTTAAGTTTATCATATTTTTACATATGAAGACAGAAAACTTCAAAGTCAAACTGAGTTATTTTAAATTTAAGCTATAAAAGCTGATGGCCTTCATTACATTTTTAAATTCAGGATTAAGCATTTAAAATATATGAGAGTATTTATTTGAAAAAAAATACTACTTTCTCAGTGGATAGTTAGTATGTGGATGTTTGGTGCTTTGAATTTTGAGAATCTAAGTTTGGGTGTTCTTTTTTTTGTCCACCAAAACTAATTGCATTACAGTAGACAAAACAATGGCCTTGGAAATAGCATTTTAATATATACATATAAATAGTTCCAAATGTGCAATCTGTTGTCCTTTGTATGCACAAGACTCTTTGGAAAGTAGTTCCTGATTTGTCCAATTTTGTAAGATCAATGTTAAACTTTTCCACTGTAGATTATACTTTCAGTTACCAAAAGAACAAATGTCTAAGTATTCTAATATCAGTATATGGGAGATATTTGATGACTTACAAAATTTCAGATTTATTGATCTGAAATGTATACAGTGGGAGCCCATTATAAGTAGAAATAACAGATAACTTCATAAAATTATATATGGGCCATTGAAGTCATACTTTTAGCATAATTGAAAATATTTAGTTTCAGAATGTTCAATTTAAATGTTCAAACCAGAAATGAAAAATATTTCTTCAAAAACATCTTTTAACTCCATCCTTAATACTATCAAAGGTGTGGTTCTATGATATTGTAACATGACGCAACCAATGAAGAAATAATACTTTGAATTACTACCAAGAATTACCCCAACAGATATTTTGATTATTCACATTTCTTTCTAAGAGAACATATTGTCATTGAAAAATAACTTTAACAAATCATGATTCTTTTCTCAGGCCAGTTAAATGTGGTTTGGAAAATTTATTTATGCTGAATCATTTATTTTAAAGCCTAATACAGGTATATTTTTATATTATATTTATTTCCCTCAGTAGTTTCCCTCATATTTAAAAACCAGAAGTAAATGCAATTTACTCAGCTCAACCTTTAATTCAAATATAATGGATTCTTTCTGTTATGGATAATTTCCAAGTGAATTACTGTTGCTTCTTAACTCTTTAGTAATTTGGCATTTCATTTTAGGATAAAATGGTACTTACATTTTGACAGTGTATGAAGTGCATAATTTTAGAGGAGGTAACAATTTTATATAAAAGAGACCTTGGTATACATTTTTGTCATCTTTGCTTAATAGATCCACTGATAATTTCCTTAATTGATGTCAGTATTTAAAAGGCCTCAGTTTTTGAAAAGAATGAAAGGCAGATTTATCATTTTAGTTTTTTTAGTTTCATTTCCCAAAATTTTAGAATTCTGCTTTGATTTAATAGGTAAGTAGTACTTTTCACACACCATTGCATGTACCTCTGTGATTTCAAACTTAAATTGTTTCCCTTTGGTAAACTGTATCCATTTGCAGCTGCTGGTGAACTTTGCACAAATCATTCTGGTTTATCAATTGTAATACCCTAATCCAGAAGAATCCAAGACTCATGTCATAAAATGCATCTGCTTGCTCTGAAATGGGGTCAGGAGATGTACCTGTTTCAGAAATTTATTTGATCTTTGTCTCTCTCTCGCTGAAGTATGTGATTCATTTATGATATTGTCAGAAGTGTAACATTTTATATGTGTTGCTTTTTTGCAGACATTTTAGTGATATATTTATAACTACAGCTATCCAGCACACACATTTTTCTGTAGTTGCGATATGGTTGTCTATGTATTTATTTAATCAGAAATTGTTGCTGTATGACAAACTACAAACACATACTTGCTTCTGTTTTGATAGCCTTTCAATCATTATTGAAACAGTTACCTGAACAGTAGAAAAATGTTCAGAGCTAAATTATTAGATATTCACATTTCTTTTCCTTTCTTTCTTTCTTTTTTTTTTTTAAATAACATTCTGGTGGTAGCAGATGTATGTGAACAATCTTAAATTTAGTTGAGTGACATTTTGCTTTTCTTGCCAATGTAAAAATATGCTCCCAGATCTCTTTACTTTCATTTACTTATGAAAGCCACCCTAGTTAGGATGCTTTGCAGGGTGGCCGAATATAGAGGCAGATAATTGGCAGGTGTGATTTTTACTGCTAATTTTAACCCCTTTTGGCACTAAGAAAGATTAGTTGATCTTGGAAATAGTTCTTACACCCAAGGTATTCAGACTCATCTCTGTTGCATCAGTTTTCATTACATCTTCCTGCAGAAGCAACTCCTCTAGCTATAGTCTCAACAGGACTGGTTCCAATAGGGAAGAGCCCGAAACTGAAATGTGTTGCAAGAAGGTCCTAAATGGTAGCTTCTTAGAGGGACGTAGGGATCCTTGGGGTTATTTCAGTGAGGAGGATGCTGATTGACTTCAGATGGCTTCTAGGCTTGTTTGAGTATGTTTAGTATGTTTCTAACACTGTGAGTAGGGTTCAGTGGAAATTAAGGGCTAGAAAGAGGTACTCCAGCATCCCAGAGAATCACTATAAAACTTTCTATCAAGTGATTTCTGTCCTCAGTTACTACATTTTACTGTTGTTCCTTTCCTGTCCCAATTTTATTTGCAAGGTACATTTCTACTTTATATTACATTATGGGCCTAACTAGATATGACCTGACTGATTTGAGATTTACATTAAATATTACTAGAAATGATGGAGTCATCTTACCTTATTCAGAGAACTGAAAAATGCTTAGGGACTTTTCATGGAAGATACACACAGAGCTGAAAGTCCAAGAATATTATCCAGATAGAAATGTCTGGATATGATGCTTTTCTCACTTTGACTAATCTTTCAAATTCCAGTCCCTCTAAATGGATTTTACACTCTCCCATAAGTAAACTTAAGTTGGAGCATGTAAAGAACAAGTACACATCCAGGAAGCCAGTCCTGGGGATGAATTCAGGCCACTTCCATCTTGCCTAATTTGTCCTGTGCTTCTGACTCTCATCTTGGATTTTTGAGACCATCTTATCTACACTTTTGGAGTTGAGACACTATATCACACAGTGTCTGACTCCCTTAATAAGACCCATCTTGATGCAATACACATTTTCAATCCAACATTCTGGATTAACCTCAGTAGCATGCTTCTCTAGAACGCTGTTTCAGTACTTGATCTCTGACTCCTGTGCACCACAATGGCAAGAAAAAAAAAACCCATCTCTCCACCTTGGGTTTCATTTTGTGTGCATTGGAACTGATGGAACTGTACTGTATGGAATACAATGTTGGTATACAAAGCATGTCCATTGACTACCCATGATAAAGCAAGTATCTATTTTTAATAGCAAAGACAGACTCAGCCTAATGATGTGACAGTAGATATGAAAGATTATGAAGCTTCAGTGCCCTAGAGAAATTCATACAAATTTGCTTATGTTTAATTTTTGTTGAGATTCCTGGAAATAAAAATGCAAGCATTGTATCTGAACCATAGTATGGGTTTGAAGATTTTTTTCTGATGTCTTCGTGGAGAAGATAAAGACCTGCGAATGAAATAATAATTTGGAGCGAGAAACCAGTTTACTGACTCCTGGGCAAGGGAATTTCTATTGGAATATGAGACTAGTAAGGGACCCCAACACTGAGCAATCAGTGGAAGAGTTATGGAGAAATGTTTTAAAAATAAGTACAGGCTGGGCACAGTGGCTCACAGCTGTAATTCCAGCACTTTGGGAGGCTGAGGTGGGCAGATCACCTGAGGTCAGGAGTTTGAGACCAGCCTGGCCAAAGTGATGAAATCCCATCTCTACTAAAAATACAAAAATTAGTCAGGCATGGTGGCAGGTGGCTATAATCCCAGCCACAGGCTGAGGCAGGAGAATCGCTTGAACCCAGTAGGTGGAGGTTGCAGTGAGCCAAGATCATGCCATTGCACTCCAGCCTAGGTGGCAAGAGTGAAACTCCATCTCAAAAAAAAAAAAGATGAAGCTGTTCTTCAATGGTATAGGAATAAAGCATTGAGTTTCTGATCACCAGAAATATGAGTACACAGACTAGATGACCCACATAAAAGATGCTATAGAAAGGGACTCCCTAATGGAGTGTGTACGTGCATGTGTAGTAGAAGGGCTATGTGATCTATAAGGTCTTTTCCAACTTAAACATGGATAGAGTCATCAGTGCAGTATCACCTCATTAAAAAGAGAAAACAATTTCTTAATTCAACAAATATAGATTAGGTATATACTCTTGTGATTACAAGAACTGAGATGATTAATCCTCCCTGAACTCCTTGAGAAACCACCCACTTGAAAAGGAGTAAAGGGAAAACTGGGAAAATAAAACCCCAGGTGAGTTTTATTTTAAACGTCAGGAGTTGGAAAAAACCCAAGAGAGAGAATAAGATGCATCACTTGGATCTATTTGAGAAGGGAAAACTAGGTTAAAGGAGAAAAAAGCAGAACTGAAGTTATAATTTATCTTTTCGTTATCTCTAGCATAGAGATACTACAATGCATAAAAAAGAAATTAAAAATTAAGAATTTAGTGATCCCTAATCAGTTCTATGATTCTATTCAGGACTGTCAAATCTATAATGAGCTTTTTTGCTCTTCGCCTGTATCCGTTCAACCTGTGTAGCTATAGCTGCGTCATATACCTTTAGAGATTCTGTTACTATTGTCATTTGTTCTTTTATAAATTGGGAGAAATCTTGAAGCTGTAGACCATCAATTCAAGGGGTCAACATCAAGTCAGCCTAGCTACTGGCCCTGCTCTGAATCTGAATCTTCGCTTGATTAATTTATCATACATGGTGAATCTAGGCTATGCTGTAACAAAGAGATTTCTAAAAGTATAATAGCTCACAAACAGCAGTTCATTTCCTAATTAGTCATCAGTACTGAAAGGAGAAGCAATACAGCAGGGTGATCCTTTTTCATATAGTCATTCAGAGAACCCAGGATGGTGGGAACTATGCCATCTTCAACACGTGGCTTTCAAGACCACCCTAGAGTTGTGTCCATTCCCAGCAAACTAGAAAGGAAAAAGGGCACATGGGGGAGGTTGTAGTGGGTCCATTGAAGATGCACATTACTCAACTCACATTCTTTTGACTGAACCCAGTTACATGCTGATATGGTTTGGCTGTGTCCCCACCCAAATCTCACCTTGAACTGTAGCTCCCATAATCCCTATGTATCACAGGAGGGACCAAATATGGGGTAATTGAATCATGGGCACGGGTTTTTCCTGTGCTGTTCTCATGATCGGGAATAAGTCTCATGAGATCTGATGGTTTTATAAAGGGCAGTTCCCCTGCACACATGCTCTTGCCTGCCACCATGTAAGACATGCCTTTGCTCCTTGTTCACCTTCTGCCATGATTGTGAGACCCAGCCATGTGAAACTCTGAGTTCATTAAACCTCTTTTATTTTAAAAATTGCTCAGTCTCAGGTGTTTCTTCATAGCAGTATGAAAATGGACTAATATTACACATGCCATACCTATCTGCAAGGGAGACTGGAAAATATCCTTCACATTACATAGAAGAAAATAAAATAGATTTTAGAGCACTTAGTACTTTCTGCCATATATGGACTTCTGTTCTACTATGGGAAGACTTCTTCCTCCAAACCCACAGTTCCTGTTGCTGTAAACCTGGTGTAGGCTGCTAGATCTGCTTGATGTTAATTTTACTGCAGCCTTGACCACTGCTAATTTCAGTCTTCCAGGTTGCAAACTACAGAACTTGACTCTAGTTAATTTAAGCTGAAAAATAATTTATTAGAAATACAACAGATACCTCACTAAATTGACAGGAAGGCTACAGAATCAGGCTCAGAAAAACAGGAACTATGGAAGTTGGTTGACCAGAAACCCATGGAAAGGCACACAATAGACAACATTATTGGAATCCTGTTTGCCTCACAGTACACTGGATGTACTGGTTACACAGTTCCAAACCACCCCTCAGTTCTCTGAGACACTTCTTCCGGATTCAAAGTTCTGAAGTGGGCTATACCATTGACTGGTTTAAATCATGCATTCAGGGCTGACAGCAAGAATTCGGGGGAAGAGAATTACTTCTGTAGTGGTGGCTAGGGTCCTGTTCCTTACTGTGATATGTATAACAGAATATTCTGTAATTATGAGAAGGGTCTCAGATAAACTAAAAAGCCAAAATTCAGTGTGTCTGATATTGTAAGATGCCCCTGATACCACATTAGATCTACTAATGACAATGGTGATTCTCATTGATTCCAGTTGGCCACACACCTAGACTGTGCTTTATTGCTATGCCTAGACGATGCCTTGTTGCCCCTCCCGGAATGTGTGTTTTCACCACTTTCACCAGTTTATTACCCTAGCCTGCCTAGTAACCTCTATGAATCTTGCTCTGGCCCTTTTTGATGCTAGCTGAGCTTTTCAGGTCCTTTCCTACAACACTTGGCCTTGTTTGGAGAATTAAATTTAGATCTGGGACCTATGTGATAAGTCTGCAGGGCCATCATTCAACATTTGACTCATCTCCTGGGGGGTTTTCTCATCTGTAAAATGAATAAGTCGGCTCAATTCCCATTAGTCTCAAAGGGACACCAAAGCTTAACAAGATGGTGCTTCGAGATATTTGGAACACAGGGTGGCATTATCACATTATTATTTTCACAAGCTGTTAACCTGAAGGGGGGAAAATAAAGAGTGGAAATTTAATGCCAGAGAGTTTTTGGCACTTTGTCAATTCAACATTAGGTTTGAGGGCTTTTGGAATTTTGCCTGAAATTTTCAACACCAGGCGGCTAAAAGCTGTGTTTTTCTGGGCTCGTGATACTCCTGTCCCCAGGGATGGCATTAAGCACTTGCAAAGGATGAACTGTGCCAGGCCTATCTTCCAGTGTCCCACCAACAGACAAAAAAGCAAAGCACATTCTGTAAATTGCTGTGTGAACCCACATTTTCCACTTGGAACAGCACCTCTAACTTGTGCCAGTAGAAAAGGGATGATGGGAAGGAAGTAATCCACGATTGCATGTGTTCAGTACATTCCCTGTGTGAGATGTGGGCCATTCGTGGCTGGGAGGCTTCTGTTTGGGTGCTCGGATGGACCCGACTGAAGGTCACAGGACCTCTGTAGGCCTTTCACAACCTCCCACATCACAGTCTGCTTTGAAAGAGAGCTTACTGGTTATGCAAAAGTCACCTTTGCCAACTAAACCGAAGACTGGGCTAATTAGAAGCCAGGAAAGAGAAATACAGTCTCTTGGAACTTCATGTTAATGATTTTGGAAGGAAGAGAAAGGCAGGAAAACTTGCTAGAATCTGGGAAAACATTTATTCATACCTCATAATTGATGTTTAAGCTATGTGATCATAATAACCCAGAAATATTCTAAATGGTGTACTTTATTTGGACAAGAATTATTTTCAAATACATAGGCTTCCACATATGTGCCTAAAACACATATACACATGTATTTTAAAAATAATATGGTTCATATATTAAAAGATGTTAATATTATTTCAGTGTCATAGTTTTGAATGAATGTGCTTACACTTCTTAATGTATATACATTTTGTATTTTCGTGAAGACCAACAAATCTGTGCTTTGTCAGTGGAAGAGGGAGCTATTTACATTTTACAGCAAAGTACGGTGATCATTAATTTATCTAAAACTAATAGGAAATTAGGCTTCTGTATAAATGAAATCTATCAGTAATGGCAGGATACTTTGTTTTTCCAGTCAACACATTTTGAATAACATCGTTTCTAAACTACATTGTGATATTCTGTCTCATTTTATAGCAATGCTTATACATTTCTCATTGTATATATCTATATTCATTTCAGAAAATACAAATTGTTAAAAAAAACTCCACCATTAATCCAACAAAGACCACTATTGTTAACATTTCAGTGAATTATCCTTGGAGTTCCTAAATGTGTATACACTAGGAATGAATATGTATATATAAAAATATACCTCTTAAACATATTTCAACATTTTTACCTGTACTTTTAATTGTTGAAGTTTAACATTGTCGTATTTTGTGGCCATGTTGACTTATTCTGTGAATTGTCTGTCTGTTTCATTGAGATTTTATGTGTTAAATATTATATATCCATTATTAAGCTTGTGCATTCATATTTGTGGGATACTTTTCCTAGATTGCATATTTCAATCTATAGAATTTTAAATACTTTTTGGAAATAAAACCTACTTAATATCCCATTCACTTATATATTTTTGTGTTTTTTAAAAAATGGTTTCAGCTTTATCATTTGTGTTAAGTTCATTGACATTTTGGTGTATGGCATAATAAACAGTAGTCTATTTTATTCCAAGCAGTTAACCCTTTACCTGAGCACCATTTACAGACCAGTCCTTTGTTCTCTACTAGTTTGTGATATGATCTCAACCACATGTAAAGATCTATCCATTAGAATCTCTTTCTGAACTACCTTCCTGGTTTCACATGTCTGTCCTAGTACCTGTATTTTAGTGTCTTAAATATTACATTTATATGATCAATTTTAATATCTAGTAGGAAATTCTCCGCCTCATATATTTTCATGTTCTTGAATGGCCACACTCAACTCCAGATAAACTTTACAATTGTATAATTAAGAAATTATTTAGAGACTTTAATATGAATTGCACCAAATCTGTAAACTAATATAAGAATTGATACATTTGCAAATTTGTTCTTACCATCTAGGAACACTGTGTAGGTAAATAAATACTGAAATAAACATGGATGAGAACATCAATAGACATAGATATCAGGAAAGATTTGAAATTTCATTTATATATATATATATATATATATATATATATATATATATATATATATGTTGAGATGGAGTCTCACTCTGTCGCTCAGACTAGAGTGCAGTGGTGCGATCTTGGCTCACTGCAAACTCCACCTCCTAGGTTCAAGTGATTCTCCTGCCCCAGCCTCCTGAGTAGCTGGGATTACGGTCATGCGCCACCATGCCTGGCTAATTTTTTGTGTTTTTTGTAGAAATGGGTTTCACCATGTTAGCCAGGCGGGTCTCAAACTCCTGACTTCAGGTGATCTGCCTGCCCCAGCCTCCCAAAGTGCTGGGATTACAGGTGTGAACCACTGTGCCCAGCATATTTTTTACTTTATTTACTATGATTATTCCTATGCAAATGGATTATTTCCTTCCTTTTTTCCACTTCTAACTGGTTATCACTAGAATATAGGAAGCAATGGCTTTTTGTCATATTGATTTGTATCTTTTCAACTTATTAAAATCTCTTATTAGTACTTCAGAATTTTTTTAGTTGATGAAACGAGGTGGTTAACCGTGTAATTTTCTAAACTGCAAATAATACTAAATTACGTCTTCCTTTCCAAAAGTCTTATTGTATTGATAAGAAAATTCAACCTAGCAACATAGGTTGTCTTATTATCCATAGTTGATACGATGAGTGATGTTCTGTTCTTGCATTGTAGTATTGCTGTTTGGTTTTAATGGGTAGTTCTTTACATGTTGCTTTTAATTTCTATTTTATGGTATGTTATTTAAGTTTTTACATCTCTGCTTATAAAATGAAATTCATCTGTAGTTTGTATTTTTCTCAAGTTTTGAATCAGGGCTATGCAAGCTTCATAAAATGCAAAGCTTCCTAGATTTTCCTTTGGTTTCTAATTTTATATAGCATGGTAATTACATGTTCCTTGAAAGCTTGAAAAAAAAATTCTTAATAAAACTGTTCAACCACAATGTATTTTCTTATATGTATTGTAAAATAACATTTTCATTTCTTCTGTGGTTATTAGAGATTCAGTTTTTCTACAATATCGTAAATTCTGATACTTATTTTCCAAGATATATCAGTGAATATCTTCTGATACTTATTTTCCAAGATATATCGGTGAATATCTTGAGATTAACTATCATATTATTTTGTTTAAAATTTCTCTCTGCACGCTCTTTTATTACCCTTAATATTTATAATTTTGTTAATTGAACTTTTGTAACAATCAGCTATCGTATTAATTCTGTATTTTTCTGATGAACACATTTTGATATTTTAGTGTAACATTTACTTTGTTAACTTTAGATGTTTTAGTTTGGTTGTGGTTGGTTTTTGAGATGGAGTCTCACTCTCTTGCTTAGAATGGAGTGTAGTGGTATGATCTTGGCTCACTGCAACCTCCGCTTCCTGGGTTAAAGTGATTCTCTTGTCTCAGCCTTCTGAATAGCTGGGATTACAGGTGTACGCCACCACATCCAGCTAATTTGTGTGTGTGTGTGTGTGTGTGTGTGTGTGTGTGTGTGTGTGTATATATATATATATATTATTTTTTTTTTTTTAAGTAGAGATGGGGTTTCATCATGTTGGCCAGGCTAATCTCGAATTTGTGACCTCAGATGATCCGCTTGCCTTGGCCTTCCAAAGTGCTGGGATTACAGGCGTCAGCAACCACGCCTGACCAACGTTGGCATATTTTTGTTGTTCCATTTGTTTTTTCTTCAGTTTAATGCATAATTTATTTGTTTCAGTGAATTAATATTTTAACAACAGTTAAGGTTTTGAATTTCTTTTCATTCAATTGTGTTCCCAATCTAATAAGCAGTAACCTCATTTTCTTTATCTTGTAAATATTTTATCATTACATATATTTCTTCGACTCAACTATCATTTATAAAAGCAGTTAAAATTTTTATTTAGTAACAATTCTAAAAATGTTAAATATTAACACAATAATTTTTTTAATTTTGTTAAATTGAAACCATCAAAGATGGCCTTTACAATTTTTACTTTGGGATATTTGTGTAGGGATTGTTTTTTAGTTTCATATACAAATATGATCATATATTCCACTGATACTTGAAAAGAGTTTTTGATCTTTCTTTTTAAGGTACAAAGAGTTCCTATGTTAATTAATCAAACAGTCACATTCTTTATCCCTACTTTATTTTTTGTTTCTCTGATAGGTAAGTTACAAAACTTACTCTCAACATTTCTGAGTTACTTTATTTTAACTGATCATTTCATAAGCAGCATGTAGCTGAATTTTGTTTTAAACATAAACACAGTTGTTTTTACTAATCAAGTGCTCATTTTAATAACATAAGAACAAACTATTAAGTTTGATCTTCTTTTGCCTTGGTTTTTTTTGTTCGTTTGTTTCTCATATTTCATTGCTGTTTCTTTTGTTTCTCTCTCATTATATCAATTATATTTTGTTTTATCTATCTCAAACAAATTGTAATATAAACATTCAATTTTTATTCTGTTGGTAGTTAATTACAGATGTGTAATGATATGTATATCTGGTTTTAATAATAAAAATATTTTATCATTCTGCAATATTTTGAGTGAATGTTCACTCGTTCAATGAACATTTGTTGAGGACCTACTCCTTGCAGGGCATTGACCTAGCATTGGGAATACAGTAGAAACCAGCATAGATATAGTTCCTATTCTCTTTAATTTCTCTCCTATCTTATTCTCCTTTTCGCTTCTCAGTTTGTTGTTTCTATATCTCTTTTATTTATATTTAAAACTTGTATTTCAAGAACTATTTTTTGCCATTTACATTGTTTTGTGATCTTTTAACAACAATTAATTAGATTTAGTGTATATTCATTGTGTTTATTCATGTATTTTTTACTTTTATTTTAGTTTCGGGGGTACATGTGCAGGTTTGTTGTAATATACGTAAATTGTATGTCATAGGGTTTGGTGTATAAACTATTTTGCCACCCAGGTAATAAACATAGTACCTGATAAGGTAGTTTTTTGATGCTTATCCTTGTTCCTCCCTCCAGCTTCAAGTAGGCCCTAGTGTCTTTTGTTTTTTCTTTGTATCCATGTGTTCTCATCATTTAGCTCCCACTTATAAGTTAGAACATGTGGTATTTGGTTTTCTGTTCCTGTGTTACTTCACTTAGGATAATGGCCTCTAGCTGCATCCATGCTTCTGCAAAGGACATGATTTCATTCTTTTTTATGGCTGTTTAGTATTCTACAGTGTATATATACCACATTTTCTTTATCCAGTCTACTATGGATGGGCATTTAAGTTGATTCTATGTCTTTGCTGTTGTGAATAGCACTGTGATGAACGTACATGTGTATCTGTCTTTATGGCAGAATGATGTATATTCCTTTGGATATATATCTAATAATAGGATTGCTGGGTAAAATGGTAATTCTGGTTAGAGTTCTTTGAGAAATGGCCAAACTGCTTTCCATAATGGCTGAACTAATGTACATTTTTACCAGCAGTGTGTAAGTGTTCCCCTTTCTCTGCAACCTTACCAGCCCCTGTTATTTTTTGACTTTTTAATAATGGTCATTCAGACTGGTGTGAGATGGTATCTTACTGTGGTTTTGATTTAGATTTCCTTAATGATTAGTCATGTTGAGTATTTTTTCATATGCTTGTTGGCCACATGCATGTCTTCTTTTGAAATGTGTCTGTTCATGTCTTTTGCCCACTTTTAATGGGGTTGTTTTCTGCTTGATGATTTAAGTTCTTTGTAGATTCTGGGTGTTAGACCTTTGTTGGATGCATACTTTGCAAATATATTCTCCCATTCTATAGATTGTCTGTTTACTCTGGTGATAATTTCTTTTGCTGTGCTGAAGCTCTTTAGTTCAGTTAGGTCTCATTTGTCAATTTTTATTTTTGTTGTGATTGCTTTTGGCATCTTCGTCATGAAATCTTTGCCAGGTCCTATGTCCAGAATGATATTTCCTAGGTTATCTTCCCTTGTTTCAATAGTGCTAAATTTTATACTTAAGTCTTTAATCCATTTTGAGTTGATTTTTATATGTGGTATAAGGATTTTTAACTATTGTTTTTACTATACTTTTTCCTTTCTTATATTAATTTTTTATTTCAATTTTTGGAGACACAAAAAAACTTCATATACTTCAATGTCAGATAATGTCTTCTGGGGCACTTGTGCATGAATTTTAGCTGGGCTGGGTGTAAAATTGTTGACTTAATGATTCATTGAAATATTCCATAATTATTGCTTTATTGTCTTTTATAATTTGTGTTGCAGAAAATTTTAATGAAAATATAATTTTTATTTTTGTATTATTGGAGAATAAACTGCATTCTATTTTAAATTACTGTCTAGCACACAATAATTATAATAGCTAAAATTTATGCAGCATTGCTATATGCTAAGCATTCTTCTAGGTATTTTACATATGCTAACTCCTTTAAGTCCTTTTATGATCATCACAATCCTATAAAACAGGAACTGTAATTATTCTCATTTTATAGGTGAATCTGGGTCACAGAGATGCTAAGGAACTTTTTCTAACTACATGGACAGTAGCAAGTGAAGCTAAAAGGCAGCTAGTTCAGCATGCTGGATCTTAACTGTCATGCTCTGATGCCTGTACTATTAATAAACAAATATTTTTCAATGTAAAATAGGAAAGTAATTGAAAATATTAAATTGTTTTCTGTAGGGTTCAAAATAGAGCTTCATGTATGATATCAGTTTCTTGATATTTTTCTTGATTGTTTTTCAGAACATAATATACTTGATAAAAATAGGGAAAAGATGAGAAAGAGAGGAAAAGTATTGATGTGTCAGAGGTGACATATGGTGTTTGATTTGATCTTCTCAATACTACTTTGAGATATACTACATGAAATAAAACAGTGAAATCATGTCATACTAGTTCAAGTCCAGTGTTATTCCCTCTGCGCTGTGAGTCAGAATGACAGGCTATGTGCAGGCTATAAAGAAGAAATCAAAGACAACCACGCTCTCAGCTATACTCCTACACATGAATAAAGTTACTTTTAGCTATATGATTTTTAAAAAATAAAGACTTCTAATTTAAAACTATGCCTAGCTAGTATCCACTCACGCAACTGCTTCTAATTCTCCATTAACATACCTACAAGGTCACAGTAAAAAATGAAAATGCATATTACCGTTGAAATCACAGATGACTGACAGTCTTTTTGCTAGGATCTTAGAGGTGTGTGCTCTGACAATAGAATCAGTGAAGGTGAACAACATTGAGAACACATGCTTCAGCTCATGAACAAAGCAACCTCAAAATGTGAGCTGGCAAGGCAAATGGGAATGGTCTGATTATGATGAGGTTAGTCAGATTTTTGTTGCCCCCTTCCCATGCTCCACACACCACACTACCTTTCTTTAGTCACATTAATAACTTTCTCCCCCCTCAGTCTTCCGTGTGTCAGTAAGTCAACACTGAACCAATCAAGAGAAATGCTGAAATTCATTCTTGACTCCTTTCTTTATCACCATTCCCTCTTTCCCATGTTTTTCTTCTTCTTCACCTGGCAGCTTCTCCCTCATGATTTGACTATTAGCTTAAGTGGCAGCTCCTTACACAAGTTCTTCACAACTACCATTATTTCCTCAGACTGTACCCTAGTCTTTTTCCTTTATCTGGGTTATCACAGTTTATCATTCCTTTATTATTTATTTTCCTTGTTTATCGTTTGTCTTTCCATTAAAACTCTATGAGGGCGAGAACCATACCTAGTTTCTGTATATGCTCAGGGCCTGCCAATGGGATGATAGTCCATAAACATTTCTGGAACAAATGAATCAGATAATCCACCAGACGCTACAGCCCTCAGGAAACAACAGGAGAGGAAATAAATGATGGTGGCATTTTTCAACTTGGTGACACATTTCAACATTCTTACAAGTGAAGGGTAAGAAAGAAGGAAAATCTTGGGAACATTTACAAATAGCACTGTGGTCTTTTTTATACTCCACTACAGCAGAATGCCAGAGGACCAGGGGTAAGAAAAGATTCTGCTGCACCCAATGAGGCTACACTAAACAGTTGCCTCCTAACACTGAATATGGGGCATGAGGCTATGTTTGTCAAACTAACTTTTTACCTACAGACCTACGAAGAAGACGCTGGTAATGGGGGAACTAAGTAATTTAGAATTGCCTTTCCATTGAAGACAACTAAAAAAAAAAGGTGGATAACACATAATACAATATTATACAGCTATAAAAAGGAGTGAAGAATATCTTAATTTACTCATATGAAGTGATCTTTGGGATGTATTATTGAAAGAACAAAAGAGTCAGAAAGGTATATACAGTATGCTACTTTTTGTGTAACAGTGGCAGGAAGGGGGTGGTGATAAGTGTCTGTACTTAGGTATTTTTGTTTGCCAAAAAAAGAAACAACAAGAGGAAAACCTAACTAACAAAAATATTTATCTATATGTGGACAGAGAAAGCACAGCAAAGTGGGCAGTGATGAAAATAAAACGTCTTTGAATATACCTTGTTTTAAAGTTTTGAACTTGGAGCAAGGTAAATATATTCATAGAAGAAAGTCAAATAAAATAAGGCAATCTCTAAGAATAGAAAATTAATGAAGACGAATCTAATTGTGCAAAACCACACACACAAAAATTATTTCACGTGACTTTTGGACATAATATTTTGACTATCTGTAAAAGATTTTAAAGTATAACATTCTTTAAAAGAATATGATGTAAGGGAATACAGAACTACAAGGAAATCTTAAAATTTACTCAATAGCAATATTGGTAGTATTGTACTGGAACTATCTTACAGTGTTTCAATTTATAATTTACATAATGCAAGTAATTATTTTACTGTTATAAGGAATCAAGATTTTTAGGTATGAGAAAAGAAATCAGTATAAAGCCAAAAAATTACATAAAATTCTGCGTTATTAAATGTGAAATAAAATAGCAATATCAGCATAAAATTTTATTTTTATTTAAAAAGTATATTTCTTAGTTCTTTTCCATGAAAAAGCATAAAAGAAATAATAACAGAAATTTATGTGCCTAGATTGTAGTCTCCAAATACTATTCCAGCCTGTAAAACCCAGGATTACTTAGAGGAGCAACGGATTCCAGGTCTCAGGCAAAAATATACAAAATACACAAGGAAGATTCCAAAGACCAATAGAGTTGTGTGAAAGTACACAGAAGCTTTTCTAGCCAAAGATGAGAATATTTGGGCATAAAAAGGATAATGCATGTAATTATTGGAAACAGAATAAATATGTGAAAGCCTATGTGTTATAATAAAACCATAAAAAGAGAAACAAATTATTGGACACCAATGCAGTAAGTAGAGCAACACTCATTACTCTAAAAATGTGATTAATATGAAAATCAAGCATATATTATGTTTCTCCAGCATGAACTATATTTTGGGCAACCCTAGCTGATAAAAGAAATTTCTGCTTTACAAAATTCCAAGCAATAAATATAGGAAAAGTGAAATGATTAGAAAATTAAAATTTTGCAACCCTAATGAAATAATCCATCTTGATCTAGGACAGTCGTGAATGGGTGAAGCCACAAGACGAAAGGTTGATGGGAAATTATACCAAGGATGCATCAGGTTGTCATCACTTGAAACCACTTATTCCTCAATCCCAGCATCAGTAAGACTATATATTCTTGCTGTAAATCAGCCAAAAGTATACAACATCACCACAGTACATAGCCCTGTAAAAATAATAAAGTCCAAATCTAATCAAGTCTTTGTGGCTAACTTCCACTGTAGGAAATATGGCAGGTGAAGGATCAAGTTAAACGACCACTTGAAGAAGCCAACTGAAAAACTGAATATGTGATACTCTATGAGGCAACTGACTCAGGTTCTTTAATCAGTCTATGGAATGAAAAATAAAATTATTATTTTAAAAAAAGGAGAGAGAGAGCTACTCTACATTAAATGAGATTTAAAGGATGTAACAACCAAATACTATTTTTATGGGCCTTGTTTGGCTTGTGACGCAAACAGACCAACTGCAACAATTATAAAAAGTTGAGTATTAGATGGTATCAAAATATTATTAATACTTTTCTTGTATGATGACAATATAGTTAGACCATAATTATTGAAGAAAACTTCCATGTCATTTTGGAGACAAATACTGAAATTCTAGGGGTAAAGCAACCTGATGTCTGGCATTTATTGTAAAAATAGTTGAGGAAGAGAAGGAAAAAGAGACGGGGAGGAAGACAGGTAGAGAGGAGGGAAGGCAGAGAAAAAGATGTAAAGTATAGGAAAATCTTAATAATTGCTAAAACCTGGGTAATGGATAGATGAGAGCTCATTGCAACATTCTCTATTTGTATATTTAAAATGTTTCAGAAAAATAAGAATGTTGGCTTTATAGCTTGGTAAAGCAGCGTCTTGGTTAGTTAGCTAGTTAAATGAAACAAATACTTTATTCCTCATTATAAGTGGTAATGTGTTCTTTGTGTTTGCCAGTTATGTAATACAAAGATAATAGAACTAAAAGGATTTAAAAGGGGCATGAAATAGCTATCAAGAAAGGGAGCAATTACTTTGCTGAGATGTAGGAGAAGAGAGGAACGCAGAAAGTAGAACTCAGCATTCAAGGTAGTACATTCCTTATAAGAACCCAAAGTACTCAGCATGAGAACTGAGAGGTTAGTAATTGTTAAGTGCTTGCAGCAATGACTGGAATGTACATGTTAGTTAAATAACTAAAATAATTTTTAATATGTAATTTGTTTTTCTACTATATCATACATATTTCAGTTTTGCTTTATTTTCCATTTCTTTTCAATATGTCATACAGTATACAAAGATTTCTGGATATTGGCATCATATAATTTTGATTTTGTTTCAGGGAATCATGGAATGTATGTGGGGTTTCTATTCTAAAAGCACTAGTCTTTCTTGCTCTGGGCAGATTTTTCTGATTCTGTGTATAGCTACCCCTTTGTATTTTTTCTGGAGTTGTCAATAAGAGGCAGCTTCGCAATGACATATCATCTGATGGTCATCTCAACACCATATAATGATGTACATAACCAACAAGACTTTGTGTAGATTAAAAATAATAGCTTTTAAGCAACATTTCATCAGGGTCACATAACCAATAATTAAAACAATTTTTTCAGTTTGATTGGCTATTTTGGTATTTGCATATATTACCTATGGTAAATGGATGGAACAGATATGCTAGAACAAAACGCCAGCATTATCTTTGAAGTTCTTTGAATATTCACTATGTCTTCTATTAGTAAGAATGGCCCAAGATCTGTCCAGTCATGTTCCCATGTAGCTATGGGTACCAAATCTGAAGGGAAAACACCTATTTTCACAAAGTGTTGGTCAGACCAAGGAAAAATGTCCTGGAGGCATTTGTGAACTTACACAGGCCACCAAATTTGCTTCATTCATTCATCTTGAGGAGTATCAATGTTTTTACAGAGGCAAGAAGGTGGTTACAGAGGTGAGAAGGTGGTGTAGAGGTCACAATTTTGTTTCTTGCTCTGGTCTGCACCTGCTGCAATATGTGGTCTGAAGCTACACCGCAATTCTGATGGGTTGCTATTAACAATGCCGAGTAGCAATCTGTCTGGAGGAATTATAAATGAGGCAAAGAGCATGTGGTTAATGCAAAAGGAATATCAGACAAATATGAGGCATAAGTCTTTTCTCTATACTTCCTTTCCACTGTTTATTATTCTAATATCAAATTAGCTGCTGGAGCTTAAAAGCCTATTATTCTTGGGGGTGTCTTTCAGCCAATTTAACTCAATAGTTATAGGGTGAAAAATAATTCTCTCTCTTGGAAGGAGGTGGAAGGGAAGAAAGAGAACACACACAACTTCTTTTTTCTTTAGAAGAAAATTGAAGTAACATAGGGGACTTCCAAGAACAAAGAGGCCCACAAATTAGTGGTAGATTCATGTTTAGAAATCCAGGAGAGACACTACAGGGCAAGATGAGTATGCTTCCAAGTACTGTCCAAAGACAGTATTCTGTGAATACCACGTCTTAGGTGCTATGTGACTGTCCATCTTGAATGGTTCACCTGTGCTGGACAGCGTGGAAAAGTTACTTAACCACTCGAGGACTCAGTTTCTACGTGTACGTGATAAGAAGATTGGATTAGTTGCTCATTTGGATCTTTGGGAACTGCTATTCTAGTATGATGACTTCACGTATTAGGGCAAGTGGTCTACTTCTGAAACTCACAAATACTTGTTTTAGCAGGATAAAAAAATGTGGATTACTTTCATCTTACTATTTAAGAGTAACAGAATGTCTATGCGGTTCCATCTCTGTATCAATAGTAAATTTGTAATACATAATATAACATAATATAATCAAGTTGATTTGGGGTTCTCAACAAGCTCTCACAAGCTGAAATTGCTAACGAGATGCTTTAAAAATACTCCCCTTTGTATGGTGAAACAACTTTGGAAATTGTAACTTGAGAGTATATGGGTATTTATTTATGGCCTACCTTTCAGCTGGAATTTGAGATGACATTTTTCTTTCAACAAAATTCTCCAGTGGCACACCATGATTTATAATTTTCTTTGGCTATTGTCTGCATATGCTGCAGAAAGTTGAAAAATTACTGAAATCCTGCCAAGTGTATTTACAGTTATTTTTCTGCTACTCAGATTCCCTCCTTCAAAACATTTTAAAGTCTCCATATAGAATCAAGATTGGACTTTTTAAGAGACGGGAGAAAGTAAATGAGAGAGGTCAAGTTTTTGTCTTTTCTCAGAGAATGATGAAATAGATTTTAGTCTTAAACTACATTGAAGGGCTAGATTGGCAATAGACTTGCCACCTGAACTACTCAGTCTCCATCGGTGCTTCAGACCTGTGTCTGACTGGCTCTTAAGAATTAAGAATACTCTTCATAAGCATCTTAGAGTGGATCGGAACCAGATCATTATCAGAAAGGGAAAGGTAGTTTTCTCCTGAGTCCTTACCTTATTACAATGTTCTTTTATCAACTGACCCAAATTTAGGCTTTGCAGATAGAAATGTCATGTATCCTACAGCATATTAGCCTAAATGAGTCAACATAAAGGTCAATCCTCACATGAAAGAAGAGTCCAATAAAGTTTATAACATTCACCAGAATTGCGCTTCTCGTTTAATTTAATCATCCCAGCACTTTGGGAGGCTGAGGCGGGTGGATCACAAGATCAGGAGTTTGAGACCAGCCTGGCCAATATGGTGAAACCCTGTCTCTACTAAAAATACAAAAATACTGGGTATGGTGGCACACGCCCATAGTCCCAGTTAGGAAGATGAGGCAGAAGAATTGCTTGAACCTGGGAGACAGAGGTTACAGTGACCTAAGATCACGCCACTGCACTCCAGCCTGGGAGACAGCGAGACTCTGTCTCAAAAAAAAAAAAAAAAAAAAAAGCTAATAAGGTTCGCCCATCTTAAAATATTATCCTCAGCACTCTCTACTCTCTTGCCTCCCTCACATCCTTTCTCAGACTCCTTCATTTTTTCCTTCTGTCTCCAGCAGCATCCTCTGTCATCCCTGCTTTCATATCCTCCTATAGAGTCCTTAGCATGGCCCGCTTTCAGGTCCCACCTCTCAGCCTCTGAGAAATAGTGCTTTAACTCCTGCCAGCCCTTGTGGCATTTACTGAGTAGATCTCTGTTCGTGTTGCCCCTGCCCTGTGTTGGAACTATACGTGCTTATATGTTTCCTTCTAGACTGTAAACTTGAAGGCAGATGTGATTGATGTTGCCCCTTGTATTTATTGCATGATATTTATACATAATAGATATTCCATAAATTTTTTTGAATTGAATTCACTTGTATTTAGTCTTAAGGTATAATTAACAATGTACATATATATGTCAACGATAGGGGAAAACTAAGTAAAATGAAGATTAAATGTAAAGAGGCAACGGAAAAAACTGCAGAGATGATCGATGTTCATTTTTTGCGCTAGGATGCAGTTAGATTTCATTGCCTCAGACCTTAATTTCCAATAATAAATAATGCCATTCCTGAGAGAGGAGGAAAGAAGAAAACATTTGAGGAGGTAGGGATTATGCTTGCTGCTTTTTTTATTGGAAGTAAAATGTGTTTACTTGTGAAAATATTTGAGCCAAAATTATTTCACGTGTGAACATAAAAAATAGAATTGAGACTTTTCTCCATTTAGCAGAATTTGCTGTGGATTTGCCTAGTACCCCAGAACCTATAGAAGGAGTACTTTTTTATTTTAAAATGTTTAATTGACAAATAAAAATTGAGTATATATAAGGTGTACAACATGGTGATTTGATATACATATATATTGTATCAATTACTATAGTCAAGTTAATTAACATATTATCATCCATAGTTATCATTTTGTGTGTTTATGTGTGTGTGAGATGAGGACACTTAAAATCTGCTCTCTTGGGCCAGGCACAGGGGCTCAAGCCTGTAATCCCAGCACTTTGGAAGGCCGAGGCAGGAGGATCACTTGAGGTCAGGAGTTCAAGAAAAGCCTGGCCAAAATGGTGAAACTTTGTCTCTACTAAAAATGCAAAAAATTAGCTGGGCATGGGGGTGTGTACCTGTAATCCCAGCTACCCGGGAGGCTGAGGCAGGAGAATCTCTTGAACTCCAGAGGCGGAGCTTGCAGTGAGCCAAGATTGTGCCGTTGACTCCAGCCTGGGCAACAAGAGTGAAACTCCATCTCAAAACAAAATCTACTCTCTCATCAAATTTCAAGTTAACAATACAGTATTATTAACCATAGTTACTATGCTGCACATTAGATTCCTATAATTTATTATCTTATAAACTAAATATTTATATCCTTGGACTAACATCTCCCTGTTTCCTTCACTCTCTAGCCCCTGGCAACTGTCATTCCACTCTCTGATTCAATGGGCTTGTTTTTTTTTTAGATGTTATGTATGAATGAGATCATACCTTATTTGTCTTTCTGTGTCTGGCTTATTTCATTTAGCATAATCGTTCTCCAGATTGATCCACTGCTGTAAGTGGTATGACTTCCTTTTTTAAGGCTAAGTAATACTCCATTGTGTGTGTGTGTGTGTGTGTGTGTGTGTGTGTGTGTGTGTGCGAGTGCACATAATCACCTTTTCTTTAACCACTGATGGACTCTCAGGTTGCTTCCATAGTGTGGCTGTCGTGAATAATGCTGCAGTGAACATGAGACTGCAGGTATCTCTTTGAAATACTGATTTCACTTGCTTTGGATACAAACCCAGAATGGGATTGATGGGTCATTTAATCTATTTCTAATTTTTGAGGAATCTTCACACTGTTTTCTGTAAAAGCTGTACCAATTTACATTTCCACCAACAGTTGCACTTGGTACTTTAAGAAAGGCATTGCTATTCTCATTTTGCAGGGAGGTTGAGTCACTGCATAGCCTGCCACAGTCAATAGAGCTGGGACCAGAATCTGGACTCAAGAGTGTGGGAGGCCAAAGGCCTAGCTCTTCTAATGTGCTATACTGCCTTCCTAAGCAATGGTGACAGTAAAATGCTAAAAAAAAAAAAAAAAAAAAAAAAAAAGCACAGACATACCACTGTCAAAGAAAGTCTAGTTTTCTTTTCCAAGTTTTCTTCCATATTCCAGATGCCATGAATACACTTTCAATTAAAAAAGGGCAGGATTTGTAAGTTCCAATCAACTTAGGGTCACCCTGAGGTCTTCAGCTTCCCCGTGCCTAGAACGATCTTCTCCTAGTAGCTGCACCCTTATCCTCTCACTCCACCATGCTTTGCTCAAATGGCATCTGTTAGAAAGACTCTCTGACGATCCTGTGTAAATCAGCAGCCCCGTCCCACCCACCAAGCTTTGTCTTAACTAGCTGTATTTGTCCTCAGAGCACGCATCTCCATCTGACACATCATGAGATATTTGTCTATTTGTGTAGTCCCAGTCTTCTGCTCACTAGAATGTAAGCAAGCGCTAAGAGGGCAGGGACTTTCTCTGTTTGTTCACTGATGTATACTCAGTGTCCAGAGAGTGCCTGGCACATGGCTACCCCCAGTACGTATTTATTGAATGGATGAACAAACACAGAAAAGACCACTCTACAGCTCACATAGCTGATTCTTAATTAGTGCTATGGGTACTTCCTCAATGACTGGAAAATTTGGAGTATTTTTCTTCCCTCAATTTATATTCCTGCTGTCCAGAAGATTCCTGCCTTTGCTCAACTTACTACTTCCCAAACTACTTCCTATAATTCTCTGGCTTTTTGCCATAGGTGCCTTTTATCACAAATCACCCACAGAGACCTAGAGTTGTTACTAATTTTGTGAAATTTCTTGTAGCAAATCATATGTGTCACCTATGGGCTCCCCAGCATCTTTATAGTACTACTCATAATTCAGCACCCTGATAGCTTACATTTGGAGCATTTATTATGGGCCCTTTAAGTTAGATGCTGTTAGAATAATATCAATGGACACTCTTGTATTGCCTGCAGACCTCTCAGTTGTAGTTTTGTGGATCAGATCTGCACCAGAAGCCATCAAACACTTCACACCCAAAGCCAAGTGCTACAGAAGCTTCCATGAAGAGCAACGTAGAAATGTTTGTAAAAGAGCAATAACAGTGAAAGGCAAGCATCAGAAAGGGTAAAGGGGACTGAAGGCACAGAAAATAAACAGAATTTCAACTTTTTAAAATTAAACATTGTTGGCCCATGCCACATCTGTTCTGGAATTCAGCTAGATGGGCGTTTTGTGAAAGTTCATTTTGGAGAGTTTTTTGTATTTGGCCCCAGTTCACGACTCCAGCCCTCTTGCACCTCTGTAAATCCTCTCCTCTCTGTACCTTTTGCTTCACACATTCAGTGTGTGAGTGTCTTCAACAAAACACTTGGTATTGAAAGTTCTAGGATTTACCATCTCATAATACACATTCTCAAAGATTTATAATGAGTTAGAAACTTTCCAAGCCTTCTAAGAGAAAGAGCATGAAATCATTACTTAATTTTAAAACATATGGTTTACTGAATTCTTTATTGATTTTACAAACAAGATTATTTGGCTGACTGAGTGTATGGGTGTGTGTACTTTGCTCTCTCAAAAATGTCAGATTAGTCTGCACAGGAAGATACACCCCTTATGTTCTGGTCATTCAAGTGCCCTTTATTTCTAACAGTCTGAGCTTCAACAGGGACTGTTTTATCCTCTTAGCCATGTGAATGTGGATAGGAAGCCTAGACAGGTGCTGGTTTGAGTGATGGAATTTACAGACAGACCCAGCCTCTGTTCTATCAAATTAAGAAAATGATACAGATGGCTCCTTGAATAAAAAAAGAAAAATCAAGGCAAAAGGGTAGAAATGGAAGGGACACCCATAAAACCACGGTGACAGCTCATGTCTCCATGTAGGCATTTACTATACCAAAAAGAAAGGTTGTTTCGATTTGTTGCCAGAATATATAAAAAAGAAAAGTATGTGTTCCTCATGTCCCTGGTTCTGTAGCTTATATTTTCAGCATCTTTATTAGGGCTTCTGTTGCCACTGCATCATATTTTATAAAACATTATTTTTCATAAAACCTGTGACCTGTATGGTGGAATCCCTTTCTGGCTGTCTGGATGGATTGCTTTGGTGTGGAGCAAGGGTCCTCACAGTGATCCCCTACTGTCTGCAGGACACTCCTGATCTTCCAAAATGTGTTTCTGATGCCCACAAATGGCCACAGGCTTCTTCCTTCCCTGATATAGCCTTGTCTACTGTGTTGGAGAATGAGGGCCCACACACTGGACCTCAAGGAAGGTTCAAACATTCCCTTAGGCATTCCAGTGATAATTGCCAACCCATGGGGGACAGTAGGAGGCTATAAAGTGTCCTGTCTGGCTGTGTCATTGCCTCCTACCACATAGTAAAGCAAGACCTTGGGGAGGTAGAGGTTAGAGGCAGGGGCCTCAGAACGTGACTGTGGAGTGTTTTTTTTCCCTGAGGTACCTCCTTTTGCCTCCTTTTTCTGTAGCCCTCTCACTTTCATCTCAATATTCTGGCCCCCTGGGAAATCTGCTTTATTTGTTTTTTTAGATAGGGTCCCACTCCATCACCTGGCTGGAGTGCAGTGGCATGATCATAGCCATGCTTCAAACTCCTGGACTCAAGGAATCTTCCTATCTTAGTCTACCAAATAGCTGGGACTACAGGCAAGTACCATCACACCCAGCTAATTTTTTAAAAGACTTCTTTTTGTAGATATGAAGTCTCTCTATGTTGCCCAGGCTCATCTGTAATTCCTGTTCTCAAGCAGAAATCTGCATTTTTAGCCAACACGTTAATAGGTTCTAAGGCAGAGACTTCAAGGAGATTGCCTGCTACATTCAGAAAGCACCAGCCTATATAATAAAGCCCAGTTTCTTAGCATGGTGTTAGTTAATTTTTCCAGCTCCCTCTTTGCCCCTCTCCTGCACCCCCTTCACTTAACCCACAACTCCCTGCAATTAATATTTGGATGAAACTGAACTCTTAACGTTTCTTCAACACATGGAGTTACATTAAAATTCAGAGCTTTTGCACTGACTACAATGGCCTGTTTTCATCTTCAGGCCTTGCAAAGCCCTGCTTATTCTGAAAGAGTCAGTGTAGAGCCACTTTATCTGACAAAGCCCATGGCTCCCTTCCTGCTCCCTTATGCCCCTCTGCTTTCTTCTTTCTCAAACCATAATTCCTCCTCTCCCCCTCTGTAAGGTTGCTTTGCTTACACTTCTCATTGTCCTTACCATACTCAGTGGAAAAACCCAAATCACCTCCTCCTCAAAGCTTTTCCAGATTTTGTGAGATATGCTGTTTCTTAAATATTCATTACATGTTTTCTTAACTTGCCTTATGTCGTCTGTTAAATTCTGTCTTAAAATTAATGATACATGTTAATGTTTACTAATTTACTAATTATGTAATGCACTAATATGTAGTACTACTAAAATTAATAGTACATATTGATAGTACATAATACATATATATATATATATATGTATATGTATGGCACTTGCTATGTGTTAGATCCTATTCTAAGCACTTTACATAATTAACACATTTAAGCCTACATCAACTTTTGGAAGTAAGTGTCACTGTTAACCCCCCATTTTGCAGTGAGGAAATTAAAAACAGAAAGGCTAAATGACTTACAGAGTCACACCACTAGTAAGTGGGTAAGTCATAGTTCAAACCTCGTTAGTCTGGCACCAGAGACCATGCTCCTGTCAGTTACTCTACATCGCTCCTCTCTACTTTTGTAGTTGTTTATGTACTCGTGACTTCTTTTCTTCCGTCTTTGCATCCTGTGGCTCCTGGCACACGGTGGGCACTCTTCAAACACTTTAGGAGTGAAACTACATGGGATGAGTTTTTTAGGAGGTCATAGAATTCTCACTTTTGGAACTGACATGATTTGGCTCTGTGTCCCCACCCAAATCTCATGTTGAATCGTAATCCCCACATGTCAGAAGAGGGGCCTAGTGGGAGGTGATTAGATTATGGGGGTGGATTTCCCTCTTGCTGTTCTCATGATAGTGAGTTCTCATGAAATATGATGGTTTAAAAGTGTTGCACTTATAATCCCAGCTACTTGGGAGGCTGAGGCAGGAGAATTGCTTGAACCCAGGAGATGGAGGTTGCAGTGAGCCAAGATCACATCATTGTACTCTAGCCTGGTTGACAGAGCAAGACTCTATATCAAAAAAAAAAAAGAAAAAGTGTGGCACTTCCACTTTCAGTCTCTCTCTGTTGCCATGTAAGATGCACCTTGCTTCCCCTTTGCCTTCCACCATGCTTGTAAGTTTCCTGGGGCCTTCCCAGCCATGCGAAACTGTGTCAATTAAACCTCTTTTCTTTATAAATGACCCAGTCCTGGGTATGTTTTTATAGCAGTATGAGAACAGACTAATACAGGAACCCTTAGGGAAAAACTTCCGGTATATCTGAGACTGAAATTTCTGGTGATGGTAAAGGGCAAAGCATAAATCCTTATTGGAAGTTAGCATTTTCTCATTCTTCTTCTCTTGTATACCTTTTCAAGTAGTTTTCATTTTCATTTGTTTTACATTTTCTTAAGATATGTTCGCACTTATATTTTAAACGATGGGAAAAAAAAGATCACTTGCAAATGCCAACTGGGAAGAGTGTTTATTTTAAACAATGCTGTTCCGGTGCACCAGCTGTGGTTGCTATGCCTGCATATTGGTTGCTAGGGGTGGTGAGGAGAATTAGGCCTGTGATGTCAAGATGACAAGTTGCTTCAACCCCATGTTCTATTGGCTAGGATTTATCTGAGATGAGGAATTTTCAATCCCCAGCAATTAGCAAAGTAGTTGGTTTCAACTTGCAGAGATAATTCATTGAAATCTGGTAGTTTTCTAAAAGTAGAAGAAACTTGGAAAGTTAATATAGTACCTGGGATTTTAGGATTCAGAATTTGGACAATAGTTTTTAAAAGTTTACATCTCCCTTAGTGGATGATTAAACCATTATAGAAAGCTAGTATCAGTGCTGTAAAATGAGAAAAGGAAAACCTGCCTTTAACTCCAGGGTATGTTATCTATCCAAAAGAGGATGTATTTAAGTATGTCAGTTGCCATATCAACACTGGAAAAGAGAATTCACTGTTTTTGAAGTTATCCCACTGTGAAAGTAGGTTTGTAGATTCATGTTTATGCAGAAAATATTTGTGTACTTGATGTTGCCTGGAATTTATATTCAAACTGATTAAAAAATCCTCAAGCACCTGATACAATTAAAACATTGTCTTAGGTGGGAATGCAGAGGGATCATCCCAACTTGCTTGAGGTTTCTCCAGATTTGGTACTGAAAATCTCACATCCTGGAAAATCCCTCAGTCCTGGGCAAACTGAGGCAGGTGGTTACCATACAAAGAGAAAACCAAATAAGACTAAAATTATGTCCAAACACTTTCATTGTGGCTAGGAACACTTGTTGAATACTCTAATAATCAGGGAACACAAATAATAAAAGCTTGCATTTATTGAGTGCTTATGAGGTAAGTTTTATACTATCATCTAGATATTAAAGATGAGCAAACTGAGACACAGCAAGGGTAAATAACTTAGTGAAGACATCAGAAATTAAACTCAAAGTTTGGCTTTAGAGCACACACTACCATCAGCACTGTATGGAAAGTTCTCCAAGGGGAGAGACAGACAGAGACAGGAGCACTGGACAAGACATCATGGAGGGGCTGGATGACTACATCTTGGCTTTAAAAAGTGAGCAAAGGTAAGAAAGTTAGAAAAGAGATGAAAGCATCATTTATAAAAATCACCCAAGCAGTGGTCTGGAGTAAAGAATGGGCTGAATCTTCTTTTTCCAGAGGCAGAAAGGAGTACGTTTTAGGGAAAAGGATGGAGCCCCTTTTCCCTAATAGGGGGACTGAAAAATAGTTATACTGAACCAATGAATGTATGAGAGAGAGAGAGAGAGAGAAGAAAGGAGGGGAGGAAGGAAGAGACAGAAAAGGAAGAAAAGAAAGGGAGAAAGGAAGGAGGGAGGAAGGGAGGAAGGGGAAGAGAGAGAGGAAAGGAAAATCTTTCCTAGGAGAGATTTAATCTCTCGGGTCACCGACAAGGTCACCTACTGAGAGGTGGATTGAGAGCTAGGGGAAAGCTGTGAAGGTTTACAAGCTCCTTTCCTGAGGTGTTTTAGGATATCCACAGGTGTCCAGCAAGAGGATTCCTGAGCAGTAGGAGGGAGTTGAAATTGCACAATAATAATTTTTAATTCAAAAATAACATAGCCATATTATAAGAAATTCTGGAAAAAGGAAAAATGTTCCATAAAGTACGCTATAATTTTAGATTTCTACCATATGTTTGTTTCTTTCACACCTAAAATCATAGTGTACTTATAGATCTGAATCATGCATTTGTTTTTTTACTTAATTTATTACCATAAGTATTTTCTGTATTATTGCATAGTCTTTATAATCATTGTGTTAACAACCAGTGAATACATTATCTGTGGTTTTAAGATTCAGAATTTGGACAAGAGTTTAAAAACTTTACAGCTCTCCAAGGACGATTAAACCATTTTAGAAGGTTAATATCAGTGTTGGGTATCTATCCTGGGTACAGTCCACAATTTCCTTAATCATTATACTTCGTTAGTATTTCCAATGTTTTCCTTCCATAAATGAAGCTAGAATGACATCTTCATGCTTATATTTTTTTTCCCCGCAATCTAACTAGCTCTCATATGGGTCTTATATCTTATCTTTTCTTCGCTTCCATGTGGCTATGAAGCAACAAGATTCACTTTTCACATAAACGTACACATGTTAACATATCCAAGTGTGTGTTGTCTCCTTTAAAGAAGCAAAAAGTGTTTCCTCGGAGAAGCATTTACTTGTCTTGCTGGCATTTTTAATTACTTTGAATGTTTGGATCTGTTTTCTTCTTTGCAATTCCTTCAGATATATCTTTGCTACCTGAGAATATTGACCTGTGTCTTACCTATATCCTCAATTCTCATTATTTAGCCACATCACTTCCTGCCTTAGAGGATCTGGCATGAAATAACATTGGGTTTGACCAAAACCTTTGTTACCACCCGGACTTTAACCTCAGAAATCCCTGCCTCTGTTCCCAACTTCTGACAACAGCCCAAACACATCCTTGTGTCTCTCTCAAACCCCGATCCCTCCCTGCTGTTGATGGAGCTCATAGGGATCTCTTGTTCCCATTTTTTCAAATCTTTAAACCAGCTCTTAACTTCCCAGCTTTTTCCTCTCAAGCCTGTGACTTCCTTGATCCCCTCTAAAGCAGCCCCCTCTTCTGCCTCACCTTTCTACTACCAATGCTGACCTGGGCCAGTTCACCTGCATGCGGTCTCCACTCCCACACCTGGCCCAGAGCCCTGCTGGGTCCAGTAGCAGGGGACACCTCACAAATGTGGCCTCCCATCCAAGCTGTGTCCTCAGGCTTCTCAGCAGCGTTTCCCTCTCAGGGACTTCCCCCAGTCTCCCATGTTCCTGACTACCTGTATTCTTCAGCTCTTGAACAATACCTTCTTTGTTAACTCAGAGAAAAAGAGACTACCAGGTGTGAACTTCTTGATCTTCTCACTACATACGTGTAAATTTGTCTTTCTTTAAATCCTGCCTTTCTTTCTTCTTCCTTTTTTCAGAGAAAGTATTGCTCCTCTTTCTGTCTAAAGCTAATCCTTTTACTTTCCACTTAAACCATCCCATCTTGATTCCTCTGAGACCATGTCCCATTAATAAGTTCTCTTTCATTTCCACTGGTTCTTTCTTTCAACATGGAGATACACTTAAGACGCTCCCATCTTAAGGAAGAAAGGAAGGCTGAGTTATAATAAGTGCCTGCTATATGTTGGTTACTTGAAATGTTATGTAATCCTCATAACAGGTTTATGAGTCAGGTGTTACTGTCTCTATTCTTTGATTAGATAAGAAAACCAAGATCCAGGGGAGGTAAAATGGACCAAAGCTTTAAGATAGTAAGTGGCAGAGCCAGAATTGAAGCTGACTTGGTCTACCGGCAAAACCATGAATGCTACCTGCATTAGCACGCTCCAATTTCACTTGTTTTTCCCTTCACAATCATATTTCTTAATAGAGTAACAAATCACTTAAGTTCTACTTCAACCTGATTTGCTAATGAGTTGTCCATGTGGGATTGTTTAAGATGTATCTACACATTGAATATGCAACCAGGAGCTTCTTACCCAACCTAGATACACTTGATTGGTCAGCAATGCAGAAAGAAACCTTGCTGACCATGGATTCTTTAGCTACCCACTTAACTTTTGGATATTAATCACTATCTGCAGCAACTTTTTTCACAGAAAGCATAATACTACATACATGTATAATAAGTCAGTGGTATGATGATGAATATTTAACAATTGCTTTCTGAATAAAGATCTTTGATTAGTAGCGTTTGCAAATGTCTGTAGTGAAATACTCCTACCATGAGGAATATTTAACAATGTCTGTGTTTAATAACCTTCTTGCAAAATCCTAAAAATTTAACAATCAGAAGCCTTTCTGAGCTGGTTTCAGTACACCATTGTATTAGCTAACAATTACTGAGCACTTATTAGGTGCTTTCAGCATTCTAAATGTCGAGAAGTATTATCCACTTAATCCTGCAATACATTTTTATCCATTTCACAGATGAAGAAACTGAGAGATTAAGTAAACTGGCCAAGGTCATACCACCATGTGTGGGATCTAGAATTATACTGAGTGCCTAAAAATGCTATTTTCCTTTATGAAAAACAATACAAATACCTCACTACTTTAGCCTTATTTCTAATCATGTTTTAAGGATCCGGTTAGAATTTTGACATCATATGATTTATGGAGAAGATGTATATTTACAATAAATATGTAATCTTCTACCTTAGTAGAAGTAAGTACCAGGAAGGCAGGAGTCTGATCTTCTGATGATTCTACGTTTCTAACATTTAGCTCAGTGTACAGCTTGTAGCAAGAACTCATAAAAAGTGCTAAAACAATGTAATATGGTAATTCTTATCCCTTTCTTGAAAGTCCCCTAAAACCTCTATGAGGTATGTAAATGTATTTAAAATAATTAAAGATTTTATGTTTATATCCCTTGACAAAATAATACTACTCTCAGGATTTAATCCTTAGGAACGAATTAAATAGAAGGAAGAGGAAAAATGAATTATGCAAAAAGAAAAAAAAATGTGCATTGCAGTGCTGGCTACAGAAGCAGAGAAATGAGATGTACATAACTATCCAAATATAGGGAAAGATCAAATTATAATACATTTCTCCATGTGAACTGCAGGCAGCCAATAAAAATGATTAGAAGTACATTCACCAAGATGATAAAATAAAAGCAGGACATAAAAGTTTATTCACAACTCAATAGTGTAACACAGGGAACATGTTACAGAATGGCCAAGAGTACAGGGTTTAGATTTGGCCTGGACTCAATTCCAGGACCTTTTAACTTGTCATGACACCTAGGGCAAGTTGTTTAATTTTCCTAAGTCTCATTCTCCCCTTTAAAATGAGGACAGCACTCTCAGAGTCATTGTGGGGACTAAATGAGCAAGTATGGACAGTGCCTAGGACAGCACCTGGCATACAGATCTATTACGTATGCACAGGACCAAGGACTGGTAGGGAATATGGACAAAGAAAACATAATTGATGCTTTTGGGTAGAATACATGTGGGTTAATTTAAATTATTTTTGATAGTTTTCTTTTCTGTCTAAAAGCTCTTTAATAAGGTTCCACTTGCCTATTTTTGTTTTTGTTGCGATTGCTTCTGAGGATTTAGCCAAAATTCTTTGCCAAAGCCAATGTTAAGACTATTTCCTAGGTTGTCTGTCTTCCAGGATTTTTATGGTTTGAGGTCTTGCATTTAAATTTTTAATTTATTTTGAGTTAATATTTGTATATGGTAAAAGGTAGGGGTCTAGCTTCAGTCTTCTGCATATAGCTAGCCAGTTATCCCAGCACCATTTATTGATTAGGGATTCCTTTCCCCATTGCTTGTTTTTGTTGGCCTTGTTGAAGATCAGATGGTTGTAGGTGTGTGGGTTTCTTTCTGAGTTTTCTTTTCTGTCCTGCTGACCTGTGTGTCTGTTTTTGTACCAGTACCAAGCTGTTTTGGTTACGGTGGCTTCACAGATTTTTAATGTCAAGTAGTGTGATGCCTCCAGTTTTGTTATTTTTGCTTAGGATTGCTTTGGCTATTTAGGCTGTTTTTTTTTTTTTTTTTTTTTTGGTATCATTTGAGTTATAGAATAGTTTTTACTAATTATGTGACGAATGACATTGGGAGTTTGTTAGGAATAGCATTGAATCTGTAAATTGCTTTTGACAGACTATTTTTTCTGATTTTGATTCTTTCAATCCATGATCACGGCACGTTTTTCCATTTATTCATCTACAACCTACAGAATGGGAGAAGATACTCATAAGCTATGCATCAAACAAAGGTCTAATATCCAGAATCAGTATGGAACTTAATAAGCAAAAATCAAATAACCCCATCAAAATATGGATAAAGGCCATGAACAGACACTTCTCAGAAGAAGACATACAAAGTGGTCAACAGACATATGAAAAAATGCTCAGTATCCCTAATCATCAGAGAAATGTGAATCAAAATCACAAAGAGATACCGTCTTATACCAGGCAGAATGGCCATTATTAAACAGATGCTGGCGAGGCTATGGAGAAAAGGAAATGTTTATACATTGTTGGTGGGAATGTAAATTAGTTTAGCCACTGTGGGAAGCAGCCTGGAGATTTCTCAAAGAACTTAAAACAGAGCTACCATTTGACCCAGCAATCCCATTACTTGGTATATACCCAAAAGAAAATAAATCATTCTACCAAAAAGACATATGCACTCATATGTTTATTGCTGTGTTATTTACACTAGCAAAGACATGGAATCAACCCAGGTACACAGCAATGGTAGACTGGATAAAGAAAACGTGGTATATATACACCATGGAATACTATACAGCCATAAAAAGAATGAAATCGTGTCCTTTGCAGCAACGTGAATGGAGCTGGAGGCCATAACCCTAAGCAAATTCATGCAGGAACAGAGAGCAGTTACATACCCCATTTTCTCACTTGTAAGTGGGAGGTAAACATTGAACACACATTGACATAAATATGGGAACAACAGAGACTGTGGACTATGAGAGGGTGGTGTGTGGTGGGTTTAAAAACTACCTGTTGAGTGCTGTGCTCACTACCAGGGTGATGGGATTTATACTGCAAACTTCAGCAGTATGCAATATTCCCATGTGACAAATCTGCACATGTACCCTCTGTATCTCAAATAAAAGTTAAAATTAAAAAACAATTATAGGGGAAAAAATTACATAAATATACTTCCAAATATTTAAACAGGAAAAAAAATTGTATTTTATGACATGTATGAAATGAATAACAACTAATGGAAAAAGGAAATCACATTTCAAATATTAAGGTTAGTCACATTTAAAATAAATTAATCTCCAATTTAGACTCCTGTCATTCCAAACAAGTGAAGTCAGCCAAATGGACCAGGATGATTTCTCTTAGGGTGTTCACCCCTTGCAGGACTGATGCTTCTGTGTTTCCTGATGCTCATGAACTATTGAGGCTCTGCCGCCATTCACTGGTTCACCAATTTCCACAAAACAAATGTGGAGTTAGACTCATTTTCATGCTATATGGGTATGCAGACTCATGCCCATCTGATAATGACGATGGTGTTTCCTGGTCCTTTGGATTCCTGCTCACGTGTGGAAGGTATCTTGTACCCCTCCAGGTTATCAGATCGTACACTACTGTTTTTCTTTTTCCTCCTTGTTCATCTTCCTCTTATCAGACTAAAATTGGTAAAGATGAATTAAAGGTACCTGCATTATTATCCCTTGTCCTGAAAACAACCAATAACTTCTTGGAATGTTTCAAAACCTAAACTTTAGTTCTAATAAACTTTATTTGGCTGAACACTTTGCAGGGTCCACAGTGCAATATTTGAATCACAATTTTACTGAAGGGAAAATCGTTGAGTGCTTAATATATCTGAAGTCATCATGATAAAGTTCCATGTAGCAAGAATCAATAATAATTACCTCAGTGTAAATTATTTTCATTCTTTAGGGAAAGCCTCAAGACTCAAAGAAATTTTTAGAGAGAATAGTTTTCTGAGTTTTCAACTCAAGCAGATATAAAATCCAGGGTTCAGTGTAAGCCCAGGGCTTGTCACTACTTGCTCAAATGTGAGAGCTGGTGCTTTAGGCATGCCCAAGTCTGCTTAGCTTCCTCTTATTAGTGGGGGCATTTAATTAAACCACGACAGTCTTTCTGCCTGACCAGGGCAACTACTGATGAGAATAAAATTGATGGGAGATGAACAGTTAACAGCAGGAGATACATGGGAACAAGAAATAAAAGAGCCATAGTCAAACTGAAGAATATTGCTGTAGTATATTATATTTGACATTTACTGCTGTGTCTAATAATGCATCCCTTACTTCTCTCTAGCAGCCATGTTACTTCATTATTTTAAATTTTAGAAGCTTTGTTTTTTAAGAAATGACAAAAATCTGTCTTCTATTCCTCATTAGGGTGCATATTTAATTGTGTTCTTTTCTTCATTATATTTGAATGTTGCCACTCAACCAGAGGAAGGCTGGCAAAAATCATGTAAATGGCTATGCCTGGCTTTTCCAAAGTATTTAAAATTCTATCGTTGTTTCCATAAGCCACAGATGGTGGGTTATTTTTCATGGACAGACAGTGCATTCTTCTCTTGGGGTTTTTATGGACAGACTGTATAAAATGATAACACAATGAATGGGGTACCAGCTCTACTATATCAAGGGCTTAAATCAGCTATTTCAGACAGAAACTCAATGTGGTAGAGCACGTTTCAAATAGGTTTGCAGGTACAGGCTATCACACAAAATTTCAGCATCTTTTGTGATTAATTCTCATGAAAGGTTAATGACATTTTTTACAATAAATTAGAGCTAGGTGAGGGAGATTTCGGTAATATAGGTTCAGGTGGTGACCTGAATAAAATTGATAAGATTTGCATGCTGGAACTAAAATAGAGATATGATCCATCTTCAAAACCACAAGGGTTTGGATGATTGTGGAAGATATAGGAAAGGTGAATCTTCTACTTACCTATTCATAGTCCTTCCCGTGTCACATGATAGTTTTTATGATTTTGTAATACCATCTTTACTAGAGCACATTCCCCCACTTCCACACTCTCCTTTCCTAAAAAGAAGTTTCTTCACTGCAGTTGTTTAAAGGAAGCTATTTTAAGGTTAATTTCTAATTAACCCTAAGTTAATCATAGTCACTAGAACTTCCTTTTTGTTGTTTCTTTTTTAAAACCTGTTTTGGAAAAACTAGTCTAAAGTGATTTCTTAAAGCTATCTCTAAGGAGTATGAAGAAACGTCTATTTGCAATTAATGATGTAGAAAATCAAGAATTACCCCCAGTTTGCCAATGAAGAATATTTTACATCAGTTAGAAATTCTCTTTAATGGAAAAAATTCAAATGGAATTAATTTTTATGCATAGCTTTGATGCAAACTTAAATTCTTAGCTACCCAGGTATCATATGTGATCCAGATGACTTTTCCATTTGTATTTCTCTTGAGAATCCTAAGTTTCTGTGGTTTTCTTTATCAAAAATGATTATGGCTAATAATCTATAGTTATTATAATTTAATAATCAAATGCAGCACTCAATATTGTAATAATATGTAATATACACCAAAATATTTGTTCTAAATCATGAAAGAATTTCTATATTATATGAGCTTATTTAATTTTTTCCTAATTATTGTGATTTATACACTTGTAAAGAAATCATATTGTGCAGTGCACTGCAAAGTACCATATTTTGACTATCTAAAAAATTAGGAAAATGCAACTTCAAATACTCATAAATTATAATAACCTTTATGATATATCTGTTTTATTTATTTTCTTGTTTATGTCTCATTCACTCCCAAGAAGGAGATAAGGTGGCTTTTAGTTAGAGTGACCATATAATTTATCTTCCAAACTTTTGAGAGTGAAAAGTTAATTTAATCATCATGCTGGGGTAAAAGACATAAACTAGCACTGTCCCAGGAGAGCTGGAAAATATAGTCATACCAAAAAATCTCAAATACAATAAAACCATAGCCTAGACAACACAACATAAAAGGCAAAGAAGTTATAAGAAGGAGTATTGTACATTGTACCTGGAAAGACATTCAAGCATGCTTGCCTGGTTTTGATCTTTCCGGACAGAATACACAGTATATCACTTAGCAGATTATGAGCCAGGGATCTCCCATATTATTGTTTTCTAGGTCGTAAGGAATGCTGTATTAGTTAGGGTAGGCTAGCTGCTATAATAAGGAGCTCTACAATCTCAGTGGCATAAAACAATAAATGTTCATTTCTCGCATCAACGTTCATCATGGATTGGAGAGAAAGTGGTGATTGATGGGCCGTGGCTCAGTAACCTAGGCCGACAAGGGCTCCCTTCTTTGAACTTGGCACAAGGAAGGAAGCCTTGGGTATATACATTCAGCCAAAAAATGGCAGAAGACAGAGGGTGTGAAGGATTGCATGGAACTTTTGTGCCATTTTCGCAAGTGACATGCATCACTTCTTCCCACATGTTAGGTCCAAAACTCAATTTTATGATCCCATCCAACTACAAGGGAGACTGGAAACCATGTTCTGGCTGTCCACTCAGGATGAAGTGGAAATGGCGTTTGGTGAGCACATATTAACCTCTCTTCTCCCCCCAACCCCCCACCCCCATTTTGGTCACCAAGTACTCATTTCACACTTCATCCTTTAGGTAGAATGAGGAAATCTGAATCGTTGCATGGACCTCAGACTCTAGGATCTCTGGGGAGGTGCCTGGTCCAATTTAGTAGCTTCAGAGGTGATTTCTTATGATCTGCTGACCTATGAATTAAAAAGGCAAATTATCAACTCTCACCCTCCTCTGTACCTTCAGTAAACCATAGCAGAACAAGGATAAACACCATGGCTGGCATTTTTCAACAGGGAAAAACAGATAATCAATAGTCAGCTAGAAAGCATTTTTCTTACCTTTGCTTTTGCAGATCCTTGCATTATTCTTTAATTTCAATCACAAATGTCATCTCCTTTCCTTTTTGCTATTATTCCTCTTGAGAAATCGCCAAAGTATTTGTATTATATTAAGAACCTATTAAATCTGTTTGGTCTCTTGTAGCTCAGTTTAGCAACTATGAGGCTACTTAGTAAAATCCTCTGTAGTCCTTATTATTTAAAGCATGTAATGGAGTTAACAAAAAAAGGAGCTTCTTTATCAGCGATTTATAAGGATTACAGAAGAAGATTTATGAGCTCTAGAAGAGTTGAGGAAATTACCTCTGAAGCATGATACACAGGAAAGAAAGAAATTGTACAAAAGCAAAGTTATTTGGTTTCATGACATTTGAATTATTGTTAACTGGTGTATATCTGTCTGTGCCTCCCTAAACTTGGGCACTTTCTGTTTGTTTTTATGTTTAGTGTCTAGGGACCATAATGACAGCCACTACATTTTGTTGGCACAAATGCCACTGCTGTAGAGAACCGAGAAAATATGTGAAACTTCAATAGTATTGATTGAAGATTTTAAGTTCTGAAATAAGAACAGAAGTAAGTAGTTGTATGCAAACATTTTACATATCAGACTAATTGTGAATTCACAAAAGAGTTGCAATCCTAGTGCAGAGAGTTCCTGTATACACTGCACCCAGTTTATCCTCATGTTAACATCTAATGTAACCAGGTACAGTTATCAACGTAAGAAATTAAACTGGCATATTGCTAACCAAACCACAGACTACATTTGATCATCATTTTTCCCACTAATTTTTTTTTCTGTTCTGGCGTCTGATCCAGGATCCCACCTTATATTTTGCTGGCATGTCTCCTTAGTCTCCTCTAATCTGCAACTGTTCCTCATTATTGCCTTGTTTTCTATCACCTTAACTCCTTTGAAGAATACTTTCAGGTATGTTGTAGAATGTCCCACAATTTTGATTTGTCTGATGTTTTTTCGGGATTAGACTGAGGTTATTGATTTGAGAGAATACCACAGAGGTAAAGTGCGTGCTTTTCTTCATGTAAGGAGCCACGTGATATTACCCTGATTTATCACTAGTGATATTATCTTTGTTCACTTGTATAAAGTGATGTCTGCTAGGTTTCTCTATGGTAAAGGTCCTTTTTTTTCTTTTTTTGTAATTAATAGGTATTTTGAGGGAGATACTTTGGGTCAATGCTTGCATTTATCTTTCACTGCGCACACCTGCTTTTCCCTAGACTCTGAATAGTTGATGGCCCTACAACCTCAGCACTCGGATGGGTAGAAGTTTGTAAACTTACTGTTTGTCCAGTAATTTTGTTGCAAACGAGAATAGCCCTGTTTCCATCTTTCAGCAGAAACTGGAAATCCAGTATTTGGAGGTCAAATAAGTACTCTTCATATGAACTGTTATTGTTAGTTGTCTGGAGATCAATACTCCATTTCATTCTAGAACATCAGTCTTAGTCAAATTTCATCATCCCATTTCTTCTGCTAGTGATGTGCTTTAGAATAGGTATGTGACTGACTTGCGGCCAGTGAGATATAAGGCAAAATGTGCTCTTGTCCTCCTAAGGAAAAAACCTTTTCTCTTAATGAGAGAAAATAAGTAAAAGATAGCACCTTCTTCTACTTCTAGACATAGGTATGTCTGGATATATTGCCTAAAACTCTGGCTACCATCTTGTTTCCAATATGAAAATGAGGCCATTACTGAAGACAGCAAAACAAAATCTGGAAAGAACCTAGATCCTTGATCGCATTACTAAGCTGTCCTTCCAATCAACCATGGAGCTGATCCTATCTATGGATTTCTAGTTATGAGCAATAGTAAATTTCTTTATTGTTTAAGCCAATTTGAGTCTTGGTATTTCAATTACTTGGATCCCAGTGACTTGTAACTGATATCACCACTTTAAGGAAAGTATGATTTTTGTCCAGATATATTACAGTCTATCTGTTCTATTGTTAAAGGGCATTTGGATTGTTTCCAGTTTTATTGTTTAGGAACAGTGCTGCCATAAATATTCTAATAGATGTCTTTTGTTGGATATGTCCACATTTCTTTTGCATGTACATATACCCAAGAAAAAAAATTGCTCAATTATGAACAATGTTTATGTTAGGTATTAGTAGCTATTACCAAAAGGTTTCTAAAGGGTTTATATTAATTTACACTCTTACCAGAAATGTATGAGAGTTACAGTTGCTCCATGTCCTTGGCAACACTTGGTATTATCAGTTTTTTGTTTAGGCCTTCAAATGCTGGCACATGTGTAGTAGTAACACATTGTGACTAATGATCTTTATATACATATTCATAATCATATTTATAGCAGTTGTAAATTAATGTCTATATACTTTATCATTTTAGAATCATAGCCTAAGTATAAATTGTTGGTAAACCATTGGAAGACAGTTATTAATCATGTAAACTTAAGTTGAAAGTAAGAGGGTAAGAAGGGGAGAGATACTAAGCATAAGTGTATGTTGTTCTATAAATAAGCTCTAGTTCATTTCTAGGGGTAGGAGTGCTTTTGTAGAGTAGAACAGTAAGATTAAAATGAAAGACAGAAACTGCTCCAACTTATGACGTGTTATAAATAAAACATACTCACCAGTAGGAGAGACATAAAAAGGCACAGTGAAAAGAAGGGTCTTCATCAAGTCACTTTTTTTTTGGACTTAATTATAAAGTGATGAAATGGAGTTATAAGATTTTCCTACTTTCTTTACATTCTTTTAATGTAAATATTGCTTGTCATTCACATCAGACCCTGAGACTAAGTCTGAGGCAAGGAGGGCTCTTGAGGTTCAAATCATTGCCTGTAACACCTGGAGATCAGATACCTAGGTGGTAGGATTTTTTTGGTTCTTTGGTACAAATCTGCATTAGTCAGGGTCTCTTAGAGGGACAGAACTAATAGGATATATATCCATAAAGGGAAGTTTATTAAGTATTAACTTACACAATCACAAGGTTCCACAACAGGCTGCCTGCAAGCTGAGGAGCAAGAAGAGCCAGTCCAAGTCCCAGAACTGAAGAACTTGGAGTCCAGTGTTCCAGGGCAGGAAGCATCCAGCATAGGAGAAAGATGTAGGCTGGGAAGATAGGTCTGTCTCTCTTTTTCATGTTTTTCTGCCTGCTTATATTTGCTGGAAGCCAATTAGATTGTGCCCATCAGATTAAGGTTGACTCTGCCTTCCCAAGCCCACTGACTCAAATGTCAGTCTTTTTGGCAACACTCACACAGACACACCCAGGATTAATACTTTGTATCCCTCAATCCAGTCAAGTTTGACACTCAGTATTAACCATCACAAATCCACCCCTTATCAACTTGAACCCATACACACCTCCTGAGATGATACATAATCTTCAAATAAAGACAATAATGAGGTCATAATTACATCTAACATAATACAACTATCCTTTGTACAACCAGAAATGCACTAATCCTCAACCCGAATACTATTACACAAAGTTAACAATACTTAAATGCTGATATGAAGTTACTAAATTTTACATCACATGATAAAGAAGGAAATAAAATGAAGATATTTTCTTAGTACAAATGTATACAGGCACACGTGTTTTTAACAAAAGAAGGAGGAAATACTCATGACAGTTACAGACTTCATTTCTGCAGCTGGTCATGTGGCTGTAGCTGATATTGATGACTATCTTCTACTACCATTCTGTATTCCCTTTGCCTTCAGCAAGCACCGCAGCAGGTCATGCATTTTTTTTCCGCCCTGGTGGAGTAACCCAAACCTTCATTCCTGAAAGGTCTGGGCCATTTGTAGTACTGCCTGGATTGGGCTGTTGTGGTTTCCTATTGACCTGAATCACAGGTCATGGTGATACAAAGAGATGCCCTAGTGGATCTCCTGTATTCTATGCATACTCTTCCCTACCTCTGTTGTGGAGTAGCAGACTGACTTCGTCTCAATAGTCTGGGTCAGTCACCCCAGCCAACACTGTAACTCCCCCTCTTAGCCTGTTGACATAAAGGTAGGAGGATCCCAAAGTGTCTAGGTGGCCATCTTAACTTCCAGTTTAATGGAATTGTTGCTGTGTCTCCTGGTGGCAATGTTTTTTCCTCTGAAACTAAGACTTCCAGGCCTGCAGAATGTAATGTTATGGGAACGGGAAGTAAAAATTTTGCCAGTGGATAACAAGGAGTGACATTGAGTGGTGCCACTTCCACCCTTTGATTCCTGGACCCATGAATCCTGCTTATGGGAGAAACAGTACCATATATTGGATGCTGATTCAGAGCATACACAGTCTTCTGGAGAACTTTGTCCCAGCCCTGAAAGTATTGTCATCTAGTTGGCATTGTAATTGTGACTTCAAAAGGCCATTCCACCATTTTATCAGTCCAGCTGCTTCCGGATGATGGGAACATGGTAAGACCAGTGAATTCCATGAGCATGAGCTCACTGCCGTACTTCTTTAGCTATAAAGTGAGTGCCTTGGTGAGAGGCAATGCTGTGTGGAATACCATGATGGTGGATAAGTCATTCCATGAGTCGATGGATGGTAGTCTTGACAGTAGCATTGGGTGCAGGATGGGCAAACCCATATCTGGAGTAAGTGTCCATTCCAGTGAGGACAAACCTCTGCCCTTTTCATGATGGAAGAGGTCCAATATAGTGAACCTGTCAGCAGTTAGCTGGCTGATCACCCCAAGGAATGGCACCATATTGAGGGCTCAGTGTTGGTCTCTGCTGCTGGCAAATTGGGCACTCAGCAGTGGCCATAGCCACTGAGGAAGTCCATGTTGCTGAGCCCATGTATGACCTCCATCCCTGCCATGGCCACTTTGTTCATGGGCCCTTTGAGTGATGACAGGTGTGGCTGGGGAAAGAGGCTGAGTGGTGTCCATAGAATGGGTCATCCTATCCACTTGATTATTAAAATCCTCCTCCACTGAGGTCACCTGTTGATAGGCACTCACATGGGATACAAATATCTTCACAGTTTTTGACCACTCAGAGAGGCCCATCCACATACCTCTTCCCCAAATTTCTTTGTCACCAATTTTCCAATCATGCTTCTTCCAAGTCCCTGACCATCCAACCAAACTATTGGCTGCAGTCCAGGAATCAGTATATAATCACACATCTGGCCATTTCTTCTTCCATGCAAAGTGCACAACCAGGTGCACTGCTCAAAGTTCTACCCACTTGGTAGCTTTTCCTTCAATGCTGTACTTTAGGGATGTCCTGGAAAGGGGCGGTAGTGCTACAGCTGTCCACTTTTGAGTGATGCCTGCCTACTGTGCAGAACTACCTGTGAACCAGGCCCTAGTCTTCTCTTCCTCTGTTAACTGATCATAGGGAACTCCCCATGAGGCCATCAGTGCAGGCTGGGAGAGAGAGAAGGCAGGGTGGCAGGAGTGGAGACCATGGGCATTTGAACCACTTTCTCATGTAATTTACTTGTGCCTTCGGGACCTGCTCAAGCCAGATCACGTATATACTACTTTGATTTGACAATGGAATGCTGCTGTGCATGACCCACTTCATGGCTAGATGGGTCCCAGAGCACCCAGTTCATGATAGGCAGTTCAGGTAGCATGATGACATGATGACCCATAGTCAAACGTTCAGTTGCCACCAAAGCCCAGTAACAGGACCAGAGCTATTTCTCAAAAGGAGAGTAGTTAAATGCAGAAGATGGCAGGGCCTTGCTCCATAATCCTAGAGGCCTCCTCTGTGATTCATCTACAGGAGCCTGCCAAAGGCTCCAAACAGCATCCCTATCTGCCACTGGCACCTCAAGCCCCATTGGATCTGGATGAAAATAGAATTTCATTCTATTTTCTGCCCAAATAATTGATAGAGACTGAAAAAATGTATAGTGGCCATTGGTCATATGACCCAAGTAGCAGAGGAGCTTGCACAGCAGCCTGGACCCGTTGAAGCGCCTTCTCCCATTCTGGACCCCACTCAACATCTGAATGTGAGCACTGGTGATATGAGATATGGACACTTCTCTGGAATAAGGATTCATCTTCTCCTTAGGCTAAAACTCATACTTGTGAGCAGCAATAAATGTCAGTTTATTAATAAAGGTTTGGGCATGAAAAGCTCCATTATTGGTTTTGAAAAGAGAGAGCTAATTATAAGACAAATGACTATTTGAACCCAAAAACTTCTAACAGAAACATATCTGCACATTGGTAACTTAAATATCTGTTACAAATGTCTGTGCAAGTCTCCATGTTTATTTAGGGTGCACCTTTAAAATCATGGATTGTGGCTGAGAACTGGACCAGACAATTTATTCAATGGATATGTTAAAGTTCTATTAAAATGTCAATGGGAGCAACATTTTCTTGGGCAATGATATTATTATTTTAAGTCTGGTTTAATAAGCAGATATTTTCTCTGGCATTTAATCCTCATTTTCTATTTGTTTTGAAATTTGTTGCTCTTTTTTTTTTTAAACATCTATCCACATGTTATCTAGTTTTCAAGTATAACTAATGATAAAAGCATTTCCTCCTCTTTTATAATCATGGTTTACTCCTCATTTGAATCTGTCCAGCAATATTTAGTGTTGGCCAATTAAGTAGTTTAGCATTTCACAGATCTGCTCTGTTGATATTCTAATAGTATCACATCATGGCACAGATAATGAGACATAGGTTTGCTTAGCACTATGTTCAAATCTTTGAGTCCCCCAAAATTCGTATGTTGAAACCTAATCAGAGTGTGATGGCATTAGAAAGTGGGCTCTTTGGGAGGTGATCAGGTCATGAAGGCAGAGCATTGTAATTGTTTGTCTGGTTACCTCCAAATAAAAAACTTTCATTTAAGTTAGTTTTTAGTTCTCCATTAATTATGGCTACATAATTAATTTGCATTATAAGGGACTGGTATTAAAGAAAAATTTCATTCTACTTTTTCCTAAATAACTATAATTGATAGAAGCTGAAAAAAAATGTGTAGTGCCCTTATAAAAGAGGCCCAGACAGCTGCCTTCCCCTTTTCACCATGTGAGGACACAGTGAGAAGTTAGCTGTCTGCAGCCCAGGAGAGGGCCCTCACCAGAACTTGACCATGGAGGCACCCTGATCTCAGACTTCTAGCCTCCAGAACTGTGAGAAATAAATTTTTGTTGTTTATAAGCTACCTGGTCTATGGTATTTTGTTACAGCAGCCCAGACTGACTAAGATACTTTGGCTACCTAGTTCTGATGGTTCAGCTCTGACCATCAATCAAATTCAGATTCAGATCTTCTTGGCATTTTGTACTTAAGAGCCATTTATTTCTGACACATGGTGGTAAGTTCTATTCATTTTTTTGGTTAAATCATGGGCATTCCTATTTGAGAAGTGCATTTTTGTTTATAGGGTAATTTCTTAACTTCTACAACTTCCAAAAATATGCAAGGGCAGCATGAAATGAGACTGTGCCATACAGTACCACAGATGTGCTTCTGATGCCAGCTCCCTTATTTCTCAGCCATGTGGACTTCGGAAATTCATTTAATCTCATTCTGTCATCTAAAAAATAAAGATGGTATCATTTGCCTGGGGGCTATGCAGATTTAGATGTAATATATTTAAAGTACCTGGCATGGAGTGAATACTTAATATTTGGTGGTTATTTTATTTTTATTATTAAAAAAAATTTTTTTTTAGACGGAGTCTCACTCTGTTACCCAAGCCGGAGTGCAGTGGCCCAATCCTGGCTCACTACAGCCTCTGTCTCCTGAGTTCAAGCAATTCTCTTACCTCAGCCTCCCAAGTAGCTGGGATTACAGGCGCCTGCCACCACACCCAGCTAATTTTTGCATTTTTAGTGGAGATGGGGTTTTACCATGTTGGCCAAGCTGCTCTCGAACTCCTGACCTCAGGTAATCTACCCACCTCTGCCTCCTAAAGTGCTGGAATTACAGGCATGAGCTACCGTGCCCGGCCTTGGTGGTTATTTTAATTACAAGAAACATCCCCTCTCCCTCATGCATTTGTTGTGTCCTCAGTGAGAAGTTTCTCCTTTCTGCAATGACAAAATCTCTGCATTTCAGCTGAATAAATAACTAGGAATCTGAGAAATTGAGACTTCTGATGTTCCAGAGATGATTTAACATAATCTGCTGCTTTTTTTGTGAAGCAGATTCTGTTAAGATACATACTTGAATATTAAGACATTATGCCAATGATTTAATCTTTTAGACAAGAATTGAAGTAGAAAACAGTGGATATTTATTTTTTAAAAACGATTATTTTTATTGGCTTTTAGTTTAGTTTTTTTTTTTTTTTAAATAAATCTGTACTACTTAGAAAAGATAAAGTCATCACCTACTCAGGGAAAGTAAAAGAGACATCTTTAATGTTTTCTAGATAACAGCATGCATCCTAAACATTTTGAATTTCTTTTAATAAACCTCTTGACTTACAACAGTGTTATTTCAAAATTATATGTACTAACTCTTCTTGTTACTAGGGATATATATTTCATGAGTTACTTTTTCTAAGCAGTATTTTAGTCGGAGAATACGTATCTTTTGCTTTAAATCCATTTTGTCATGTGTGGAAATTATTATTCCAGGCTACATCTTTGCCAATAGTTCACATCCCTTTGTCCAAGCAGATGATACTAAAGTTGGATAGCATTGGGGGCAGAATTAGAGAACTAGATTTGACTGAGTAGCTAATCGAAGCTAAGTCCAGCCTCCTCACCTTGAGAGTGAGACACTGGTGCTCCTGAATTGTCTAATTTGTACTGAGCATCCACTGCGTGGAAGACGCCATTTTGGTGTTTCAGCAAAGTCAGTCAACAAAACAGAGCCAAGTATATTTACAGCAGAGCCTGTTCTCTGGTATGGGGGCTGTGAAAACAGCGTTAAAATTATCAGATGGAAACAGAGAGATCATGCTATTGTCTTAGTCACTCTGTTTCTGACTTCTTGAAATTTACTGAAAGCCGTGGGATCTCTGGTGCATTTTGCTGACTGTGTGATAACCCAGCTCTGCTGTCAGAGTCCAAGGAATCAATCCTTCACTTCACCACCCACCGAGTGCTGAATGCCACTCACAACCACAGAGTCACCAGGGGGGCGCTACTGAGTCTATGGCCAAGTGAAAAAACATTCAGCTTAAGGTCTGGCCTGTCCCCAGCTGAGCCCATTCCTTAGAAAGGAATATCACTAGATAATTTAATCTGGAGTGGGAGGTCGGGTGGAGTTGCCTTCTTCACTAGGCGCAAAAATGTTCCAGGATGCTTCTTAAACCTGACTCAAGGCAGGAATCTGCACTTTTAATACCCTCCCTAGTCCTTCCTTGCCCCAGTAATCGTGATGCAGGGTGTTTGGCCTTTCCTGAAGAAGAAAGAAAAAGCTGGCAGAGCAACAAAGTTCTCATAATGGGTTGTTACTGAACAACAGAGTTCCATGGGACTATGGAACTCTGTTCTGAAAGAGTAACAAAAATTGGGAATACCGGCTGTTTCTGCCTGTGACTCCTCAGTGACCACCAGAGTTAGTGAGCAATATCCTCTGTGTCACCCACAGTTCCAACTGTAACTATTCTGTTGCAAGGGCAGCATTCCTGATAGTGGAGGAATGGGAAGATGTGCAGTATTTGATTAGCTTGGCTTCCCTACTCAAAAGATTGGTGTTAAAATTACCTTTGTAATATGTTACCATATTTTTAAGCCTGAAAATTATATATGATTTGGATATCTTCATGGGGGAGATGGCTGCTCTCCTATTATTGCAAATGTTGCAAACTTAGATTTTTTAAAAGTAATAGATTGTATTTATGCTTAAATAGATAATTGTACAGATGATACCAAAGTTAAAAGAAACAAATGATATATGTGCATAGTAATTTTGCATCCTATTTTGATTTCTTAGTCTTCTACTTGGTCTCTCTGAATAACCATTTGCACCAATTTAGAGATATGCAGTTATCGATGGTTGTATACTACATACACTGCTTTGCACCCTTTTTTTAAAATTTGTGAGTTTTCTTCTAATGATATATCTTGGTGATGGGTCTGTGTACACACATTTATCTACCTTTCTCTTCTTGCACAGCAGTCTATGCATGGGCCATAAATTATTTTACCAGTCTCCTATTGATGAACATTTGAGTTGTCTTCAGTCTTTTACTCCATTAAGCAATGCTGTAATAAATATCTTTTCACATACATCTTTGTACACTGTGGAAATGAAGACCAACCAAATGAGAAAAGCAAAGGTTTATGTATTCAAAGCTTGCTCTAGTAAGGAATCAGCTGCTGTCACTTGGTTTGGCAGAGTATCAAAGGCTGGCAGAGGAAAAAGGAAGCTTTACAGTAGAGAAAAGTGAAGGCTTTAGGTATAAAGGCTGACTGGAGGCTGTTGGCCTGGGAATGCTATAGGTGGGCTAATTAGAAGTAGGACATCCTATGGAACTGGTTAGGAGTGCATATATAGCTTTCTTTGGTTCATCCTAAGTTGGCAGCAGGAACTGAAAAATAAACTGTCAGTTATTAATCAGTAACTGGCCCTTTTGGGGCTGGTTGCTACAGAGTTTTTGTTTACCTTCCTGGATTGTTACTAGAGATAGCAATCTAGCTTCTTCCAAGTCTGACTTGTAACACATTATTTATTATAGATGAGGAGGGTAATTGCCTGGGCAGATTACTGCAACTTATAAGTCAGAACTGCATTTTTATATGTGGTCCAGCCATTGTCCATTTGTATATTCAGTCTCTCAACACATATGTGAATATATTTGTATATATTTAATATGATAATATACTTACTACAAATAAAATAGTTTAGAAATAAATTCTTGAAAGTTGAATTGTTGAGTCAAAGATTTATGACGTTTAATTTATGTATGTCTTGACCAATTACAAAATTTGATAAATTTACAATCCCCATACTCTTCTGGGGATATAACAAGATGTATTACCAAACTTTTTAATCTTTGCCTGTCTGATGGGTAAAAAATCATACCTCAGTGTAGTTTAATTTGTACTTTAGGTTGAGAATGTTTTTTCATGTGCTAAATAATGTTATTTTTTTCTTTGTGAATTATTTATTCATGTCTCTGTATTAGCATATTTTAAAATGCTCCCAGACCAGGGAAGTTATTGAAAACAGAGTAAGTCTCTGGAGTTATTACCTTAAAACAATTCAACTTGGAATCAGGCCAGGAAATATCTAAAATATTGGGGAATAGAATAGATTATTAGAGAAGTGAAAGGACTTCTTTTTAAACACCTCTAACTAGCATCTATCTTTTTCTCTTATGGAGAACTAATAATAGAGGGACTAAAGGTATCAGTGATAGAGGCAGAGTTTTAACTTGGAATCCTAATTCATTTTTGTTTTCATTTTCTATGTGGGTCTTGAGATATTCAACTATGACATAAGAAATAGAATTATCACTGTTACTGCTGTATAGGAATGCCTGTGATTTTTGCACATTGATTTTATATCCTGAGACTTTGCTGAAGTTGCTTATCAGCTTGAGAATTTTAGCTGAGATGATGGGGTCTTCTAAATATACAATCATGTCATCTGCAAATAGAGACAATTTGACTTCCTCTTTTCCTAGCAGAATACCCTTTATTTTTTTTTTTCTTGGTTGATTGCCCTGGTCAGAACTTCCAATACTATGTTGAATAGGAGTGGTGAGAGGGTATCCTTGTCTTGTGACAGTTTTCAAACGGAATGCTTCAGTTTTTGCCCATTCATTATTATATTGTCTGTGGGTTTGTCATAAATAGCTCTTATCATTTTGAGATATGTTCCATTGATAACTAGTTTACTGAGAGTTTTTAGCATAAAGGGCTGTTGCATTTTGTCAAAGGCCTTCTCCGCCTCTATTGAAATAATCATGTGGTTTTTGTCTTTGGTTCTGTTTATGTGATGGATTATGTTTGTAGATTTGTGTATGTTGAACTAGCCATGCATCCCCAGGTGAAGCCAACTTGATATTGATGGATAAGCTTTTGGATGTGCTGTTGGATTCTGTTTGCCAGCATTTTATTGAGGATTTTCACATCAATGTTCATCGTGGATATTGGCCTGAAATTTTCTTTTTTAGTTGTGTCTCTGCCAAGTTTGGGGTGTCAGGATGATGATGGTCCAATAAAATGAGTTAAGGAGCATTCCCGCTTTTTGTATTGTTTGGAATAGTTTCAGAAGGAATGGTACCAGCTCCTCTCTGTACCTCTGATAACATTCAGCTGTGAACCCATCTGGTCCTCGACTTTTTTGGTTCGTAGGCTATTAATTGCTGCCACAACTTTAGACCTTGTTATTCGTCTATTCAGGGATTACACTTCTTCCTGGTTTAGTCTTGGGAGGGTGTAAGTGTCCAGGAATTTATCAATTTATTCTAGATTTACTGGTTTATATGCATAGAGGTGTTTTTAGTAGTCTCTGATCAATGATAGACTGGATAAAGAATATGTGGCACATATGCACCATGGAATGCTATGCAACCATAAAAAACAATGAGTTCATGTCCTTTGCAGGGACATGGTTGAATCTGGAAACCATCACTCTCAGCAAACTGACACAAGAACAGAAAACCAAAGAACGCATGTTCTCACTCATAAGTAGATGTTGAATAATGAGAACACATGGACACAATGAGGGGAACATCACACACTGGGGCTGGTGGGGGCTAGGTGAGGGATAGCAGGGGTAGGGGGGGATTGGGGGAGGGGATAACATTAGGAGAAATACCTAATGTAGATGACGGGGGGATGGATGCAGCAAACCACCATGGCACGTGTATACCAATGTAACAAACCTGCATGATCTGCACATGTACCCCAGAACTTAAAGTATAATTTTAAAAAAATAGTGCTACAATAAATGTGGGAGTACCAGAAACAAAAGAATTATTATCACCAGTTTTGTTTTTAATGTTTCCAACTCTCAGCAGACTTGAACTGTTCAACTAATTCCAAAGTAAATGGATTTTACACACACACACAGATATTCAAAGAATCACCCATGGGTGCTTACATAGATGCATTGAATAAAAAATATATAAAATTATATGAGGGATAGCATTAGGAGAAATATCTAATGTAGATGATGGGGGGCTAGATGCAGCAAACCACGATGGCACATGTATACCTATGTAACAAACCTGCATGATCTGCAGGTTTGTTACATAGAACTTAAAGTATAAAAAAACTAAAGAAAAAAAGAAAAAAAGAAATAGAATTATTACCTATCTGAGCGATCTAAAAAAAAAAAAAATGCAATAATAAAACAATGAATATTATCTTAGATACTTTTTCCATACAATGTAATCTCAAATAATCCTGATCAAGTATGTGTTTGCATTTGGAAGATGTTTCTGTCTTCATAAAGTTGTGGGCATTAGAGTGTATAGCTGAGACCAAATAGTGTTCACTAATTAAGGTCCTACTGAGTTTGGTAGCTTCTTTATGCACCAATTACATTTGTCCTATGCCGGAGACAATATCTCTGCCACTACACTAGATTTTTAGAAAGAAATGAGACCTTATCCTCACCTGTTCAAGTCAACATAATTATTAAGATAAGAATTAGCAGTGTTTTCCCGTGGATTTTACACCTTCTCCTCAACTCTGTTTTGATATTTCTGAATATGTTCTTTTCAGAAAAAATACTGGTTTTAATGTCTCCAGTTTGATAATTAAAGCAACACACGTGTAAGCAAAAAGTAAATCACAAATCATTCGTCTGTAAGTTTACACCACAATCTTTGATATTTGAAGAGAGGTTGTACATACACATACACACATGAAATCAAATGTCTTTCCCAGAAAATGTTAAAAAATGATTTACCCAGTCTGGGAAAGTTGGCTTCCATGGGCATAATGAAGGCTGGAATTGCTTTGATGTGATTCTGAATCCAAATGGCCCTTTAATCTAAGCCTCTCTATCATCTCCATTAATGTGTTTATAATAAATACATTAATTTATGTGGATAAATTTTCTCATACTCATTATTTCTTCCTTCCCTTCTCACCACCACCATTTGAAAATTTCTATCCTTCTTTTATTGTTAATTTACTCTAAAAGCGCCTGAATCTGGTTATACGAAGGTTGAACTGCTCTCTTACTGAAAAAACAAAGCACACATCCTCTGATACTGATGTATTCACTATTTATATTTTTTTCTTAGTGTTTCTGATTTTGAGAGAAAGAATTATCATTCTCCTAAAATCTCGTAATAGTAATAGATTAATATATTGAAAGGTTTGCATTACTGTAGTCAAGGTTTTTTACAGTGAAAATGCCTATAAGTTCTTCTTTAATGTTTACTGCAAAGGACATGATTGGAGACTTATAATGTGCCACACATTGTTTTTAGAGGTTTACATGTATTAATTTCTTTACTTATAGTAACCTTGTTGGTTAGGTAATATTGTTATTCCCATTTTATAGATAATGTCACTGAGACCCAGAAAGACTAAGTTACCTGTCCAAGCCCATAAGCAAATAGGGGATTAGGATTAAATTAAAATCCACAGACTGGTTCTTGACAACCACTCTACTTCTTGAATTACCCATTCTTTCTTATGAAAATGCAGTTTAATTTGATGAATACTTCTTATCGAGACCTCAGAGGTAAGGCAAGTTAAATACTATCTACTGAATATTGAATCTGGGCTCAGTAATATTGTACTATTACCTGATTCTGTTGGCTAAAATAAATATTCCAAAAGTACATCAGCTAAGAAGATGTGAAACTCATTTCTCTCCTACATGATTTATCTCTTCATATGTTTAACCATTACAATTATGACCAAATATTCTGTGATAGAGTGAGTTTTCTCTTTCCCATCTCAGCCCTACCCTTTCCAAAGATAGCCCATTTTTAAGCTCCAATTCTTTTATTAATTTAGTATTATTAATAATACATGCTCATTATGATTTAAATGTATCAATAATAAAATTATGAAGATGATATCAAGATTAGATTTACTATTTTACTATGTATATTATATTCATTTGGTCTTCTTACAAACCTCTCCTATGGTCCCAGTTATTATCTTGATCATTTTATGAATGAAGGAGCTGAGAAACAAAGAGGAAAGTGATGTGCCCCAAAGTAATATTTGGCTAACTAAGTATAGATTTGCACTGGGAACCTTTATAGCTAGTTCTGGATCATTTCCACAAAAGCATTACTTGGCTGGAGTAAAACTATAAACCCAATTGTATTAGGCACCAACCAGATCCAGATAGAATTCTCCTGTTCCAGAATTTCATCTTTATGATGACTGTGGAGCTCTTAGGTGACTTTACAAAATAAGAAACTTTAAAAACTGGCAATAGATAGGATCATTTAATATGAGGATAAAGAATCTAAATGATAGCTTAAAAATGTAATTTATAATCATGAAGGTTTTTCTATGGGGGAAAAATAATTGCATTTAAAACTTCCCTAGTAAAGAAAACTACCTGCTTTAGAAGCTGTTAAATGCTAGACTGTTGGTTTGAAATCTTCGAGAGACAGAGAGGTAGATCAGGAAGGACATGGACTTTGGAGCTGTGCACCCAGAATTGCATTGCCCAGTCACAGGGAAAGTAGCAACTTGTCTCATCCTCCTCTTTCTCGTTGGTCAAACAGAAATATTAATACTTACTCAGAAGTGATTGAGTGGGGGTGAGGCGAGAGGGTATCTTTAGCACAGTGTCTAGAATGTTACAAGTGCCTAGTGATTCTTGGCTCAGGTTCTCCTCTTGGGTATTTTGAGAACTGGAAATCTAGGCAATATTGAGATTATTAATAAAGATTTCAAGTCAAGCTGCCAAGAACACAAGTCACAGGCCCCAAAGCTTTCTGAGTTAACAGGATTTCTTTAATTAAAGAGTCCTAATAGTATGGTGGTTAGGGGGATGGGAGCTGTGGCAGATTGTATGACATAATTTTGTTGCAAATGCAAATTATTTTCTGTCATTTGCTAGCAAGCCCACTGTTTATAATAACTGTTCATAATGAATCAGGCTGATATTTTGTTCATACATTTTCCCTCAAGACTCTAATAACTGCCTCTATGTTTTATGGTTACATGTTGTGGAATGAGACTCTGGTGGAAATACAATCTCATTTTATAGCCTTTGTAGAGATGAGAGGCAGAGAAGAAAAGCAAAGGAAGCCAGTTAGTGGGCAGAAAGGGTTCCAAGACAGAAAAGTATGTTCTTCAAGCCAGGCCCGGAGGGTACATGAGGAAGATAAAGGGTGGTCCAGAAAGCCTCCGTCAGTGAAGTAGTTGAACGGAATTAAAAATATAGCAAAGACTGTTGGACTGGGTTAAGAGGAAACCCTGAGTGACCTGAACTAAATGAGTTCTGACAATTGAGTAAATAGTTACTAATACCTACTATGTCCCAGACACTTGGTAGCATTAGAACTGCACCATCCATTATGGTAGTCATTAGCAACATGTGCGTATTGGAATTTAAATCACTTAAAATTAAATAAAATTAAAAACTCAATTCCTCAGTCACTCTAACTACCTCTCAAGTTCTCAGGCCACAAAACGTGTGTGGTGACTACTATGTTAGATGGCATAGAAGAGCATTTTTTTAATTACAGAAAGTTCTGTTGGACAACGGTGTCCTAGAGGTACATGGATAGCCAATATTTGACTCCTGCCCTATTTATGGCCTTGGAAGGCAGAGGAACATGTAAAGAAGGATGTAAGTTAGTGGGGCTGTGACAGAAGTATGTCAGCGCACTGTTACAGGAACTGGGGGTAGGGCAATGAAGCCTAAAAAGAGACAGTGGTCAAATATAGTAGGATAAAGGAAGAACAGCTTTTTGAAAAGGCTGTGTAGAGGGGCGAAACACGATCAGAGTCCTAAAAGTTAAGTTGTTTTTCCTCAGGTAGAAAAGGGTGGATAAAGGCATTATGAGCAAAAGTAGAAGTGCAAACCAAGAAGGAAGATGCAGCGTGAAGCATTGAGAGAAACGCCCCTGATGTAGCCTGGCTGGAGTGTGCTGCCAGAGCTAAGCCCCATGAGGCAGGTGGGCCAAGTTGGGGGGTTTGGGCACCACACCAGGGGTCATGACTTTGTCTTCTGGGCTGTGAGAAATCAGTGAATGATTTTAAATGGAGAATGAATTTTGTGATCAGATTTATGTGAATGGGAATGGAAAAAGCTTGGAGTTTGTTTCTAATGGGATGCTGTTTTGAATACTTCACATTTCACTGTGTCTTCGGTCAGATTATTTAACTCCTGTGAATTTTAGTTTTCTCATCTATAAAATGAGATTTATCTCTATCTCATAGAAATGATATGAGGATAAAATAACATAATGTAGGCAAAGCAGCCAGTACAGTTCTGGCACATAGTAGGTGGACAAAAATCTTATATCCTTTCCTTTTGATCTTACTGTGGCAAAGGAAACAAAATGAGTGAGATCCATCTGTGCCCTCGGAAAGCTTAACGCAGGGAGTGGGCCTGTGTGGATGAGTAAAACAAGGATATAAGTAACTATGTCCACATCCTCCATACACCCAAAACATACACACACAGCCATGCTAACACATATGCACACACAAAAACACATAATTTCTTCTGCCCAAGGAGATAGTCTAAGCTATGATCCAGGGGGCTGGCATCAACTAACCTGTGGGAGGGTTTGCTCATGATTCGTTTTCAATGAAGGAATGAGTGTTTAAAAACAGAGAATTGATGGAACCATGGAGAAGATGATGTTGCCGCAGGGGCAGGAAGGAAAAGATGGTCTCTGGTGTGGTCATGAAGTAGAAAGCGATGGGGCCTATAGGGAACCACCCCCAACCTCCTCCTCTCCAACAGGCTGCCCTGGGACTCCCTGGCTGGGAGGCACTATAAGGAGAGGACACAGTGGGATGGGCTTCAGAGTGAGGGCATGAGGATTAAGTCTAAGATACGGAGCACTGGCTGTGGAGTTCATTAGATTTCCTATTTAGCGATACAAAAAGCCGTCTGTATTCAGATTTTATACCAAATCCTCCTTCTTTTCTATAGCCATCATCTCCCTTCCATTTTTAGTTTCCAACATTTCCTATTTTCTCTTAACAATTGAAAACTATATGTAGTACACTGGAAGTCTAGTTCTCATTGTAAATCTATAGCAGTGTTTCTCAACTGAAAACTCTCAACTAGAACATGCAAGTGGAAATAAAAGTGAAAGGCATAGCACCCTCAGTATTTTTTTTCTTTCAAAAACAAACTTTGGCTTAAGTTCTTTTAAGTCAGAGTGGTGACGATGGTTATGTTCTGTTGATCTAAAACTCCAAGTAGCATTTATCTCCTGTTAATAAAACATGGGAAAAATAATTGTCAGTATGTGCAGTTTGATGCATAATCTTTCAAAATACCTGGTCCATTGAGGATGAGTTAAGAACGACCCTAGGAGGTGAACATACATTTCATCACTGGCCCCTATCAGGACTATTGCAATATGTGGAAGAGTAAAACCAACCACATCACCTTTTCTTTAAGATTGTCAAGAGGCAGACACAATCATATACATTTTCTCTTGATTTTTAAAGTAGACATCAAAGTATGTGTAGGTCAGTAATCCCTTTTCCTATTTTCATGTGTTCCTTAGAAATATAATTGGAGAGATGGCATCCTGTAAGACTGCACACTAGTCTGGCAATCATTTGTCATGAGAAATGTGTTAAGAATGACAGGTAACTTTAAGGTCCATAAAAAATATGAGGCCTGCTGTAGTCCTAGAATTCCAGACCTAAATTTTCTTCAAGCCAAATTAGTATTTTGTTTCTGTTTCTTCTTTTGGTGCAGTTAAGGTCTTCTAATAAATATTCGGCTTAGAACCTTCCACTTAAAATTTTTAATCTTTGTAGATTTATAGTATTGCGATTCCACTGTCAAAATGACAGATACTGATATGTATTTTAAGGTAATCTTATATGATTATTTTTCAGTGGACTGTATCAATCAATGCCCTGACAGGTCATAAAATGTTACAGCTCATAAAGAACCAGTAAATACTCAATTTTCAAGGTACAGCCACAGAACTATAAATTAAATTGATTACATAACTATAAAATAATTAGTACAGCATTTCCAGACAACTTTTTAAAAGAACTTCCCTGCCACAGATCACTGTTGGAAAAGGAACTGGTCTCCATTAAGTGTGTCCAGTTTTATACACTGTGCTTGAGTTTTTCTCGTTTACTTTACATCCCAGTAGCTCCTCTCTACTTCCTTCCTCAAGGTAAGCTTGTTCCCTCCTCAGGTTTCAACTACCTCCTATAGGTAGGAGTTTATAAATTTGTATCTCCTCCCCAGACCTCTCTTCCAATACATAGATTCAATGCCTCCATGCCTCTTAGGTATGTCTTGGATGGGATTTCCCCCACAAGCAGACCTTGAGACAAGGGTTTGAGTGCAAGTACTTATTTGAGAAAGTGTTCCAGAGGCCCTAGTAGAGGGTGAGGAAGTGATACAGGAATCAAGAGTTCATCATGAGGCAGATTTCCACTGGGGGCCACTGAAGTTCAATCCCGATGGGGAACTCTAGGAGATAGGACACTAAGACACCTTAGAATTAATTTCCCCCAGAGGGATTTTCCAGAGGGCCAGGGAGCTGGGACATTTATCCTCCAACTCCATCTTATCATTGCCTGAAAGCTGCTTTTGCAGATGTTAAATGGTCACTCTTTCCTTCTATGTCCCTCCCACAAGAAGGAACAAAAGCCCTCAGGTGGAAAGTCACAGGGGAACAGACTGACAAGGTGAGGCCAAAGTGATGTAAGTGAGGACAGGGCACTGCAGGGTCTGAGAGTGACATTTCCACCTGAGTGTGCACAGATTCATCAAGCTCTGCATATCCAACCCTAGCTCCCCAAACTTGCTTTTCCTCTACATGCTGGGGAAATGTGCTACAATGTACTCCTTGATCCACGGAGGAACCTCTCTCACATCCCCCCTACTTCCTCTCAGAGATAAAATCCTATCAATTTCATCTCTTCAAAGATCCTTACTCTGTCCATTTTTTTCTCTCACCGCACTGAAAATCCAGTACTTTCCCCACACTTCTCTATATTAGCCTCTTAACTGTCTCTCTACCTTGAATCACACCAACCTATAATCTTTCCTATAGCCAGGGTGAGGGTTCCAAACTGAAAATCTGACCGTGTGCATTCTGTGCTTAAAGTCGTTAATGATAGTGCAGGGTACTGCATGTGAGGCCCTTCATGGTTTCATCTCATCCCTTGTCATTATTCCCACCTCGCCATATATCGTGCATGCCCTGTCTCTGCATAAGATCTACCCGGTCCTGGCTCATCACCATAGCTCAGGTGTCACCTCCTGAGGGTGTCCTTTCCTGACTCCTCACCTTCCCCCTCCCAAGCTGTGCAGCTGCCCCAGCTGTGGCTTTGCTTGTTCACATTTCTTAGTATACCACAGTGTTATTGCCTCCTTCTTTGACTATCTCTTGAACCCAGCTGTAAGTTCTCTGCAGGCAGTGAGTCTATATTAATCTCAAATTTTTAGCACCTAGCACAATACCTGTTCATAATGGGTGCTCAATAAGTAGTTGCTGAATTAATTTGTCTATATGATCCTCTTTAATCCTTAAAGCAGTGCTATAAGGTAAGTATTGCTGTCTTTACAGGCAAAAATTTTGAGGTCAGGTAGGTTAAACATCTTGCTCAGCATCACAGACCTAATAAATGATCAAATCAGGATTTGAAGTCAAATCTGTCTCCCAAGTCTATGTTCTTTCCATTAAATCATGTTAATTTTATATTGTAATGCTCTGGACACTTCTTCTATTTGCCTCTTTATGAAATTAAATAGCCTTAATCTTTTTATTTTTTTAGAAATAAATGTGTTCACAGATGGCATCTAGAAATGCAATAAATATTCAGTCCCCAGGAATATGAGCCCTGCAAGGTTTGGTGTAGAGCTTGCTGAGAAGAGCCTATGACTTTGTAGTGGAATTTTTATGCTTTGGGTCAGATCATGGGAGTGAATATCCATGGTTAGTTTGTGATGCATCTAAGCTGTGACATTTCAATAAGCATCCATCAGTTTGACAGTCAAAAGGATATATATGAGGGCCTTGGGGGTGGGCAGGGTGAAGTGATTTGGAAATATAAGCAATAAATTTTCATACATCACTGATTGTGACACTGAAATGATTATCCATCAATTACAAAGCAGTTAAGTGGACGTGTTCCTGGATTTTACTGCACTATTTATGAATCCAGGTCTCCTGGAACAGCTGCTCCTGCACCACAGTCCATGCTGGACAGTCTGTATCAGTTTCAGTGCATGTTGGAGACACAGAGAGGTTATTGGATTTAGAAACAAATAAAAGGCAAAAACGAAGAGATGATACTGAAAGAATGTTACTTTTGAAATAAATCGTGTACCTGGGAAATTAAAAGGAAACACTTTCCCCAAATAAAATAACGTAGTCTAACAAGAGGGTTTTTGTTTGTTTGTTTTTAGTGTCTTGTAACTTAAAATACCAACTTACTTATTTACAGAAGTTATTAAGTTGTTTACAAATTCATAGTTGCAAAGTACGTTTCTTTACATCCATGTCAGTTCTGGTTCCGTTGGATCCCTGATGCAAATTATTTGAATTGTAAAATTCAAATAAGAATTTAGGGGGAAAAATAAATGACAAAGTAAATGCGAGACACTTAGTGTAGTATCTGGGATATAGTAAATAGTCAATAAATGTTTGCTATAATTATTCATATTATTATAAGAAATATAATTACTGAATGAGATATTGTTCTTCTGTTATTCTGGTATTAATCAGTGTTCAGCTATTAGCAATTTCACACACATACAGAAACACACACACACACACACACACACACACACACACCCCCACTGACTTCCTATGAGACTGAAATTAAAATTCATGATTTATCAGTTACTCACAATACTATCCTCAATGAACACAGCAGACACAAATGACAAGTAGAAGATATCAAAGACTATTCTTACACAAATGCACCTTCTTACAATACTTGTATTTGCTTGAAGTTAGCCTTTAGTTTAAATCTTTGCATTAGTCTGCTATCAACAAGACATGATAGGATTCTTTCTGTTAACCAGCTCTATCTGTGAAAAAAAAAATCATATTAAATTAGAGACAGGAAGTACTAACATTCATGTGATTTTTCAAATACACATTGGAATTTAGGAGATGATTAATCTTTAGTCCTAATGGGCTGGACCTGTAGTTCAAATATTTAATTCTAAGTTCTAAATGAACAATATCCTCCAGGTTAAGCCACAAAAAATAATTAATAGAAAAGAAAGCAAGCAATAACACATACCTACGACTTTTAAAACACATAGCTCAATATCTTAGTCAAATATATTGCCAAAGATCATGTAATGTGGGGAAAAGAAAAACAAAACAATATTACATACCCCTAAACATGTAAAGCCATAAGAGAATATATTATTAGAGAATCACCTTTATCGTGTGGAAATAGTGCTTGATAATATCTGCTCCTTCTAAATTGGCCTGACAGATCATCTGAAAGTATATGATCAGTTGATTTTTGCATGTCAACTCATGATACAGGGGAGAGGCAATGAAGATAATCTATAGAGGTTTTTCTATAAGAGACAATTATGTATTTGGTTTGATATGCACACCATAGGCCTTCAGGCTTGCTCCCATATCAGTGCTGGAAAATCTTGCCCTGTCTTTTTTTTATTAAAAAAAAAACAAAAACCTGGTGATTTTTTAAAAATTAGATGCTGTGTTACTACTATTATAATTTTGGTATACACATCTATGAGTTTTGTCACATGCATAGATTCAGGTAACCGCCACCATAACAAGTATATAGAACAATTCCATACACTCTCCAAAATTCCCTCTTGCTGCCTCTCATAATTAAATCATCCCCCAGACCCAATGCCTTCTCTGAATAGACATATAAATGAAATTATTCAGCATGTAACTTTTTGAGACTGGTTTGTTTCACTTAGAATAATGCTTTTGAGAGTCATTCACACTGTTGCATATGTCAATTATTTGTGCCTTTATATTGTATTCCATTGTACAATTTGCCATACAATTTCAATAGATTTGTTAATCTATTCTTCCATTTAAGGGTATTTTAGTTTGTTTCCAGCATTTCATTACATGTATAGACCTTCATGTACAGGTTTTTGTGTAGACATACATTTTGTTTTGTTTTGTTTCAAGACGGAGTATTGCTGTGTCACCCAGGCTGAAGGGCAGTAGTGCGATCTCGGCAAACTACAACCTCCGTCTCCCAGGTTTAAGCAATTCTTCTGCCTCAGCCTTCCGAGTAGCTGGGATTACAAGTGTGTGTCACCATGCCTGGATTTTTAGTAGAAAGGCTTTGCAGTGTTGGCAAGGCTGGTCTCAAACTCCTGACCTTAAGTGATCCACCCACCTTGTCCTCCCAAATGTTTTCATTTCTAAATAACTAAGTTATTTACCCTTGGGGCACTCTGGGAAACTGCCAAACGATTTTCCAGAGTGATTGGACCATGTACTCCCACCACAGCACATGAGAGATCTAGCTCTGCCACATCCCTGTCAGCACTCAGCATGACCAGTCTCTTTTAGTTTAGTCATTCTAATAGGCACCCTGCCTTCTAATCATGTTTCTGTCCTCTGTACCATTAGGGACCACCAGTGGCAACTTTCCACACAAATTGTTCCACCAAGAAAGCTTGGAACACATTCTCCAATTTATAATATTAGCCTTGTTTCAATCCAAAAAGTGTGTGGTATTATGAGATACTCCTAAAGACTATCAAGTATCGCAGAACCATTATCATCTTTATCGGAAGACATCCGGAATATTTCTCATTGTTAGTAATTAAACAAGCCCTGCTACTGGGTAAATGAGCTTTCACTTTTGTTTACCATAGGTCTTCCTGAAAAATATCAAAGAATACTCAATAAAACTTTACATGTCCCTTAATCTTATCTTCATTATCACTCGTGAGAAGCAAGAGCATGATTCCTTCATTTCTAGCAACCTTGCATTCAACAAATATTTGCTGAATTCCCTTTGTGCCAGGAAATTTCCTAGATGCTAGGGATACAGCAATGAGCAAAACAGAAACAAATGCTTGCCTTTACAATCCTAAAAAGTTGGGGGTGGATCAGGTAATACAAAATAAATAATTGAAATAGGTAATATTTCAAATGCAAAGTGTTATAAACAATAATGCAGGGAAAGAGGTTGCAACCTTAAATAGTGGGGGACAGGGAAAGCTTCAGTGAGAAGGTGATGCTTGAGTAAAAGGTGATTACAAACCCTGCAGAAACCTCTGTAACTGTGTTGCAGGCAGAGGAAACAAGTGTACAGGCTTTGATATAGGAGCATCTATATCATGAGTGAAGAGTGGTAAAGTGCCAGGGTGGCTGGTGGAGAGAGTGAATAAGAACATGGTGTAAGATGAGATTAGGACCATCTTGTATAGGACCTTAAAAGTCACTTTAATGATTTTGGATTGTATTCTAGACAGGAAACCATTGGAAGGCCTTCAGAAGAGAAGTGATGTGATAGGACTTACTCTGTCTTCTATGCAGTGCATAGACTTGGGGCCAAGGGTAGATGCAGAAAGACTAGTTTAGAGACTATTGTAGTAATCCAAGAAAGAGATAATGGTCGCTTGAATCAGGCTGGTACCCAATGGAAATATGAATCCAGCCAAGCTGAGTGAATACCTTTTATGTGAACGTTCTGATAATATATTGGATGATATGGTTGTTTTTAAGACCTTATTTTCCACATGCTAGAATATTACCAATGTTTGCATTTCACCAAATACAAAAGGCTGTGCTTGAAGAATTTATGTTATACATACTGAAATTCTAAGCGAAAGAAGCTGTCTCACTAATAGAATCTTGAATTCACATACTCCGGAAAATAGGACATCTATAGCTTATAACTGAGGAAGAAACCTAAAATGTAGTACCTCAATCAGATGACACAATCCATTACCATTACTGAGGACATTTCTCCTAACATTTTGTGGCCAATAATATATTCATAGGTTCCATGGCCATTCATAGCAGACTGATGAAACAACCAAATGAAGCATCTACAGGTTTTCATCTGTTTTGTGCATGGCTGTTCCATCAAAAAATTACTATATTATGAGCTCCTTTCAGCAGCAACAGAGGCCTCTAACATGTTCAAATGATGGAACTGTCTTTGCCAAGCGTAATATCATTAGAAGAAAAAAATCTTGGTGTTCTTTACTCAGATGGCAGCACTGTGATGCTTGATTACACATCTGATTTTTGCTATTTTGGTAAATAAATAAACTCCTTGTTTTCACATCAGCAAGCACTGTTGTTATTCTCTGCCAGCAGGCTTGAAAGAAATCTTCTCCAAAGTCACAAGAATCACCTCTTCAGAACCACTTTTATAAGGAGTTTCATTAAGAAGCGGAAACAGAATGTGAAGTTTTTCTCCTTACATAGAAAATCGCTGGTTTTCTACCAAACATCTTGAAACATGAAACTGCATTTCAGGCAGCAGCTTCAGTTAAGAACAAAGTTTCCTTTGGGAATAGTTTGATAGACATGCATTCATGCATTTACTTATTTACCAGATGTTTTAAGTCCATGGTATTCAAAATTAGGGTACACAACAATTTTTCAGGAGTATGAGGGCATGTTGGAATTTAATGGATAACAATTCTTGAAATTCCAGCTTCCTGATAAACTTTTCTCTAGAACTAATCTGCCTGAGAATGTATTTCTCCTTTTTCACTTATTCTTTCATAACTGCCCTTGTCCACTGAAAAGAAGGTATAGTTCTTGTCCACTCAAAATTTAATATGCTGCATTTCCCAAGGTGCAAAAATGTCTAAGATATAAAAGATGATGCTGATTCTGAGAAAGGTAGTGATTCTAATAACCAGGAAACAAATTATTTCGTAAGTCAGATAGTTTTCAATTATTTGTTTATAATAAAATTGAAGAGGATCTAATCAACTCTCAGTTGACAGATCGTTAAATATACTGTTTGATGACAGACAATGATTTTAGGAAGATAACTTGGAAGGATTTTAGAGGCTTTAGCAACATTACTGTTCAACTTCATCTACATATGTATATAAATAAGTTTACTCAGGTTTATTAAAATTGGTGAATAAGAATAGAATAGATGGAAAACCGTCTCTCATTTTAAGATGTAATACTCATTCAGAGACAGACGAACTAACAGAAAAATGATGCGATTTATCTCATTAAATGATGCAATTCCAATAAAAATAATTTTCTCTAATTATCAAAATTTGTAGTGAATTTATGTTGTTTCAAGAATCAATTGTATGTACCACCTATAATTATAATGATTATTAAAGCTAGAAGAAATTTTAAATACTGAAAGTTGCCAAGAAGGCATAAGAAATGAATTCTAAAAATGCATTCACATTTTATACAGAGAAACAAAATTGAGTAATCAAAAGACTTTTATGTGTAAAATTTACAATAAATTCAGATATAATTCTATAAAGTAAAATGTCAAATTTCTCATCTGTTCACTCTATGTCCACCTTTATTCTAAATCTTTCAGCATTTTTACTCAGTTGTCTTCAGCTCTCTCCTGAAGGCCATCCTGGCGTCTGTTTCTATCGATTGTTTTCTCTCTTGATCAAGAGTCACATTTTTCCTTTCTTTTCTGTGTGCATTATAATTTTGTGGGGGAAGAATGTTTTGTGTAAGAGATCTGTAGAAACTGAAAAAAAATAAAATTTCTTGCAAAAAGTAAAACATTCCTTTTTTTAGCAACTTCTAGAGTGGAAACCTAGTCAATCTGAACCATATTTGAATAGCCAGTGCTTTTTTGCACTGGTAGTTTTATTTGGTTCACCACTGTTTTCAAATATTTTGAGGATATGATCAACTTTTCTTTCAACAGAGCCTGGTATCAAAGCGCTGGAAAGATTCCAGAAACTTCCCTGAGTTTTAGAGTTCAGCTGCCAAATTTGGAACTGTGGGTGATATCTGCCCGTTTACAGCCCAGCTGGCATGGTTTTGAGTCCCTGGAGAGTTTTCTTTGCTATTTCATCCTGCCCCTTGCTTTCTGTACTTGGGGGAGACATCTTTCAGCCTACTGGTCCCTTTCCTAGCTTTTGAAGTGCTGCTGCTTTATTGCCCTATGCTATCTGAATACTTGCAATGTCCTGGAAGGGTTTCTCTAGCGTTTGAAAGCTTAGAGTGCCTGTCTCAGCTCTCCTGCTGTGTGCCCCGCAGTACTCCTCACCTTTTGAAGGGGATTTGACTTCAGGTAAATACCTTAAAGAAAAACTTTTTCTCAGCTTTTCTTCTGTGGTCCCCTTACTTTGGGCAAATTATCCCTCACACTGTGACCTATGCAAGACCTGTAAGTGGAAGTTGACAGGTAGATGCATTGTCACAGGGTTATCAGATTCCTGGGGATGTCATCCATCATGCCAGCTCACACAGGGCTGTTCAATAGTTGCTAAGTGTTTGGCTGGCTTCTTTCTAACCCAATCTGTAGGAGTAGCCATAGATCTCTCCTCTTCCCTGAAGGGTTTGCCACTTTGTTGAGCTTTATCTAGTCATCTTTATAACTAATCTGGGGTTTTTGTAGCTTATTTCATTATCCATTTATTTATTTTAAATTTTTGCTTGTTAGGTAGGGTGTGATGATCTTTTGCTACTTTCTACATCCAAACCAGAAGTCCTGTTCAAATATGTATTAAAGCTGATGATTGTGGTTATCAAATCATTTGGCATTTAGATTCCATTAGTTTCACCTAAAAATGTTATTTCAATTTGATTTTAAAATATTAATATAACACTATGTCAAGAATTACACCTTTCAGAACCATTTTAGCTTATGATGAAAATTTAGATCTCAACTTAAAAATATGTAAGGGAATATATAGTTTTTCATTATTCTATTGGGAGTACATGACTGAGCTCAGGAATAATAGTAAAGGTAATCTTTTTATTCTTTCTTGATTAGGGCAGTGTGGGTGACTGGCTTTGCTTTGCTTCAAACTGTGGGTTTTCTGGGCTCAGTGCCAATCCTTTCTGGCAGGCTGGAGTGAGAGGGTGCAGTTCAAGACCTTGTCAACTTCTCACTAGACAGAAATTGCAGACATTTAGACTAATCTAGAACTCTTTAAAAGAACAGATCTTAGAAGCTAACACATTAATTTTGTAATTTTCATCTTAAAGATGTATAATTTTAAATATCCCTGATTTAAATAAAGCTTAAGTTTCAATTGCCAACCAAAATATAATCCATTTTAGAATTCAGAGTTGCTCCTGGGAAAAAGAAATTGTAACAGCAAATTTTGCTTTACTAAGTGAGCAGTGTGAAATATTCTGATCCAAAATAAACACTGTCCAACATATAGTGCAGGAAATATCTTTACATTTTTAGTGTATCACCTCTAATACAATATTTACTCAATTTTCTTTTTCTAAAACCAAAGTATGTATTACATAACATTAATGCAATCAGATTTTAAAGGTTATAAAACCACTTTTTATTACTCAAAAAAAAAAAAAAAGAAAGGTAACAACTTTGAGAAAGATTGCTGACTTTGCCATTCGATAACTAATGACAGTTTAGCAGAATTACTTGAAGGTAAATTTTGGCTATACTGTTTATTGGTTTTTAGAATGCTTCACATGCTGCCAAATGACTAGCTAGTCCACAGTAGAAAAAGTTATGTTTTTAGTCTTTATTAATTCAAGGCATAATTATTTGGGCAGAACATAGAATAAAATTTTTCTCTTTTAAATACCAGTTCTTTAAAATGTAAATTAGTTATGTAACCATCATTAATGAAGAACTAAAAACTAACTTAAATCAAATAGTTTTTAATCCTCAAATACTTTAGAGATAACCAGACAATTACAAAGCCTAACTATAAATGTCTTGGTTTTTCAGTAAAGCAAGTTCCCTAATAGCTGAAGGAGCCAACTTACCCTGATTATATATCTGTGCAAACCAAATGTGAAACAACACCAGACTTTACACTTCTCATTAGGTTAGGCTGACCCTCCTCCACAATCAAAAATATTTTTTGTAGTGTATAAAGTTTTGAATATAGTAAATCTTCATTATTTTATGACTTACACATCTCAGCTAATAATAATAACTGGCATTTCATAAAGTTATTCTATGCCAACCCCTTTGCCAGGCCCTTTACAAGATCACTCTTATTTGACCTTCATAACATCCTATGAAATAGGCTTCCTTTTATCTACGTTCTGGAGATAAGAAGGCTGAGTTTACAGGGGTCAGGCAACTTGTCTAAGATGTAACTAGTAAGTTGCATAGCAAGGGTTTCAACTCAGACCTAATTCCCATATACTTAACCATACTCCCTCCCCAGTGGTTTTTTTTTTTTTTTTTAGTTGGAATCTTGCTCTGTTGCCCAGGCTGTGCAGTGGTGCGATCTCAGCTCACTGCAACCTCCACCTCCCAGGTTCAAGCAATTCTCCTGCCTAAGTCTCTGGAGTAGCTGGGACTACAGGCGCGCACCACAATGCCCGGGTAATTTTTTGTATTTAAGTAGAGATGGGGTTTCACCGTGTTGCCCAGGCTGTTCTTGAACTCCTGAGCTCAGGCAATCCACCCACCTCGGCCTCCCAAAGTGCTAGGATTACAGATGTGAGCCACCACGCCCAGCCCCCACAGTGTATTTTATGTATCAAGTAGTCACATTCTAAGACACCTAGTATTAAATGTTGTTCTTGACACACATACATTTTAGTTAGTTATTTCTGCAATGTCATGTAACAAAACACTCCAAAACTCAATGCTTCCAACAATCAGCATCTGTTTTTCTTGATCATAGGAGTGTGGGAAAGCCAGGGAGACACTGTTCTCAAGCTGCTGGTCAACTGGGCTTGGCTTCAGGCTTAGAATTGGGTTCCCATCTGCTCTATGTGTCACCATGTTCTTCTTGGACCAGCAACTCTCTAAGGCATGTTCTTGTGATGGCAATCACAGGAGGGCAAGAGGACAATCCAAACCATGTAATCTCATTTAATGTTTCTTGTATCACAGTCCATTAACCAAGGGAAATCACAGGACCAAGTCCCAAGTCACTGGGGCAGGGAAGTATTATGTCATCTGGGAGAGAAAGAAGGGAGAACGAAGAGAATATTTCTAACACAAAGTCAATCTATCACATATTACTTGAACAATGCTATAGGTTGAATGTTTTCTTTTGCTGTCAATATTGCATATGCTTAATCTACACAATGTCAGTCTGTATATATATATATATATATATATATATATATATGTCTCAGATCTATATAGAACAGAGGCATATTATAAATTATCAAGTAGTGTTTCTGTTTTTATGGATAACATTTGAATGTTGATAGTAATTTTTAATTAAACCAAGTTTCTATTATTTGAATAAATAACTCTAATAAGGCTTAAAATTATTTTAAAACAAGATAGGTTCTTAGTAACAAATATACACAAATATAAAAATTAAATTGTATTGGCCAGGCGCAGTGGCTCATGCCTATAATCCTAGCACTTTGGGAGGCCGAGGCGGGCAGATTACCTGAGGTTGGGAGTTCGAGACCAGCCTGATGAACATGGACAAACCCCATCTCTACTAAAAGTACAAAATAAGCCGGGCATGGTGGTGGTGCATGCCTGTAATCCCAGCTACTCAGGAGGCTGAGGCAGGAGAATAGCTTGACCTGGGAGGGAGAGGTTGCAGTGAGCCGAGATCGTGCCATTGCACTTCAGCCTGGGCAATGAGAGTAAAACTCCGTCTCAAAAAAACAAAATAAAATAACAAAAATTAAATTGTATCTTGGTTTCTAACACCATTCTCCAATAAAGGAGAAAAGTATGAAAACAGTGGAGAAACCAGACAAATACTACCTTAACCAGTTGATCAAAGTTAATATAAACAGCAGTAACATTGGGATATTTACTCTTAACATGATGAGACAAAGTGGCACTTCATGTCTGTTGATCTTTTTCCTCAAACACACAATCCCAGTCTAATCATGAGATAAACATCAAACACATCCCAAATGAGAGACATTTGACAAAGCACCTGACTAGTACTTTTCAAAACTGTCAGGGTCCTCAATAGCAAGGAAAGTCTAAGAAACTGTCACAGCCAAGAGGAGGCTAAATAAACATGGTAACTAAATGTAAACTGATACCTTGGATGGAATTCTGGAATAGAAAAACATTTTTAACTTTTTAGTTAAAAAGTTTCTTAACCAAAAGCTAAGAAAATCTGAATGAAGTGTGTACTATAGCTAATAGGAATGTATCCTTACTGGTTAATAAGTTGTGACAAACATATCATACTAATGTCATACTAATGTTAACAGGAGGAAAACTGGGCATGGGGGTTATGGGAACTCTGTACTGTCTTCACAATTTTTCTGTAAATATAGAACTATTCTAAAATAAAAATTTTACGTAAGAAAATGCTAAATTGCAGTGACATAAAGAAATTAGAAGACAAAGCCAAACACCAGGAAAAAAAATTTTAAAGAAAATTGCATTAATACTAAATATTGTGGCACTTGGGGAAACCAATCAATGCTAAAAAATGATGTGTGAGTCTCACTGTGATCATTAATATTCAATCTTTGAACATTTAGAGCTGGATGTGCTGAAGGAATTGTCCTAGGACTCCCCCAAGGCAGAGCCAGGAAGGTTCAAATGTTAGCATTAATGGAAGAGAAGCTCAGGTTTTTTTTTTTTTTTTTGACAGCTTTCTCTCTCTCTCTCTCTCTCTCTCTCTCTCTCTCTCTCTCTCTCCCCCCTCTCTCCCCCACTCTCTCTCTCTCTCTCTCTCTCTCTCTCACACACACACACACTCCCACGCGTTTTTGAGGTGCCATCCATCCTCACTGTGGTTTCTGTCCCCGCCTACTGCTTCAGAGTCCTTATATCTCACCCTCACCTTCTTTATTCTTCCTGCTGGCACTTCTGGCAAAACAAATCTGTGTTTATTACTTTGTGCTTCTCAGACAGGAATGCAGACAGGAAAGGGCTAAGAGGAGGGCCTGGGCCTGAGGATGTGTTTTGGAACATCCCAGGTTCACTAAGAGAAGGCTGGCTAAGAACGTTTGAGAATTTCTCCAAAACCGCTGACAATATGGAATGGATGAAAAACTCCATTAGTTGGCTGGGTGCGGTGGCTCATGCCTGTAATCTCAGCACTTTGGGAGGATGAGGTGTGCAGATCACTTGAGGTCAGGAGTTTGAGACCAGCCTGACCAATACAGGGAAACACTGTCTTTACTAAAAATACAAAAATTAGCTGGGCATGGTGGTATGCACCTGTAAACCCAGCTACTGGGGAGGCTGAGGCAGGAGAATTGTGCACTCCCGCCAGGGTGAGAGTGAGACTCCGAGAAAGGGTTGGGTGGGGGAGGGAGGGAGGGAGGGAAAGACAAGACTCCATTAGTCTCATCAAAAACAATGAGGAATAAACACCCTTTCAGGATTTTTTTTTTTAAGCAATACAACATTCAATGAAAGATTTGGTAGGATTTTACCGTAGTCGAAACAGCTCGCAGTAGCAATCCTCACTTTCTCTGTCCTATATTTTACTGTTTCTCTTGAGAGAAATCATGACACCCCATTTCTGGTTCATATGGTTTAGGAAAAAAATGAAAGCATATTGTCAGTCATATAATTGATATACAGTGCTTCTTGACATGCCTATTTTTAATTAAAACACATTTTAATTAAAAAAAGAGAGCAGTTTTAAGAAGAGAAGCTTTCTGTCAGATGGTGATTCCTAATTTACCTCACATGTGTTGGGAGCCACATGATTCATTTTGGATTAGGCTGAGTTAGTGCATCGTAGAGAATAATAATTATGTTACGAAAAAATAATCACCCACAGCACCCCCTTTAGGTGAGGTAAGTAGGTGTGTAGGGGTGTGGTCATTGGCATTAGTGGGTATGTCTTACAGATATTCACCTAGGAGTTATAATGGGATGAACAAGACTTTGTGTAAAACTTTAATGCATGCACTCTCAAAAAAGAAATAGACCAGTGCTTCTTCGTTAATAAATAAAACCTGGAGGATATCAGTTTCAGGTTTGCAAATGCAAAATGACATTTGAGTAGTAGGGCTCAGGGCCAAGAAATACTGCCAAACAGAGGACCACTCACAGTGGCAGTCATGACTTCCAATGAACCAGAGTAGGAGGAATTACATTGTAGCTTCCTTATTTTTTTCTACAGCTTTACATCTCACTGACTTCATGACCAGACCTAAATTTCTCACAAACTCTGTCCTCCACAAATTTATATGCCTCATATGTTCCACATCTATAGATGATAGTAAGTGTGCATACCATACCATAGTACTGTAAGACGTACACCAGTAAGTATGGTTCTACACTTACAGACTACAGTAGGAGAAAACGAGGTGCACCGGAGGTAGCAGTTGTTCAGAGGAGTTTCTCTGTTTCTCCTGGTTAGAGAAAGCTCAGTGAAACTGACACTGAAGTATTCCAGATCATAATCTCAGCATGTATGTAAACCCAACCTCGATTATCAAAGTCTTACATTTCAGAGAAAAAAAAAAAAAAAAAAAAAAACAAAAAACTAGTATCTCTCTATGTGTGACTTGGGTGAACTACTTAACCTCTATAAGTTAATTTGCCCAACTGTGGGAAAGAAACAGTAATACCTGTCTACTGCACTAGTTGTAAAAATGAATGGAATAAGGGCTACTAAAGCATTTTGTAAAGGCCAAAATGTAAAATATTAATAGTGAATTCGGCAACATTGTTTTTTAGTTCAACTGGATTTGAACATTCTACGATCTGAGAAATAAAAAAAAAACAGTGGCATCGATGTTTTAAAATACCTTTTCTGACACTGAGGAGAAATGAGGCAAAAGAGAAAATACTCCAGGTTTTTTGGACCTCTCATGAGCCAAAGTAGTTATTTTTAATCAAGCTTTGGGGTCTATAATTTTAATCATTCTCAAGAAGCTTACAATTCCCTTTTTTTTTGTCCAGATTCAATTCCTGAGTTATGACTGGTGTTGAAATAGCCCTAAAAAGGAGAGAAGGCGTTGCCAAGAATAATTGTGCCTTTCAAAAAAAAGATGTCATTTTATTCACAATCCTTGTATGAAATACATCCCAATTTGAAAAGAGAAAATTATTCAACGGATTCAGTGAGAAGATTGTACTTTATAGTATCTTTTCAGAATGTTTCACTGTTTAAACACTGAGTTTCTGACCATAAGTTTAAGAAATGACAGGCTGGCTGGGTGTGGTGGCTCATGCCTGTAATCCCAGCACTTTGGAAGGCTCAGGCAGGTGGATCACCTGAGGTCAGGAGTTTGAGACCAGCCTGCCCAACATGGTGAAACCCCATCTCTACTAAACATACAAAAATTTAGCTGGGGGTGGGTGTGGTGGCAGGCATCTGCAATCCCAGCTACTCGGGAGGCTGAGGCAGGAGAATGTGTTGAACCCGGGAGGCGGCAGAGCTTGTAGTGCCACTGCACTCCAGCCTGGGTGACAAGAGCGAAACTCCGTCTCAAAAAAAAAAAGAAAAGAAAAAGAAATGACAAGCTTAGCATACAGTATTGATTTTTAGAAGTTTTTGTAATGTAGTGAAATAAAATTGATTTGACAAGTTGTAAAAACTTAACAAATTTTAGACTTGATGTTCTTTAATAATAATAAAACTTCCTCTTGTAACTCAAACTTATTTGTGACAGACACCTCACATTTTTCCTTCAGTTTTGAATGCAGCAAAGATACCACATACCTGCCATCAGAGAATTTATCAATGATGGAAATTAGGGTGAGGAAGTGTAGTAAGAAAGTTAAGCATCTTTAGAAGTCAGATATTGGACAGATGTCATATAAATCTTGAGGTTACTTAATGTTAATCTTACCAAAACACAGTTTACTTCTAAATATTAAAGCATATTTACACAAAGACTATAAAGACATGGCTCATTACCAAAATGCAGTTGATATGACACTGCTGTAATTTATCCATCTAACTCCTGCTTTTTATATTAGTTTACTTTGCATTGGCATGATTTCTAAAGTGTTTAGATCTTTTAAATTTGCATTTCAAAGTAGCTATAAAATATGTATTCCATTGCAAGACATTAGCATAAAGCAATTCGATATTATATATTCTGTCGGAAATGCCAGGAAGGATTCCACAACTATTGCATTTCCATCTGGCAGCATCTTCCTACACTGAATATTTGCATAAATATTTCAGCAATAAAGTAAAATTATGAAACATAAACTCTTTAGGTTATATTCCAAATTGATAACCTCTTCAAAATTTAATAAGCAAAGGAACTATGCAATTGTAAGGAAATTACTATAGTGCTTTCCACCTATTTTGAACTGTTTTGGGGAAATAGTTCTTTCTTCAATACATATTCTACTCATATCTTACCATTTCTGTCCACAAAGAATGAGTATTCAGTGGTTGAAAAAATGAATTTCTACTCAATATAGGTATGAATGTTTAAGTAGTCTGGCTGAGTTTTCCAGAACATTATTCAGCTTGAATGAAAGAGCTACGTGCTGAGTTAATGACAGGTGACTGTCATAGAATTGGGATATTATAGAGCAAGAATCTTCTCTTTTATTTAAATGAATACCATCTTTTTTAGTGCAAAGATAACATTCATCCTCAGAGCTACCATTTTCAAGATTGGTGATGATCGATGTGCTAACCAAATTTCCCGAAGCGCATTGATTTTTTTTTTTTTACCAGTGATATGAGACAGCACCTTTATTTTCACCCATGTTGAGCAAGAGATGTTCATGGTTTCAGATGTATGTGAGGATAGATATTAGAGAGGTACTTTGTATGCTACTTTATTTAATAAGCCAACCCTGCAAATAGTATTATACATTAATAGGTAGCTTAGAGTCCCACTATGGAGTTGGAACAGGATTTGAATTTGGCTTTGCCTCTTACTAATTCTGTGTGCAAGTTTCTTAACACCTTTTCAATCCTTTTATACATCTTAGAAGCGTGGTAGCAATCATGCCAATCATTAGAGTTATTCTCTGAATTGAGGAAGATAATGTATGTCAAAAACTTACCCCACTGCCTAACATAAGTAAAGGTTCAGAAAATATAAGGTATTGCTACTAAAATATGTTATTTTCACTATCTTTGTGATTACTCATCTGCCCAAACTTTACTAAATAACTTCTATCAAATACAGCTCTTATGTCTGACATGAGAAAGTAACAACTGGAAGTCAGGGCACCTGGACTGCATCTCAGGTTCATCCCCCTCTAGGATCTTTGGGTCAGAAGTTACATGTCTGAATCTCATATTCCTTATATTTAAGTAGAGGATTAAGCTTGAAGATGATAGTCAAATTTCCTTCCAGTTCTAACATGGGTAAAGGTTCAGAAAATATAAGGTATTGCTACTAAAATCTGTTCTTATTTTTATTATCATTGTGATTACTCATCTGCCCAAACTTTACTAAGTAACTTCTAAATAACAGTTCTTCCATAGCTAAACAGTGGTATTGGAAGCTTAAACTTTCAAGCTCTATCAGACATTTTAGCCACCTTACCTCTCCAGCTCTGTGAGGTGGGTCAGTATTTGGTGAGCACTGGTTCTATCTCTGCAAGTGTGTAAATAATTCTGCGAAATAGTGCTTAGCTCTCAAGGTGTAAGGAGACTTTCGCATTGCTGAAAATCCACAGGAATGCTGGGTACATTTCATGGAGGCTCAATAGCTAATATTTATTAAGCACTTTGTACTTAGCTCCTAGATTTTTTACACATATTATTGTATTTAATGTCATCTGATTTTAATTTCACAATAACTCTATAGTTAGAAAACTGAACCTCAGAGAAACAAGAAAGTGGAAAAATTAAGGTTAAAAACCCAGCTCCTTTTGATCTTAAAACCTACATTCATTTCATCACAATATCTCATATGGCATAGGCTTAATTATTCGTTATTTAAATGAACTTATGAAAATTTTGGTGAAAATTTTTATGCAAAAATTAAGAGATTGTGTAGTAAAAAAGAGTTTGTGTTGTAAATATACTAAAATTTGAAATTGAGGTTATTAAACTTGACAGGCTGAAATCATCAGAAAATGTTTTGATTTTTTTCCCCTCCGTTTTAATTAGAAATGGTGATGGTAAAATAGGAATTGGAGTAAAGTGGTCTTTTCTTTTCAGTGAACTTGATATTTTTAATATTTATTTTTAAAAAGAGATAGCAAGACCACCTGATGCTTTTCAAAATAAATTTTATTGTTTATATTTAAGGTATACAAAATGATGTTATAAGATACATATATATAGCAAAATGATTACTATAGTGGAACAAATTAAGGTATCTATTGTCTCACATAGTTACTCATTTTTTCCCCTGGTGACAAAGAGCAGCAGTAATCTTCCCATTTAGCAAAAATCCTGAACACAATAGACTGTTATTAACTATAGCCCTCATGTAGTACATTGCATTTTTTGACTTGTTCATCCTGGAATCTGTTGGAAAAAACTGATGACTACTTCTAAGATTTTTTCATTTTTAAAAAAAACAAAATCTGTAAACAATAGCAATTAAGAGAAATTACCTCATATGAAGATATAAAAATTTAAAAAACATATCTGCACCGTACTTTAGAATTCATTTTCTGAGTATTGAAAGCATCATGTCAGCTCTCTCAGACCCAAGATTCTCAGAAAACCAATGGAGGAATTAATGTATCAATTTTTGCCTTGAACAGCTCCTGACACCTTCATGCTCTTATAGTTCTGTAGAGCTGAGGATGTGCAGATTTGTGATGATTATGCTTCCCATTTGCCTATGGTTTCCCAGGTAATATTGTAGTTTCCCAGTATATTAGCTGTGCAGGTATGAATATGCCTGTTTTGCAGATGAGGAAGTCAGTGTTCAGAGAGATGAAGTGACTTATTCAAATTTTGGGGGCCAGAATCAGACTCAGATCTTTCAAAGTTCACTCCAGTCATTTCCCAATACCTGCCACTTACTATTGCAATAATCCAACACATAATTACTTATGTTTGTGTATTTTCAGTGAGTTGAGGGAAAATGGTCAACATTGTGTGTCCTTAACAGCACAGTTACCACATAGTAATGGCAGGACTTTTTAGTGCTACCAGTCTTTTTATTTTAACATTTCTATTTTAAAATTTTATCTTATTTTAAAATTTTTATTTTAGTGCTGCTTCTGTAGGAATCTGTGCATTCCACAGCATACATTAGTAAGTACAAGATAAAATTGCAAGGTAAGTTCTTCTATCAATTGTGTTTTAGTATTTATAATTTGGTTTAGTCCTGGTTTATGGTACAGTGAATGTACAGAAGGATGGGTAGAGAAATCATAGACCACAGGAGCTGGAGGAACCTTAATTTGTCAAACTCTTTGCTATAAAAAAATAGGAAACTGAGACCTCAGATATGAAGGGAGAGGTGACAGTTTCCACAGCTTGTCTAGGGCAGAGTGAGGCAAGAACTCTTTCATTTTCCCTAACAGTGTGGAGAATGCAGACCACTGCCAGTATACTGGACAATTTGTGGTGCTACTGAGATGAGAAATTTTTTTTAAAAAATGTACTGGTATATTTATGCATTTTTTATTCTTACTTTAGAAAAATACATGGAAGAATTGAAGGTGCTTTTTCATAGTTGGCCAAACCCTGCCTCATCTGAGTTTGGGCAGCCCCATTGCTTCCAGGGTCATTATGGGACCTTGCGCTTCCGCACTGGGGCCTGGAGCTGTATCAGGCATTATGATGATCACACCTCTACTGCTGTGTTTTGGGGCATACTCAGGAGTCCCTGGTTCTTACAGCTCTTTATCTGCTTTATTTCCCACCATGCTCATAGGTTTCATTCAGATTCTTAAATATACCAAGCGTTCTCTTGCCCCAGGCCATCTGCGCATGTGATTTTCACTGCCTCTCATTCTCTTAGATAGGTAGGATCTTCTATTTTTTTTTAACTTCTTATTTTGACATAATTGTAGATTCATATGCAGCTTTAAGAAATAAGTGATAGAGAAATATTGCATATCCTTTACCTAATTTCCTTCATTGGTAACATCTTGCATAACTGTAGCACAAAATTACAACCAGGAAACTGACAGCACTATAATTCATCAACTTTAATCGGATTTCACCAATTTTACAAACTGTGTGTGTGTGTGTGTGTGTGTGTGTGTGTGTGTGTGTGTGTGCATGATGCAATTTTATCGTGTAGACTTGTAGAACCACCACAATAAAAATACAGAACAGTTCTGTCACAAGGCTCTCTCAGGCTACTCTTTGTAGTTATACTCACCTTCCTCCTTTTCTCCCTCCCAAAAGCCTGGAACCACAAATATTTTCCCTATTTCTATAATTTTGTTAGGAGATGAATATTTTAATAGCTTTTTTTTTAACTTTAACATGTATTGGGAAAAAAAATAATCCTCCTATGCAACAACTCTGCATGATATGCACATGTACCCAGAATCTAAAGTACAATTATATATATATATATTTTTTAATGTCCTCTAAAATCATGATTTCAGAGATACTGCTTGGATCAAAGTAATTTCGATATTTAAGTTTTTAAAAAGTAGTCAATTTAAAGAAATGTGGTAAGTAAAGAATAATTCAGGTGATACACAGCTCTGATGAAAATTGTGAAGGTGGTAGATGTGGGTTTGGGGGACAGCAAACTTGAACAGGATAGAATAAGTGGGTAAAGGCAGGAAGACCACCTGTTCGACCCTTTTTCATGCTAAAAGTGACTTTTAAATGTGGCTATGCATTCCAAGTCAATATTTCCAGTCCAGTTTTTAGGGCTTAGTTATAAAATCAACTAGTTGCCCTCCTTCATTTGAGCAAGCATGCGGCATTAAGTACCAAAGAGTTTACAAACACCCTGGCTGACTCTCTAGTTGAATAGAAAATTACCAGGTGACAGGCAGAGTCTAAACCTTGAAATTTTTCATTGAAAAAGTTTTGGTTTTCCACTTGGAATTAGTTCTTTCTGAATCAAGGGGGAGAAATGGGGTAGAATTAGAATACCTGAGAGATTTTAAGTTATACCACAAGGCAAGAAAAAAAACCAAAAACCTGCTTGTTCTTGAGGACTTTGTACAAGCCTACAAAACTTACTTGTCTGTCATATGCAAAAATAAATAAATAAGAATCAGGGCTAAAAATACATGACCCTTTAAGTCTAACATATTTTTGTTTGTTTCATTCATCCTGTAAGTGTGATACTAAAGAAAATACAGTTTTTAAAAAGAGCTTAAGTACAGGTATTTTAAAATTTACTTTGCCAAGGTAGCCCTTATAGTAATAAAAATAAAGTTTTCACCCCAGATGTATTTCTCAATGTTTGTCTTCTAACTGGTAAACTAGAATAGAAAATCTGAAGTAAGTTTTGGTCCAGTTGAAATGCAACATCAGTTCTATTAAACACCACCTTTTATCCTGTCATAAACAAATTAGGATTCAATAATTCTTTGTTGGCTACTTCATTTATTTGATTTAGGATACATTTTACTAGTTTACCAGTGAATTCAGAAGCTACAAATTGTTTCATTTCCTAGGGAAGTGCATATTGCATTTCATGAAAACTAACTGTTACCACTAGAGTTATTTTAAATTTTTTGCTTTCATTTCCCATGAAGTTCTAAACAATAACAACAAAATTGAATGAAAAATTGTTACTCACTAACTTATAACACTAAAAACAAATCTGTTATTTCAACTAGATTCCCTCCATAATTTCATTACATTCTAAGAAATAAATTTAGTCAGCTTTTACTGAAAATGCACAATGGAAATGGCTTGTGCTAGACTTAGTGTAATCTTCAACACAAGTTATTCTAATTCTGGCTCTTAATATAAAAGAACAATTTTGTATTTGAGAATTTTACTGCATCTTAATTGGAAACATCATGATACTATATATCTAGAAGCTATATCTGTAATATTTATCACTGCATTAATTCATAGGAATTTCCCCCTGAATATTACGAAGAGAGGCAGTGCATATTCTTTTAGAAAACTGTCTGGAGTTTCTCAATGGTTATTTTGAGAAAGGAGAAAGCTTCATTTCATGATCTGAATTTTATAAACTAGATTTCTATCACATTTTCTTATTGGAATTTTGAAGAATGTAGAGTGATTATTTTCTTGAGGAAAGAGTATGGGTGAAAATGGCTGGATGGAGATTTGAAATTATATCGAAGAAGGACTGATGATGCCTGAGTAACTCTTATTTCCAAATATGACTGACAGGAAAAGGAGAGAAACTATGCTAAGGGAACTAGTAGGGTTAGCATTTTTTTAACTTTATGCATGATAAGTACAATAGCTGCTTATAAGAAGGAAATGTAGCATTTATTTTACATTGAGGACTAGATCTGTGTTAGACAGAAAAAATGCAAATAACACTATTTTGATTCTTCATGGCAGTATTAAGAGAAAAGAACCACAGAAAGCAGTGATTATCTTGGAAGGATTTCTTGCCTTTTCCATCCTGTTAAGATGCTAAATGTAGACATATTGACAAGTCTGAATCCATTGCCTCCCATAGATGTACTAAACTTTTGTGTGTATTTATTGACAAAGCATTTTCCAGGGCCACTAGGTTTGCCACAGTTTTACTCAGCTTATAGGTAAAGAAAGACTTTGAGTCACATCAACAGCCCTCTGGAGTTGTCATGCCTTGCAGACTTTACATCAATTCAGGCTGGATAGGACAGCTAGATGCTTTTTTACATACACAGGCACACGTGCACACACACATACATACCTCCGTCCCCTTACATCACCAAATATACCAAAAAAGAGTTTAAAGAAACTGAGAAAAACTGCCAAAAGGATAAAAGGGACCTAATAATTTACTCCCTGAAAGTCTGTTGGAGGGCATAAATCAATGACACTCATCCCAACGCAGCATCTCTCTTGCATTGAACCCCCCAACGCTATTACTGTGTCAGAGCAAAAACTAGGAAATGACTAGATCAAAACAGCCAGGGCTAAGGACATTTATCTTAGTCATTAGTGCACAAGAAGGTGACATTATATAAGATCAGATAGCTATGTACTCAGAAATCTGAAAATCAATTTCCTCAGATGCATGAACTAGAAACTTGATAAGCGTCTATTGTGGTTCTGGTACTGCGTATTTATCCTGGATTCAAAATTATATTCAATTTCTTGGAGAAAGAGTTTCTTCCTTTAATAATATTGATTCCTCCTGGCCTCTCCTCTCTTTAATCCCTTCACTCCACCCCATCAAAACCCCCTTCCTGTGGTTACCAAGTCTCTGCCGTTTTCCTATGTTACTATTTTGTTCCTGGCGAGGCTAAACTTGACCTGGACAATTTAAAATGAAATTTCCTTACAGAGGTTATAAACTCTAGTGAGTTAGGACACTACTCCTTTTACTAAAGTCATTATAAAGTCTTTTTTTTTTTTTTTTTTTTTTTTTTTTTACTGCTTTATTTTAGAAGTTAGGAGAAGTAGTTTAATTCAAAAATCTTTAATCAAGGCTGATTCTAGGCATAAGAAAAATTCTTTTTAGGGTTGAGTTGTGTTATCATTTAATCCTATGCTATACCTTGAATATGCTATTTTAGGCAAAGAAAATATTAAACATATTTTAGTGTAACCTGTGCCCATTTTGGCCATGCCAATCTGTCTTCTTTCTGTAGTGAGACCGTATATTTCCTCAGAATGATAGGTTGTGTTCAGGCTTTGATGGGGATTTTTGTTTTGTTTTGGAGGGTGGTGGTGTGTTATTTAGCAAGTCCCTATTGCTACCTCTATAGTGAGGGTAGTAGACAGACACCTGAGAAAAAGTTTGATTTTGTTGTCAGGGTCTGAATGGAAGAACATAGTCATGAGAACATCCTGAGCTTAACTACTCCTAGTTAGCGAATTAGACAGTTCTGACAGTGGAATCAAGGTTCGTGAACCATTAACAACTTTTAAAAATGTGTGTCAGGGTCTGAAAGAGTTAAGCATCCAAAGATGCCTAATTTGCTCTCTAAGAGTAGTTTTAGGCCCTGGGAGATTTTTGACTCATTCTAGTTTTAACTTTCTGTCTGAAGGAGCAATTCACATGGAGGCAGAAAGATAGAACAGAGCTTTCATTATAGCAGAAACATGCACGGCGAGCCCCCTTTATGCCTTGCAGAAGCCGTGCAAAAGAGAGAGCAGTTCTAAATTATACTTTTCGCAGTGCTTCCCAAACAGAACCTGGCAAATGAATTCAATTCTTTTAAACTAAATTGAATATCTGAAGAAAAATAAATCTGAACAACCAACCTAGTTTTATATGTTGCATTCCCATAATTTCCCTACACTCCCATTATTTGAATTCGGTTAGATCAAATTTGAGATAAAACACCTTAACGCAAATTTGTAGAATGAGTTTTTAAGAGACAAAAAGTGACTTGTTTCAGGATGGAGAGAAAGCTTTCCTGTAATTCAGTATCACTTGTATTCATGATGTTTTGCTGTCTGGCAATGTGGGTTTTTTGTTGTTAAAACAAACCTAAGAGAACCTAAGTTTAGGAGAGAGACCCCCCAGAACTTACCAGGATTTTCATATATGCAAATACAGAGACACAGAAGACACTAAGGAGAAAGTACTCTTTTCTAATATATTTCAAGATAATAATTCAAATTATTTGGTGATATGTATTTTTCAAATAATGAGCTTGGTACAAAATGAGTCTGGGTGCACACACACACACACACACACACATACAAATGCACACAAACTGGAAAATTAGTAGACAGACTCAGGTAAGTTCTATCAATAACAGGACAGAAACTCTTGCCCCTTTGAATAGATTGTTTCAGAGGAAAAATTACTGTGTAGACTAGAATGACTCAAATACCTAATCAAAGATCATGAATAAATTCTGATAGGGAATTTTCTGAAACAAACATACTTTATTCATCCTGTTTTTAGAGTCACCATATTTACTTCATTAGAGTTTTTTTCTTCATAATATCAATATGTATAAATCCTCATAAGAAGGAGTAAAATAGTACCTATTTATTGAAGCAAGAAATATTTATTGAGAATTTATGAAGTACCAGATTCTATCCCGGATATCTGATGAGAACATGGATAAATATAACACAGCCACTCCCCTTGGAGTCTTAGCATCTAGCAGGACTACAAGATATGATGAACGGGGGACTAAATGTGAGAAGCGCCATGAGGGATGATACACAGAAGGTCCTGGGAGCTCAGACTAAAGAACAACTGATTCTGCCCCCAAGCGGCACACAGAGAGGAAAGCTGCAGAGATGAGAAGGTAAGGGTGGTGATATTTCAACCAGACTTTGAAGGATGGGACTTGGCATCTGGGGAATGATGGTACGCGAATAGCAGTCAAAAGACAAAATTAGAAGGTACTTGGTTTAGTGCAAAACCAGGAGCCAGCAATGACTGTCATGGAAACAAAATGCCTAAAGAGAGGGAGGTAAGAAGCGTAGGGAAGGCTGGCAGTTGCAAGGTCAGATGAGAAATCTCTGCTGGACATGCCTGGCTGATCCAGTGTCTTCGATTATCCCCAGCATCTAATGTAATTATTCCCAACCCCAGGGGCTTTCATAAAGGTAGATGGGCATGTTTGGCCAGTCTGCAGAACCACAGCAGGAAAAGGCAATCCAGGCAGGGAAAAGAGCCTAAGTAAAGGCTAAACTCCGCAGTATAATTGGGAACTGGCAAGAGGTATTTGTGGCTTGAGTGTGAATCATGAGCATGAAGTATGATACCACAGCTCTGCCTGTTAGGAGATTATGCCTCTGACAGGATTACCTTCTCTGCACAGCAGGTGCTGTAGGGGCCTCAACACAGTCTCTGCACTTCCCCAGAAGACCCAGACTGCTATTGATACAACTGCTTCAGTGAGAACTTAGTTGACTCTTAAGCTTCCCAGCCAAAGACTTCAGAGAGTTTCAAAGATATGTACCAAGAAAACAGATGCCTAAAAACTGAACCTAACTAGAGTTGGTATGTCAGGTAGGCTTAAAATCATGTAATCTGTGAAAAATCCACAAAGCAACCTAGAAAGTAGGTGAGATATAGATGACTGGGACATGCTTAGGCTGCACTTAATGAGAGATTCCCTTAGTAATGGAAATAAAAATGCAAGCATGGTATTGTGAGCTAAAGTACACAGGGAATATGCACTTTAGTTCACAATATGGTATCCACATTCACTGATTTTTAAAGGAAAGCAAAGAAGTTCACAATATGGTATCCACATTCATTGATTTTTAAAGGACAGCAAAGAAGAATATATGCTGGTAGGTTTCACAGTCACGTAAAGTGGTGTGAAAATTAATTTTTCATAAAAGTGAGGATTACTGATTCCTTCCATTTAATGGGAATCTAGTCTTTGCCCTGCCTTTCTGATGGGTCATGTGAACTTCAGGAAGTTTCTTAACCACTTTGGATCCCTGAGTCTTTATTTTAAAAATGAAAATGACACTACTCACATGTCTACTTAATAGATTAATGTGAGAATTAAAAGATGTCACACAGATAAAAGTGTATGGTAAATTATAAGATATATGTTAAAGATAAATATTATCAAAGTAGTCTATTGTATAACTTTAAAATTTCCAAAATGGAGTTTATTTCTAAGTGAATAATACATTCTGTGAACTGGGAATTAGAGTACAACAAAAATGTCAGGTGGGGTAAAGTGGGGGATAGTAGAAGAAGAAGGAAGCTTATGCTTCAAATCAAGACTCAGAGGACTGAATGCCAATAATCAATAATCAAATAAAGGCAGAAGAAATCATCGCCATTGTCACTGGCATGAGATAGTATCTCAATGTGGTTTTGATTTCCATTTCTGTAATGACCAGTGAGGACCTGCACGTTCTGCGCATGTAACCCAGAACTTAAAGTATAATAATAAAAAAAGGCAGAAGGAAGCTTATGCTTTAAACCAATAATCAAAAGACTGAATGCTACTCTAAAAAAAAAATCCTCCTGCAAAAGAACGTGTCATAAAATACCTGAGTAGGCAAGTCTTATAAAGAGAAAGCAGGTCTAGTCTCATGCAGTTACTGCAAACAGCAGGCCTGTTGTGAAAACAGAAACCCATAGGTATAAGTTTGTGTACTCCCCTTGTTTGTTAGCTGACAGCACAAACACAGAGGTGACAGGGAAAGGTGGGTTTAATAAATGACACCTTAGAGCAAACATGTACACAGAACTTTTCACTGCCAAATAGTACATGACTGGACAAATGTAAATATCTGGACCCAGAGGAGCCCTCCCTGGTTGTCTAAAGATGTTCAATGCAAACATCATAAGGAGCCCAGGGACCATTAAGCTTTCACTTTCTTTCAAATGTATGAGCATGTAGCCTTACAGCTTAGATTTTAGCAGAGCATCAGCAGTATCTTCTAAATGGGCAATGTCATTTTTAAAAATTTACATTTAGTATACTACAGATAGCAGTATTCACTTTTTCTGGTGCACAGATGCATGAATTTTATTTAAAATGTGGGTAGATTCTTGTAACCACCACTGCAAACAGGAAACAGAACAATTTCAATATCCCAAAGAATTTCCTTGTGTCTGTCCTTTGTTGTTAGACCCTTTCCCTATCCCTAACTCCTGGCAATCACTTGTCTGTTCTCTGTTCCTATAGTGTTGCCTTGTCCAGAATGCCACACAAAGGGAATTGTTCAGTTATGCAGTCATTTGCTGGTTTAGGTTTTGAGCTATGACAGGGTATTGTGAAAGTGCATCTAGACTAGGCTATCAAAAGTAAGCTAAGCTCAGATTCAGCTGGAGATAGAATTAATTTTGGCTAACCATATGCTTTCTGTTCTTTGTGACATGAGGTTGACAAGATTATGTTCTAAATGCTTTATTTTGCATTAGGCCTTTCTTCTCAAGGGCATCAGTAGCTTTCCTTCATCAATGGAACTAAGGTTTATTCCATAATCGTTTACTGACCATTTGTTTTCAAATTAGGCTGTGGTGCACAATGCTGGAAATTTGAAACTAAAAAGGCCCTTGTCTCTGCTCTCAAGAGGCAAGAAGTGCTCCATCAGCTGCTTTCTGGTGCCAGGTGTCTGCTATGGAATTCTCAATTCTCCTCAGGCAATAACGGGGTTATATTTATCTTTATATATTCAATGTTTGAACATGAACAATGTGCCAGACACCATTCTTGACACTTGGGATAAAACCAACAAAACAGAACAGACCAAAACAGACAAAAATTCTTACCCTCATGGACTTTACAGCCCAGCTTGTGAAGACAAACGATAAACCATAGACACAATAAATAAATAAATTGCATGGTATGTTAGAAAGTGAAGGGTCATTGACATGCAAAAACATAAAGTAGAAAGAAATAAGAGAGTGCCAGAGGATAATATGGTTGCTATTTTAAATAATTGGTAGGGTACATTTTTAGGGATAGTGACATTTTAGCAAATATTTGATAGAAAGGCAATTAGCTATGAAGTTACCTTGGGAAAGAATATCCCATGTGGAGGACACAGACAGTGCCAAGATCCTGAGGTGGGAGCATGTCCAGAGTGTTTAAGCAAGAGCGAGGTCACCTTGGCTGGAGCACAGAGAGCAACGGGCTAGTAGATGAGACTAGAAAATAATGAAGGAATGGAGAATGAGATCACATGGAACCACGTAGACCACTGTAAAGAATCTGGCTCTTACTCTGACAGAAATTGGAACCACTGCACGATTTTAGAGGACAATTTGCTTGATATGACTTACATTTAGAAGGATCTTTCTGGCAAGTGTTTTGGAGAATAGATTATAGGGTACAATGGAGATTCAGGGAATCAATTGCAGTAATCCAGAAAAGAGACCAGGGTGGTACAGACCATGCTATTCACAGTGGGGGGTGAGAAGAGATGGATTCTGGATATATTTTTAAGGTAGATTCAACATGATTCTCTCAGAGTTTGAATGTGGCTTGTGTTAAAAAAAAAAAGTATATTAAATGACTCCATTTATTTTTGGCCCAAAGAACTGGAGGTGTGGAAGTCCCATCAAATGAAATAGGCATGAATTCAGCAGATCTGAGGGAAGAAGATCAGAACATGCTGAATGTAAGAGCGATAGATATTAGATACGTGACATTTGGGTTATATCTGGAGTTTGGAAGAGAGGTATGAGCTAGGAATACTTGAGACTTCTTGGCATATAATTGGTATTTAAAGTCATTTCACTGGATTAGATCATCTAACATGTTACTGTAAATAGAAAAAAGAAGAGGATCAAGGATTAGCCTGCAGCCTTCCGACATTAAAAGTAGCAGCTGAAGATACCTAGAAGGATGACAGTAAAGGTAGGAAAAAATCCAAGACAGTGAAGTTTTCTGGAAACCAGTGAAGCGTGTGTATGAAGGAGAGAGTGGCCAACTCTGTCAAATGGTGAACGTAAGTAAGGTGAGGACTTACTGGAGTTAGAGTTAAGAATCATCCAAATTTTATTGAAAAGGATAGTGCAGAATTTTGTAATCTTGGCTGTGAGGGGAGAAGGCAGCCAGTGAGATTTACTTAAGGACTTCTGCACAGCATGGGAGACAATTGCTTATTTCAGCTGCACCTCCAAATTCTCAAGTGTTTGGATTATTAAGTTGCCCAGTAGGGCTGTGATTTCGGAATAAGGCAGATCTTTTAAGTGACACGTGATCAGTTACAATTTACCAAGAAGTGCCTTTTCTCCCTGTGAAACCAAACCAGCCTCACTGTTCAGTTGGGCATTATGTGTTCCTGTACACACCATTCTCAAATAACTGTTTCCCCCTCCACTCCACCTCAGTTGCCTGCAGGAAAACTGGGCAGGCCCAGAACAGCTGCCTCTCATAGAGTACAGCCCAGGAGCTCCCCCCTCTGGCCATGAGCCTGTCATTCCTAACACCAAGCATGTACTTCAGGCAGGAAGGATCATGACCTTTGTGCTTCATCCATGTCCATTTCCTCCCTCTATACTGCTCTCTATGCAGGTGGCCCCTGAAAACTGGTCATTTTAAGAAAACACTCCCCAGTGATTCGGCTTTTGCCTGATGAAGCATCCCCACCCCTGGATCGGTAATGCTGTTGCCTTCTCCTGTACTGGGGTAACTGGGCCCTTATGAAGAAAGCTGTATGAGCAAGGAAGTGTGGTTCACAGAGCCTCAGTAACAGCCGCTTACCCCATTTCCTTCTCTTCCTTCTCAGTTTTCTACCTCCAAATATTCCCAGTGATAACCCTTTTGAAAACAAATGTATACTTCCTCTTCTTACTCTCCCTTGGGTGTGTAGAGTTGGAGATGACCAAGGTCTGGTTTAGGAAAGGTCAACAAAGAAAACTAAACAGCCACAATAGAATTATGTTGTTTAAAAAGTTTTAAAAGTAGCATAAAGTGATTCAAAAAAATAAAAATTGGCCCAATAAGTAAATCACTTTAATAAGTAATAGTTATTTTTATCTTGTATGTAAGAAAATAAATAAAAATAATCGAGGACCATGTACTTACGTAGTAAGTAAAATTTTCTCTTTTGTAAAGAGCAGAGTGAAATATGGATAGAAAGATGAAAAATGAGTACAGCAGCTGCTACATTGGTTTCAAAACTAGTAATGCAATAGTAACTAGCACAAAAGATGAACCCAATGGGCTTTCATAGGTTGTTCAATAATAATATATTGAGGCTGGGCGCGGTGGCTCACGCCTGTAATTCCAACATTTTAGGAGGCCAAGGCAGGAGGGTCATGAGGTCAGGAGTTCAAGACCAGCCTGGCTAACATGGTGAAACTCCATCTCTACCAAAAATACAAACAATTAGCTGGGCATGGTGGCGCGCACCTGTAGTCCCAGCTACTCGGGAGGCTGAGGCAGGAGAATTGCTTGAACCCGGGAGGCAGAGGTTGCAGTGAGCCAAGATTATGCCACTGTACTCCAGCCTGGGTGACAGAGTGAGACTCCGTCTCAAAATAAATAAAATAAACATTGAATAAATATGATAGCCATTGCTCCTCCCCCTCCAGACAGATACACATCTGTGCAAGTAGCCATCTGACAGGCCTTGGTGGATGACATTGTCATGGTTTATTATTTTGGATTTGGTGAGACCCAGCAAAACACCCACCAACCCAATCACTCTCCAAATAACAATTTTTACAATACAAGGTGATTATCTGTCATCTCTGCTCCATAGACCCCTAATGTGTAGTCAGGCAAGACCAATTCTTCCCTAGTGTGGTGTTTAGGATTGCAACTAACAGTGTCATGTGACAGTTATTTCTTCAGTGTTAGTTATTCCTATTCGGCCAGAAAAATAAACGTCTACTTTTTGGTATTGATAACCAGGTCTATTTTTACCTGGTACCTGGGGAAGAATAAAAAAGAAAATCAGAATACATCTGAATTCAAATAGGAAAAATACACAGAAACTCAACATTTTTAAAATGAAAACTGAATTTCTTTGGACAAAGCAATTCTAAAATAGCCAGCTTTCTCTTTTTTCCTCACAGTGTCGCACTTCCAGTTTTCATGTTGCTTGTTCCAATAATGCAATAATAGTGTGAGATAGATTCTGATGCTTTTCAAAGGAAGAGCATTTTTACTGTTTTTTGTTGGCAGCACATCTTATCACTTTGACTACTTTCAGCTTGTTTCAAGATAAGAACTGCGTATTAGGGAAGCTGGGAAACAGGGATTTGGAGTTTGATGCAATCTTCTAAATGGCCAGTACAAAATAATATATGAGAATGTTACTTTTAGAAGTGAGCACATAGTAGACACTCAATAAAAATACTTCTAGACTCATTAGGTTATTAGGAATGACTTTCTGGCCTAGAATGTATGGATTTCCTAGAACTACTGATCTAGAAATTAAAATAGAATATAAATGATCAATAGGGATAAAATCAAGACCCACAGAGAAAGGAATCTTTGTTTCTGCTTCTTGCAGTCTAAAGAGAAGTTTGCATTTTAGGACTTGTGTGTAGCACATAGTAGGTGTTCCATGAATATTTGTTAAATAAATTTATAGCAGAAAATATTTATAATCTCCCTGTGGCAACCGCAGAGGCACAACTCTCAATTGAGGACCTCAACTCTACTGTCAGAGATTTAGAAGTGCTTTGTAGTTTGACTGAATGTCACCTCTGCAAGTTTGGGGCAGCAGAAATGGGGGAAATAGCTCCCATTGCAAGGAGTTGGGAAGAGCAATGTGAAAGTGACTCATGGGTCCAAAGCTCACAAAAATCCTCCATTTGACTAATTCATCCCTGCATTATGTGGGAGTTAACATAGCCCTTTCCCTTCAGGATGGAATCGAATTGAGGTAGTCCTTATCAAATTTATGTCATCAGATACTTTCAGAGCTAATGCCTGTGTATGCACGGGATTGTTGGGGGACTGTTCATTCATTCCCTTGGATGCTCTTGATTTGCTGATAATGTTTCGAAATTGTTTCAGTGCAAAATGAGGCAGCTAATAGGCTTAGAGTTAAGGCATCCTCCACACACTAGTTCCTAAATCTGGTATTTCATTTCATGGCAAGAATTGAGCCTGACAGTGATGCCATGGAGCAATGCTTGGATCGTGATGAATTTATTACCATCTCCATACCCTGAAGAGAGAAGGGTTGGGGTAGGTACCAGAGAGATGGCAGTCTTGACAGGGAAGTCTTCTGATATGAAGTATAGTAATATTGGCCTGCCTCTACTGATACTGCTTCAGAGACAGATATTCCACTTTCAGAGTATTCTGTAACAGAAACTATATGTCACAGGTTATTTCATGATATTGCTTCATTATGGGTATATTGAGATGTGCTTTTTTTCCTGGGAAATAGGGATTGACTGTCGGGGCATATGATGTGTATCACCACTGAGTGTCTAAAATAGCACCCATTCAGTTACTCTCTATCCCTTTGTCTTGATCACTTTCTCATACTATATATGTAGAAAGTAGAAAAGTTCCTTTTTAAAGTTTCCTTTCTTGTTAAAAAATAAGTGTGCTAATAACTCTTTCTAAGCCCTATTCTGTGTAGCTGTTAGACATGCCATGCTTACAGGCACGTAGTATATTCTATGTACTTGTACTTTAACCAAAATACCTGTGCTGAATGTGCTCATAGGCACCTCCCAGCTTGCCATTGTTTTTTTTACCAGTTTTAAAAAAGTTTTAAGTCATTAGCCAATTGAGTTTTAGTTTAAATTGTAAGGTCTGTCTCCAGCCAACAAAAATCAAACACGGCAGTAAGGACGACCCCAAATGCATAAGGGATAAATTTGTGTGTTTTCCTTTTTTCACTGTACTCTCGTGGCACAATGGCTAGCAAGGGAACCCTTCCTGTGGTCCAAGAGGTAAAAATTGCATTGCTGAAAGATCCTTTGTCTCAATGCTGATTTTTCTTTGTGGCACCGAGCATCTATTTCCAACAATATATATAAAATATATGTATTATATTTATATAAATGTAAGCACCATAAGGGCAGGGAGTTTGTCTGCCTGTTCAGTGCTATTCCCTGGTGTCTAGAACAGTGCCTGGCATGGGTAGTCTGTTTGCTTTAAGTTCCTTTTCTATGCACTACATTAAATGGTTGGGTTGGTTGCTGTGATCTAGATAGTGCCTTGGAATCCAGTGGTGCAGTGTGTCTGAGTCGGTAGCGCTCTATTCCTTCCAGGATGATTTCTAGCTGAGCAGCGTCATAAAGAATGCGTGCCCCTCACCTCTAGTGACCTCAGTGTGGCCCAAAGCAATAGCTCCTGTGCTTTAGCTGCGTCACACATTGAACACAGTGAATTATCATGGTGTCTTGCTGTCACCCCTAAGACCCCCTCTCTTGGTTTTTAATTTATTCTTCCACACTGATCCTCTGAGCAGGCTTTTCTGTACTTAGAGTTTTCAACACCACTTAAATATTAATGATAATCGGTAGTGTTAGACCGTTCTTGTATTGCTATAAAGAAACACCCAAGACTGGGTAGTTTATAAAGAAGAAAATTTTAATTGGCTCATGGCTTTGCAGGCTTTACAAGAAGAATGGTGCTGGCATCTGCTGGGCTTCTAGGAAAGCCTTGGGAAGCTTCCAATTAAGGCAGAAGGTAAAGGGTGAGTAGGCATGTCACATGGCGAAAGCAGGAGCAAGAGAGAAAGAGTGGGCTGGGAGGCGCCACACACTTTTAAATGACCAGATCTAGTGGGAACTCAGAGCGACAGCTCACTTACCACCAACAGGATGGTCCAAACTATTCATAAGAGATCTGCCCCAATGGTCCAAACACACCCAGCAGGCACCACCACCAATATTGGGGATTATATTTCAACGTGAGATTTGGACAGGGACAAATATTCAAACTATATTATTAGTATAGTACAGCAAGTAAGAACTTGGGCACTGAATTCAAGCAAACCTGGGTTCAAATCCTTGTGTCAGCACTTATGTCTATGCCTTTTACAAGTTACTTAACCTCTCTACCATTCATTTCCCTAATCTGTAAAAATTAATGATAATATCCACTTCATATGGTGGCATAGAGTAAGCATTTAATAAACATTGCCTGTTACTGTTACTAATAATTCGTGTTTAGTCTTGTCCCTCCAGTCTTAATCACTGGCTGACTCTCCAGACACACCTCTCATAGGCCTCACTGGATTTAGAGTTAAGAATCATCCAATAAAACTCAGCCACATCATCTTCCTGCCCACATCTCCCATTACGCCTGTTAAACTAGGGGAGTCCTGCCTGTAGATTGCATGGGACAGCAACATTTCAAAAGATGCTTTTGATAGGAAAAAAAGTCTACATCACAGAAACGCTATTTTTTATTTAACATATGACATTTAGAAATACCAATCTGTACTACTACCATGATTTCAATAAAAAATATTTCAATGCCCCTGAATACTAGAAGAAAAAAAAAAAACAGAACAAACAGCCCTCCTAAAAATGAAGATCTAACAACAGTATCTGAGCCATGCCATCTATGTTTTTCTCATTTCACTGAAGACCTATGAAAATGTAATACAGATAAACACTGGCCCATAGGCTGGCATTTGAAAACTTTTCTCTGCTCTACCCCCCACTATCTCAAACTCTCTTCAAAAGTTTCCAGGAAAAATTCTGTAGTCTCTTTTTAAACCACACTTTCTAATGGTCAATCCTACTCTGTCAGAAACTTTAATCTTCTGTGAAATTCTATGACCCACATGTTGTAGCTTGTGACTTGTTTTAATTAACTTTAGTGTATCCTCACTGCCAGTCAAACGGTAGATGTATAGCTGCATATCAGATACTTTGCTTATATAGCCTGCATGGAGTTAGGACATACGCACTTTCCTGGATATTCCTAATACAGTTTATCCACACATCAGATTTTTTTTTCCTCTCTCACCCAGAGTTGTGAAACTTTGTTCCCACCAGCTAGCTTCATCCATAATGCCCTCACCCCAGAATATCCCAAAGAGATAAGACATTACTAGATAAAAAGTTGAATAATGCAAGAAGTAATAACTATTCAAACAACCATATAAAAAAGTCACAAGACAGCATATGATTAACTGTCAAATGAATGGCATTGAAAATCCTTGCTTTAGTAACTCAGAATTAGTGAGCACTTTGAATGTCTGTGTTAACTTGTCGTAAGATAGCACATTACTGCTTTCATTTATTTCTCCAATATCTCTCTTTATTTCTATTCCAACTTTCTAATTATTGTCTAACTCCTGGTCTTAGCAGGAATCTTTCTAACCACCATGTCAACCACCTTTCCTTTTTTCCTGTCTGAGTTCTCCCAGCTCCTTTGATCAAACCTCTCCACTTAAGTACACCCAACACAATGACTGCCATTAAGTACCTGCTTTTGTTTGCCATATTTCAGTATCCTCTACAACTTTTCATAGACTCCCAATTACTGGCTTACCTGAGAGCCCTTTCCTACCTTGTTTTTTTTTTACCATAAAATGCTGCTGCTCTCTGGTTCCTTAACTAAACACTTCTTGGGTAATCAGGCTCCATCCCCTAGCTTCCCCACCACATGCTTCTTCCACCTCCATCATATTTATTCTCTTATTTCACACACCTAACCACACTAACTTTTAGTTACCAGCCCTATGATGTTTATAGAATTAAACTGCAGTTTTTAGTACTGGCCCAGCAGCCAGAAGACCACGGCTTAAGTCCTGAAGAGTCTCATAATAGCTAATATTGAACAAATTACTGAATCAGTGATGACCACAGAATTAAAGTGGTGATACTAGATATTGGTACTATTAAAAATATAATATTTTCATGAAATAAAAATTTGACAACCCTATAAATTAGCCTTTGCGCCTAACAATAACATTAAAAACTATGTTTGGAAGTGTTGCTAGGACATGCACACTACGTGTGTGACAATGCCTGCGTTAGTGGGCACAGTGAGAGATACGGGTGGAGAAATGATGCGGCTCAGTTTTTGCCAACTTTAGGTCCAGTAGGGCTTGTGTGAGATGAGTCTGGAGAGTCAGCAAGTGCTTAATCCTAAAGAGACATGTCTTGATACAAACTACTGGTTATAATAATGGGTAAGTTATTGAGTGTAAGCAAATTAATACATCAACAAATGAGTTGATATGTGTGACTGCACTTCATAAATAAGTCAGGACAATCACTATTCTGCAGCCGATTAAATCCTACTGATGTTATACTTGGGTGCCAAATGATTTTGGACAAGCAATGGAAGAGAAGTGATGGTATCTGAGGCTAGGTCATGGCCTGTCCCTGCCCTATGGAGGGCTTCTGCTCTCTGGGACTTGGTATTTTTACCTGAAAAGATGGAGCCTTTTTCACTAGTTTCAAAAAGTAAATGATATTAGTGACAATTTTCAGTTTTTTAGTCTATTATCTTCAATAACAACCTGTTACCTATTCATATCTCTTCCTCTGTTCAAATTTCTAGTCCAGCATCACTTTATTTCAATAATTTATTTAACTGGCAACCATAAAATCCTTTTCCAATGAAATAATACATAATATAAATGTACTGTTGAGGAATTTTATTTCAATAATGTCAATTTAGAAATACTGGAATATTGGTAATACTTCATTGTGGCATGTATTCTTTGTCAGCTGTATGGTAAGTATTCTTTCTCAAGAATAGTGATAGTATTTCAGAGAGATGCAATCAACATTATGTCTATATACCTTTAACATAAGATTGATCATCTATAGCAAAAGGGTCTCAATTTGTGTGTGTGGCGGGGGTGGGAATAAAACAAATGTATTTGATAATATGTGCAAAGATATGTTGGTTCTTCTGAAAGAAAGGAATGCCATATAGCTTTTAAATTCATGGATTACTGCCCCCAAGTGATACTTGTCATGAATATGAATAAAATCGAAGAAGTCAATTTGGTACACAAATAACCCAAGGGAAGGCAAATGTAAAGGGAACAGTTCAGCCTCCCATCCAAATGTTTTGTCTGCACAGTGACAGACATGTGGACATTTTAAATATTCAACATATGTAGAATGTTGGGGTTATCTAGTTAAAATATTAGGATTGATTGATTTCTTTTTTCTTGAGGGCAATCACTAGTCCTAGGCATAATCAATGAACAATTTAAAAGGAAACTAAATCGTTCTCTTCAACCATATTCACATTCCTGAGAACTGTTTCTGAGTGAGCAATGATAGAAAAGGAATTTGACTTAGGCCAGGGAATATGAGTTCTGGTCCCATATTTTCAGAGTACCAACTATGTGACCTTAGGCAAAATTCTTTCTTTTTTAGGCATCAATTTCTACGCATGCACATTTATAAATGAATGTAATATTGTTAAAACCTAAACTGAATATGGCACTGCTCTGCTAGAAACCCTCTAGTGGCTTCCAAATGGAGTAAAGAGCAGTCCTTGCAATTGCCACCGAGGCTGCAGATCTGGCTCCCCATTTCTCCTCCTCCTCCCATCTCCCTGATTCTCACTGGCTCGCTCTATCTCAGCCATGCTGGCCTCCAACAGACTATGAACACTCCCTCCTTTTCTTCCGTAGGTATTCATGAGTGTGGTTCATGTCTATACTTGCTTAATTCCTTACTTAAATGTTATTTGCAATAAGGCAGCCTTATCCCAACATTTCTTATGCCCTTTCCAGCTCAATTTTTCTCCATGGCACTAATAACCATCAAACATACTAAACATTTTACTGGCTATGATGGTTAATTTTAATGTGTCAACTTGACTGAGCTAAGGAATGCCCAGATAGATGCTGAAACATTGTTTGTGGTGAGTGTGTGAGAATATTTCCAGAAGAAGGCATTTGAATCTGAGTCAACTGAGTGAAAAAGATCCAACCTTGTCAATGTAATTGAGAATCATCCAGAGAGAACACAAAAGTGGAGTAATGGATGAATCCTTTCTCTCTTCCTGAGTTGAGACATCCATCTTCTCCTGTCATCTGACATGAGAGTTCCTGGTTCTCGGTCCCCTGGACTCCAGAATTACATCAGTGCCCCATCTTGTCCTCCCACCTCTCTAGTTCTCAGGCCTTCAGAATCAGACTGGGGGATAATACCATTGGCTCCCTGAGTTCTCAGGCCTTTAGACTGAATGACAACAACCAGTTTTCTTGGTTTTCCAGCTTACAGATGGCATATGGCAGAATAGCTAGACCTCCATAATCACATGAACCAATTCTCATAATAAATCTTCTTTTAGGTTCTGTTCCTAGGGAGAACCCTGAATAATATACTGGCTTATCTTGTTGATTGTCCACAAGGGCAGAGATTTTTATCTATTTTATTCACTATTGTTTCCTCAGCACCTAGAACCACACTTGGAACATAAAAGACACTCAACAAATATTTGTTGAATAGATGAACTGATTATATATGTCCTGAACATGTGTAGCTTACTGTATATCATAATGGTTGCTGAGAATCCAGAGGTGAATAAAATTGCAATCCTAACCCTAGGGGAGGTCACAGACTGCTGGTGTAAGCCAACTCTTACCTAAACAACTGGGCACGTTTAATAAAATAGGTAACTACAACATGAAGGTTGAAACAACTAACTCTATTACAGAAGGGACTGAGGAAGATTTCATGGAAGAATGTTCAAGCTGAGTTGTATAGAAATTTATCAATTGGATGAGACCAGAGAAAGGTCTGTATAAAGGGAGGGAGGGGTCATGTATAAGGGCATTCCCCACGTCACAGGGTTTTAAAAGTTAAAAAGAAATAGTGTATATGGAAGTGCTTTGCAAAGTAATGCACTAATAGAGTACAGTTCATCACTTGGTATCCATGGGGGATTGGTTCCTGGACCTCCCAAGGATACCAAAATTCAAAGACGCTTGTGGACCCTGATATAAAATAGGTAGTATTTGCACATAACCTGTGTACATTCTCCTATATAGTTTAAATCATCTGCAGATTATTTATAATGCCTAGTACAATGTAAATGCTGTATAGATATTTATACTATATTATTTAGGAAATAACGAAAAAAGTCTGTACATGTTCATTACAGATGCAATTTTTTAAAAATGTATTTTTGACTTGTGATTTGTTGAATTAATGGATGCAGAACTCAGATACAGAAGGCCAACTATATATGTACTATCATTATTTACCTGTGTTAACTTTTTATTTTCCCAATGGCATTATCTCACAAGATATTCCATGATGCAGCTTTATGACAAAAGACAGTAATAGACATTTACATTTTATTGAAATAGCTTATCAGAATTGAAATACTCATATTGGTCAAAGAATATATGTCAATGAATATATGAAATAGTATGCCTCAGCATTTTTAAACCTGTTTTTCAGTAATTAAAAGCTGTTATCTTTAATTTCTCAGGCTGAGTACAAATTAAGTAGGACACTGTGAAAAAAATTAGTCTTAAAATAAGCCATGCTATATTTCTCAAGTGTACAAATTGTTAATTAGAATTGGGAAGTGAACAGAAGGAGCTTAAAATAAAGACCTTCAATTTCAAATTAAAACTGAAAACAGACCATGTTTGGCACTGGCATTAATAAAGAACTAAGATTATGGAGGCTGAAATAGAAATAGATAATTTTTTAAATATTTAAATAATTTTGATTTAATGTTTTTATACTTGATGAAATATGCATTTTGTTTTTTAGTAGGAATTTTAAATATTTTGGAAAAAATATTTTTAAAATGAGGAATTATTTATATTTTTGCATTTATTTATAATATGTTTAAACTTTGTATACTTTGAAATCAATTGCATTTTGATTTCAATAATTTAGATTAGGGGTGAGTGAATTATGCTTTGCAGACCAAATCTGGCCTGTCACCTATTTTTATACAACCTATAAAAGCTAAGAATGGGTTTGAGGATTTTTCTCTTTAGAACATTTTTAAATAGTTTTGGGAAAATTCAAAAGAGTAATAATAGTTTTGGCATGTAAAATTTACATAAAATTCTGATTTTACTGTCTATAAATAAAACTGTATTCAAACACAACTACAACCATTTGTGCAATTACATGTTGTTTACAGCTACTTTCATTACAACAGCAAAGGTGAGTAGTGGCAACAGAGACCTTATAGTCCAAAATGTTGAGAATATTTACTACATATCTTTTATAGAAAAAGTTTGTTGACTCCTGCTTCAGATCATCACTGTCAATAGAGCACAAAAAATAACTTTTTTTTTTTTTTTTGAGATGGAGTTTCGCTCTTGTTACCCAGGCTGGAGTGCAATGGCGTGATCTCGGCTCACCGCAACCTCTGCCTTCTGGGTTCAAGCAATTCTCCTGCCTCAGCCTCCCGAGTAGCTGGGACTACAGGCGCGCGCCACCACGCCCAGCTAATTTTTGTATTTTTAGTAGAGACAGGGTTTCACCGTGTTGACCAGGATGGTCTCGATCTCTTGACCTCGTGATCCACCCGCCTCGGCCTCCCAAAGTGCTGGGATTATAGGCATGAGCCACCGCGCCCGGCCCAAAAAATAACTTTTATAGGCAAATCATTTATCCATTTGTTTTTTAATTTAAAATTTTAATTTTTTTGAAGAAAGGGTATTTTATTTACCCTAAAACAGTAACACACAAGGCCAGAGAAACATATCTTATTTTGAAATAAAAGAAAAAAATTAAAATAAGCAAATATTTGAATTTGAGTATTAATGTAGCTCTCTTAATATCCTCTACATGCCTTTTTAATTTTTTTATTATAAATCAACAAATTAGAGTTAATTCATCTTATATAGTTATATATGTATATGAATCTATATTATTCATATTATACTGTTAATACCAATTATACTATATACATAGTATGTATTTATGGGATACAAAGTGATAATTTATGAATATAATGTGGAATAATTAAATCAAGCTAATAGACATATCCCTCACCATATTTATCAATTTTGAGGTGAGAACACTTGAAATGTACCCTCTAGGGATTTTGACATGTCCAATACACTATTATTTACTGTATTTATCAAGCTGTGCAGTGTATCTCCAAGAAAATAAAGCCTTATTTGTCCTGTTTGAGACTTTGTATCCTTTTGACCATCATCTTCCTATTTCCCTCAAATTCCCAGCCTCTGGTAACCCCCATTTTACTCTCTGCTTCTTTGGGTTTGATTGTTTTAGATTCTACATGTAAGTGAGAACATGCAGTATTTGTTTTTCTATGTCTGGCTTATTTCACTTAGCACACCGTTCTCCAGTTCCATCGATTTTGTCACAAATTACAAAATTCCTTTCTTTTTTAAGGCTGAATAGTACATTGTGTGTGTGTATGTGAGCATCTAAAATGTGGTGTGTGTGTGTATATATATATATATATACCCACACACATACATACATATACATATATATACACACACACACATACATACACCACATTTTAAAAATGCATTCATTTGTTAATAAGCATTTAGGTTGATTTCATAACTTGGCTATTATGAGCACTATTGCAATGAACAGGAGCATACAGATATTTCTTCCACCTATTGACCTCATATCTTTTTGGGTAATACCCAGAAGATTGCTGGATCATATGATAATTCCATTTTTAATTTTTTTGAGAAATCTTTACACAGTTTTCCACAATGGCTACGTTAATTTACATTCCCACTGAAATATTTTTGAATGTTGTTACCCTTCTAAATATCACTGACCCAGTAATACAATATATAAAATCATAGCTCTACACATTTTTAAAAATTTTAATATTCTGACTGCATGTTTGACAGTGGGGGAGGAATGAACAAGTTAAATCCTGTTCAGCAGTTTGTTGACTTGATTTACAGCTTTAAGTATTTAGACATAAGGTAGATGGGGGCTCCATTTGTACTTTGCTCTGGGCTCAGCAATGTTAGTGGAGCTGACAAAAAGAGCAAACAGGGATAAGTAGGAAGGGCAGAGGAGGTGAGCAGGGTGATAGCAAAGCACTGATTTAACAGAAGACACTGAAAGAAATTGAGCAAATTAGAGTCAAAGAAGCATACACATCTCTGTGCCCTGTGGGAATCTGTGGGCCCTAATAAGTAGATTAGCTATAGGAAAAGCTTTCTTTTTCCTGAGTCACTCCACACATCATGAAGAAGCAAGCTGAAACACAGTAAGGTTATTAGTCATACTGTTACTCAATGATGAGACATGACAAATCAATTCATGCACCAAAAATTATTAAGAATTTAGAAATTACAGAAATATTTAATTTCACAATTGTCTATCAAAATGACCTTCCAGGGAACTTTCAACCTTAGGACTATTTTAATAGCTGTATTACTTAATATTGCTTATGCCTGAGACTCACTTGTGCAATTAACTGATTATCTGTTTGGTTCCAGATACTACATTAGAACTGTGGACTCAAGTGATAGAACTAAGCAGTCCAGTCTAGTGGCCATTAACCACATGTGGCTACAGAGCACTTCAGTTGTGGCTGGTCAAAACTGCAGTGTGTTCTAAGTATAAAAATGTCCACTGAATTTTGAAGACTTACTATGAAAAAAACAATAGAATGCAGACTTTTTGTTATAAACTATAAGTTTTTTATTTTTATTACATTTTGAAAAAAATATTTTAGATGTATTGGGTCATATTAAATGTCATTAAAATTAATTTTTCCTGTTTCTTTTTACCTTTTATAATGTGGTTAGTAAAAAAAATTCCAAATTACACACATGGCTACCATTGTATTTCCACTGGACAATGCTGGAATAGAAGAAAGAGAGTGCCCTCGGGAACTCACATTTTAGTCAGATCAATAAGTAAACGAGCAATGAGAGATGACCATCAGGTAAACATGAGCTGCTTTGACAGCGTCCAAAGAAGATGCTCAGATGAGCCCAGGAGGATCAGGGGAACCTGTAGTGATAAGTGATGTCTGGGCTGAATTTTCCCAGATGGGCAGGAGACAACCTTGAGTCAGGTGGAGAACATTCCAGGTAGCAAATACAGCATGTTCAATGGTACAGCAGTTTGAAATAGCTTCTCATATTTGGAAGACTATTAATAGCTTGATACATTTAAAACTAGGATAGGTTTTTGGGAATGGGAAAAGAAAAGCTAGACAGGCAGGAATCATCAATGAAAGGATTTGGAAGTCAGGCACTAAGGAAAACTTGGAGGAAATTTAGACCTGGTCTTGTATCTAAAAATGTGGCCTTTTCCAATAATGTTGAAGAAGCACTTACAAGCTTTGGAATGAATCTTCTCTAAAACAGCCTAACATGAATTCCAGAAATGATATTGATTGTTCCTTTGCAATTGTTCCATGAATCAACTAACTTATGGCTATTCAAACAGAGGAAGAGTGCCCAATAGTATTGTTGTGTGGTGCACGAAATATAAATAACGCTTAGAAAGGTAATGAAAAGCCAAAAAACCCTATTAGGTAACAGGGGGCAAAAGGGTTTTCTGGAGGATACAGCCATTAGAAAAAGGCTGCTTACGAATCTAGATCCAAGATGGCCGATTAGCAGCAGCTCAGGATTGTAGCTCCCACTGAAAGCGCAGAGAGTGAGTGGACGCCACATTTTCAGACAAATTTTCATAGCCTACGGACCAAGAGATTCTTGGCGGAGGAGCCCCACGGGTCGCCAGTGCGACCCTTTTGGAGGGCGCGGCCGTTTGCAGGCGCCCCAACGCGGCGGTTCTCAGTCCGGAGTATACGGGACTGAGTGCCCTTTTGGTTGGCGTTTGGAGCTCCGGGAAAGCAGAGTCTCCCATTCAGCTGATTAAAAAGCGGACTGAAGTGGAGAACCAAACCAGGAGATTCCCGGGCAGAAAAGCGCCACGAATCTTAACGCCGCTGTTTCAGCCGGCGTAGTGGGTCGCCGCAGGGGAAAGCTGGTCCCCCCCCCCCAACAACAATAACAAAAAAAAACAGTTGGAACTGCTGAGGATTAAGCGTTTCACACCAAGTACAGCTGAACCCGGGAAGGTCCAACTCTGTGGGGGGAGGGGCATCCACTGAAGGAAAATTAAGAAATAGAAAAAACTTTATAACCAACAAGCTGGACGTCCACTCAGAGACCTAATCTGAAAGTCAGCAATTACACAGACGACAGGTGGATAAATCCACAAAGATGGGAAGAAACCAGCGCAAAAAGGCTGAAAACACCCGAAATCAGAATGCCTCTCCTCCTACAGAGGATTGCAGTGCCTCATCACCAATTGAACAAGGCCTGATAGAAAATGAATGTGAGGAATCAACAGAATCAGGCTTCAGAAGGTGGATAATGAGAAACTTCTGTGAGCTAAAAGAACATGTTCTAGCCCAATGCAAGGAAACTAAGAACCTTGAAAAAAGGTTTCACGAAATATTCATGAGAATGGACAATTTAAAGAGGAATATAAGTGAATTAATGGAGCTGAAAAACACAATACGAGAACTTCGCGAAGTATGCACAAGTTTTAACAGTCGAATTGATCAAGCAGAAGAAAGGATTTCAGAGGCCGAAGACCAACTTAACGAAATAAAAGGAGAAGACAAGATTAGAGAAAAAAGGGTAAAAAGGAATGAGCGAAGTCTCCAAGAAATATGGGACTATGTGAAAAGACCTAATCTACGTTTGATAGGTGTACCTGAATGTGACAAAGAGAATGAATCCAAGCTGGAAAATATTTTTCAGGATATTATCCAGGAAAACTTTCCTAACCTAGCAAGGCAGACTAATATTCAAGTCCAGGAAATCCAGAGAACACCACAAAGATATTCCTCAAAAAGAGCAACCCCAAGGCACATAATCATTAGATTCATCAGGGTTGAAACGAAGGAGAAAATACTACGGGCAGCCAGAGAGAAAGGTCAGGTTACCCACAAGGGGGAAGCCTATCAGACTCACAGCTGATCTCTCAGCAGAAACCCTAGAAGCCAGAAGAGAGTGGGGGCCAATATTCAACATCCTTAAAGAAAAGAACTTTCAACCCAGAATTTCATATCCAGCCAAACTAAGTTTCATAAGAGAAGGAAAAATAAAATTTTTTGCAAACAAGCAAGTACTCAGAGATTTCATTACCACCAGGCCTGCTTTACAAGAGCTTCTGAAGGAGGCACTATGTATAGAGGGGGAATAACCAGTATCAGCCACTTCAAAGGACCCATCAGTAAGCTGCATCCAGATCCATCTTACATGCAAGGATATACAGAGACTCAAAACAAAGGGATGGAGGAAGATTTGCCAACCAAATGGAGAGAAAAAAAAAAAAAAGCAGTAGTTGCAATTCTCATCTCTGATAAAATAGACTTTAAAGTAATAGAAACCGAAAGAGATAAGAAGGACATTGTATAATGGTAGAGGGATCAATGTAACGGGAAGAGCTAACGACCCTAAGCCTATGCGCACCCAATATAGGAGCACCCAGATACACAGGGCAACTTCTTGGTGACTTACAAAGAGACTTGGACTCCCACACTATAATAGTGGGAGACTTTAACATTACATTGTCAATATTGGACAAATTAATGAGACAGAAGGTTAAGAAGGATACCCGGGACTTGAACTTAAACCTCAAACAAGTAAACTTAATAAACATTTACAGAACTCTCTACTCCAAATCCACAAAATATACATTTTTTTTTCAGTAACGCATCACATTTATTCTAAAAGTGACCACATGGTTGGGAGTAAATCACTCCCTAGCAATTGCATAGCATTTCATAGGTTTAAATGAAATATTGGTTGGCTGTTTGTTTGTTATTTTCCTCCCTTATTCCTTCCTGTCTCCATTGTATAACACAATTATTAGTATAAAAAAAGCTTTTAATATCCATTTGTAGACTGCATTCTAGCCTGGGCAATAGAGCAAGATTCCCGTTCTCTCTTCCTTTTTCTTTTTCTTCTTCTTTTTCTCTTTATTTCATTCTTTTTTTCTTCCTTCTTTCTCTTTTTCTCTTTAAAATAAAATAAAATAAAATGACTTACTACAAAAAAAAAAAAAAAAAGAAAGAAAGAAAAAGGCTGCTTACTTCAGCTTGCAAGTCACTATTTTATGCAAAAAGGAAGCAGTATTCTACCATCCAGCATGCAGCTTTTCATGCTTTATGTAGTCTTCATGAGAAAGAGACAAATGACCATAATCTCAAGGACTCTGTAAAGAAATCAAGTGTCTGGGCCAGTTCTACACTGGAAGCTGGTCAACCTGGCACAACCATTGTTTGGCTTTTGCCTGCAGAGTCCTCTTCTGCCAGTAGCTGTGGCCGCCTGCCTCCCCGCAAAAACTTGAACTTTACCCTTCATCCTAGAACCAATTGATTCCTTAGTAAGGAACACTTTAAAAGACCCCTAATTTAGAAGGTTATTTGGCTCACTATCACTTCGGTGTGTGTGTGTGTGTGTGTGTGTGTGTGTGTGTGTGTGTGTGTGTATTTGTTGAGACAGAGTCTCGTTCTGTAGCCCAGACTGGAGTGCAAGGGGGTGATCTCGGCTCACTGCAACCTCTGCCTCCCAGGTCCTGGTTCAAGCAATTCTCTTGCCTCAGCCTCCCGAGTAGCTAGGATTACAGACATGCACCACCATGCCCAGCTAATTTTTGTATTTTAGTAGAGACCAGGTTTCATCATGTTGGCCCGGCCGGTCTTGAACTCCTGACCTTGTGATCCGCCCGCCTCGGCCTCCCAAAGTCCTGGGATTACAGGCATGAGGCACCACATCACCCGGCCTTCTATGTGTTCTTACCTCAAATTCCAGGTCTGAAAACTAGGCTTTGGAAAAGCACTTTACTGTGAACCTCAGTATCACCCAAATGGGCACCTGTCATTCTTTTTCATCACATCTGCCAAGTGCTGTGCTTCATATTCTTTATTTTTATTTTTATTTTACTTTAGGTGCATACTATATCTGGCATTCCTCCCCATGTTATCCCTCCCCACCCTCCCCACCCTCCATTGTCTCTCCCCCACCCCCCCCTCAACTGTCCCCTGTGTGTGATGCTCCTCTCCCTGAGTCCATGTGTTCTCGTTGTTCAACACCCACCTATGAGTGAGAACATACGGTGTTTGGTTTTCTGTTCTTGGGTCAGTTTGCTGAGAATGATGGTGTCCAGATTCATCCAAGTCCCTACAAAGGACACAAACTCATCGTTTTTTATGGCTGCGTAGTATTCCATGGTGTATATGTACCACATTTTCTTTATCCAGTCTATCATTGATGGGCATTTGGGTTGGTTCCAGGTCTTTGCTATTGTACACAGGGCTGCAATGAACATATGTGTGCATGTGTCTTTATAGTAGAACGATTTATAGTTCTTTGGGTATATACCCAATAGTGGGATTGCTGGGTCAAATGGAATTTCTATTTCTAGGTCCTTGAGGAATCGCCACACTGTCTTCCACAATGGTTGAACTAATTTACACTCCCACCAACTGTGTAAGAGTGTGCCTATTTCTCCACATCCTCTCCAGCATCTGTTGTCTCCCGATTTTTTAATGATCGCCATTCTAACTGGCATGAGATGATATCTCAGTGTGGTTTTAATTTGCATTTCTCTAATGACCAGTGATGATGAGCATTTTTTCATATGTTTGTTGGCCTCATATATGTCCTCTTTTGAAGTGTCTGTTCATATTGCTTCATATTCTTAACTGGGGCTTCTCCCTTCTTCTCATGCCTGTCCTACTCCAGTAAGCTCATTGTGATTCTGGTACTTGCCTACCTCCTGGCCAGTGCACCACAGCTTAGGAGCCTGGACACCCCTACTTTTGTATCAGTAGCCCCAGTTTTGGGCTCCATATTGAAAACACTTACTGAGAAAAGCACACTTTATAAGAAGTCAGGAGAACTTGCGACTTCTGCTGAAATGGCTATTTTTGACCCTCACTATTATAGTTTTTAAACGTGGTATCTGATTAATTTCATGAGCTTGGATTCTCTCTTCACATGCTAATTGATCCATTGTAATATCAAAGTTGAATCTTCAAAGGTGGCTGAATGCTTCAATTTTCACCTTATTTTTTCTCAATTCTTTGTTTTTTATGAACCAAAAAGTAACGTTGATTGCCAGGGGTTGGAGGTAGATTAACTGTTTTGCTAGGTTGTGGAAAAATGGAATGGATAGTTCTAAAAGCCAAGCACCACCTCCTTTGATACAGATAGCCTATTTCTTTACATATCTATTAACTTAGTTTCCAATCCAAAATGGGTAGACAATTTCAGCTTGTCACCAAGGAGCCCAGTGTCTGATCCTGGGTCTCATTTACCAAAGAACAACAACCTGAGTCACTTTCTTCCAAGTGCTTTCTTCATGGACATGTTTGGGGTTTTATAGGTTTAATCAAGTGGAGGACTGGATCTGCTTTTCTTTTGCAAATGATTTGTTGCAGCCTATAGACCTAAGTCCCTTAAGCATGTGGGAAATAAAATGAAGTAGTAATAAGAGGCCATAGAAAACCTATTGCATTGTTTAGACTTCGGCTGAAGGTGGCTGTTTCAATCATCTACTTTTGGGTAGTCATTTGAGATGCTGAGTGACTGCAGGAAGTGATTGTTTTTGGGTAAGAAAAGACAAATACTTCTCCTGGGGATAGTGAGTCCTTTACATTGGAGTAATTTTAATTTTTTCATCTGGAACTGTAAATGCAAAATTAATTTTGTCTTTTTATCTCCTCTTCATCCTGTGGTATTTAAACACTTTTTTAAAAGTGTGTTATTAACAAGCCTGATTCTTAGAAGAAATCTTACTGATCTAGAACTTATAAACCAAAAGAAGGGTGCACGACCAAAAAAAGAGCGTTTAAGAGAGGAATGATAGGAGTGACCATGACCATTCAGACTCAGGAATATGGACATGTACATCTTCTGTTCTTCTTCATCAGGCAGTGCCTTTCGTAAATTTGCTGTAACCCCTGTTGTGTGAGAGCAGTGTGGATCCAGAAAATAGGATAGGCTTTTGGAATAATTCACAGCATATGAAGGCAGAATCAATGATTCTCCCTGGAAAATGGATATATGCCTAACAATAATAAAAATTCATCAAATGTCTAGGATTTCTTCTATGGTCTTTATGGTTTTAGGTCTTATGTTTAAATCTTTAATCCATCTGGAGTTAATTTCTGTGTGAGATGGAAGGAAGGGGTCCAGTTTCAGCTTTCTGCATATGGCTAGCCAGTTTTCCCAACACCATTTATTAAGTAGGGAATCCTTTCCCCGTTGCTTGTTTTTGTCAGGTTTGTCAAAAAGATCAGGTGGTTGTAGATATGTGCTGTTATTTCTGAGGCCTCTGTTCTGTTCCATTGGTCTGTATCTCTGTTTTGATACCAGAACCATGCTGTTTTAATTACTGTAGTCTTGTAGTATAGTTTGAAGTCAGGTAGCATGATGCCTCCAGCTTTGTTTTTGTTTGTTTGTTTAGGATTGTCTTGGCTATGTGGGCTCTTTTTTGGTTTCATATGAAGTTTAAGGTGGTTTTATCCAATTCTGTGAAGAAGGTCAATGGTAGCTTGATGGGGATAACATTGAATCTATAAATTACTTTGGACAGTATGGCCATTTTCACAATATTGATTCTTCCTAACCATGAGCATGGAATGTTTTTCCATCTGTTTGTGTCTTATTTCCTTGAGCAGTGGTTTGTAGTTCTCCTTGAAGAGGTCCTTCACAGCCCTTGTTATTTGTATTCCTAAGTATTTTATTCTCTTTGTAGCAATTGTGAATGGTGTATAGGAATACCTGTGATTTTTGCATATTGATTTTGTATCCTGAGATTTTGCTGAAGTTGCTTATCAGCTTAAGGAGATTTTAGGCTGAGACGATGGGGTCTTCTAAATATACAATCATGTCATCTGCATATAGAGACAATTTGACTTTCTCTTATCCTAATTGAATACCCTTTATGTTGGCAAAAAGAATAATTTCTTCATGAGGGCGTGTTGTTGATTTTTAAAGGTCTTTTCATAGAAGTATAATATCAAACAGATGACCGATGCTTGGGTGGTTGTTTTTGTTGATGTTTTGTTGTTGTTTGTTTTTAACTTTCAGAATATTTGGGGTCTGTTAAATCTCATATCTGACCAATCACACAGACAAAAACTGTCTAAGGAGGAAGAGGTAGTAAATCTTCATCTTTCTGTTATGTGATTGCTTAATTGGTGTCAAGCTATGGGCTCCTTACTCCCTTGTTTTTAGGTCAGACTCACACTGTACCCTCTGATCTCCTGGTATAGCACTCTCAGGGCGCCTCTGAGCTCTCTCAGGCAGGAAAGCAAGTAACTGAAATCAACTCTGGAAGTTGGATCTGTTCGCCGTCACCTGTTATTATCATGTAGACACAGCCTCTTGTAAAGGCTTTGTATCTGAGAAGTCTGCCTCTAAAATCACTGTGGCAATTAATAATGCCCACACCTAAATCAGAATTCCTAGTGCTGCTCTTGCTGGTAATATAAGATTCTTGCTGTTTCTTTCATAAATTAGTTGATAACTGTGTCTGCTTCTCTGTTGAGTGAAAGGATTTTAATTACACAATGCACAGGAACACAAAGCCTCATCTCCTGGCCAGCAGACAATGGAGGCTTGTGATAAAAGCACATTAAACTTTCATTGAGGCTGTTTACACATTTGTAAGGGTGGTGTGGTCGTCTCTGATAGCAGGGACAATAAATCAGAACCTTAGGATGTTCTTTTCATTAGCCAACGATTTTATAGCCTGCGGTGGCTTTTAAACCATCCATGCATAAAATGGAGTGATATAATTTGTAATTACTGGAAATAACTAGTTTTTTTCCTTCCTTTTTTTTTTTTTTTTTTTTTGAGACGGAGTCTCACTGCAACATCCAGGCTGGAATGCAATGGTGAGATCTTGGTCCACTGCAATCTCTGCCTCCCAGGTTCAGGTGATTCTCCTGTCTCAGCCTCCCAAGTAGCTGGGATTACAGTTGCCTACCACCACACCTGCTAATTTTTGTATTTTTAGTAGAGATGGGGTTGCACCATGTTGGCCAGGCTGGTCTCGAACTTCTGACCTCAGGAGCTCTGCCCACCTCGGCCTCCCAAAGTGCTGGGATTACAGGCGTGAGCCACTGCACCCAGCCAATAAATAGTTTTAATTCCCCCAACAGATATTTAGGGCTTTCATATGATTCTGAAGATCCACGTAGTACACTGATAGTCCCCTATTAGTGGGCAACACCCACTGCACACTGGGAAGTTCCATAGGCTTTTTCCTCAGGCCTTTAATGGGGATTCCACTATTCTTCTAACTCAGAGTTATGGACACCTTAGTGGCAGTGTTGATCCCAACCAGATGACAAAAAGAAAAGCTGCCTGGTTTCCTGGGAAAACAATAGGGTGGGAAAAGAGATGGGTCAGTGCCTTCATCTCTGAGAAGAAATGTGGAAGAGGATTCTCTGGGAAAGTGAGAGAGGTCCGTGTTGTCACCTAGCTCTACCACGTTCTAGGCATGTGAACTTAGGCTTGTGATTTAATCTTTCTCAGCCTCAGTTTCCTCATCTGTAAAGTGGGAGTCATAACATCTGCCTTGTTCAGAGGACTGATGAGACAGTGTTGATGACAGAACTGTGCACAGTTTCTGTTCAGGAAAAGGTGCTCAGCAATTTAGACTCTTTCATTTGTTCAGTCACCTGCAGCCTGTGCCAGAAGGCCATCTGATTTTTCCTTATCTCTTCCAGAAGAACTGCATGAAAGGAATCAAGAATGCTATGGTCCATTTGAAGTCCCCAACTATATTTTCTTTTTGTTTTCTAGCAGGGAGTCACGAATACGATTTTGCATTGCAGAGCCCCAGTTTGATCCCTAGGTTGTAGATTTAATTTCAGCTAAGATCCAAATGTAACAATGTTAGAAAAAATATTGCAGAAAGGAAAAATTTAAAAACTATATCTAGTTTGTAATGCTGAGTGATATTGCCTTGAGTGTCCAAAAGTTCCTGGAAATATTTGTGAAGTTTTTTCATTGAAAAAAATTGGCTTTTTAAAAATATTATACTTAAGTTCTAGGGTACATGTGTGGAATGTGCAGGTTTGTTACATAGCTATACACATGCCATGGTGGTTGGTTCATTCATCACCCCATCATCTACGTTAGGTATTGCTGCTAATGCTATCCCTCTCCTAGACCCCCATCCCTGACAGGCCCCAGTCTGTGACGTTCCCTTCGCTGTGTCCATGTGTTCTCATTGTTCAACTCCCGCTTATGAGTGAGAACGTAGTGGTTGGTTTTCTGTTCTTGTGTTAGTTTGCTGAGAATGAAGTCTTCCAGCTTCAACCATATCCCTGCAAAGGACATGAACTCGTTCTTTTTGTGGCTGTATAGCATTCCATGGTGTGTATAGGCTACATTTTCTTTATCCCGTTTATTATTGATGGACATTTGGGTTGGATCCAGGTCTTTGCTATTGTAAACAGTGCTTCAGTAAAGATATGTGTGCATGTGTTTTTATAATAGAATGATTTATAATCCTTTGGGTATATACCCAGTAATGGGATTGCTGGGTCAAATGGTATTTGTAGTTCTAGATCCTTGAAGAATCACCACACTGTCTTCCACAATGGTTGAACTAATTTACACTCCCACCAACAGTGTAAAAGCGTTCCTATTTTTCCACAGCCTCATCAGCATCTGTTGTCTCCTGACTTTTTAATGATCGCCTTTTAAAGACAGGCAGTCCTACAGTCTCAAGAGGGTGGTTGGCAGCACAAATTCCATTCATAGGTGGACACTGGGTAGTTAAATCTTTCTCCCTCTTCTAGCTCTTGCAGTGTCACTACCACATCAGGAAACAGCTGTTGGTTGCTTTGTTTTCCATCAAATTCTTGTTGTGTTTAAGGCTGATATAGTTTAAATTTGTGTGTCTTCTTTCTTTAAGAGTCACTAGTGATATATAGGACACTCAAATTCTAGACATGACATGGTAAGATAGAACTTTCTTATTCTTTTGTAAAAGAAATAAGATTAAATCTGCTTTTAATCTTCCTTATGTCACTGTTATACTATTATCATTATATTACTATATAAAACACCAATATATTAATAGTAATATTAAAATATAGCTTTTTTTAATATATATTTTTATTGCATTTTAGGTTTGGGGGTACATGTGAAGAACATGCAAGATTGTTGCATAGGTACACACATGGCAGTGTGATTTGCTGCCTTCCTCCCCCATCACCTATATCTGGCATTTCTCCCTATGCTATCCCTCCCCAACTCCCCCACCCCCCCACTGTCCCTCCCCTTTCTCCCCCCCGACAGATCCCAGTGTGTGATGCTCCCCTCCCTGTGTCCATGTGTTCGCATTGTTCATATGATAGTCATTAATATTAGTATATTGCATGTTATAATATCTCTATTTGCTTAGCACCCACCAAGTGCCAGGCTATATATTCACTGTTAAAATCTTCACAGCATCCAAGCAAAATGGAAATTATTTTCCCAGGGTTACAGATAACGAGTAAGGCCCAGAGAGATTTAGCAACTTTTTCAGTGCCACATAGCTAGTAATTAGCAGAACTAAGATTCAAATACCATATGGTCTGACTCCAAAACTCAAGTAGTTTTTATCTTATCCTACTGCATCTCTTTCTCAAGCAGTGGACCACACTCTAGTAAAAGATGTGTTGTGTATGGAAAAACACAGTCTGCAGCAGCTCATAACAGAGCTTAAAGAGTGGTTGCTATTTTAGTCTCTGTTAATGCTATAAATGTGCCAAATAAGTGTCACCTTCATGTGGGCAAATTTTAACTACCTCATGAACTACATTTACGAGGAGATCCTTAATTTACTACAGTTTGTTTATGAGTGCTCTTGTGTGCGGTGAATCATTTAAGGCGGTTTATTTTTAGAGTTACACAAGGAGTGTATTAATAAAATACCTGCACAAACAAGAATGTCATGCAAACTTAGCTTGAAACAGGAGGTAGAAATTGCCTCTAAGAATGCTGAGAATAGACCTCTGAACTTAAAGAGCTCTGATTCCTGTTTGTAACCCTGATGCTCACATCACTAGCTTGTATTTCACAATATTGACTTTCCAGTAAATGGGAAGCTTTCTCTTTTTAAAAGACTGCGTTGAATCTTATTTTACAATAGATTTGCATTCTTCAAAAAAATGTTTTTAGTGTATTTAGTTTAGGCCAAAAAACTTGGAGTCATCCTTGACACCTTTTGTCTTATGTCCCATATCTAATCAATCCATCCAAAAACCCTTGATGGTGGCCCTTAAATATTTATGGAGACTATGAACACTTCTTCCCACCTCTACAGTTACAGCCTGGTCTCAGCCATCATCATTTCTCACCTGGATTTCTTTTCTTTTTCACTCCGTCACCAAGGCTGTAGTGCATGGAGTGATCTTGGGTCACTGCAACCTCTGCCTCCCAGGTTCAAGAGACTCTCATGCCTCAGCCTCCCAAGCAGCTGAGACTATAGGCATGCACCACCACACCTGGCTAATTTTTGTATTTTTAGTAGAGATGGAGTTTTGCCATGTTGGCCAGGCTGGTCTTGAACTCTTGGTCTCAAATGATCTGCCCGCCTCAGTCTCTCAAAGTGCTGGGATTACAGGCGTAAGCCACCACATCCAACTGTTTACCTAGATTTCTGTAATAGACTTTGAACTGGTCTCCTTGCTTCACAGCCTTCTTGGTCACTATAGCACAGGGAAAAGAGAGCTGGAGAGTTGAGCTGTAGCAATTAAATGGTTTGTCCTAAAAGTGACTGACTTATATTACTTCTACTCATTCTTTTTTCATTTGACTAGAATAAGCCACATAGCCACACCTGTTTTCAAAGGAGTAGGGAATTGTAATCTTCTGTTTATCAGAAGTAGAGAACTAGATATGGGTGAACATAAGTAATGATACCACAACTTAGATCTAAGCCACTTGGCGATGAAGGCAAAAAATGGAAGTTTAAATTGCTCTCTTTGCCTAATAAGAGCACACCATTTCATCAGAGAGAAATGCTTTTACCGACATCACTTCTTACTGAATAATGTAATGAACAGTGTTAGATTTTATCTCTTTTACCAAAAAATTCTCTTTGTTTCATTTATGGACAATTCTTATACCAATTTTTGACAGAAGACCAATGCAGTATGTTAATTTCTAGTTTTATAAAATTCATTTTATTGAAGGGACAGCTAATCTGGATACAGAGATTTCTGGTAATTGTTTCCAAATACTAATCAAGTAGAGAGAATCTAGGATAATGAATGGTTGACATATCTTTGAGACTTTCTCTATAGAATATTAACTGTTTTTCTGGGATTTTGATGAGAAATTATTTCAGACTATTCAAATTAAGTCTCTAAGGAATATTTAATAATCAGGAAGGAATGGTCCAGATTGTTAGAAATTCCCATAATTCTAGATTCGTGTTGCTTTGTTTAAAAAGCTTTGTTTTAAAAGTAAACAAATTTGTTTTATTTCCTTGTACATATGTATATTCATTACCTGAACAGAAAAGGACTGAAGGCAAAGCACAAAGGCAGTTTGAATATGCCAGGCTCTCAGATAATCATTTAAGTCCTCAAAGTTTAACACCATGAAATATGGATTATGTGACCTTGATACAAAAGAGTTTTGAGAGTAAGAATCATCTACCTCTACCAGAACCAGAAATACCATTTGACCCAGCAATCCCATTACTGGGTATATACACAAAGGATTGTTAATCATTATCCTATAAAGGCACATGCACATGTGTGTTTATTGCAGCACTGTTCACAATAGCAAAGACTTGGAACCAACCCAAATGCCCATCAGTGATAGACTGGATAAAGAAAATGTGGCACATATCCAACATGGAATAATATGTAGCCATAAAAAAGATTGAGTCCATGTCCTTTGCAGGGACATGGATGAAGCTGGAAATCATCATTCTCCACAAACTAGCACAGGAACAGAAAACCAAACACTGCATGTTCTCATAAGTGGGGAGCCAAACACTGAGAACGCATGGACACAGGGAGGGGAACATCACACACCAGGACCTGTTGGTGGTGGGAGGCTAGGGGAGGGATAGCGTTAGGAGAAATACCTAATGTAGATGACAGGTTGATGAATGCAGCAAACCACCATGGCACGTGTATACCTATGTAACAAACCTGTACATTCTGCACATGTGTCCCAGAACTTAAAGTATAATAATTTTTAAAAACTTAAGAAAAAATTCCTAAAATGATCAACTTTCAGCAGAGCGATTTCACCAGGATAAATTAGTTACCAAATGCAACCTTGCATGATAGAAAAAAAAGTTGAACAGCCAGACATGACGGTTCATGCCTGTAATCCCAGCACTTTGGGAGGCTGAGGTGGGCGGATCACTTGAGGCCAGGAGTTTGAGACCAGCCTGGCCAACATGGCAAAACCCAGTGTCTACTAAGAATACAAAAATTAGACAGGTACAGTGGTGCACGCCTGTAGTTCCAGCTACTCAGGAGGCTGAGGTATGAGAATTGCTTGAACCTGGGAGGCAGAGATTGCAGTGAGTCAAGATCATGCTACTGCACTCCAGGCTGGGAGACAGATCAAGAGCAAGACTCTGCCCAGAAAAAAAGAAAATTGCACAGAAATAATTAGCATTATCTCGATGAGCCCACAAACACTTGCCAAAAATGAAACACTTGTTCAAAAATAAACTTTCTTATTGTAGGGTATCTTTAGAGCATTTTTAAAAAAATCAATTAGTTCACTTTTCTTGTATAAAAACAAACACTATGTCATGGCCACAGCTAGAACTTGGGTCCTCTGTGTGGAAACTCTTGTGTAGTCTTTACTAGACGGTCAGTGAATTCTTTATAGGGAGACCTGGCGACAGTCTCTTTCCAGAGGTCAGGGATCAGATACCTGTAGGTCTTGAAGATGGCATCAAAGGTGGCCTTGGTGAAGTTGACTAGGGTGGCAGTGCAGCCCTGATCAAGGTGTAGCAGTCATTTATACTGGCCATCATCAGTAGCTTCTTAGGCAAAGGGGCAGAGACATTGCCAGTGCATCTAGGGCAGAAATGAGGCACACCAGCACAGGGCCAAAGTGGTCAGTCAATCTGAAAGGAATGGTGTGGAGCATACCGATCTTATTCCGCAATAGCCTCTGCATGGGGAAAGTGGAGAGCTTGGCCAGGGTGATGGATCCTCAAATGGCAGCAGATACCTCCCTGGAGCATTTAACACCCAGATGGCGTGGCTATTGTACCTGGTACACTGGCCAGCAAAGTCTGCTTTTGCATGGGCATAATCTTTAAAACTTCATCCTTGAGGGATGCCCCCAGGAAAATGTATATGATCTCAGCATTCTTGTGGGCAGAGAGAAGAGATAGATCTCTTCCAGGGACTGGATCTTCATGTCCTTGACTAGGAGTCTCACCTTGGTCTTGCTTCTGTGAGCTCTGCAGGCTTCCAGGCCCTCCCCCAGCCCTGGTATCATTTACCCTGGTGTTTTATCAGAGAGGCAACTCTTTAAAGTGTCCTTGACCAATGATTCTGGATGCTTCTTAAGGGCACTATTGAATTATTCAATACATCAAGAATCGGCACACTTTTTCTTTAAAAGACTGTACAGTAAATAGTTTAGGCTTTGCAGGCCATGTAGTCTTGCTAGTGACTATACAACTCTGCCATTGTAGTGCAAACCAGTCAAATACCATAGATAAATAAATGAGCATGTATTCTAACACACCACACACACACACACACACACACATACACACACATTATACACAAAAATAGTGGTGAGCTTAAACTGGACCACGACCTGAGCTGTTGTTTGCTGATCCCTGCAGTATACCATCCACATAGCAGTACTTACTCTAAGTAATATCATGTGATATCAGTATCGACTTTAAAGGGAGTGGACAGAAATTCAATTGTTTCAGTAGTTGCCATTTTTTCCATGTACATTTATTTCTGAAAAAAAAGCCATTAGAAACATAAGACATTATTCAGTTAATGATAAAATATTAAGATAATTTCCACTAGGCTTGAAGTAAAGAACATGAAAATAATGCCTGGCACACATTCATTATTCAGTGATGTTTTGGGAATTCCAGCCAATGGAATAAGAAAGCAAAAAATGTGGACTACATATTGAAAAGAAGGAGAGCAAACTATTTTTTATAAGGAGTATGAAACTCTACCTGGAATATCTAAGACAACTGAAAAACTTGTAAAATTATAAAATTAACTATAAGGTAAACATTAAAAAACAATTGCTTTGCTGTATACCACCCATTGCACTTAGAAAATGTGATAGTAAAGAACAATTAGTAAAGAACAATAAGTCAGAAATTTAAAAATGCCAAGAAGTAAATTAAGCAACGTGTAAAATCTAAATGAAGGGACCACAAAATTTTTCTAAAGGACATAAAATCATACCAAGAATAATGAAGTGGTAGTTGAGTTTCTAGACAAAAGATTCAATAATTTTTAAATGTGAATTTTCCTTATATATATTTATGAATTTAATGTAAACCACTCAAAATTTCTACAAATCTTTTGTGGAACCAGACAAGTGATTTTAAAATTCTGTGGGCAGATAAAATGTGAAGACAGAATTAAACAAAATGTGAAAAAGAGGAACAGTGAGGGACACTTGCCTTTCCAAATATCACAATTTCTATAAGGTCACTGTAATTGAAAGTGTTCTGTAGTTATGAAAAATAAACAATAGATCAATGCTATGGAATATGAACTTCAAAGGTAAACTTATATAAGAAGAAATTTGTAATAAAGATAATATTTTAAATTTGGAAACAGATAAACTATTTCATAAAGTATCTTGAAACAATCATTTTATTCATTTGAAAACAAGCATAAATCTTCATCCTTTCCTCACACCATACATAAAATAAATTCCAGATGGCCTAACAACTTAAATATATAAAAATGTCTTAAAGCATTAGAAAATATTTCACAAGCTCAGGCTAGGAAATATCTTTCATAGGACACCATACAATCCTGGACCCCAAAAGGAAAATACTGAGATATTTGATCTAAATGGGATGTGTGTGTGTAGACATAATATATAATATGCAAAAATACATATTTTGGACAAAGTTTTAATATCCCCAATATAGAAAAAGCTCCTAAAGTTCATTGAAATTAGAAAGTATAATTTTTTCCAAGAAAATGAACAAAGTCTACATATATTTAGTGTTTACTTACATGGCAGGGGATGTTTTTAAAGTTCTTTATTTAATCCTTGCAAAAATTTTACATATTTTTTTCCAACAGTACTAATCATTATAGAAAGGCATGTTAAAACAAAAATGTTCCTCTATCTGACTGATGAAAGTTTTAAAGACTTAGAGTATTAAGTGTTAGCAAGGTTTGGGGATAAAATTACCCTTATACTTAGAGGGAATAAGAACAGAATTTTTGGAGGACAATTTGACTGCTTGGTCACTCTTCAAAATGATCATGGCTTTTGACTTAGCAATTCCACTTACAGAAAATTCTCCTGCAAAAATACTTGCATATGTGTATTAAAATACAGGCATGAGGATAATTAGAGAAGTATTGTTTGACAGAAAGAAATGGAACAAAAATGTTGCCGTGCATTACTGTTACAAACCAAGAATAAGACAGAGAAATGTGATTACTCTTTTACCTTATATTGTTTGAAAAAAATTGACCAAGATTTGGAAATAGGCAAAAGATGTTACGGGGTATTCTTCCAAAGTTGTATAGTTGTCCATGGTGACTCTCTATGAATGATCTGATTCCATAAGGTGGGTGCAACATTTACATTCTGTTAAGTCAGATATTATATAACTCTGAAATGGTAGAAGTTTTAGAAAAACAGATATTAATACAAATGAGTCCTGTTTATAGAAATGCAAATGAATTATTCCATATAAATACAATTGACTTGGGCCCTGTAGAGAAAGATAACCTCAAACATAAAATTTAATTGCTCAATGGAATGTTAAGCAGTTTTACATTTATTAACAAATTATATTTCACAATCCTGATGTATGTGTGTATGTGTGTGTGTGTGTGTGTGTAATGTTTGTTCTTCAAGTTGTCCTTTGAGCTTATTTAACCATTACTTAACATATTATTGACTCCGTTATTTAGGAATTTAAAACTATTTGATGTGGTTATTTTATATTTGCATGAGAGTCAGGGTTGTTGTTTTGTGAAAATTATGGATCAGTACAATACTAAAGTAGTTAACTTTTATGAGACAAGTTCTTTATTGCATGGTCTTTGCTATGGCTTTAACCATCTTTTCTTATTTAAAATCAAAATGAATTTTATTATGCCTGGACAAGAATAAGATTCTATTTAGTGATACTGCTGAACTTTAGATTGGGACAATGATGAGACTTATCTGTTATACACGAAAACAAGCAATGTTTCCTGGAGTTTCTGTGTCATCTTATCTTAAGGTCCTTCAAAACAGATCTAAGATAAAATTTATGCTAAAAGAGAAGGGGATTATAGACACCAAAACAGTTGAGGCATTGGAGTAAACTTATTTTAAAAAAACAAAACCAAACAAACCTTCTGCTTCCATGAAAATTAACATATTAAGAAGGTCCTTAAAATTTTTTTAATTTTTTAAATTCTTACATTTTTCCCCTTTACCAAGGTAAAATGCATCATCAGTATTAAATTTCAACAAACAGACTGGCACCCTGTTCTATCCATTAGGCCACATGTGGGTTACCAACATTGATTATTTATTGAGGTAGAAGTGAAGGCACAATAGTATAGATTTTGTCATGCAGCCAATTCATTCTTCTTGCCACATAAGCAATGTCTCAGGGGAGAGGGAAAAAAATTAAGGTGCTTAAGGAGGGGGGGGAAAAACAAAACAGAAGAGAGAACTCAATCTGTACAGCTCAGAGAGGTACCACTTGCTTTTTCCCTTCATACAATCAGTTAATCACCCTATAAAATGCTGAAATCATCAGAGCCTGAGCCGAAACAGTGAGTTCAATTTTTTTCTCTCCTTTAAATGTCTCCTTTTCAGTTATATAGTATTTTATGAAAAATTGATGTCTTGGTAGTCAACATGATGAATGTTGGGACATGCAGGGAATAGTTTAAGGAGTTTGTTTTAACAGTTATGCATTTAAATTGTCCCATTATAGTGGACATGTTTATACTGCCCACAAAAAATCAGTTCTTAAAGATCCAGTTTTCCTAGAATTTTTTTTAGTGCTTTCCATCACTTTGATAGCAATCCTGATGAATTCATGAATTAAAATTATTTCATCCAAATGTTAGATTTCAAGGTGGCAGTTCAGGGTCTCTTTTTCTTTTACTACAGGAACTTAACACATAATACTAAAGACATTGAGAGTTTAAAAATATGATATATTCGCTAAGGAAAACCTTTAGATATCTAGATGCAGTGGGACATTTGCCTAAAAGCAATTAAGTTATGCAATGTGTATCTGTATAAAAACCATTCCTGCAAGTCAGTGTACTTTTGTTTAAGGCTAGTTCTTAGGTCAAGGTCCTAGCCTCAGAACCTGTTCCTAATAACTGCATGATAAGAATTTACTGAATCAATGAGCACACAGAAAACATCATACATTATTCTATTCTGTCAGTGGGAGAATAAAGATAAATTATCTTTTTATTTCCCTTTGCCATTTTTTGCCTACTTACCCTAAATTATGAATTTACATAGCTGGATCTTAACAACCATTAAAGCCGATTTCTATACTTCACAGATGGAGCATCTGAGGCTTGGACTTTTGAAGGGGCTTACCCATGTCCACACAGAAAGTTAATGGCATAACAGCCCGATGGAAATTCATGCCTTCCAGCTGTAAATCCAAAGACACTCATTATGTCAGACTGTCTTTTGGGTTGGGTATGTTTCCATAACATCAGTAAAGGGTACAGTGAGACTCTGGCAACCTGTTCAGGTCTTTTGGCTTTTTTCCTTGTGGAGGGAAAGAGAAAGGTCCTAAAAGACCTTTTGGTGTTTGTTTGTTTGTTTTTTTTCTTTAAGTTCCTGTATCTTTGGAAGCACTTCAGAGCTGGCAAACATCCCCTTAGTTGCCTGTCATCAACTTTACCTGTTTCATTCACACAAGCAGAGTCATTTCTGAGCTTTCAACAAAGCAGTGCTACTGTCAACACAATCAGCCAGAGTCCAAGGTACTATTGTACGAATACATGTAAACATGGCTGAGATTTAAGAAAATGTCCTTGCCAGCACTCTTCTTAAGGAGTTCTACAATTAGAGAAGGCTAACAAAAGCCTTGGGAGACATGGTGAAGGTTCTGGTAGGTCAGGGGTTGTCATGGAGGGGTTTTAATTTAGGAAATGATATATCTGATTGACTATTTTGAAAAAGTAACTTTAGAATAGTAACTATGGCAGTAGCATGTTAGCATGAAAGTAAGACTGGATTCGGGGGAAACAATCAGGAGGCAGGAGCTGTAATCCTGGTGGTCTTTGCAGGTGATTTGAGCTCAGAGGTCATAGAAGTGCAGAAAAGTGAAAGGACTTGAGATTGATTTTAAGGTAGAATAGTCAGGACTTGATAATTGACTGAATCTGATGGAGGGGGAGGGTGAGAGATCAGGAGACTCAAAAATGATTCCCAGGTTTCTGGCTTGGGTGACTGGGGTGGGTAGATGTACCATTCACAATAATGAGAAGACTGGAGAAAGGACAGATTTGGAGGGGAATATGTTGAGTTTGAGTACCTTAGGGCACTCAAGTAGAAATGTCCCGTAGACAGACAGATATACTATGCGGAACTTAGATTTGTAGAGAATTATTCAAACAAGTGTGGGCAATATACCCAGTCTACAGCCCAGCCCAGAGGATTGTTCCCACTCTAACCTCATATTGTAGTGCCCACCCCAAACCCTCATTCCCCCTCCAGCTACACTGGCTTCATTGTTGAGTATCCAAACACCAGGTACACTCCAGATTGGAGGCCTTGGCAGTTGCTGTTTTGTCTGCTTGTAATGTTGTTCTCCCCAAATCTGCACAGTCAACTTTATTATCTCCTTCAAGGCTTTGCTCAAATTTCTCCTCTCAGTGTAGCCTAACCAAGATCACACTGTTTAAAATTTTAATCACAGTCCACCCCCTCCTCACCAACATATTACTGATCTTTCCTTTTTAGCTCTACTTACTCTTTATTTCATAGTTCTTATCTTGTATTAGATCACGTATTTATGATATTTACTGCTTATTATGCCTCTCCCACCACAGGAAAGGAGGGTCCATATGTGTAAGGATCTTTGTCTGTTCACTGGTATATCCCAAGTGCCCAGAACAGTGCTTGGGACACAGTGAGTGCTCAATAAATATTTGTTGTCTACATTAATGTTTTTTTAGCACATAACTGCCCCATTTTATTGACTTACTGAAGCACTAGAATCTCCATATGGGAGCCCCTATTTCCATCACTTCCTCTACTGCATTAATCCAATGCAAAAAATCCTTAGAGTAGTATTCTCAAATTTAGACATACTCACGAATCATAGAGTCTTGTTCTGTCACCCAGGCTGGAGTGCAGTGGCACAATTACTGCTCACTACAGCCTCAAACTTCTGGGCCCAAGCAATCTTCCTGCTTTGGCCTCCTGGGTAGCCAGGATTATAGACACACATCACCATGCTCAGCTGATTTTTTATACTTTTTGTAGAGACAAGGTCTCACTATGTTGCCTAGGCTGGTATTGACCTCCTGCCTCCAGTGATCCTCCTGTCTTGGCCTCCCAAAGTGCTGGGATTACAGGCTTCTCCTGGGCGTCTTTTTAAAATGTAGATTAGGACCAATCGGTGAATGTGAAGCCAGAGATCCCACATGCTTATCAAACTTTCACTAATGCCAGTGCTGATAATCTGTGGACCACACGTTGATAGCAAGAACTTAAAAGAACATCCAACTACTGGTTAATACCTGCTAAAAGTCACAGACACTTTTCCGTATGTTAGAAGATTGTCATTTCTATGAAGAAAAAAAAACAAGATAGAATAACATGAATTAGGTAGCAATACATTAAGACAATTAAGTGGCAGAAGCCATGATGGGCACAATTGTCACTTGTGAGAATTGAGGAAAGGGGATGTCAAAGTGGAAGTGGGGGAGTACTCACCTATGATAATTGATTGAGAGGCAATTGGTTAAGAAATGTTTAGTTGCTATCAAAGAACAAAAGTGATGTATTGAATGTTCATTAAATAATATTTCAAACAAATTCAATAGCTGTTACACGCCAGGTACTTCGTGTATATTATCCTAATCTCCCCCTTCAATCTGTAAAATTTATTATCTCCTTTTGATGAAGGAGAAGAGTTAAATACCTAGTAACTGTTATTGCATCTGTTGAACATCAGAGCTCCTTTCTTACTACTACTACAGTATCATGCCTTTCAGAAGTGAATGAGTCTGACTGTGGGGTCTTCTGCTCACCAGAAATCCTTAGGTTCCTCCAGCCTCTGAATAATTTGGAGTGAGCCTATCGTGGCCTCTAGGAACAATAAACAATTGATGGATTGTTGCTTTATTCTTCACTTCTCATCTTTCCTCAGTTACACTCTAACTCTCGTTTCATTTGGGGCTCCCATGTTGAGACATAAGCACATAATACCCATCTCTTGGGCACAAGTGATGACAGCAGGCTCTGGACTTCCAGGTTTTATGCATAATGCATAATTTTATTTTACCGTCACACCAACCCTATATGATAGGTATTATTTTCATCCTTATTTAAAATAAAAGTTATGTTTCAAAAGGTTAAGCAACTTGTTCAAGTACAATCAGTTAAAAAGTACTATAACCAGTACTCAAATGCAGGAAAATGTGACTCCAAAACTCATATTCTTTCTATACATTGTGAGTTGCTTATAGAAACATCTCCCCAATCTAAATACTTATTGATGTGAGAGCCTCCCACAAATATGGCTAATATTGTATCTAAATTAAAGCATCAGGGAAGACCCTGGGCCAGGGACTCTAAAACTGGCAAAAGCTCATTTACAAAAGTAAAGATCTCACTTGAACTGCAGCACATATGTGTTGAGTATCAACTGGAAAATAAGTCAAAAATAATGTTAATGTACCAATGTACATGGAATGATTAAATCCAAGAAATAATAAATCTTAAAACTATTCATAAGGAACTCAATTCTTTATTAAACTGAAGTCTGTGAAGTCACATGTCATCTGTAAAAGTAAAACAAAATATTTGCATGTTTGAATCAGTTCTCTGGCTACTATCTGGACTTTCATAGCTTGGCACTGAGCCACAAATTATACATTGAGAATTGCTTTCATGTAACCTTGTAACAGTGATAAAAATCGAGTCCGTGTTCATCTGATCCAAAAGTTGCTTTGAGTTCTTGAAAAAGACAACATTCGGGAGGCATGAAGACCAAGATTGTGATACATTTTATTATAAGGAAAGCATAGTGAGGTCACCAAGAAAAGGCCTAGACTTGAAAGAGAAGAGCTAAATCAGGCCAAGAAATGAGGCACTGTCTCTTAATACAATTATCAATATTGTTTTATTATTTAAGGTAACAATTATGAAGTACTTACTTTGTACCAGGAATTGTGCTAACTGCTTTGCACATATTGTCTTGTTTAAACTTCAGAACAAACCAACAAGGTAGTTACTGTTATCTACACCCAGTTTACAGCTGAGAAACTGAGGCTTAGAAAGGATGAGCTACTCCTTTCAATACCGCTTAGCCAATAAGTAGTGAAACAAGATTTTGGACCCGAAGTCCATGCTCTTAATCACTGTATTTTATCATTGTATTCCATGTTTAATGTGCTATTAGTTAATGTCCTATCACAGTTTAGACCACATCTTTTATTATGAGGATCATTATCCAAACTGAGATCCTTTTGACAGTAAGAGGAGGCATGATTAGGAATTTTGTTGGGCATTCACAAGGACTGTCCCAGACAAACAGCTATATGGCAGTCCTATTTAATATCTGTCCAATCTACATCATGACATGATACATACATAAGCAAAAATTACAAACACCAGTTTGTAATTGTAATTGGGCGTACAAGCTAGATTGTGTACCACAAACACCTGCAGGGTAACCATTGTAATATATAGCCATGTGTTAATAGACCTCTAGTACACTAGAAGAAAATCTATTTTCCTGGCTTGAAAGGGACCAATCAATTGTATGGGTTCAAAGTGGTGCTTTGGGACCATGGGGGAGCAAGTTTTCACTGTGAAATTTCACAAAGGCAAGAACCTTTATGTCAATGACAAAAGGCTGGTACGTCTTTACAAAACCAGTTCCCAGTGCCCCTGGACCATCAGGAAAGCATTCTTTCCAGGAGCTCTCCTTTTTGGGATACCTTAACATGTTTAATCCAGTTTAGGGACTCCAAATTTGATTACATATTCACAATTTTAACTGTTGGGGTGTTCACATGTAGCCTGGTAGTATTGTTATATCATCAACAACATATAGAAGTGCTCCTGATCACTGTGTACATATGCAGCACAATGCCCAGTACATATAGATGCTCAAATATGCTATTTTTCTTAAACCAGCGTTCCCCAACCTTTCTGTCACCAGAGAACAGTTTCATGGAAGAAAGTGGAATGGTATGGGGTTCAGGGGCAGGGATGATTTCGGGCTGAAACTGCTCAACCTCTCAGAACATCAGGCATTAGAATCTCATAAGAAGCATGCAACCTAGATCCCACACATTGGCAGTTCATGATAGGGTTCGTGCTCCTATTGGGTTCTAATGCTGCCACTCATCTGATAGGAACCAAGTTCAAATGATAATGCTCATGCACCTGCCACTCACCACCTGCTGTTAGGTGATCCTAACAGGCCACCAATTAGTACTGGTCTGCAGTCCAGGGGTTGCGGATGGCCTTCAATGGTTATAGCCTATGTTTTCCTAACTAGGCTAATTAATATTATTGAAGATTGATTTGTTTTGAGATCAGACCAGCAGCTAAGCCAAATGAGGAAACAGTTGATTTGGCATCAGCATGTTCATGATGAATGAACAGTCTGTGGATTCAGAAACTAAATTATGTAGGTACTGAATGTTAATTTGGGCACTTAATAGCAACATGAACTTTGGCAAATCACTCCAACTGAGTGTTTTATTCACTGTAAAACAGGTAAATAATATATTTCTGGATATTTTGCCTCACTTTTATTTTATGTTCGGGGGTACATGTGAAGGTTTGTTATATAGGTAAACTCATGTCATGGGGATTTGTTTTACAGATTGTTTAATCACCCAGGTATTAAGCCTAGTACCCAATGGTTATCCTTTCAGCTCTTCTTCCTCCTCCCACCCTCTACCCTCAAGTAGACCCCAGTGTCTGCTGTTCCCTTGTGTTTATGAGTTCTCATCATTGAATTCCCTTTTACAAGTGAGAATGTGGTAGTATTTGGTTTTCTCTTCCTGTATTACTTTGCTAAGGATAATAGCATCCAGCTCCATCCATGTTCTCACAAAAGATATGATCTTGTTTTTTTATGGCCGTGTAGTATTCCATGGTGTATATGTACCACATTTTCTTTATCCAGTCTGTCATTGAGGACATTTAGGTTAATTCAAATGCCTTTGCTCATGTGAATGATTGCTACATATTTTTGAAGATTAAATAAAATATACAAATTAAATATTGAAATTAAAATATACAAAACCCCTAGTACAGTGCCTGGCACATAATAAATATTATTATTATTATTAATTTAAGGTAAGACATACCTCAGTTACAAAATATTATTGAAAAGGAAGAACAGCGATACTTTCGAATGCACATGCCAAAAGTCTACTTTTGTTTTTCTTCACTCTACAGCTATATTCTCATTAGTAAAAGGGGCTGATAAGCGTATAATGGGATAAGACCCATTTGATGGCAAACAGAGTCAAACTGATGGCCTCCAGGAGTTCACATAATCTAGTCCCTGCTATCTCTCTGAACTTATTTCACACCAGTGCCCTTTCATTTACTATTCTTGGGCATTTTTAATATTTTCCCAAATTATCTGATCCTAGGATCTTTGCATCAGTGTACCCTCTTTCCCAAAATCTTCACAAAGCTGGTGCTTTGTCATTATTTGGGTCTCAGAGCAGATGTGATCTCTCTAGAGAAACCTCCCTGACTATGCATCTTAGGTCCTGGCCCCACCTCCATCCATTACCATCTACCTTACCAATTTTATTCACAGCATTTGTCATTATCTGAAATTACTTTATACATGTATTTAGTTTCTTGTTTATTGTCTATTTTCATCCAGTAAAATGTTAGATATATGACATGGACATCTTATTTCTACTTTGGTATCCTCGGAGCCTACAACAGTGTCTGGCACATAACAGGCTTTTAAATGTTTGTTGACTAAATAAGCAAACTTTAATTTTGTTGTTCATACTTTCTTGAATTGTTTTATTCTACTAGAAGGAAACCTATAAATAGTTTTGTTCACTTAATTTGATTTTTTCCACTTTTGAATCCCCCAATCATTCAATAATTCATCAACATCCTGGAGTAAATTTAAATTTGGATTGATTTCTACATTTAAAATCTTGATTTAGTATTTTTAGTAGAAGAATTCAGTGAAAGTAGGAAGCCATTAATTGTGCAACTTCTCAGCATCTGATGCATGCATATGGTGTGGCTTCATAGGGCTTCTGGGTAGGGCATTAAATTATGTGACAATAACAGAATACCAATAACACACCTGAGGCTGCATCAGACAGGACGATCTGTTTGTGTGTGGTTAGTGCTATTGCTCCCTCAAGGGAAAGCAGCCTTTAGCTTTGTGAAGGCCAGTGTGGATCTCTGACAGAAAGCTGCAGTCAGACACAATCACATTTTAAGAAAAATAAACTCTATGATGATTCTGGCCAACCACAATCTGTAATGTGGCTGAAAATGAACAGAGGTTGGGTCTTCAATTTCAGGCCCAGAGAGCTTCCGCAGCACTGGCTATTACATGTGTCATATTTCAGTCCCTTTGGTTCACTTCACTTGGCAGGATTTGTCCAAGGCAAGTCTGGAGTGATTTATCCTGCTCACTAATGAGCTCTTCTTCCAACAGAGAAGTTCCTCCCAAGCTGGGGTCCAAGTCATTAGCTGAAGGATCTGGAGGACTGCTCAGAGCTTAGGAGACTGAATTGGGGAGAAGAAATTTGGGTTTCCAAATCAGCCAATTGTACAGAGTCACACAGTCACTCTGAATTTCATAAACTTTGATACATCAATAGAAAAAGTATTTTTTAAATTTTAAAAGTAATGTTTATCCATGGTAAGCATGCAAATTATACAGTCTTATACAGTCTTGGAGATTGGAAAATAGATTTAAAAACCGATCCCACCCACCTCCACAAAAGCATATTCTCAAGAGATAACCACTATTATAAGTTTTCTTGGCATCTCTCTAAACATTTTCTAGATCTATATATATAGAGAGAGTCAGGGCATTAAGTTATTATATATATATATATATACCTAGAAAAAATATATATAAATAATATTTATATAGAATACATATATTTATATAGAAAAATATATATTTATATTCTATATATGTTATTATAATATATAAATATACATACCTAGAAAAAATATAGCCCCTATTATATATATAATATATATATGGCCCCTCCTATATATATAATATATAATATACATATTAATATGTATATATATTATATATTATATATATAGGAGGGGCTATATATATTTTAATATATAATAAATATAAATAATAAATACAATATATAATATATATAATATAAATATAGGAGGGGCTATATACATATTTTCTAGGTATATATATTTAGAAATATATATGCTTATGCATAGGTAAACAGATTGACAGATAGTGATGGGACGAATCAAAGAATATAAGCATGGCATTCTACAATGATGGCCCTAATTCTTCACTCCTTCCTGTAACTCTGCAGTGCTCTGCTGCCATGGGTAGTTGACCTGCTCCATCGTTTGACACTGGGCTCAGCCATGTCACTTGCTTTGGCTAATGGGATATTAGCAGATTTGAAAGAGCAGTGGTTTGAAATACGGTGTGCATTGGGGCTGCTCTCTCGAACCTCTGCCACCATATTAAGAATTTGTCTGGGCTCACCTGCTGGGGCATATGAGACACATGGAGCAGAGCTGAGTGATCCCAGTCACCCCAGCCCACACCAGCCTGGATCAGCCAACAGCCTGCCAACAACCTTCCCATATATGAGTTGATAAAGATCAACAAAGACTACTAGCTACTCTCCCCCACATTTGACTCCAGATGCTTGGGGAATGAACACATTGTTGTATGGCCACTGAGGTTGGTAGTTACTTGTTAAGCAACATTATCATGACAGTAGGTAACTAATACGTATATCTTAGAGCTTTTTCCCTATTGGCATAAAAAGACCTACCTTTTTGTTTTCACTAACTGCAAAATATTCTATTCTGTGTAAGTACTCTGAATACTCTGATTTAGTTAATTCATCCTCTATTGACAGGCATTTAGGTTGTTTCCAAGTTTTTGCTAACCAAACAACACTACTAAGCCCCAGACAGATATCTTCGTGGACTTGGCACATTGATCTAAAGGATTAATTTCTAGAGGTAGAGATGCTAGATCAGGAGATTCATATTTCAGATTTTGCTAAATATTGTCATAAAAACTTGCTTCTAAATTGTGCAGGTCATCATATTTTAAGGATGAGAAAGGCTTTTAGTCTCTTCTAAAAATAATGTGTATTTTTGAAAGAATGTTACAGGAATTTGATATTAACTTCCAAATTTTATTAATGTTATGTTTGTCTTCAGAGTATACAAAATATTGACTAGTGTCATCACTATTTATGTTTTGATATACAGAGCCTTTTCTTTCTTTCTTCATTTATTTCTAATACCAGAAGTTATATCCTCAAGGTCAGACTTCATTAGCTCTGAAGGTCTGGCTTGGGAAATTCCCGTAAAGGACTGGAAGTGCAGGGATTCAGTTCTAAGACTTAGGGATAGCCTGAAGCCTCAGGGGAGCTGATGGCAGAACTCAGTAGCCACCAGACTATCTCTCCCTTCATAAGATTCTCATTTCTTTGATGTTAGATAATGAAAAGAATGAAGGCTTTGGGGTTCACTAGAATTTAGTTTGATCAGAGTGTTGCCTTTCATGTACTGTGTGGGTTTAGGTATGTTATAGAAATTCATGGGCCTCAGTTTCTCACCTGTGCAAGAAGATGGTGATATTTATTATTTTGTGAAATCTAGTTCACTTCTCATATCTGTTGCTCCTTGCAAACAAACAAAAACATGAGGCAGCCACTGGGACAACTCACTTCCAGGAATGAGGAAGCATATTGAAGTGAAGAGAGCACCACGAACCTGTGTTTAAAGGCTCACAGTGCGTCTTCCTGACTGATCTTCCTGAATGACCTTGTGTGTGGTCAGTTCATCTCTCTGCACTTTGTTTCCTCCATTATGAATGGGGATATGAAATCTATCTTGCAGGGCTGGAGGGAGGACTAGGGTGCTGTGTGTGAAGCACCTAGCACAAAGTTTGACACACAGCGGACTCTCAATAGTGGTACTTAGTACTTTTATTTGTGTGGTTCTCCTGACCATAAATGAGTGGTTGTCATTTTACCTCACTCTCCCCAGCCCCCCACAGTATTTAATGTAATTTAGGGGAGCATATTCTTTCTCCACATGTTCACATTTCTGGAACTTGTCTGTGACTTAAAATTGATATCTGCCTGGGGATGGTGGCTCACACCTGTAATCCCAGCACTTGGGGAGGCCAAGGCAGGTAGATCACCTGAGGTCAGGAGTTCGAGACCAGCCTACAACATGGTAAAACCCCATCTCCACTAAAAATACAAAACTTAGTTGGGCATGGTGGCAGGCGCCTATACTCGCAGCTACTCAGAAGACTGAGGCAGAAGAACTGCTTGAACCGAGGAGGCGGAGGTTGCATTGAGCCAAGATAGCACCACTGCACCTCAGCCTGGGTAGCAAAAGTGAAACTCCATCTCAAAAAAAACAAAAAACAAATTGATGATATCTCATCATTGTGAAACAGCCAGGCCACATTCATAATATAATTATCATTGCCTGTGCATGCAAAAACTTGGTGGCATGACTGACAACTGGAACCTTTCCATGTTTCACTTTAAAGACTATTTAAAGACCATTGGAGGAAGGTCTTAAATTTCTGCCTATTGTCTGAAAACTTGCTATTTTCATGACCGTGAGTTAAGAGCCTAACAGGTGAAGGAATCTGGGCTAAGACCCAGCAATATAAAGCCCTTGAGGGTCTTAAATATCACCAGGGAAATAGGGCATAGATTTAAAATGTAATTAACTGTATGAAGCAGTCTGTGGCTGGTGCCAAGTACTAGCGCAGACACTATATAAATGCTTCAGGGGGCAAAGACAAGAGAAATGGCTGGGAGGGTGAAGATTCAGAGACAGCCTCACAAAAGAGAAAAAAATATCATGAGGTTTTGAAAGGCGAATTGGACTTCTGGGAAAGGGCAATCTTTCTGGGATGGAGGATGATTGGAACAATGGAGCAGTGGGAAAAATACCTGAAGAGTATAAGAAAATAGAAGCACCCACTTTAGATTGATACATCAGGTTCACCAGGTGAAGGGAATAGGGTGGAAAATAAAGCAAGAGAGTTAGGTACAGGCTAGACTATGATCTTAAAGTCGCCTTGGAGGTCTGTCCCTACTTTTAATTCATAAGTTAATGATGTGAATGCTTGTGCATGAATGCCATTTAGGCCACTGAGAATAGGAAGGAAATTTCTCCTTCATGGATGATTTGATCTGATTGTTCAGAACTAGAAGAGGTCTCAAAAGACAATTTGTCCTGCTATCTGACTATTATTGGAAACAATGGCGTAATTATCAACCACTCAGAAATGGAGAGCATTATTTTTGGCAGATGTCTTTTAAATGTAATTGGTTCAATTTGATAACCCCAGGAAGCTAGTTGATTTATTTGGTTACTAAGAAGCTTTATTGAGACATTTCTATGGCCACAGTGGGCAATTGGTAACACCTGCTTTAAAGATCACACAAGCCAGTATTTTCCTGGCCATATGGTGTACAGCTTTTAAGACATAAGCAATTATTTGTTTATGGAGTAGATCCAGGCAATTTCTTAAGACAAGCCTGCCTGATGCTGAAAAAGGGAGCCCATCCAGCTGAAAGTTTCATCTCATTAGTCTTCCAGTGTTCCTCAAGGATGAGACTGAACTTAGCAGCGCAACCTGAGACTGTGACCAAGCCATTGAAAGTTGCAACCTGCTCCCCCCCACCATGATCCTGCACTCTCTAGGCCCCTTTACCTGCTGTGCTTTTGGTTTTGTTACACAGAATTTGTCACCTTTTGATATAGTATATATGTATATGTATTTACTAAATTTATTGTTCATTATTTTCTTACCTAGCTGGAATGTGTGTTTTACAAGGGCAAGAGTTTTAGTCTTCTCTGTGTATGGTGTATCATGGGAGTCTAGAACAGTGCCTGAAGTTTACAAACTTCAAATATTAGAGGAACCGTCACTTGGATAAGTGTTTTCATCAACATGGAAGCCTGGGATATTGTGGAGGAGAGTATCATGTACTCCTGGGATAAGTTCCATATCTGATTTTGTGGCTTTACTTTTTCTTTATTATAGGAATCTATGACTTTATACTATGAAAAAGGAGAAAAAAGTAAAATTAAAATATTCTTAGTATTGATTGAGATGTAACGTGTGTAGCAACATGTCACAGACATGTCTAATGCCAAGGTAGGTCTTTTAACTTGATAAATAGCCTGAATGGAATTCTGGTTTAGAAAAGCTGACAGAAATGTACATAAACATATTCTTAGGTCTCTGATTTACAAAAATTACTTTATTGCTCTTAACCACTGGAGTTTGGGATTGGGACTATATATTCCGCCAAAGTAATCAAATTGGATATATCAGTTCATTTGCTGGATTTCAGCTTTTACAAGTAGGTTCTAACCCTCCATCACCCATCCTCATTAATTAAATTCACACTGAGCCCACTATATGCTTCTCTCAAACCCTTCAAGTACACTATTAAGTCATGTTGCAATCTTTTAGCACCATGATACTTCAAAGATAGGTCTGGGAAAGAAAGTAAGTTAAGTGAGAAATACTTAAAGACAAGATTTTCCAGTGTTATCTTCTGAAAGTGAATGGCATATGTTTATGTGAGAGTTGCATTATACTTTGTTATTCAGTTTCTGAATTTAAATTCCAATGGTCATTTTCAGCATTTTCTCCATAAGGGAAAGCATTCTGTATATCTTTTGTCTGATGTGGCTTTTAATATATTGTATGTGGTTAGTAATATGCTAAGCAGAAATCTGAGGGTGCCTTCTTTTTTTTCATCAATGGATTGCTAGGTAGGAAATGAAAAGGCAGGGAGCATGCTACCTACTTCTCCACTAACTTAGGTTTTTTGAAAAACTCCTTGACTCTCACAAAAATCTCCCAGTTTATATCATTTTTGCCAAATATAATCTAGCAAATGCTTTGCTATACTGAGTAAGTTGTAGCCCAGAAATAAGGGACATCTAGCACCTTGAAACCCAGCTAATATTAGTAAATCCATTGGTGCTATTTTTTATTAAACTTTTATTGAAATTTGTTGTTTAAAAAGTGCACAGATCCCAAGCATGCAGCTCACTAAATTTCCACAACCCGAACACACCTGTGTAACAACACCCAGATCAAGAAGCAGAACAATGTCAGCAGTTCAGAAGCCCTCCTTGTAATACCTTCCAATCACTGCCCACCCTCCAAGGTGAGCCACTATCTTCACCAATACCAGTATGGATTAGTTCTCCCGTCTTTTTTGTTCTTTATGTAAATGGAATTATACCTTACATACTCATTCGTGTTTGGCTTCTTTTCATTTTTCTTATAACTGTGACATAGATATTTTGCATTGGCTTTATAAGGTTAAAGGTCACTTATTCTCATTGCCATACAGTATTCCATTGTGTGGATATACCAAAATTTACTTGTCTTTTCAACACTCAATGGGCATTTGGACAGTTTCTGGTGAGGGACTGTTGCACCAGATAATGCTGCCATGTACATTTTAGTGCATGAAATTATGTATAAACATGTAGGAAATTCTATTAGTTATATACTTAGGAGTAGATTTCAGGTTCCAACACCTTTCTGTAGGTGAAGGGATTATTCTCCCAAAAGGAAAACATACAAATATGCATAGATAGGTAAAGAATATGTCATGGCAATAGAATCCAGTAATAGTCATAAGCTCTTGATGATTTCGTAAGGTCCCCTGCTTGGTGGTATGAAGAATACAAATAACTTATCTCTTCCACAGAGAGATGGTGGGGAGGTAAATATTCCCATCACTAAAAAAGCCACAGAAAACTTTACTTTCCAAAATCAAAGCATCTAAGTGTTAAGTTAGACTGTTGCTTATCATTCCAGGAAATTATCCTATTTGTATCTGCCTTTCTAGCAGGCACCAAGGAGCAAAGGGAACCATAATGAAAATTCATGCTTGCAAATCACCCTCCATCTGTAAAGTACTTTATGGATATTAACTAATTAATCCTTCACTTATCTCCTCCTGTTGCCCCACCTTTTCTCCCCACCGTGAAGCAGGTGGCATCTCCATATTGTGTCACTCATTCGCAAAAAGATAAACACAGGAACAGGTTATGCCATATCATTTATGAGGTCCAGGAGTATAAAATAAACACTTTGCTGCCTGGGGCCTTCATGAAATAAAATTACCATATACTTTGAGCCTGGAGGTCTAAACTGCACAAATAAAGCCTCTGAAGAATTTTTGTCACATATGACAGGAGAGATGGATTCGTTGTTGGATTTATTTACTAAACTGTCACAGTGGTTGCTCATGAATATCAATGATGTGATAGCTCCTGGGGAAGCTGTGGAAGAACCTTAACAGGGAAAAATTGCTAAATGTTTCTGAACGTGGGACTGAGCAAAGATGATTAAGGTGGTTACTCTCAGTTCCCCTCCTTCCACCACAATCCAAACAGAAAATTTGAAAATTGCTTAGAAAAGGATGCATATGTGAAATGACACTTAAATTTGTAAGTATAGAGAAAAAGTGATGTCTTTCCATTCATGTGTTTGTGATTAGAAATGGGCATCTGATTATCAATCTCTTCTGATTTTTTGAAAATAATCAGATTTCATGTAAGTTCTGGTTGTCTATATTCGGATATTAACCACTGATTAAATTTGGTTTATTATTTTCTAGTAGAAAAAAAGCAACCTATAGAAAATGTCTCTCATTTTATATTTATGATGCACAAAAATGGAGTAATCTACTTTTAATTTTAGATACAACCTACATTTTTAAAATTGGGAACCAGAAAAGTAATCAGAATTAGTGATTATATCAGACAAAAGGAATTCTTCCTGAGGCTACGTTCTGCTCTGGTTCTGTGCTCTCCCTCACTCTGGTTTCCCAGAACTTTTTTGTGCATATTGAGGGCACAAGAGGTTCCTTGGGGCATTGAATAGAAAGAAAAGAGAGAGCAAGAGAGGAAATAAGTGGTTATTAGGCTTGATTAGTTTGTTCAAAAGAGAAATTAAGATGCTTAATATTTAATTTTTTTTCTATCCATCTACGCACCCCTGGGGTGAAAGCCTCATGTGGGGAAATTACTAACGAAGAATAAAACAGAGCCACTGCCCTCAGGGGCTCTACAGATAGGGGCAGAAATAAGTCAAGTAGGCATATGTCTAAAGCATGAGATGGACAGGGCATGTAGTCTTCTGCAAAAGAGTGGACTGAGCTGCTCAGGGGGTCCACATCCCCAGCCCCCATGGTGTATAGAAATGCCCCTCAATAGTAACACACTAACCAAAATACAGAGCAGTGCTCCAAGCAGACAAGGGATATCTTGAGATCCCAGAAATGAAGAGGGACTCAAAGCTGGAATCATAAGCTGGAGTTGAAGCCAACAAGTCCAAGGAGGGAAATCAACCTTAGAACCAGGACCTTCAATACCAGTTTGAGGTATCTCCTATGGAAAAGGGCTCTTCTGCTTTTAAAGAGGGTTTGAGAAGTAGAGCATTTAATTCAGGAAGGAAAAAAGAAGCAAGACAAAACAGCACAAGGAGGTAGAACCACAAAGGAGCTAGGACAGAACCAAAAGTGAAGTGGACAAAGCAGAGTCTGCCGTCTCATGAGCCAGGAAGAGAGGTCTTAAAGTTGGTCAAGGGAGGATCAGTCCGAGAGCCATCGGAAGTCTCCCTGGTGATGCGTGTGGGAGAGTGTGGTGGAGAAGTGCTCAAAAGGAAGTAGCTATGAAGGAGTAGAGGTAGCTGAGGCAGAGGAGGTGTAAAAGGTGAGGGGAAAAGAAGGCACAAAAATGAAGGAGTAGTCAGTCTGAATAGAGTTTCATTTTTTGATGGCTGTTTTGTTGTTTGAGGATAAAAGATAAGTTTGTTTATAAGCAAGAAGTCAAAGAGAGTGAGTGAGAGGTTGAAATGCAAATTACCATCATAGAGCAAAAACCAGGAGGAAGCAGAAAAGTCTGGACTCAAAAAGCAGATGGGGTTAACAATGAAAAAGAGTAAGTAAAAGCAATGATTTTCTTCTTTATCATTCATTGTGTTTTATTATGTTTGTTATTATGTTGGGGATTACTATTGCTGATGGAAGTCTGCAAAATGAGATGTCATTCCTTATAGGTCATTTACCTTTTTATGTTGGCATTATGTTAATGAGTTTTGCTTAACAAATGATTCTAAAATGCAGTAGTATAAAACTGTAAGCACTCATTATGCCACTCAGTAGCTGTGGATCAGGAACCTGGGATGGGTGGTCTGGCTTGGGCTCACACATGAGGTTACAGTTAAGATATTGACTGGAGCTAAAGGTTTGACTGAGGCTGCAGGATCCAAGATAGATCACTGTCATACATGAGAAGTTACTGCTGGTTGTTGGTAGGAGGCCTTGGGAACTCTGCATGGACCTCTCTACAGGGCTGCTTGAGTGCCCTCACAACATGGCAGCTGCCTTCCTCCAGAGTAGGTGATGAAAAGAGAGAAAGTCTCAAATCCTGTAATGACCTAGACTTGGAAGGAAGTCACAGATTATTTTGTGGACGTCATTCATGTTCACCTCTACAGCATTCTGTTAGAAGTACTTCCCTATGTAGAGACACTCTCAAGAGGAAGGGAACCAGGCTCTACCACTTGAAATGAAGAGTATCAAAGAACTTGTGGATGTCTTTTAAAACTACCACTGGCAACTAGGTCTTGAGGTAGATAAATGAAGAATTTGGAAAATCTCACATTGGAGATGTTTGATATCGTTAAATGATCTGAGATTCATCAGGTGTGAAATAATGAGGTGTATATATATTCATATACAAGCCTGGGAAGGTATAATATTCAGAGTATATTATCACTCAGTCGTATGGGCGGTGGCCTCAGATAAGTACAGGGCAGTGCTTGCATTGATGACAGAATGGGAGAGAGAGGGAGCAGATGCATCAGTGGCTCCATGTGTTACTCCATTTCTTTGCAGATTTCCTTAGTGAGTCCTCTTTCATGTCGTATTTCACAGGAGAAACAATGATGTGAGTCACAGAGTTTCTGTAAGTTCTGACCTCCCTTGTCCAGCTGCTTGGAGCAGGGCAGCCCTTGTAAAGTAAAAAGAGCCAGATTTGAGGTGAAGCTTCTAACACGGCACAATAAAAGAGAAGAATTTGCCCCCAGTTTTGTTACCATTTTCCTTCAATGCACTTGGAAGGAAGAAGGAATTAATGAGGCTCATTGTGTATGCAAGGGTAAGCACAGTTTGTGTTGAGCTAAGTCTAGCAGAAGCTGAAAAAGCATATCTGGCACAGCTAAGTAATTAGACTTCACATTTCTCACATTTTGTAAGGGGAAAAAAATGTCTTTAGTGGAAAGTGTCTTTAAACTCATTTTCCACAGACAGAAAAGACTTTCTAAGCCCAACCCTGGGCTTAGTCCTTTGTGGACCACATTTAAAATGAAGGTGGAAATCACTGTACTCATGTTTTAGGTTATTTGTATGCTCTGCAAGAAAGGGATGATGGCTTAAGAGCAGAGCTGGTGCCAGGTTCCTGACTAGAATTAAAATCCAGCAAAATATCTGTCTAGATCAAATATAGAAATCACGGCAATGATGAAAACATCTATTTCTATTCTTCTCAAATGATTGAAAATACCTAGAGGACAGTGATCGTGTCTTTTGTATACTGATTAAAATATGGTCTTTGGAGCCAGATTTCCTGGATTCAGTTCTGGCTCTGCCCCTTACTAGCTGTGTGATTTGACACAGCTGAAATTAGCTTCCTCTTTCTCTATCTCAGTTTTCCCATCTGTAAAATGAGGAAAATAACAGTACCTACTGCATAGGGCTGCTGTGAAGAAGTAGATAAATATATGTAAGTCACAAAAACAGTGACTGGTGCATTATAAGAACTGAAAAGGTTAGCTTTTTTATGATGACTCTTAATTATTACTAAGAATAGTTGTACACCAGATAGATGCTGAATAAATATTTGCTATTTGAACTGAACACTAAGACTGATAAATATAGCAGAGTCTGTTAGGAGAAGTTACCCTTTCATCTTCACCTGTCCTCATCTCAGCGTTAGCTACTCCATCTACTGCCCCTCCAAGCTCTAACACGCTGCATCATAATTGTGCACTTGAATCATCATAATCATCCACATCTGTCTCCTCCACTTGAACTGCAAACATTTTAAGGGTAGAGTGCATGTCTTATTTATCTCTTCATCATCAGCATCTATCTCAGTGAACTCTGTAAGAGTTCACAATAAATATTTGTGGATAGAGTGATTAATTAGCAAACATTCATTAAAGCACCTACAATGTGCCAGGCACATTACTAGTTGTGAGAATGTAACAATGACCTAGAAAGACACTATCCTTGCTCTAATGGAGTTTACCAGTTGTAGAGCTGCTTGCAGATTCCTGGGTCCCTCTAAGGCAGTGAGAGATGGGCAGGAAGTCAATGTGTAATGTTTGCAGATCCTACTTCTTATCATTTAGGATATCTAAGACACCAGATAGCAGAAACCCAACTCATAGTGACTTAAACCTTAAGCACACATAAGGTTCAAATCAAAAAATGTCTGGTGTTAGATGGTTCTGAAGATAGTTCGTTAGTTCTCTGATGTCAGGGCAATAGGTGAGTGTATCAGCAATTCTGCGGGGTTTCTCCTAGAGGTAGCAAGATGGTTACCAAAGCTCCAGGCATGTCCTCACTTCCATCATCTCCAAAAGCAGGGAGCATGAGGAATTTCCATGTGCCTGTCTCCTTTTAACAGGAAAAATATCTTTCCCCAAATCTCTCCAGTAGATCTTCTTTAGATCATCTAAGATGGGATCAGGTGGCATTCTCACCTTCAAAGAAGGCTGGGAAATTGAGTTTCTATTTTGTTCAGCCTATAATGATAAGTTGGAAGAGGAAAAAGTAGTAGGGAATGGCTTAGGGTAGTCAAACAACAGTGTGTTCCACTGTCTGGCTACCCTGACTCTTCTTGTTTCCCATGACCTAACAGGAGAAGAAAGTGTGAGCAGGCATTGTGTGATTCTCTGTGCTCAACCTCACCCTGTCCTCCACCTGTAAAATAAGATAGAATGGGTGGTCCTTGAGGGTCCATTCAGCTTTGCTTTTTAGAATCAGTTGTCTGTGGCTGCAGGCCATGGACAGCAAGGTTTGATCACAACCAGCTTGCATTTCTGTGTGTAATAACTATGTTCCTGATACTGTACACACTTTACACTCATTTGAACATAATATTAGCAGTCAATATATCTGGGTTCTAGTCAGAGCCTTGGATTTTGACAAGTCACATGTCTTCTCCAGGCTTCAGAGTTATCATCATTTAAATGGAGATAATTATGCCCAATAGCAAGGTTGCTATGTAGATTAAATGAGATATTCCATGTAATTTGCATTTTGTTTATTGCCTAATTAGTCTCACAGAGGATTTGAGGTGAATGTTCTTTGTAAGCTCTTGCTATTATTACATTTTTACACCATTCTGCTATCCCAACAATCATATCAAAGTAACAGAACATTCAAAACAAGCCCCAGACACTTCACCCTGTACCTACAGGGATAAGGGCTAGCCCTTATATGGAATCCTGGGATCACTGCAGGCACAGTTGTCAGTTTTCTCCCCATAGGTGCCAGCACATGAGCTCTTGTTTCAGTGTGTCCCCTTGGGTTTCTGGGATCTTCAGAATGATTGAATGTGAACCAGTAAAGGCAGGTGAAGAACTCTGCCTTTGGCGCCTCACAATTTCAACATTCATTCATAACAGAAGGTACATTCTTACATTATGCATGTAAATGTAATTCTTAATTAATCTTGCTAAATATCTGAAACATGCTAATAAGACCATGTTTGTGTTCAGTTGTGCTCATGGAAATGCCACTCTTTGCATGGTGTCATCTCTCCAGACCGAGTGTGTGATGCTCCTCACACAAAGCAGGTGAGAGTTTCTCTCACACCAGACTCAAATCCTTGGAGATATTTGTGGGAAGGTGAGTGTGTAATAATTTCCAAAAATCTAACTCGATTTCTTTAAGAGCCAAGTTTATTGCATCTTATCACCCAGCAAGAGATATAGACAGCCAGGCCAAAGGGAAGAACAGATTAATCCTGTCTGCATGATAAGAACCTCCTAAGTGTGTGTCTCAAATGATGAGATCTGACAGCTCAGCCTGAAAGCTTCATCTGGAAAATGATAGTGAACAGAAAGCTGCTGAAAATACTCTACAGGTGTGGTCACCCAAAGTAACCCCACAATATTGCTAGTGATTTAATCAGCATTGGTATCCAAATAATCATGCTGGAATTTTCCACACGCACTTGCACACAATCATTTAATCATTTATCTTTTCCAATCGTTTAAGATAAGCCGTGCATGAAAAGTAGTAGTGTAGGCTTTGCAGTCAAGCCGACCCGGGCTTGGATCTTTGCAGCACCTACTCGTTGAATAATATTTTACATTTTTGTGCCTCCATTTTTTCATCTGTAAAATGAGAAAATACCTGCCTCAACAGATTGCTTTGAGAATTAAGGGAAATTAACTCCTAGAGAGAATCTAGCAGAGAATTTGTCTCCATATTAAGTGATCAATAATAGCCTCTTCTTTTCCCTTCTCACTGGTACTAGAGGAGCTTTGTACCTTTTCTTGGCTGCATCCGTCATCTTATTCCAAATACTAATGGCTGAAATAATTAATTTTTGGCAAATCTAATGAATGCCCCAGTTATATAATTGGGATTTATACTTGGAAGGTAGAGTCTATTTAGACCACAATATGAAAAATAATGAAAAGTCGGGACCCAAGTTTACTTGAAAGGTATTTGCAAAGGGAATTAAATACTGAGAGGGCCAGTGGCACATTCATTATATGAACAGTAATGCCTTAGGTGCCAGGTTTTCTAGTCCTGGATGTCAGTTTGCCTCCTGGTCTGTGCAAATGGTATATGCCAGGAGTCTACACCTTCATGGTTCCATCAATCTCTAGGGTCCTTTATTTGTCCTCTAGTAAGTTCTAAGGAGCTATCATGGAAAGCAAGTCATGGTGAGGGTGATCAACTCCTTCCAATTCTTAGCCTTGACTTATAGATGCCCAATTACTGATGATTAATTGCGAATAGAAAGATTGTTCACCCTTTCCAATTCTAACTCCTGCTGGCCTTTGCTAGGCCCATGCTATAATCTTTGAGACTCTCCATCGTCTAAGGATAAAATTCAAGCTCCTTAGTATATAAAGTCTTCCCTTATCCAGCCCTTCTTCTTTTGAGCCATCTTCATTGCTGCTTGTGATACCTGCTAGCTGCCAGCCATGCCAACTATTAATATTTGAGGGGCTCCAAGGATCCTGGGCTGTCTCACATTACGCTTTTGAAAATGCTCTACCTTAGCCAAAGTTGGCCTCCCCTGTTTTGTCTGTCTGGGTAAATCCTTCTGTAATCATCCTCTAATACGTAATGGTTCCTCCTCTAGGATTTTTCTCTTGACTCTCAGACCCAAGGATCTTTGAGTTCTTCTTTATTAATGTCCTACGGCTGCCTCAGGGCATGCTCTGTGACTTGGAGATATTCATTTCACTCTGGACTCTGAGGTCTTTAGTGTCAGGAACTGTGACTTCAACCTCCTTACCTCCACTGTTTAGTCTTGTTCCTGGCCCATGACCGATAGTAAATGTGCAATTCCTGAGGAAGGAGAGGGTAAAGGGGAAAATTCATCCCCATTTGTCTTTTTAAAAAATCTACATCTTGCTAAGGGAATTCAAGCTGAATTCCTGCTCAAAGGAAGCCTTGCAATGGAGAGATTATTTTGGATACCAAGATTAGTTTTATGAGACAAAGTTTATGATTAAAGTTGATACTACGTTTCTGATATTTAATCATGGAATCTTTGAGAAAGATACTAGTAAGAAGTAATATAGCATTGGCATTAAGAACACCAATCATGGAGACAGACTGCCCTGGTTCAAATCCCAGCTCTGCCATTTACAAGCTTTTGTTAATTTGGCAAGCTACTTAATAGCTCAGCTTTTCCAACTATAAAATGGGGATAATAATAGTACTTCTCAGGGGTTGTGAGGAGGATTTCATATATGTAAAGTACTTATAAAGGAGTCTGGAACATGGTAAGCACTGTATGAGTCTTCATTCTCACTCACTGTCTAGATCAGAATTTTTCTAAATATTTATCTGCAGAGTATCTTGTTTGACACAACCTTCCAAAGAAGGTCACATATAAAACACAAATGCAGAACTGTCTTATTAACATGGGGATAGGGCTGGGATTAAGCCCAGAGCTCCTCCCTGACCATGCCAGAGGGGTTCTTTGGAGCCCTTAAGGCTATAGAAGCCTGGTTGAGAAGCTGTGATCACATCACAAAGCCCACATTTTCTAGAAGGACTAAGGTCACCTGCTCCTCAATCCAGAGCAAGCTTCTTCAAAGAGCCCCTCTCTTCTACCCCCATCCCTGCAAAGGACACAGAATTAGGATGGACTAGATGGAAGGAATTGGGTTCTGTTCCTCTTTCTGCAGTCATTTTTTTTCTAACTTAAGTTCAGGGTACATGTGCAGGTTTATTACATAGGTTAACGTGTGTCATCATGATTTTCTGCACAGATCATCCCATCACCCAAGTATTAAGCCCAGCATCCATTAGCTATTCTTCCTGATGCTCTCCTTCTTCCTACCTCCCACCCTCTGACATACTCCAGTGTGTGTTGTTCCCCCATGTGTCCACATTGTCTCATCATTCAACTCTCACTTATAAGTGTGAACACACAGTATTTAGTTTTCTGTTCCTGCATTAGTTTGCTAAAGAAAATGGCCTTTAGCTCCATCCATGTCCCTAAAAAGGACATGATCTCATTTCTTTTTATGGCTGCATAGTTTGCCATGGTGTATATGTACCACATTTTCTCTATCCAGTCTATCACTGATTGATTGGCATTTAGGTTGATTCCTTGTCTTTGCTATTGCGAATAGTGCTGCAGTGAACATTCACACGCATGTATCTTTATAATAGACTGATTTATATTCCTTCGTGTATATATCCAGTAATGGGATTGCTAGGTTAAATGGTATTTCTGTTCTCTAGGTCTCTGAGGAATTACCACATTGTCTTCCACAATGGTTGAACTAATTTGCACTCCCACCAACAGTGTTAAAAGTGTTCCTTTGTCTCCACAACCTCATCAGTATCTGCTGTTTTTTGACTTTTTATTAATAGCCATTCTGACTGTTGTGAGATTGTATCTGTATTAGTCCGTTTTCATACTGCTGTAAAGAATTGCCTGAGACTGGGTAATTTATAAAGGAAAGAGGTTTAATTGACTCACAGTTCAGCATGGTTGGGGGAGGCTTCAGAAAACTTACAATCATAGCAGAAGGTGAAGGGAAAGCAAAGCACTTTCTTCACAAGGTGGCAGGAAGAAGTGCCAAGAGAAAGGTGGAAGAGCCCCTTATAAAACCATCAGATCTCATGAGAACTCACTATCACAAGAACAGCATGGGAGAAACTGACCCATGATTTAATACCTCCAACTGGTCTCTTCCTTGACAGATGAGGATTATGGGAATTACAACTCAAGAGATTTGGGTGGGGACACAAAGCCTATCCGTATCAGTATCTCATTGTGGTTTTGATTTGCATTTCTCTAATGATGAGTGAGGTCGAACTTTTTTTCATTTATTTGTTGGCTGCATATATGTCATCTTTTGGGAAATATCTGTTCATGTCATTTCCCCATGTTTTAACAGGTTTTTTATTTTCTTGTAATTTTGTTAAGGCTCCTAATAGATGCTGGATATTAGACCTTTGTCAGATGCATAGTTTGCAAAAATTTTCTCCCATTCTGTAGGTTGTCTGTTTACTCTGTTGATAGTTTCTTTTGCTGTGAAGAAGCTCTTTAGTTGAATCCCATTTGTTAATTTTTGCTTTTGTTGCAATTGCTTTTAGTGTCTTTGTCATGAAATCTTTGCCCATACCTATATCCTGAATGGCAATGCCTAGATGTTCTTCTAGGGCTTTTATAGTTTCGGATTTTACATTTAAGACTTTAATCCATCTTGAATTGATTTTTTTATATGGTGTAAGGAAGGGGTCCAGTTTCAATTTTCTGCATATGGCTAGCCAGTTCTCCCTGTATCATTTAGTAAATAGGGAATTCTTCCTCATTGCTTATTTTGGTCAGGTTTGATGAAGATCAGATTGTTCATAGGTGTGTGGTCTTATTTCTGGGCTCTATATTCTGTTCCATTCGTCTACATATCTGTTCTTGTACCAGTAGCATGCTGTTTTGGTTACTGTAGCCCTGTAGTATAGTTTGAAGTCAGGTAACATGATGCCTCCAGCTCTTTTCTTTTTTCTGCAGTCATTTTTGAGTGGCCCCTCAACAAGTTTGGTTAATGATATGGCTGCACCTCATTGTTTTCTGCCTGGTGGAACAATGTGCTTTTGCAGAATCCAAGATTTACATCTTAGAATCTGAAGAAAGGAGGACAAGAAATGAGGATGTGATTTTTACTTGCAACGTTCCCTGTTCTGTTTGTTAAGATTAGAACTGGGTGTCACTCTTTTGCCAAATGCTTTAAGAATTGCCTTACTCTTAATTCATTACCAGCCATATTTTTTATTCCTAATTTCCTCTCATTTGAGCACTTACATTGCCCCCAGTAGGCTATGGCCATACTGTCCACATCTATACTGTAATTAAATCAGAAGTTTTGTATTATTATGTAAATACACACCCTGGTAAACCAACCTAGCCTTTGCTGCAGTTACCATTGCTCACTTGGTTGACTCAGCATAAATATTCAGAGCAGGTTATTATCCTCACTCAACTCAACAGCTGCTGTATTAGTAACTAAAGCTGACTCTAATGGGGAAAATAATCTATCTTTGTTTTTTAGAGCACAACCCTTCTGACCAGCTACACACTGTAGAGCTGTGTAGACTATTTTCTCAAGAGACAAGAAAGTTATCTTAGTATGGCTGGATTCAGAGAACTATAATCATCATAGTGATAGAAGAGGCACTTCCAGCTTCCTTGTTACATGCAAAAGCATGTGGATTCATCCCCAAAAAATCTATCTTTCCCATTAGTTTGCTTTTCTAGACTCTGACCAAAAGAGAGACCCTGAAACAACATGTCTATGTGTGCATACATGTGCACATACACACACATTTACATTACTTGTAATATGTGCTTCTCATTACCCTTAGGTGAGTCTACGTTACATGTTTTATTTGTGGATTATTTGTTTTCATCAGGATGCCAGAGGTAGCATGGACCTGTTTTAGTTATTCTTTCAACAAACATTTATTGAGTACTTAGTGGTGATGAATATTGTCTTCAGACTCTATTTTACATTCACAACCATTGTATAAATTAAGCACTGTTATCTTTGTTTTACAGGTGAGATCACTTAGAAAGCTAAAGTAATTTGCACAAAGCCAGGAAGCTAGGTTTTTTTTTGGCAGGGTGGAAGGGAAAGGAGAAGTAGAGAGCTGGGATGTGAAGCCAAGTATTATGTGAGTCTTCAAACCAGCACTCTCAACTGCCGTGTGAAGTGCCTCTACCTGATGGGATTTACATGGGAAGATGGAGATTAAGAACACTAAGTCATAGACCCTGACTTTGGGACCCTCAAACACACCAATACAAAAATCTGATGAGGAGTGATAGGTGCTACATAGAACATTACAATGTAGGGTTGTGGGCCAGGGGGAGAATTGACTCTGCCTGGAGGGAACAGAGCAGAGGCAGAAATCAGGAAGAGTTTTGCAAAGGAAGGCCTTTCATCTTGTCCTTGAATGGTAGGCAAGGATTCTTTTATTTATTATTATTATTTAGAAATAGTGTTTCCCTATGTTGCCCAGGCTGGGCTCGAACTCCTGGGCTCCAGCAATCCTCCTGCCTCAGCTTCCCAAGAAGCTGGAATTATAAACAGGAGGGAAAACTTATTGAGAAAGAAAAAAATAATCTTTGTAATAAACAGCATGAACAATTGCATGGCTATAGGTTGTGTCCAGAGAGTAGTGATTAGGCTGATGTGGCTAGGGTAGAGTGTAAAAATGGGAGAACTGGCAAGAACTGAGACTGCAAATGGGTCTTTATGGTGAGCTGTATCAGCTGGGGCTTCTTGCATGTGCGCAATATAAACAGATTCTAGGTTGAGCTAAAGTAAACTCACAGGAAGTACAATGTGAGCTTACAGAGTCAGCTGGAGAGCTGGCCTTTGAGACTGGCAGGAATTGCTTGGAGAATAGCACCTCCAGAGAACCAGGAAAGAGGAATACCAGGAATGGTCCCCAGCAGAAACTTTGGTCAGGATAAGAGCGCTCCAACCTTTGTTTCTGTCCCCCCATCACCTGTTGGAAATCCAGTCTAGGAGGACAATACCTAGCTGGCTGAGCTCAGGTCTCCCTATCCTCCCCAGGCCTTAGGGAATAAGGCTGTGGGAAAAGCATCCAGTGGTTTTTTGAGCTTTTTACATGAAAGGGAAGAGTAATTACCCAGAAATTAAAGAGAGGGGCTCTGTTAGGCAGGGAGAATTGGTGCATGGTAGATTTTTTTTTTAATTCCTCTTTAGAAACTATCTACACTTTTAGAACTGGATGCCCACATGGTCAGATCCATGATCTGGCTGCCCCTGATAACATGGAGAGGGGCTTGCGGACACTTGGGGGAGAGGCAGTGGCCTTGCTAGGAGGCTACTGCTTTGGTCCAGGTGAGAACTGCTGAGTCTTCGGATCGAACGTGGGGGATGGAGGTGAGGCTCACAGGGTAATAGGAACAGCACTCCACTGCCGCAGTTAACTATAATATCCCTCACTTAGACAACGTTACGTTCATTTGATGAGAATATTATTGATCTAATGAAGGATTATCCCAAGGCTTATGATTTTATAAATGAGAAAATAACACACACTCCAGGGATACTTAGCTGTTACGTTAACAATTAATAGGAAAATCTGACAAAGCCAAAGCTTGGAAGTCATGCTTATCATGAATAATATAGAGCTGAGAGAGTTGGTCGGAACCCAAATACATTCAAAGTAATTTTCCATAAACCTGCCACCTCTAGTTTGAAAATATTTCATGTGTGAGACTGCGATTCTCTCTGACAGGCTGGGGTAGAAAGAAGAGGATGTTGGAAAAGTAAATTGCTCTTTCTATAATGGTAAAAATGTCATTACTGGGAGGAACATTAATCTTTCTGATCAGGTATTTTATCTTTAGCTGAGATTCTGGTTGAGTAATCCTCAGCATTATAAGCAAGCATGTTTGAGAACCCCTAAATATATGATAACCAGTTTTGTTTTATTACCCAAACAGTAATAGGTGTTTCCTCCCCCCCCCCCCCCCCCCAAGTTATTTGGTGGAGCCAATCATTTTTCTCAACCCTAGAAAGAGCAGTAATTTCAAGGTGAAGCCACGGTGGTAAAACTTGGCCTCAGTCTCAGCTGGCCCCGACGGTTCCAGTGATCTTATTCTTTTTTTTTTTTTTTTTTTTTTTTGAGACAGAGTCTTGCTCTGTCATCAGGCTGGATCTGGTGCGACCTCAGCTCACTGCAATGTCCACCTCCTGAGTTCAAGTGATTCTCCTGCCTCAGCCTCCCAAGTAGCTGGGACTACAGGCATGTGCCACCACACCCAACTAATTTTTATATTTTTAGTAGAGATGGGGTATCACCATGTTGGCCAGGATGGTCTCGATCTCTTCACCTTGTGATCCGTCTGCCACAGCCTCCCACAGTGCTGGGATTCCAGGCATGAGCCACCATGCCCGGCCTACAGTGAACTTATTCTAACAACATTAATGCCTTTTTTGGATTCTCTGTGTGAATCCCACCTTGAAGAATCTGCTTGAGAGAATGAGGCCAATTTCTGTGTCTACGAATTAGGTTCACCAGGTCCCATAGTGTAATCTCAGACACCAGTTAGGAAAGGTTTGCTTCTGACTACCAGAGGACTGTAGGGGAAAGACTAGAATTTGTCTTTCTTTGTGTCCCCCAATTGCAGACCCTGAGACAAAAATCTGAGAGCAGCTAGTTTATTTAGGGAGCACTGAGAGGGGGTGGTGAAGTAAGATAGGAAGAGAGAAAAGGCAATGAAGTGTGCATCATTGAGCAGCACAGCCGTGAGCAAGAGGAGCGCAATCCCATGGAGGACCCTCAGGGAGACTGTGTGGGACACACTTCACAACTGTCCCACTGAGAGGAGAAGAAGTGATTAACCACCAACTCCTCATTTGAAGGCCACTCCAAGGGTGGGGCTACATCTTCACTACTCCCAGCCTACTCTTGACCCAAACACAAGCAAGGCATGCACCTGCAGTTAGAGAATGCCCCCAAGAAGCCATTTGTATACACAAGGACCATCTGCAGGCAACCTCCAGGATTGTCCCTGGAGAAATGGCAGAGAACAATCAGCAGTTGATACAAAATGAATGGGGGAAAAATTGCTGCACCTTTAAAAAAAGTCATGAGTGTCCTTAAAGAACTTGCCATGATATTAAATGTGGTGAATTGAATGTCTCTGAGGGTGGCAGTCAGAGGAGATATTCAGCCATGGATCATACTCTGAAAGCACTTATAATCTAATAAAGGAGTTAAGATGCATTTACAAATAAGTCTAATACAAGAGACACAGTGATGAGAGATATTGCAAATCATATGCAGAGTGGGAGGTGCCAGGAACAACCTCTAGGTAGGAAGGACTCAAGAACAACTTCTTAGAGAAGGCAGTACTTGGCTTTCACACTCAGAGATGAAGAGGGTGAACCTTCCATGCAGAAGCAGAATCATTACAGACACAGAGGATGGAAAGCAAAAGACAAGGTTTGAATCCATTTAACTTGATGTTTAGGGAGTGAAGGTGAGTTGGAGGAGGATTAGAAAATTCAGTTGAGCCCTAATTATGTAGAGTCTTCAATACCAGGCTTAGGGTGTCAACCTTTACCCTTTAGGCCAGTGGTTTGCAACGGTGTACCAGGCATATGGGGTGGCACCAATGCTTCCAGGTGTGATACCACTTTTTAAATTTACTGCAGCAGAGACATACATATATGCACACACACACACAAACATTGTTACGATGGTATCTCTCAGGGAATAAACTTCTATTACTCAATGGGCAAAAGGATACAGCTTGCAAGAAACAGAGAGGTAGAAGAGAATAATGAGACAATGTTTACAACAACACAAAACATTGTCTTGTATGTATACAAACAGGCACAGGCAGGGCAACAAGGAGATCTCAAACATACCTCAAATGCAAAAGGCAACCAATAGTTTAGGGATTAGGGATCAATTCCACTCAATACTGTCAACTGGGAACCTGCCCCCACCCAATTTTAATATTTAGTAGTGTGCCAAGAAATCACAAGGGTTGTTAATCATCTTAAAGCAATGGAGAACCATCTCAAGGTTTTTCGGAGAAAGGAAGGTGACCTGTTATTAAAAGCATGAGCAATGGCATGGGTTCTCCATGGTTCTCTGTGGATGAGGGGTTTTCTCTAATAAAAATATGTGTTCAGGCCACTTTCAATACAGCTTATGCACGTGGCAAAAATGGGAAACTGAATGGAACATTCTGGGACTAGAGACAACTCTTTTTGACATGTGTAAAAGAAAGGACCTAGCCTCCAACATCAACTTTTATCAATATGCGTTTGACAATTATGTACTGACTCCAGCTGAACACAAGAGACCTTTGAAGTGCCGGGTCAGAAAGACACTTAATGGTATGTGACCTTAGTAAGTTACTCATCCTGGTCTCAGTGTGCTCATTGGTAACATGGAGGTTAAAAGATCAACCTTGCAAAATAATTGTGATGATGAAATAATGTAACTTATTAAAATCTTGGCTCTTGATAGCAGGATTCAGGCTACAGAAGGAGTCAGACTAAGTAATTTGGCCAGTAGGCCAGAATCATAATCCAATATGCCTTCAGGAGCCAGTAAAAGTTTGAGATGGCCAAGAGTAGGAAATAGAATGATGGACACTGTGGGGAACTGGAGAGTATAAAGGTTTTCAATTTTAAAAATACATGAAAGTCTAGGCTTTCCAAACAAAATATGTTGCCCGGCCAAGTTCTGTCTGCCCGATCCTAGTGTTCAGCCACTGTTCTAGATCATTATCTGGGCTTCCATTGCCGTGCCATATGATTGACAGGTATTACCAATCAAATCACTATTTTTTACTGAGCCTAGATGAGCCCTGAGAATTCTTCTTATTATGATGCATCATGAGCTTTAGTTTATTGATTCTTCTCCCACCCTGCTTCCCAGGCTCAATATGATCATTACAATGTTTACTTTGAACATATTTGCAAAAATACTTCAACATATGAGTGAAGGGGGTGGTATTGTACAAATGCACAGTGTCTCGGTACTCTCTTCTTCTAACTCCCAACTGTCCACAATTAAATTTTTTCCTTTTGCATTCATTTTAAAATATGTATCAAGTCTGCACTACTCAAGCCTTGGGGCTATAAGGTTACCCTTCCCTTGAGGGAATCAGGGTCTCACAGCGACCAATGAACAAGGAGCCTAGGGATCCTGGCAAGAGTAGACAGGAAAATATACAGGCTTATTTAGGAAGTTAAAAAAACAATGCCTGGCCCCAGTGCTGGCCGGAACAAATAACTTCACCCTCTGAATCTGTTTCCTTAGCTCCCAGTCAGGTTAATAATCCCTTCTTTGACCACCTGATGATGTAACTGTGAGGATCAAATAAGTTCATGAGTGTGTAGCAGTTTGGCAAACTAAAAGCCTTTTAACATTATTGTTCTGTTGTAGGGGAATTGTGGGGAGTAGGTTGGTACAGTATGTCTGATGAGGCTGCTGTGTACTGATTAAGTTGTATAATTTTAATATTTGCCATAAAATAGGTGTTTTAAGGGGTGTCCAGGAAACCAAGAGAGCTTTCTTTGCAAGGATCCATGTTTGGTGATAACAATCTCAAAGAACAGTAGTAAAACAAAATCCTCATTTTGTAGATTGAGTATGTCATCCTGTGCTACAGACAATGGAACTTTCTCTTCTCTAGCCTCTATCATCTTAATGTATCTAGCACACTCGTGAGCTCATGTGTTGTTTGCAATAGCATCATGAGGTAGTCCAGGAGGGGATGAATGCCCTTGAGAAGTTACTCATGCCTGGCCAGCATGAGAGTCAGGAACTGAATATGGTTTTACTGACTTTTTATGTAACACTGTCCATTTTCATGTCTACTCCTACCTAAAAATACTGTTCAGCCAAGCTTTCTAGAGGATGATGGGAAGGAGAAAGAAAAAAGAAATTAAAGCACTGCTATTCCTTTCCATGTCTTTACCCGGGTACCAGAGATGGCACTGCCAGGCTTTAGCTGCCCTTGGCTTGCATAATCATGCCCAGATTGAATCGTTGTCCCAGCATGGCCTTACCCGCAGCTAACCTCATGCCCTTCTGCTTTGCTCAAATGCTGAAGGGATGGATTTACACTTAAATCAATATTTAATCTAATGTACCTCTCTTGACTCCATTTGTAGAATGGTGTGTAGATCTTGGATAAGAACACAAGCCTGCAAGCTGGATGCAATCCTTTTGCAAGGCAGCAAACTCAAGGAGGAGACATGACAATAAATGCGGAAGAGGGAAGGTCTCCTTGATGAGGAGCAGTGTATTTCCTTGCCCTTTTTTATTATTATTATTAATTTAAGACATGGGAAAGGGAGTCAATAGTGATTTAATCCTGCCTTGTTGCAGGTAAGGCTCAGGATTCCAATAGACCCAAAGACATTAACAATAATGAAGAAAAATACCCTAAAAACATAGTAGGAGTTTTTTCAGTCATACATCAGAATACTTTAAAGGATATTTTTATTATTTGGATAAGAAAAGGGCTTATATATGTCTTTTTTCATATTGTAAACATGTTTTGAATGCAACTTAAACCTAAATATTTCATTACTATGTAGAAACTGAAATCTATGGCTATTATTCAAAGTGCCCCAGACTCAAAATTATTCGCCCAATGCCATTTAGATTAATTTGAAACTAGAAATGGAGTTCTTAGCTTGATCTTCTTTAAAGAGGCTGAATTTAAATTTCTGAGTCTGGAAAATAAATTTTTTGTGGAATGGTAATGAAAAACTAAATGAGCTTGAAGCATGAAGGAAGAAAGAAAGAAAGGAAGCAAAAGAGAAGAGAAAGAAAGGGAAGACAAGAGGAAGGAAAGAAAAGGGAGAGGAGGAGAGGAGAGAAATTACTTCCAGTGACCTGAAAGAATCAGTTTCTCAATAGTAAGATTTGCATCTTTCTTAATAGGCTTCAAGTTCAATGAATTGGTCTACTTAATTTAGAAGTGTTTTCACTCTTCCTATGATAAAATATTTCATATTCAATTATGTTCTACTTGACCATGTTTTTGGTGGACAGGAAAATCACAGAAAGGGATTCATTCCATAAATTCACAACTAAGTGATGCTATGAGGCTTACAAAATGAACAGCATTTCATCTGTAAGTAAGTTCTGTTGCCTGCTTATAAGCATCAACAAAATGCCCCTGACTTCAGCATGCCTTTGGAATTGATTGTTATATTGATAGAAGACTTTAGCTACATGCTTCTAAACCCACAGTTTCAATAAGCAATGGCTCCACTCATAAGCAGTGCCTTTATTGTCACTCGTGGTAACTAAGGCTTTTGGAAGTCAAGTCAAATTCAGGACAAGGAGCATATTTGATAACACATCTGATACAAAGCATAAACGCTGGATTTCTATGGTGATGAAACACCCTTTCATAATCTCCTTCAGCCCCTGCCCAAAGTTTCTTCAAATAGATGTATAATCAGAGCAGGAGCATGACACTTGCTATGCAAATACAGCTTCAAGCCAAGTGCTTTCTCTTCTTCAATTCTATGGCCTCCCTGAAGCTCATCCTATAAGAAAATTTTGAAGCCTTCCCAAGAACAAAAGCATGACATTTGAAAATGTTCAAAATACCTACCTTTGCACATTTACTATTGTTGTAAAGCCTATGAGATTTTAAACCACTCCTACTGATTCCCTGTAATAAGCTAAGATTTTGTTACAAGCATACACTTAGGAACACCATTCTCCATGTGAAGGGCACATGTTAAAGTACACGTGGGTGGTCATTTTTTTGTTTTAATTTCTTTTTCTTTTGTACTTTAGGTTCTGGGGTACATGTGCGGATCATGCAGGATTGTTGCATAGGTACACACAAGGCAATGTGGTTTGCTGCCTCCATCCCCCGTCACATACATCTGGCATTTCTCCCCATGTTATCCCTCCCCCAAACTCCCCCACTGTCTCTCCCTTGGCCCCTACAAAAGACCCAAGTGTGTGATGCTCCCCTCCCTGTGTTCTCATTGTTCAATACCTGCCTATGAGTGAGAATATGCAGTGTTTGATTTTCTGTTCTTCTGTCAGTTTGTTGAGAATGATGGTTTCCAGATTCATCCATGTCCCTACAAAGGATATGAACTCATCGTTTTTTTTATGGCTGCATAGTATTCCATGGTGTATATCTGCCATATTCTCCTTGTCCAGTCTATTGTCGATGGGCATTTGGGTTGGTTCCAGGTCTTTGCTATTGTAAACAGTGCCGCTATGAACATACGTGTGCATGTGTCTTTATAATAGAGCGATTTATGATCCTTTGGGTATATACCCAGTAATGCAATTGCTGGGTCAAATGGAATTTCTATTTCTAGGTCCTTGAGAAATCGCCACACTATCTTCCACAATGGTTAAACTAGTTTACACTCCCACAAACAGTGTAAAAGTGTTCCTATTTCTCCACATCCTCTCCAGCATCTGTTGTCTCCAGATTTTTAATGATTGCCATTCTAACTGGCCTGAGGTGGTATCTCAATGTGGTTTTGATTTGCACTTCTCTAATAATCAGTGATGATGAGCATTTTTTCATATGTTTGTTGGCCTCATATATGTCTTCTTTTGAAAAGTGTCTTTATATCCTTCGCCCACTTTTGAATGGGTTTGTTTGTTTCTTGTAAATCTGTTTTAGTTCTTTGTAGACTCTGGATATTAGCCCTTTGTCAGATGGGTAGATTGCAAAAATTTTTTCCCATTCTGTTGGTTGCCAGTTCACTCTAATGATTATTTCTTTTGCCATACAGAAGCTCTGGAATTTAATTAGTTCCCATTTGTCTATTTTGGCTTTTGTTGCTTTAGTCATGAAGTCCTTGCCTATGCCTATGTCCTGGATGGTTTTGCCTAGGTTTTCTTCTAGGGTTTTTATGATGTTAGGTCTTATGTTTAAGTCTTTAATCCATCGGGAGTTAATTTCAGCATACGGTGTCAGGAAGGGGTCCAGTTTCTGCTTTCTGCACACAACTAGCTAGTTTTCCCAACACCATTTGTTTTTATGTTAATGTTTACACACCGCTCTAACCCTGATGACTTTTTATGCCAATAGGTGAGAGAGTGTTAGAAAAAGACACTGTGGTCAAAATAAAAGGGAGAGCATATGGATAAACCACATGAGAATCACAACCATTCATTTCTTTTTAAGAACACACATTTCCACCGTGAATGTCTGACAATGACGTTTACTTTGTCATTTTAGGTTTAACTAAACAGTCAATTAGAAAAACATGAACTATGCTTTAACTCATCATTGGTGTAAATTAGATTATACCATTTTTTGTTTTAATCATCTGAAAAAATTAATATTTTCTTGAAAATCCATGTGTAAGAATCTCTAGTTGGCACCTGAATTCACTGAATAATCTGCCCAGTGCTAGGAGGGATGCTAAGATAAATAAAACTGTCTCTACCCTTAGAGAGACTATAATCTAGAAGGGAAAATAATGCACATAGAGACTCATGTAAAGCGGAATGTTCTAGGAGGAAGACAAGGTACTGTGAGAGCTGAGGAAAAAGGTTTGATTGGAACCTGCAGAGAGACAGAGATCAGACAAGCCACAACAAGCAGCTGGGATTAGGGTCAATATTGAAAAGAGGGGGTGGATTTTACCCCCAAATAAATATACTTCTTTCCTTTTCCAGAAAGGGGGAGTCCAGCTTTTCTAATCTTAATATGAAGATGATGACACAAAGATGTGGTTGAGAAAGTGAATCACATGGGCCAAGTGGTCTGCATTGTGTGTGAATGCCCCTAATGTCACTTAGCTGTAACAATAAGCAAAAAAAAAGTTTCAAAACATTTTTTTTTTTTTACTTTACGTTCTAGGATATATATATACAAAATATGCAGGTTTGTTGCATAGGTATACACGTGCCATGACGCTTTGCTGCACCTCTCAACCGTCATCTACGTTTTAAGCCCTGCATCCATTAGGTATTTCTCCTAATGCTATCCCTCCCCTAGCTCCCCACCCTGCAACAGGCCCTGGTGTGTGATGTTTCCCTCCCTGTGTCCATGTGTTGTCATTATTCAACTCCCACTTGTGAGTAAGAACATGTGGTGGTTGGTTTTCTGTGTTACTTTGATGAGAATGATGGTTTCCAGCTTCATCCATGTCCCTGCAAAAAAACATGAACTCAATTTTTTCTAATGGCTGCATAGTATTCCATGGTATATATGTGCCACATTTTCTTTATCCAGTTTATCATTGATGAGCATTTGTGTTGGTTCCAAGCCTTTGCTGTTGTGAAGAGTACTGCAATAAACATATATGTGCATGTATCTTTATGGTACAATGATTTATAGTATTTTGGGTATATACCCAGTAATGGGACTACTGGGTCAAATAGTATTTCTGGTTCTAGATCCTTGAGGAGTCGCCACACTGTCTTCCCCAATGGTTGAAATAATTTACGCTCCGACCAGCTGTGTAAAAGTGTTCCTATTTCTCCACAGCCTCACCAGGATCTGTTGTTTCCTGTTTCAAAACATTTCTTAGATCTTCTCCACAGCCAATGCAAGGGAGAATTTTTTAAGTGCAAAATGAAAGTTAATAAAATATCAGATGACAATAGTTAAAATTGCTAGAATTTGGCTCAGCCTAGAAAACCAAACTTGTCTTTGACTTTGCAAACCATGCCATGTGGAGCTGGCTTCTGAAGAAAATTTGGCTTCTAAAAAAAAAAAAAAAACTTGTGAGAAAAATTACAACTGAGTCCCATCAGTGTCAGGATCCACCAGTCAGTAACTGCTCTCATGTTTTGCTCCTTACTTCAGTTAGGGTTCCCCAACCAATTCTAGCTGCAGGTACAAGGGCAGCCACACCTAGAGACAGTATGGGACCAGAAAAGGAGCACCCTCCTGGCCCTGAAGTCTAGGCATTGCTTTTTAGCCCACCATTTGGCCCTGGATAAGTCATGTCTCGTTTCTGTTTTTTCATCTGCGAACTGCTATGCCTACATCACAGGCTTGTTTTGAGTTTTCAGGGAGGTAAGCCATGTGAGAATTCTCTGTAAACTGCTGCCTAAATCTCAGTGAGTGTCTGCATTAACACCATCATCATTGGCAGATGGTTTCTGCCCTGAGCAATGAACCTCCCTTACTGAGTCAAAGTGCTTTTATTTTGTTATTCAGGCCTTTCTTATTGCTGCTTTCACTTAGCTGTGTGGCCTCAGATAAGCCATTGAAACTTTGAGCCTCATTTTTCTCACATTCAAAGTGGACCCTGTAATTATGTCTGCACTGCCTATCTTGGAGGTTCACTATTTAAAGGATATAAAAGCGAATTACAAATTTAAAGCACCCCATAAATATTAATGTTATGCTCATATGGAGGTTCCACCAGGATTTCTGACCCAGACTTTTTGACTGAGTGCCAGACCCTTTCCTTCAAACCACCCACCTAGATGTAGCTTGTCACCTGTTGCTGTCATTAAGCCTTTAGGCCTTCTCCTCATCCTTCAAGTCCTGCTTGCCTCTCTGATTCTAGCCCACTGAGTGCTAATACAGCACATGCTCCTACCCTGCAGTGCCCCACTCTACCCCTGACCATCATTCCAGAAATCATATTTCAGAACCAAGCTCCTTCTACTCCACCATCCTGTGTCTGAGCCCCAGCCAGACCATGAATTTTCAGAACTGGACAATTCCAGGTTTCTTTATCCGTAGCCTGCAACTCTCTGTTGCTTAGACTGTCAAAATTCACAGCTGATTTTGTCTCATTTCATTCCTGGAAGATTCAACTAGGGCATTCTCAGCATTGTCTGGATATTGGAATCACAAGGCCAATCTAAAAAGAATAACAATGCCTGGGTACTATCCATGAAGATTCTGATATGATGGGTCTGGAGAGTAGTGGGAGCATTAGAATTTTTCAAAACTACTCCTGTGATTTAACGACATAGCCAAGTTTGAGAACTGCTGACTTTTAAGGCATTGTTCCCAGCCAAGTTGTAAACTGGGATGGGGATGGGGGCTGCTGACAACCCACTTCTCACCTGCATTGATTGGGTGTGGCAGCCAGAATCTACAACAAAGGCAAGTCCTCAAACCAAATCCTGACACCTTACACTAAACATAAGACCTAACACCATAAAAACCCTAGAAGAAAACCTAGGCAAAACCATTCAGGACATAGGCATAGGCAAGGACTTCATGACTAAAACACCAAAAGCATTGGCAACAAAAGCCAAAATAGACAAATGGGACCTAATCAAACTCCACAGCTTCTGCACAGCAAAATGAACAGTCATTAGAGTGAACTGGCAACCAACAGAATAGGAAAAAATTTTTGCAATCTACCCATCTGACAAAGGGCTGATATCCAGAATCTACAAAGAACTAAAACAGATTTACAAGAAAAAACAAACCCATTCAAAAGTGGGCAAAGGATATGAACAGACACTTCTCAAAAGAAGACATAGATGAGGCCAACAAACATATGAAAAAATGCTCATCATCACTGGTCATTAGAGAAACGCAAATCAAAACTACATTGAGATACCATCTCATGCCGGTTAGAATGGCGATCATTAAAAAATCTGGAGACAACAGATGCTGGAGAGGATGTGGAGAAATTGGAACACTTTTACACTGTTGGTAGGAGTGTAAATTAGTTCAACCATTGTGGAAGACAGTGTGGCGATTCCTCAAGGACCTAGAAATAGAAATTCCATTTGACCCAGCAATTGCATTACTGGGTATATAGCCAAAGGATTATAAATCGTTCTACTATAAGGACACATGCACATGAATGTTCATTGCAGCACTGTTTACAATAGCAAAGACTTGGAACCAACCCAAATGCTCATTGATGATAGACTGGACAGGGAAAATGTGGCACATATACACCATGGAATACTATGCAGCCATAAAAAAACGATGAGTTCATGTCCTTTGTAGGGACATGGATGAACCGGGAAACCATCATTCTCAGCAAACTGACACAAGAACAGAAAATCAAACACTGCATGTTCTCACTCATAGCCGGGTGTTGAACAATGAGAACATGGGGAGGGGGAGCATCACACGCTGAAGTCTGTTGGGGGGGACCTAGGGGAGGGTAGTCGGGGGTGGGGAGTTGGGGAGGGATGACATAGGGAGAAATGCCAGATATAGGTGATTTGGAGTAAGGCAGCAAACCACATTGCCATGCATGTACCTATGCAACAATCCTGCATGTTCTTCACATGTACCCCAAAACCTAAAAAGCAATAAAATATATATATATATATATTTAAAAAAAAATAGCAGCTAGTCCAATTGGATCACCAGGCCTCAGGCAGCAGAACTCAGTAAAAAGAGGAATACGTATGTCAAGACCAGATCTTGGTGTCCCCAGTCAGGCATTGTTTAGATTCTATCCCTGGGTTTGGGAAGGGGACATAGTTAAAAAAAATGAACATGATTTTCCATATAGCAAACAAGAATGGAATTTCCATGGTCTCAAAAGTCAGCCTTTAGTTGATTCTGATTTGTTCGCATCTACAAATTTGTACCCACTCTGGGTCCTAGAATTCTTGGTCTTCCCCACATATAATGTCTGATTTTAAAAAAAAAGAGATGAAAGTGGCAGGATCCTCAAAGGCCAAAGTTATCATTTTACGCAAGAGAAAACTGGGGCCCAGAGAGGACATGACTTGTCCAAGGTCACACAGCAATCTGAAGGCAGGCTTAAGAGTAGAGGACAGGTATTCTGTCACTACCCAACAATGGGCCTGTAGGAAACTGATTTGTATATCATGTATTTAAGCCATGAAATAAAGAACTATGTGGAATATTCTTTTAAAATAGATCGCTATTTAGAAAATTAGTGACTCACAAAAATGCTTTTTAAAACTCTTTCTCCATTTTGAAACTGTAGAGCAAGATACTTTGTTAAGGGTGGAAGCCCAGCAGGTGAGATTCAGGTATTTGCCACTTATTGTAAAGGGAAAAGAGGGAGAAAATGAATCTGGATATTTTATTGAATTTTTCCCAGATAGCAGGAGATTAAGATTTTCTAATATACTTGCTCTGTAATTTCTTGGGGAGGGCAGTCACCTCATTGGGATGCATTATTTACCAAGGGTCAGGCTATTGATTCCACTAAGGACTTATAATAGTTAGATGCCAAGTACGTGTGGATAGTATTTCCATACAGGTTAATGTTAAGCCAGGAGTGAGCCACTAAAAGACTCATATCCCTGAAGGACTTAAGCTAACCAGGGCTCAGTCTGATGAAATCTACCTACAGACCCAGATGGCCAGAGAGGACAAGCAAGGCAGTAACAATAATATGTGGCATTGCACTTTACAGTTTACAGAACACTTTAAGGCATTGTTGTAGCCATGTCTCAGAAAAATATACAAGTCAAGCAGGTATTAGAAAATAAGTTGAAACAACTTTAGCTATTTTAAGAAGCTGGAGGGAGAAAATCACTGTGGGAATACCCATGATTTGAATAACCTACTTCACAGGTGGCACAACTAAGTTTAGCAAGATTATGTGACTTGTCAAGGTGACATGAAAATAATGATAGGCCCGATCCTAATGATTAAGGTTATTTCACATTCAGAGTCTATTTTATTATCACACCACAGATGCCTCAAGTAAAAGAAATGCAAGCAGGGCTGAGAGGCCAGGAAGCCAGAGTTAGCAAGAACAGCACCAAGAAGCAGGTTTGGTGAGCCCACTTCTAGGACTGGGTGTAAGTAGGTGGTTGGAGTTAGGGCAGAGGCGTAGGGCTGCTATCAGCCTTGATGGAGGAATGGATGCTGCTGTTATTAATGAGTGTTTCTGGAAAGTCTGTACACCCAGGTTGTATCTGCACTGAAAACCATCTGAGCCGGCCAAGTAGTATTAAGTCTGTCTCTGAAATGACCACTCAGATATAGCTTCGACCTAATAAAATAACTTAATGGAATTTTTTACTCTAATCAGATGTTTCGGGCCCTGTTTAGGATGACTGATCACATTCCCTGAGCTGTTCTGTCGTCCTCCCTCCACTGGAGCTTGCTGGGTTGGCCAGTGACAGGATTTGAGCAATGTTGCCTTATGGCTTAGGTCTCTGTTTAACTTGAATGAATATTGTGGGACCTAAGTCAGTTATTTAAAATAAAGAATAAAAGCATTTCTGTGTCTTTTCTCTATGTTGAGGGAATGATGGAATGGACTTCATTTTAGAGAAAATCAGATATATCAATCTTTTCATCTAGATACTGAGAGCTTTCATACTTTGGTTTGGAAAGATGAACAAAATTCATAGCCAACTAAATGCCTTATGTATGTCCCAGAAAATTTTCCTCCATGAAAAGAGATCTTATAAGAAATCTATACCTCACTTTGTCTACCCTGTGAGGGTTAGAGATCTTTTCTTACATTTTAAGTGATACCTAATACATATATGCCTATGTATAAATGCTCCTCTAGTTCATTTGGAGGAACAGAAGGGCGAGCGGAACTGTAGAGAAGCTGTTAATAAATATTCAGGATGAGAGGTTTAACAGGGTAACAGACTTCCACTTCATAAAGTAATTCATTAAAGTTTTTTCATCCCAAACCTCTTGGTCACCCTGACCTGACTTTAGAAGTATCAGAGAGTGAGAAAGTCACATGTATCAATCATAAATGTGTATGTTCATAAAAATATGCAGAAAATTCTAAAGATCATGATTTTTAATAAAGGATTTTATAGAAGCACACAATATAACAACATTGTATTCACACGGTGTATATTTATCAAGTTAATTTTATCTAAAGTAGCAAAATAAAACCCTTAATATAATTATGATTGGGAAATTTTTTACTGTAAGAATTTTTTCCCATATTACAAAAGCTTACAGACACCATTTGTCTCTGTAAAAATTAAATATATTCATTAATACTTGGTATTTTTAAAATAAGAGATGATGAGAAATTCTGGATGTGGTTACTGATGACCATGCCTATAATTAGCTCCAACTTCCTCATTAGGGGATGCTGCTTTTAAAAAGTAGGAGATTCTAAGACTAATAGCTCATCTAATTGAAGATCATTATAAACAAATTAGGATGTATTTGTGAATTGTGCTAATGATGCCTGTTAAATGAATAAAGTGATATCCTGGTGCAGAATTATGGTGAATATCTTTACCATTCTTCGTAATTATTATTTCTTATGCTTGTGCTATTTCTATGTTTTTTGTATGTGCATGACATTTTGGAAGTAGGGAAGTTGCAACATTGGTGCTGCGCTTTACTAAAGGAATGGAACAATTCATTTAGTGAGCAGGTATGAGCTGGATTGGAGGAGCAAGAGAAGTCCTTAATGAAAGGAAGGGAGGGAGCTATAAAGAGACTTCGTTTTATTACTATCTGGCTTAAAATATCATGTATTAAATGTTGATTCAACAATTATATCATTAAGGAAAATATGACATGTCAAAGAAAAATATGTACAGTAGTCTTCCCTTATTCTCAAGGATATGTTCCAAAACCCCGCAGTGGCTGACCGAAGCTGTGAATCGTACTGAACCCTATATATATTACGTTATTTCCTATGCATGTTTGCTGTTCATACATTCCTATGATAAAGTTGAATTTATAAATTAGGCACAGTAAGAGATTAACAATAATAAAATAGAGCAATTATAACAATATATGTAATAAAACTTATGTAAATGTGCCCCCCAAAATATCCTTCTCTAGTCACGCAGTTTTGGGCTGCAGTTGACTACAGGTAACTGAAATTACAGAAGTCAAAACCACAGATAAGGGAGCACTATAGTATTTTTAAAGAATGTTGGCAAAAATATATTAAACCTCAAACTTGCCTAAGCAACTAATAAAACTTTTGAGGATGTCTTCTGTGCAAGGAATTTTAAGGACTTTATCATGCACATACTTGCAAAGTGATGCAGAGCTCTGAGGAAATAATCCAAAAGAAACTTTAAAAATAATTGTAATATGAAATCATCATGAGTTATCTTAATGCAAATATGTCTGTGTGACTCATGGCACTGATCCAGTGACAACCCTTCTGTCCTCCCCCGTAGTTGTCCTTTCTCAGGAACAGGTGGCCCCGCCTGCCTGACCACATACATCCCTCTCCCGAGAAAGGTCCACTCTCCAGGACCTCACTCCAGCCACTGAGGGCACTCCGTGGAGGATGTGTTTAACTACATCCTCCCCAAAGACAAACTACAAGCCCAGGAGAGTGATCTCAGCAGGCAAAGTATTCAGGACACAAGAGTGGCCTTCGGGCTTCTTTTTCCCTTTGGCTCCTGGAAACAAAGAGTAAGGTAACAAGTGGACTCAGCGTGGGCAATTTTTAAAAGTTACACATTTAGTTCAGCCTCATAACAGATGAAGTGACTTAAAAAAAAAAAAAGAGTTAATGGTTTGGGCTGGTTGTAATAGCTCCTTGTAATAGGTAGTAGAGTTTTTTGGATTGAAGCCAAACTTACCTTCAGTGAAAAACACATGAAGGTAATTGCTTAGAGAACTTGCACACTGAAGAACAGTTCATGACATTTTAACACGATAAATGATGGTGAAATCCCATTAGGGAATTAATCTTTAATCCATGGAGCTAGGAAAGTACAGGGGCTTTCCTGAGATTGTGCTCTGATGAAATAAGAGACTTTGTTCTGAATGCACTTTAACCTGCATCTTCGTGTAGACTCGTTTTCACTGAATACCTTTACGCTATTTAAGTATATTCTTCATTGTTCTAAACTTTGGCATCAAGAATTACATGTATATTTGATGATTCAAGGAAGATAATTATAAGTTTCTCTTCTTTTTTATTATGCAAAATGTAATGAGGGCACATTTACTCTCTGCATACTCGGTACCCAATCATGTTTGCTGTTCATTCACATTATTTTTCTTCTTAGATGTCCTCATGCGCCAAACGCTGCTATCCCAGGTATGGTCTCCTGGGCTCCATGGTGGTTTTATAATGCTGGGATCAAAGCTCAGAGATTTAATTGCAGCCATTTTAAGGTTATGGCCCAGAAAATAGGAATAAAAAAAATTAATAAAATGAAGATTGAGGGGAGCCTTGCTTTTCCAGGCTTCTTGCTCATAATGTGAATCAGTCTTTATTCATCTGACAAATATCACTGAGCACCTCCTATGTGCCAAAATCTAAGGGGATGGAGATACAAAATTTGAGTAGAAGTCCTTACCCGAAAAAGACTACACATAACTGCAATCGATCAGCAGCTGAACAAGCTATTAAGCTACTATGCAAAAAATGATATATAACAAAAAATGTGATGAGGCTGTATCAGATAGAAATATTTCAATGCAAAGACACAAAGTAAGACTAAAACTCAGCATAGTCCAAACAAAAAAGCTACTTGATTAGCTTATGTATCTAAAACAGAATTATTGCTGATCCTAGACACCTCCAGTACCTAGAATGTAACTATATTTAGAGACAGATCTTTTAAAAGGTTACTGAGTTAAAACGGGGTCATTAGAGTGAGACCTAATCCAGTACAACTGTGTCTTTAAAAGAAGAGGTTTGGATACAGGAATGTACAGGAGGAAGTCCACATGAAGACACAGGGAAAAGAGGAACATCCACAAGCCAAGGAGAGAGGCCTCAAGAAACTATCCCTCCCAAAACCGTGATCTCATACTTCTGGCATCCAGAAATATGAGAAAATGAATGACTTCTGTTTAACTCAGTCTGTGGTCCCGTATTATGGCAGCCTTAGCAAACTAATACTGGGCACAGAGTCAGGCTCCATGGTGGCTTCTCATCAACTCTTAGCATCACCCTTTGGGCTACAAAATAGCATCAGTCGTTCCACACTTTATGATTTCTCACTATGTTATCCAAGTGCAGCAAGAGGAAGCTTACAGTAGCTCTCCATGTTTTAGAATTCCCACTCTCCCCCTATGCGTTTGTCTGAAAAGTTGCTGCGGCTTAGGGAATGCAATTTGTTGACGAGCATAAGCCAACCAGGACCCACCCCTGAGGGTGGGTGAGGTGAGTTCCATCCAAACCACATAAGGTGAGGTCCCTAAAGGAATACAAAGATATATTTGTGGAGCATAGCATGGAGATAACCAACAAAGACCCAAAGAAAATGATCAAATAAATCTACCTGGAAACGCTGAGCAAAAGTAACCCTGAGGAAAATTAAGGTGGGTCTTAGAGAATGAATAGGTTTTCTGTAGAGAAGGACTCAAAGAATAATACACACATAGGAAGCAGCATATATAAGTGCACAGAAGAGCCTGCTATATCTGTAAAGTAATCAATATGTCCCTGTCTACCTGGAAATTTCCAGTTTTAGCCCTGGAAGTCCTACATCTTGAGAAGTCCCTTGGTTCCTGGCAGATATAGTTTGCCTGGAACTGTATCTATTTTAAATGGAAGTCCCACATCCTAAGACCCCCTCAGTCTTGGACAAACTTGGGTGGTTGGTCACTCTATGTTGGGGGAATTATGAGCAAGGTTTATGAAGCAAATTGGCTGGAGATAAAATTGGAAAGACTGGCTAAAACTAATTGCAAAGGGCCTTTCGTGCACCCTAGTTTGAAGCAGAGAAAAAATCTGTAGTGTTTTTCTGCCATGTTGCAAAAATAAGTTAGTAGGACGTTATTCTATGGGGGTTAGAGGAACTCTGTGTCAATCATACAAATGCCATGGACCTTTTGCAACTTGACCTGTTTCAGGAAGTTCATGGACCTTGAGGGCTATATAGCATTTGGGAGCAGCAGAAAGTTCCAGGCCAACTCTTCTGACCCAGAGACACTGATCCCTGGGGTCAAGGGCAGCACTCTGCTGGGCACATTGCAAGGCTCCACAAATGGTAGTTGTTTCTTGGTTAACAGGCTTCCCTTAGTAAATGGAATTGCCTCTTCATCTTCAACTATCCTGTCTGCATACCTTCCTTTAAGAACTATGTCTGCATACCTTCCTCTAACAACTAAATCTCTTTTTTCTTTCTACCTTTTCATGCCTTCATTTCCAATTGCCAACCTGGGGCTTCAAACCCACCAAACCTACCAATTAACTGCTCACCTTCCCCCCAACATTACCTCTTCCACCTACTGCCTTCCGTCTATTGAGGACACTGCCATTCTCCAGCTACACCCCCATGCTGTGGAATATACTGCAGCCAATGAAAACAAGTGGCTGAAGAAAACAAAGTTGTAAGCAATGATAATTTAGAATGATCTCATATTCATAGAGATTACATATAGGTACTTTCAGATATATATAAATACAAACCTATAGGAAAAATCATCCAGAAGTACATATACCAAGTATATATACCAAACTTTTTTTTTTTTTTAAGATGCAGTCTCACTCTGTAGCCCAGGCTAGAGTGCAGTGGTGCAATCCTGGCGCACTGTAACCTCTGCCTCCCTGTCAAGCAGTTCTTGGTATACCAAACTCTTTTTTTTTTTTTCCACCAAAACTACATGGATGATTCCAGACAAGTTAATCAAACACTTCTAGGGACTCATTCTATATCTGTAAATTGGTATACTATTACCCATTTTGCATAATATTTGGGACAGAGTAGACTTAATTTTATTTTAAAAATACATATTGATGATCTTTCAGCACTGACTTAAAACCTCCCAGATCTGTGGAACTCCAGAAATTTCATCCCCATTCTACTTTAATACCTGGGAAATCACAATACTGTAAACTACCCCAGCTAGGAAGTCCACAGCCCTGAAATTCCCTCCTTTGGGTAGTCCTTGCGTGTGCACATGCTCACTCCTGCTAAATATATCCTTGCCCTTATCCTGACAGCCAGTCATTCGCCCTTTCTCCTGGATTTTAATTTCTTCTGGACAAAGGTCTCACACACTTCCTAATTTCATTCACCCTACTGCCCAGTGGGGCTCAATGCCAGGCATTGAAGCCTCCTCTCTTGCAAGCACCCTGGAGTCCCTCAACTCTTTTCTTTTCTTCAGGTTTTGTAACAGCTTGTACTTTCTTAAATATACAACCTTGCCATGCCTGCCAGTTAACTCCCAGCCCCCCGCCAATGTTATCCTCATATCAGCTCCCTCTTGGGGGCCACTGAGCTGCCTCACTTTCCTTCTGGGCTGGAGTAGTGGTGCCCCTCAAGCAGGCAGTGGGAGATCTACAATCAATCGTCGCAGTTCTCTTAAAAATATTAATACTTAAATAAGCACTCTTGGGGGAGCTGCAAAGGATATTCAGGATAGGATGCAGTGGGAGCTACCCTTCATCCAAGGTACAGGCTGGAATGAGCTACAGCTGGTCTATCGTGGGCCTCAGACAGTGAAGAGGGAGCGTATTCTGGGGCTTAGTGTGGGTGGGGCATATCCTTCCCAAACTTGTTCTGGTGGACGATGTTCTTCACATCTAGGAGAGCCTGGTGGTGGACACAGGCCTGACAGTAACAACACCAGGTTGATGTAGCTGAGGACCAGTGGGTGTCCAGAGTTTCCATGGTGTTGGAGCATGTGGGCATTGATGGAATGACCACAGTAGATCTGATAGCAAGAGAGACACACCCAATTCTCTTGGATTGTTCCGCAGTCCCGACAAGGTTGGGTCACGTCCAGGCCTGCTGCAGGTATGGAGCTTACTGCCACCAAATGGGGACAAGGGCAGTGGTGTCACAGCATAAAATATGGCCTGATCAGTGAGGCCCCTAGATCCCTGCATCAGCATCGAATCAGCCATGACCTGACCTCTAGCTGCCTCTCCTAGTAGGTTTTCCTCTCCAGAGGCCTGAGATTCTGGGGCCCTCTGAGATTCGCTGCCTAGCTCCAAGGTCCTGAGACTCCCAGTCAGTGCACTGGGAGATATCTGGGGTGTAGTTCCCTGCACAGGTGAGGCTAGAGGGGTCTGGTGGTCTGTGCTTGAGGCTAGAGGAGTTTGGATCAGCTCAGTGCCCCCTAGAGCTTCTTCTGATGTAGTCTGGTCCAGTGTGGCTCCTTCCATGGCTGCCTTTGAGGTGGTCTGGGCCACTGTAGCTCCTCCTACAGCCTCCTCTGAGGTAGTCTGGCCCAGTGTGTTTCCCCCAGCAGCATCCTCTGAGGTGGTCTGGGCCAGCGTGGCTCCCCGTGTGGCTGCCTCTGAGGACTGGTCCTGAGTGAGTGCCACCACAGCTGTCTCTGACTTAGTCTGGCAGTAGACTCTTTCCCAGATGATGCCGAGATGACTTTCCCCATGCCTGCTTCCAGAACTTCCTTTTCTCATGTGGTTGTCTGCTCAGCTAACTAGGTTTGGCTGGTTGGGGTGCCTTCTTGGTAACCAACTTAGAACTGGAGGGTCCCTCTGTCTTCTACCTTCATGACCCATAAACTGCACCAGTATCTGCAATGGACTTGAATGGTCTCAGTGGTTGAGGCCAGGGCCCCTGATAGTAGGAGCCGTGGCAGGGTCAGCAGGGGTGGCGGGTCTCCAAGGAGGGAGCAAGTGCAGGCAGCCATGGACTCTGAGATGGATGTCAGGTTATAGCCACCTTCTAGGATAAGGATAATGCTGCCACTGGCAAGGCCCATCAGCAGGTGGGTGGGGTGGGCATAACCCTCAGGTGACACTTGGCAGCCCCCCAGCAGGTCCCCTGTGCAGCGTCAAAGCCAGCTGAGACCTGCAGCAGTCTGGGTTAAACTCGTAGGCAATGGGAAGCACCAGGCAATGCCAGGCAGCCAGGTAGGCACCATCACCTATGTGGGGCCCATTCCATGCCATGTTGATGGTGAAGCCTGTGCCTCCAACCCAGCCGATCTGGCTGCTGGCACCCTCATCTCCCATGGGGAAGGTGGTGCCGTGATCGTAGCGGTGCAGGGACACACAGAGCACACTGGGGTCATCCTCAAACATGTGCTGAGTTCCATGACCATGGTGGACCTCCCAATCCACAATCAGGATCTGCAGGGCACGCCCACTGATAGCCTGGACATGGCGGGCAGCCACAGCCACGGAGTTGAAAAAGCAAAAACCTCAAGCTGCATCCTGCTCCTCATGGTGTCCTGGGGGACGCACCACAGCAGCACCATTCAGAACTTCTCCTGAGAGCACGGCCTCCACCAGGTGGCAGGCAGTGCCAGTGGCAAGCTGTGCACAGGCAAAGGTTCTGGGGCAGATGTAGATGGAGTCAGCATTGGAACTCTCACGGTACAGCTTCCAGGTTTTCATCTCTGCAGCCTGGAGACGAGCTACTTACTCAGCACTGTGGCAGGTGAACAGCTTAGCCTCTGTGGCAGGGTGCAGCGGGTGCAGTGGCAGGATAAGGCAGTGCCTGGCAAGGCCCAGCTCCTCCAGACGCCACATGATCTGCAAGATTCACTGAGGTACCTCGGGGTGGTGGCTGTCCCACAAGTTGCAGTGATTCATCATATGTTGGTCTTAGACCAGCCCTGTGCGAGACTGTAGCACTGGCCATGTCAGGATTGGGAGCACAGGGGGCTCCCAGGGTCCTTCCTCTGGGTTCTCTCTACACTGTCCTCCTCCACGGTCTCAGCTGATCTCACAAGAACCTCCCAGAAGGGCTCAAGGACTTCCAGAGCACAGGAGACTGAAGCCTAGGCACTCCAGCAAGGGGGTACCAGGGGACTCCAGCATGGGGCAAGGGTCTCCCAGAAGGGTGTGGAGTGAAGCACTGACGCCTTCAGCCAGGGCACAGAGGTTGTAGCCACCCTCCAGAGACAGGCTGAGCTTGCCTCCTGACAGATCCATGAACAGGTGGGTTAGTTGGGTGAACCCTGCTGGAATGGCAGCCATCTCACCCTTGGGGTCCCTTTGCAGGGCATCAAATCCAGCAGCCACCAGGACAAGCTGAGGCTGGAACTCAAGGGCGAGTGGCAGCAGGATGTGCAGCAAAACAGCAATGTAGTCAGCATCCCGAATCCCCCACCTGGTTCCAAGGCACACTGATGGTATACCTTTGGCCTTGGCCAAAACCTGTGGTGGACCAGTTAGAGGTCTTCAAGTGGGGCCAGAACCAACCCTGCTCATAGTGGTAGATGGAGAAAGAGAGGACACTTGGGTCCTGGTCAGAGGTGAACTGTGTTCCTTGACTGTGACGCACAACCCAATCCACGATAAGGACCCTCCGGATACAGTGTTTCTGTTGAGCATGGCGAGCTGCCACAGCCACGTGATTGATCAAGATTGTGCTGGGCGTGATGTCCAGGAGGCCTAATGATGGCCATGCCATTCCGGATTTCAGCCCCCAGGACCCCATCCACCAACCTGAGTACAGAGCCTGAGGCCAGGCAGGCATGGGAGTATGATTTTGGATGAAGATGAACTGAGTCATGTGTCTGCTAGGACGCAGAGTTCTCCCTCATTCATGAACTGGGTTGTTTCCATCAGATCAATATATTCTAGGCTGTGAACCAACATCAGCTCTTCCTTTTCAGCAAACCGGGACTGAAAGGACACGCAGCAACCTAGGAGGCCCTCCTGGATCAGTTGCTCCTTGATGGCACGGAGCCGCTCAGGGTCTTCTGGGAAGCTATCATCCCAGAGGCAATGGAATTCATGTAGCTGCTCATCCAGCACCAGGTCAATGCCAGCCAGTGCTTCAGCCTCAAGGTTAGATCCATCCCTTGCAGTCCCATGATTAGGTCTTCTTCGATTGCTTAGCCAACCTTCTTCATTTTGCTTTTCTTCTTACCTCCACTAGATTAGGGATGGAGCAGGGAACGGCTCCCTTTTTAATGTTTCGCTTTGAAGTGACACTGAGTCCTGAGGGGACGACTGGAGGTTCTGCCTACTTCTTCGCTGCCTGGTTGTGGTGGAATCCTGGCCGGTTGAGGTCATAGTTGAGGAGGCTTTGCCCATGTTGAGGTTCTGCCCTTTTGGCCTATCTCCCGGGATAATCACCCACCCTTTCACTCAGCCCACCCCGCCCAGCCAAGGCCCCTCCCTCAACTCCTTGACTGCCCACTGAAACTGCCTTGCCACTTCCCAGCCCCTGGAAACACTCACTATTTAACAAACATTTTAAAAAAGTTCTCAAACCATGCTGATTGAACTCAGTTTGAATGCTGTTTTCCAGTGCTGGTCCCTCAATGCTGATGAATTTCCCTGTTTCACCCTTCTGAACTTGCATGTACAGCTCCATTTTCAACCCCCTACCCTGACTCCAAGCAGTGGCATTGCCTCCTGCACTGCAGAAACATTCAAGTTAATATGAAAGCAGCAATCACAGCATCCCTCTAAAAGGACCCACTCACTTAAGGGTCTCTGGAACTTCTAATAGGCACTTCAACAGCAGCTCCCCCACACTTTGTCCTGTTGCTTACCACTTTTTTCTTGAAGCTTTCTTTTTCCTGCCATCCTTTACACTGCACTTAATTCTCCTGTTTCTCTCATCATTGTTTCACCTTCCTCCTTCGAACCCTAAAAATGTAAATTACCACAATGCTGAACCATAGTCCTTGACCCTCTGCCCTCTGTGTCCTCATTGAAAATCTCATCTATCCCCATTACTTTTGCCATTGCTTCCAAAGAAGTTGCTTCCATATGCCATGCCTACAATTCCACCAAATACTCCAGAGGATTCCATCAGGATATTCCATAGCCAACTCAAACGCAACACTTTTAAAATTTATCTTGTTCCTCCTTCTCACCCTTTCTCCTAACTGTGTCTATTAAAACACCGCCAACTTCCCATTCACTCAGTCATCCCTGACTCCTTCCCCCTTCTCCTTTCTTTGCCAGATCATACCTGGTCTAACTCTGGAAGATCATACCTAGTCTAACACCATATCCTATTCTTATTTTTACTTCCAAACAGTTCCTGTCTTGAGAGTGTCTGATGGCAAACGGAAGGGGGATACTTTTACTTTACATACATCTCTATGTTTAAATTTTTAAAAAGTAAGCATATGTAACTATTTTCCAAGCAAAGATAATACATGTTAATTGTGGAAACATTAAAATGAAATGATACATGATCATCCCAGAAAATTAAAATTGCAAATAAACATAAAGAGCAATATAAAACCATCTGAAGGCCAGGCATGGTGACTCACAACTATAATCCTCGCACTTTGGGAAGCCAGGGCAGGTGGATCATCCAAGGTCAGGAGTTTGAGACCACCCTGGCCAACATGGTGAAACCCCGTGTCTACTAAAAATACAAAAATTAGCTGGGAGTGGTGGCACGCACCTGTAATCCCAGCTACTCAGGAGGCTGAGGCACAAGAATCACTTGAACCCAGGAGGTGAGGTTGCAGTGAGCTGAGATTGCACCACTGCACTCCAGCCTGGGCAACACAGCGAGACTCTGTCACAAAATAAATAATAAAAATAAAACCATCTGAAATGTCACCACCAGAAGTACCATTGTTAGTAGTGTGGGAAACCGCCTACCAGTCCTTCCTCTGGGCACTATTGCTGATGGAGATGCAAAGACTGAATGAGAACATCTCCCCCAGCTTGCCTTGCCATCCTCCCCCACTGACTGTGACCCTTAGCAAGTTGCAAAGACCTCCCATTTGCTTCAGCACTTGCAGGGCCTCTGGTATCTGTCAGTCTATTTTCATTACCATCACCCTTGTCAAGTCTCATTATTTCTCCCCTGCTCTCTGGCAGTGGCCTCCTATCTGGCTCTCACTTATTTCCTCTCTCCCTCCTTGCATTAGTCACCCCGACAGCCTCTAGATTAATCTTCCTAAAGCCTAGCTCTGATCATGTTATTCCCTTGTTTAAAAACTATCAGCAACTCCCTATCACCTATAAAAAGTGCCAAACTCCATGATCTGGACTAAAACTAAACTTCACTATTCCCTTGAGAACTTTTCTTCCCCCTCAGTTCTTGTACATATTATTTTCTCTAAGAGAAATACCATTTTATCCAAGCATTTCCATCCATTACAATGCCCCTCTTTTAGATAATTTAACAAGTATGAAAAAACATTTGCACAAGAATGAATGTTCATTACAGTCAAGTCTATGATGGGGAAAATTAAAGCCAACTTAAATGTTCACCAGAAAGCAACCAATTAGGTAAGTATGGTACATGCAGTTTTTCAATGGAATACATTCAGCTGTTAAAATGACACGTGTATATATACACATTGTGTTTATTATATAGACACAGGGAAAAGCCTACAGAATATTGTCAATATTTTATAGACATGGGGAAAATCTATAGAATATTATCTATATATATAGTATATACATACTATATATAGCATACAGTGTATAGTATATATATACACTGCATTTATTATATAGACATGGGGAAAGTCTATAGAATATTGTCAATCAAAACAGGTTATATAATTCTTTTGTAAATATGTTTTAAAAGTGCATGTATTTGCAGAGCCTTTTGGAAAGACATTAAAAATTGTAATAGAGGTAAACTTTAGGTAGTTGAATTTAGTTGATACTTACTTTGTTTTGGTATTTTGTATTTAATTTGAATTTATTTAAAAACAATCCAATTACAGCTGCTACCATTTATTGTGGGCTATTTGCCACGTACTGTGTTTGATGTTTTACCTTTAATTATTTATTTAGTTCTGACTGTCGGGAGTAAAGAAGTGTTCCCAGGGTCATACCACTAGTGAGAGGCAGAGATGGGATTCAAACCTGTTTATCTGATTCCAAAGCACCTCTTACGCATTGTGATACATAATACTGAAGTATCATTTTTCCAAAAATAAAAGCAAATATGTTCTCTCAGTCTTACACAGCTGCACTTAATTGCTCCCCTAAGACCACCTCTTGTCCCCATATCCCCCAAGTATGACAACCATGGAAAAGAACAGAATGAAAGTTATATAAGAGACACACAGAGCACAAATAAAGGTTTTTAAAATATAAACAGCATCATTTTACATATTAAATTATCCTATGAATTGGTTTACATTTAAAATGTGCATCCTGTATGTCTTCCCTTATCTGTACATGTTGATCAAGGTCAATGTATTTGTGAACACTTTCATAGTAATCTATTGGATGGATGTGCTATAATCATTTAACCGGTCCCCCATGGATGATCATTTATGTCATTTGTAAATTTTGCTACTATAAACAATACCAGAATGAACATCTTTGTCTAACTCTTTGTTCACATGTGAGACTGTCTTTTGCAAGATGGATTTCCAGAAATAGAATTATTAGGTCAAAAAATAAAGGCCTTTTCCTGTATCAGAATTTCTGAAAATGTTAGCAGCAGTGAGAGACTATGATTCAGGAACCAGCTGCTTATAATATTTTGTGGCCTCGTTTCCTACTCATAGCCTCACCAGCACTGGCAACCATCTACACATTTGTCATTCCAACATCTCCAAATTGATTTGTAGAAAAAAGTAACTGGAGTATGAACTGCATGAGTTCTGGTGAATGAACTCTTGGCCAACAAGTTACTATACACCCTTGAGCAATAAATGATGCCACAGGTGACTCCCATTTCTTTTTCTGTAAAATAAGACTTTTCTAGCTCTGGTACTAAATGTTTTTTAGCTCTAAAGACAAGGATTACATTTTGCTCTTCCAGCTTCTTAGATTTTGAAAAATGTATAGATACTGTAAAGGGTTATCTTGCCTCATTGAAAGTTCAAATGGTATGGTGATAAGACCACATTAAAACATTTATAAAAGGTCCATGGTAAAGAGTTCATTATGGTTCATTAAATCCCTTCATGCTTTTATCCCCCTCTAGTTACTGTATTTCCTGTAAATGGGATTTATGCCAGGGCCACATTAACACCATTTCACATTCTACTGTGCTATTACCCACTGAGCTTGAATCAATTGAATGAAAGAGGCCTTTTCAAGTGTATTGATTTTCATTTATCCAAACTCATCTGTTTGCTTTGCCCAATGCCCATACATGAGAACAGGGCACAGCTAAGCTTCTCTATGGTGTTGCTTTTTTCCCTTAAGCATTTAATACTAGAATAGACATATGACAGACATTGGCATAAAAATTGCAGAATATTCACTAGAACTTGTTATGGGTGATATAAGGACCTGGATCTCATTCTCATATCAGAAACAATGTAGCCTAAAGCAACACACTATTGCCTCTTCCTGCATGAAAGTAGTCATCTCCTACTCTTCCAGCCCCCAGAGAGCTCAGTCCAAGGATACTGTCCTCCTCCCCCAGAAACAAGTAGAGGAGTGTTGCCTGTACAGTGATTCTTCTAAGTGCAAATTTTTTGCTGTCAGGATGCTAAGTTTTCTACTGCTGCTTTCTACAGAAATACTCCTTATTTCTTTGGTCAGGTATCAAACTGAAAATTTGAACAAAAGGAAGTATCCAATAGGGGAAAATGATATTTTTAATGTACATTTTAATGCTCTTGTCCTACATTCCTAGCTTAACCTGTGTGTATGTGTGTGAAAAAGAGAAAAAGAGACCATTTATTTTAAACCACAGAATTTTGGAGATGGAAAGCATTTTAATAATTTTTATCGAATTGTGGTGTTAGTCACTGGATAAGTGGCTATGTGGTGGAGGATTAAATGATACGTTCAAGGCTTCTAGTAAATAGATCTTGACTTCTGCTCAAGTAAATACTGAAATATGTTTACCTGAGTGATAAATACTGACTAAAGCAAAGGTCAGAATTTCCTTTGAGTTCCAATAAATATTTCTATACACTCAAACAGGATTTCATGTTATAGCTAATGATTGAACATTATCCAAAGGCACAGCAAAAAATATTATTAAGCAAATTCTAAGGCATCTTTCTTTTATGCATAATGCTATACAGGATAATCACTTTTGGCTTAGTTAAGATCTGATGGCAGATGTTGGCCTAAATGTTGGCTAAGCCTGAGTCCTTACTGTGAAACAGAAGATGAATAGATTCATTTATGAAAAGCTCAAGGTACATAAATATGACAAAGATTAGACATTACTGACTTAAATAAAATGAAAGATTAACAAAATTTGAATATGATCCTAATTAGTGAATGAACTATTTTTCCTTCTACACATTCATGACGTGCTGTTTTACAATTTTTGAGAAATAATTCATAGAAAGGATTTTTTTGAAAAAAGTATTTTTCTTTCAAAAGAGAACTATGTCATAGTAAGTATAAAACATTTGAATATCATTTAGCTAGGGAGTAAGAAATATAGAAAGGTATCTTCAAGAAGATTATAATCTAATTGGGGAGAGGAGCAGATACATGCAAATACAGAATTGTGTAGTTGTTAAGAACGTGAGATTTTGTAGTCCCAGCTACTTGGGGGGTAGAGCGGGGATGATCATGATTACACTACTGTACTGTAGCCTGGGTGACAGAGAGAGATCTTGTCTCAAGAAAAAAAAGGAAAAAAAAACATGAGATTTGGAATGTTAATGAGTATGAATTCTAGCTCTGGCACTATGACTTCTGACAAGGATTTCTGAGCCTTGGTTTTGGAATGTGTACAAAGGGAATAATAGAATTGATTTCACAGGGTAACAGTAAGAACTAAAGGTCTGGAAAGGCTTGAAAATGTACCCATCAAAAGGAGAGCGCTCCATAAGTGGCAGCAGTTTTAATGATGTACTGCTACAGTGACAGATGAAAATACTTTTATGGAGGTAACTCAGAGAGGTACATGATGACTGCATTTGCAATAAAACACTATGTTTACCTTAACTCCAGAGAAGAGAGCTCTTATAATTGTATTTCATGGTTTGTCCACACTTCAAAAGGAGGTGGGATTTGAACTAGATGCTGAGAGAGGAATAGGGTTTTATTAGTTGTAAGAGAGGAGTGATAAGCATTACAACTACCAATAAAATAGCAGTCATCTGTTCAGCCTGGGCCTGAGCACATCCTCCTTCTCAATGTTCTCTCCTAAGTTAATTACCATACCAACATTTGCTCCAGGTTTTTAAAGTATTTTTTCAGCTATTTCTTCTGGGTCCCCCTTTGTTGGCACTTCTGCTTGTTTTGTTTTAGTCCCCCCAAGTGAAAAACCACTTTCAATAATAAATAACATCTAAAAATCAAATAAGAAAAATGAAAAAAACAAAAAATATCACCCTCCTGTTAATACTTTGCTGAAGGTCCTTACAAACCTTTTTGTACCTGTCTGTTTCTCCCTCTGCGTGGGCACATGCGCACACACACACGTGTCTAATCTCATTTCTTCCCTCAAAAATATGCAATATGCCATAAATATCTTTCATGCCAAAGCAAAACCTCATTATATTTAAATGAGTATATCACTTTTGTTGCATATATACAACACAAGTTAATAAACTCTTTAATGGATGTTTTAGTTGTTTCCAGTTTTTTTCTATTAGAAATAAAAGTGCCATAGTGCTACAGTGAACATCCTTGTACATTCATTTTGGTCCCCTTACATGATTATGGTTATCCCCTTAAGAAAAATAACTAGAAATAGAATAGAGGGACCAAATGCACATTTACAATTTTAGTATTTAGAACCAGAAATGAGAAGTAAAATTACCACATTTTAATCTTAGAAGACTTTAAAAGAAGAAGAAGAAGAACTGGCCCAGTCTTAACTTTCATGAATAAATAAAACCACCACTCTTTTAAAAATTAATGTTTGAAACCAAAACTTGAAAAATACTAGTACATAATTAGAAATAGTTATTCTAATTGGGTAATTCTATATAAACCAATGTCTTAACAATAGGAAAAAATGAGAGAAAAAAATTATCAAATTGAGGTCTTTTTATTGTAGAAAGTTTTCCAATTAAACTAACCAAACTTTTCAGCTTAAATGTCTGACTACACAATTAAATTAACTGACTTTCCAGTGCAATTGTCTGACGTTTTGATGAGTTACTATGCAATGTTTAACTAAATTGAGTGATTGTAAATCTCTTGTGTAGAGGACCTGTGAACTAGCACTAATTTAATCCATTCTATGCAATTCTCCTTTCCTCTCATTTCTTCTTAGAATATATTGAGTAATTTACTTTTATTTAATCATGGATTGTCTTGTTTTCTCATTCGCATATGAAGCCTCCAGTCAATGTGACCTGATTGCTCCACGTGTGGCTTCTTAATATTATTTTCTTGATGTAATTCTCAGATTTATTATAGTAGGCTGGATTTAATGATTCTGTCCTGTTGAATATGTGTCTGTGTATACCAGTCTAATTACTGAACCTTGTAATTTCCTTAAATCCTTGTAAAAGTTTTAGAACCAGAAAAATTATAGTTCCTTATTTCCCAAAATTTAGCCCTCAAGGTACATATGTCCCCAGAAAATAATGTCATACGTGTTATCCAAATATATACACACACACACACACACACACGTGAGCAGACATAAGTAAATTTGGGAACACATAAACAGTAGGTTTTTCTACTGAAGGACTTTCATGAACCTATATGTGCCCAAATCCTATATTACACACAACCATTCACAGTGATTATTGACCTTGTGACTAATTTTTATAAAATACTCATTAAAACAGTATTATTTGTGTCACTAGTTAGATAAGCACATATTTAATCTCCTCATTTTACATGAGTGAACATTTAGAAGGATTAACATATTTATTTAAAAATAATAAAATAAAATTATTCTAAATTGGTTTCATGTTAAGTTACTGCGTGTCAAATATGAAGTGCCAATCAACAGGGAAATCATGAGTATTTTTATTAAGGAAACAGAACTAGCAACAACTTTTGTGTAACGAGAACACATGGACACAGGGAGGGGAACATCACACACTGGGGCCTGTCGGGGTCTGGGGGGGCTAGGGGAGGGGATAGCAGGGGGTGGGGGGGGACTGGGGAGGGCTAATCATTAGGAAAAATACCTAATGTAGATGATGGGGGGAATGGATGCAGCAAACCACCATGGCACATGTATACCTGTGTAACAAATCTGCACATTGTGCACATGTACCCCAGAACTTAAAGTATAATTAACAAAAAAGAAAAAAAAATAACAACTGTGGTCTATTTATTCACAAACAAGACCAGTTTTAGGACTTTGCAACCCTTGGGAGGAGCTAACATTATTGGAAAGACATTTAATTATAAGTCAAAGTGTGAAAATATAAAGTATTACCTACATAAAACACAAATAAGGTGAAAGAAGGAAATTTTAAATCCCATGTGTTTTTAAGTAATGATGGAGTATGGCACAATAAAAAAAAAAAAAAGCAACCTGGACTAGAATTCTAGTGGTGACACTGCTAAGCTAAAACTAGGCCTTCATCCTAATTTAAACATAATTACTAGCTGAATTGAAAGTGAAATTGGAAAATTTCTTAAATATCCTCTGAGCTTCCATTTCATAGAAGTACAATAAAACTCTCCTGAGAAGGTAGCTGTGAGAATGTAATGAGATAGTTAATATAAAAAAATGGATAGTACTCATTCAACAAGTATTCATTGATTTCCTTTCTTGGGGACAGAAATGTGCAGGCAGGCCCTGGTGGAAGGCCACCAAGAGCACTGGAGAACAGGCATACTGGGGAGAACAGCATCTTTAAAAAGCTAGAAGTTTTATCCAACAATTATCTCTCCCTCAGATGAATCCTGCAAGAGCTTCTGAATGAGTCCCTGATGAGTTATTTCAATTATTCAAAGAACTAGTGATTGCTACATTATCATAAACTGTTCCAGAACAAATCACATGAAAAGGGCACCCAGTACAAACTATGAAGCAAATATAACTGGATAACTCAGAGATGTCACCAAAAGTCAATTCCCCTTATTAAATATATGTGTTAAAATGTTAAATACTAGCCAAGATCATTTAACATATAGTTAAATAATAATGAGCATGACTAAGTAGGTTTCATTCTAATAATGCAAGGATAGATCAATGTAATAAAACATTTATAAATAACACTTCACCAGCTTGTTAGATATGAAAACCCACATGATCAATAGATGCAAAAAATGATTTTGATAAAATTTAATACCAGTCTTCCTAAAAACATTAAAAATAATAATAAAAAGATGCTTGACTTAAATGGTATTATTACAAACTATCAGATATTATATTTCATCATGAACTACTGATTCGGACGAGTAGCTGAATACAAGATGAATATACAAAAACCAATGATAGTTCTGTATTCTATCAATAACTATTTTAGAATATCATTTAAAAAGATTTTTGCACATTAACAACAGGGCTATAATGTACCTAGTAATAATCTCATGTTGAAAATGCATGTCCTATTTGAAGAAAACTGCATAGGCACACACATATATGCACACATGATGAAATAAAATAACCGTGAATGATTTATTTTCCAGGTTACGAAGACTAAATACCAAATGATGTCATTTCCTTGCCTTTCAAATCTGTCTCTCTGTCTACACAGAACACAAGGGACAAATGTCTGTAGCAACATTATTCCATCAACTGTCGAACCAAAAAGCAAACCGTGGTACATCTACAAAGTGTCACTACTACTTGTCAATAAAAAGGAAGTACTGTTATATATAACAACACGGATGCATTTCAAAAGCATTATACTAAGATAAAGAAGCATCAAAAGACTATCCAGTGTATGATGCCATTTACATGACATGCTGGAAAAGGCAAAAGTATAGGGGGAAAAAAATCAAACCAGTGGTTGCCTGAGTTGGGGGGAGAGGGGGAAAACTGGCTACAAAAGGGCATGAGAGAATATTTTGGGGATGGTGGTGATTATATGATTCTGTAAGTTTGTCGTAATTTATTGAAGGGTAAATTTTGTTGTATGCGTATTATACCTAAATGAACAATAAAACAACACACACACACCACTAAAAATAAAAAGTGAACCATTAAAAGCCCTTCCTGGAAAGGAGTTGTGTGCCTTTAGTCCTACGAGATATTTAAATATATTTCAAAGCAAAAGAAATAAAGCAGTGTCTTATTTACAAGCAGATTAACAGATCACTGGAACAGAAGATGTGAGGACAAAATCAGCCTCATTCTACATAATTAAATATGCAGTAAAAAGCAGCTTCACCAAAATAATGAGGAAGAAAAAAGATTCTTCAGTAAATTGTCATAGTACTAACTAGTGAACAGTTTTTCCATTTAGATTTATACTTCACACCATAAAATAAATATCATACTGACTTTAGATAATCAGTATCAAATCTTAAAAGTTAAATCATTTGCCAGGACTCTAATAAATTTAGAAATATTATAAATGACAAAAATAAATCCAACCATCTAAAATATACCTTCCCACACAAATAAAATCCCAAGAGAAATAAAAACAATTAGAAGATGATATTCCCAGCAAAAACTGCAAAAAGAGCTATGTCTGCTATTGTACAATGCAATCTAATTAACAAGAAAATATTAAAACCCTGCAATAGACTAATTGGGCAAAAGACTGAATATCACCAGCCATAAAAAAGTAAATATAACTAGTAATCCCAACATATGGAACTATTTTAACATGGTAAATATTAAGATGCATGTTATTTTTATCACAACATGCTATCCTGTTATGTGTACAGTGACACTGATGAGCTCTTTTCTTGTTGCTGATAGTAAAAAATTGAACATTTTAAAAGACATATATGCAGTATAAAAGTATTCCCTTCTCTGATCATTTTGTTACCTTTATTGTTTCAAATAAAGAAAGACAATATTTACATAAAGATATTCATTGCAGCATTATTTACAGCAGTGGGAAAGTGAGATTAACTTGAATGTTAACTCTTGTACTGGATAGAATAGTAAGCAGTCATTACTGTCTTAATTATACGAACTGTAAAACACCATAGGAAGAAATTGTTATGATCTTAAATGAAACAAGCAAAATACAAAATTGCATGCACATTATCCATTCAACTGTGTTTTGAAAGAGTTATGTGTAGAGAAAAAGATATCAAATACTGCTTAAGGACAATGCTTATACAGCTCACACTGTGCCACACACTGTCCTAAGACCCTGTTGTGTGATAGCTCATTAAATATTGAATACTCACAACCTCACATCTTCCATTTGAGCTACAGAGAGGTTAAGTAACTTCCCCCAAGGTCATACAGTGCCATTGCTGGTATTTACATGCAGCAGCCTCTTACCTCTTATGCTGTATTGCCTGGGTCGGCTGTGCCCCCCAAAGCAGAAAAGTTGATGTAATTATGTTAGGCTGTGGTTGTGTTAATATAACCTGTGACTTTTATTCTCTAATCTTCCTGTAATATTACTAAACACACATTTCAAAATTTTTAAGTAGAAGGCATTTAAAGGCCCCAAGGGGGAGGGGGTGGAAAGTGTGAAGCGCAATGAAGGAATCACAACCACTAGTCTATGCCAAAGAAAATTGGCCCATGTGTTGCCCAGAGGCTATAAAACTCAAAGAGCCACCAGTCCTAACCTGACCAGCTGGGAAGCTGGTGTGTGCTCTGTGTGAGTGTATATGGGGTGATGGAACTGGAAGGGCTTTCTGTAGTTAAGATTCAGTGGAAGATTCACATATGTGGAGTCACACAGTGGGTTGTAATGCAGCTGAGTCAAATGTTTGTTCTCTAATTCTCCCGGGCTCATCTATACCAACACATTAGGCAGCAAGAACCCTGATTTACTAGTCTCAGTGCTTGATCATTACTTTGCATTACATAGAAAAATAAAAAGAATGCTGGATGTGTTTCTGTTTTGTCAATGAACTCAGTTTAAAAAAAAATACATATTGCCCAGATTCATATGAAAGAGTTATACCAGTTTTATGTAAAGCTCTGTAGCTATAGGGCAAATTACTTTTTAAAGCCCATTGGAACAATATTGACTAAAGTTGTATAATTTATCTCTAGGTTTTGAAACAGAAGAGATGATTTGCCATTAACGCTTTAGGCTGCAATTGGGGAAAAATCAATATTATAAAAATAGCCCATATTTTTAAAAATATTACTATAGGAATAAAAAGAATTGACTCTGTCACTTTGTCATCAAAAAATAAAGTATGTTTCTTTTTTGACAGAAAAGCCAGTAATTCCTGTAATAAAAGTTACCCCAGAGGATATGTAAGAATAAGCTTAGAAAAATGTGAATAAAAGAAATCATAAAGAATTACTTGGAGCTATAGCTGTTGATCATGAGGATTATATTTGACAGAAAAATATATCCTTTGGGAAATCCTATTAATTCTCAAAAGCAAATTTGCTACACCCTGTACAGTTGTAGAATGTCTGATGCTAAAACCTATTTTTATTGAATTTGGGAAATAACAGTTTCTAATGCCCTGAAATCTACCCTACAGGATATATAACTACAGGATTCCAAACATACAGACAAAAACAGAAAAAGAAAACACCAAAAACATTAGCAATCTAAGTTTATAAATATTGGATGGATAAAGCATCTAGATTTATAAACATTTTACTTTTGACTTTTCCACACTTAATTTCAAAAATAAATTCTTGAAATGAAGAGGAAACAGGTATGGCTAATATTTTAAGTGCTAAGTAGTTTACATAACACATCTTGAAAAGATTAACTTTGTAAATGATTCCCTTTTTTCTCCCATCCCAATTGTCTTTCAATCTTCAGTGCAGATAGTTTTTTATTCCAAAGTGCAGGTTAAATTATCTCTAAATAAAAAGTGTCTGGTTTCTGATGGAGACTGATTCACTCTGAAAACAGGCCATTTCTTATCTTTTTACTAAGTGTATTGATCTCCTTTGAAGCATTTTTCAATAATCATTATTCTCCACTATCTGCTTGATGTCCTAGAGTCCTGTTATTACAGATATGAGACCAAACTATCCCAGCTTATAAACAACTTCTAATGCTTCAAATAGTTATTTGGTTTTATAAATGTGGTTTCAATTTTGCCTTGTTTTCCGCCATTTCACACAATCTGTCAAATCATGAACGTGTTAAGCAAACTTCAAGATTTCTGAAAACAACACAATTAGGGATGATGGACTTTGTCTACAAGGTGTTGTTGCAACAACTGTGTCTGTTGGTCTTTGTTCTGAAAGCTTTGACAATCCCTAAAATGGTGTGCTAAAACTTGCTAAATTGCCAAAGCAATTTTAAGGTCCTGATCAAATAGAATATCTTGTGAATAAGTATATTGGTTAATTTAAGTTTTGCATTTCAGAAAGCTTAATCCCCACAATTCATTATTTCAAAATCTCTCTAAACTATATCCAGATTCATTACACTTAATAATAATAGAATAAAGAAATCTAAATATAGAAACAGAAAATATAGATAGGGATCCCAAAGACATACCCACAAAAGCCAGATAGGTAACATAAAGGAGTGAGTCCAGCCGGATGTAAGATTAGGTGGGAAGGGAGCTTAAAGGCATAAGAAGAACGAAAGAATTCATATCCCACCTAAGAGCCAAACAAAACACATTTACTGGTCAAATCTGGCTCTTGAGGAATTTCCAGTCAGAGACCTCCAGTGCAGATAAAGTGAATATGCCCTGTATCTATCCTTGGATGTTTTTGACAATTACTTTAAAAAGTAAGCTTTGACAACAATGAGATACCACTTCACACCTGGTGGGATGGCTATTATGGAAAAAAAGATGGACAATAGCAAGTGTTGGTGAACATGCAAAGAAATTAGAACCCTCATACATTACAGGTGGGAATGTAAAATGATGCCATTGCTTTGGAAAGCAGTTGGCAGTTCCTCAAAAAATTAAACATAGATTTATCACATCACCTAGGTACTCCACTCCTAAGTATGTGTCCAAGAGAATTGAAAACATACCTCTACATAAAAACTTGTACATGAATGTTCGTAGCAGCATTAGTTATATACAAAAAATTGAAATAACCCAAATGTGCATCAACTGATGAATGGATAAACAAATTGTGGTATATCTATACAATGAGATATCATTCAGCCATAAAGCAGGAATGAAGTACTGATACATGTTACACTATGGATGAACCTTGAAAATTATGCTAAATGAAAGAAGATGGATACTGAAGACCACATATTGCATGATTCAATTTATATGAAACGTCTAGAATAGTCAGATCTGTAAAGACAAAATGTAGGTTAGTGGTTGTCAGGGGCTGGAGAAAGGGAGAAATGGGAAATGATTGTTAATAGATATAGGGTTTTTGGCAGGGAATGAAGAAAATAGTCTGGAATTAGCGGTGATGGTTGCAACTGTGAGACTATACTAAACACTATTGAACTGTATGCTTTAAAAGAGTGAATTGTATTGTATTTAAATTATATTCCAATAAAAGTAAAGGCTTGGTATGAGTTTATTTACTTATCTATTTTACCTATAGCTTCATGCTGAAAGCATAGGGCTCCCTATCAACCCTAAACCCACTACTAATTTTGGAGTTTCTTTGTACTTAAATTTTTCATATATATGATATCAATTCTGTATCTCTTTTTGGCAACCTCAAAAAATTTGTTCCATTAGCTATGAGTCACTCCAGTTGGATATAGTTAGGAAAAGCAGCATTTGAGAGCTGGGAGTAGAAACAGGAAGTAAGGCAAAAGTTATGGCAGGAGTTGAAGCTTTTATAATGAGGTCTTGGGAAAAACAGAGGAAACGGAGGGTCCTCAGTTTAGGCATGGATCCACATTTCTGTGTCTGTGAGAAGGCAAATGCTGAATCGTGTAAACCAGAGACCAGGGGTCTGTGCCTCGAAGCTGCCACTTGGGCCTGATTAGAATGTAGAAGCCTCGGAAAGTTGACAGCTCTGAGTTGGAAAAACTGAAAAGAATCTTCTGTTGAAGGGTCAGTCACAGGAGAACAACTGTGTTTCTTAAGGGGCAGCTCCTCTGTGATCATTCAAAATGACTTAATAGGCATCTTAATGAGACTTCAAGGGAGAATCCAAAATGTTTCAAGTTAATTAAGGACTGATAAGTCAAAATTGGCTGTATTGTACTCACTAGCATTAATTTATGTTATATAGTATGCCCTTGATATGATCTTTAGATAATAATGGGTTGAGTTTATTTCCCTCAATATTTATAATGCCTTAATCTGCATTTCTAGCCTTATTTTTTCTATAATCTCTGAAATTCTTCAACTTCAGATTCTCTTGGAGAAGAATTTTCATTTGTGGTTGAAGAGGTAAGCTGTTACATTTGGTTGAAGACTTTCAAAATATTTAGATATACCAAAGTTTTTTAAGAGTATACTCAGTAGTTTTAATTTTTATTTAAGCTATCAGCATGCACTATGAATAGAATACACAACTAAAAACAAAGCAAAATAAAAACTAGAACCATTTATTTAAAAATGGAAATACAAATTATGGTAAATTTACATAATGTGATATTATGAAGCAATTTCTAGATACCATTTTTATTTTATTTTTACTTGGCAAACTATAATTTGCAAATCATAATTGTATACATTTAGGGGCTACAATGTGATGTTTTGATAGATACATACAATGTGGAATTATGAAATCAAGCTAATTAATATATCTATACCCTCAGGTATCTACCATTTTGTATGTAAAGACATTTGAAATTTACTCTTAGTTATTTTGAAAACTACAATATGTTTTTATTGATTATCATCACCGTGCTATTGAATAGATTTCAAAATTTATTAATTCTATCTATCTCAAACTTTGTACCTTTTGCCCAATAGTTCCATTCCTCCCTTATCCCCCTCCCCAGCCTCTGGTAACCATCCTTCTACTCTACTTTTGTGAGCCTGACTTTTTTAGATTGCACATGTAAGTTAGATCATGTGGGATTCATCTCTCTGTGCCTTGCTTATTTTGCTTCACATAGTGTCCTCCAGATTCATCCACATTGTCACAAATGACAGAATGTTCTCCTTTGTTAAGGCTGAAGAGTGTTCCAGTGTATATATTTCACATTGTCTTTATTCATTCACTGATGGACACTTGGGTTGATTCCATGTCTTGGCTATCGTGAATAATGCTGCTGTGAACATAAAAGTACATGTATCCATTTGACTTACTGATTTCAATTCTTTCGGATATATAACAAGAAGATTGCTGAATCTATGATATTTTCTGTTTTCTGAGAACCCCAGAAAACAAATTAACAAAGTCTCTTTGTTAATTGTTTCCTTTGCTGTGCAAAAGATTTTAGCTTGATATAATCCCATCTGTCTATTTTTGCCTTTGTCATCTGTGCTTCCAGGGTCATATTCAAAAAATTATTGCCCATATTTACATCATGGAACTTTTTACCTGTGTTTTTTTCTAGTAGTTTTACAGTTTGAGGTCTCATTTTAAATCTTTTTTTTTTTTTTTTTTTTTGAGACAGAGTCTTGCTCTGTTGCCCAGGCTGGAGTGCAATGGCACAATCTTGGCTCACTGCAACCTCCGTCTCCCAGGTTCAAGCAATTTTTCTGCCTCAGCATCCTGAGTAGCTGGGATTACAGGTGCGCACCACTATGTCCAGCTAATTTTTGTATTATTTTTAGTAGAGATGAAGTTTCACCGTGTTGGCCAGGCTGGTCTCGAACTTCTGACCTCCGGTGATCCACCCATCTCAGCCTCCCAAAGTGCTGGGATTATAGGCATGAGCCACCACGCCTTGCCTTAAATCTTTAATCTATTTTGAGTTAATTTTTAATATGGTGTAAGATAATGACACACTCTCATTGTTCTGCACATGGATAACCAGTTTTTCCAACACCATTTGTTGAAGAGACTTTTCTTTCCATTGGTGCTCTTGGCACCTTTATCAAAAATCCACTGCAAATGTGTGACCTTTGTTTGTGGGCCTTTATCCTGTTCCTTTGGTCTATGTATCTGTTTTTATGCAAGTACCATGCTGTTTTGATTACAATTGCTTTATGTTTTGAAATCAGGGAGTGCAATGCCTCTAGGTTTATTCCTTTTGCTCAGGATCGTTTTGGCCATTCAGAGTCTTTTGTGTTTCCATATGACAAATTGTATTTTCTATTTATGTGAAAAAAATGGCATTGAAATTTTGATGGAGATAGCACTGAATTTGTATATCACTTTGGGTACTATGGACATTTTCACATGGGTACTATGGACATTTTCACAATATTAATTTTTTTATCCATGAACATGAAATATCTTTTTATTTATTTGTGTTTTCTTCTGTTTCTTTCATCAGCGTTTTACAGGTCTTTCACCTCATTGGTTAAATTTACACCTAAATATTGTTGTTGTTGTTCCTATTGTAAATTGGATGGTTTCCTTAATTTTCTATTTGGATAGTTCATAACTGGTGTATAGAAATGCTACTGAGTTTTTGTATAACAATTTTGTATTCTGCAACTTTGCTAAATTTATCAGTTCTAATAGGTTCTTTTTGGTGGAGTCTTTAGGGTTTTCTCTATATAAAATCATGTCATCAGCAAATAGAGACCATTTTACTTCTTCCTTTCCTATAAAGATGTCTTTTCTTTCTCTTGCCTAATATGCATCAATTTTTAAAATGATGTTTCCAAAGTTTAGAAAAGCATGAGGCAATTCACACAATATAATATTAAGCAGAAAAACAGAATGCCAAATTTTGTATATTATGCAATGTTAATATCAGAAAAAGTTCAGAATAAATATTAAAATTTTGGCAATGATTAATCTCTAGAGAGTGAGATTGCTATTATATTTTTTAATATGTTTCCGAATTTTCTAAATTTTCTTGTATATACTTTCTTAAATCAGAAAAAAACTCCTAACATTCACTAAAATAAAGTTCAAAATAAATCTAAAAGCCAGGTCTGAGAAAGCTGAAATTCCCAGATGTCATTGTATATGATGGCACATATGCAAGAAGGATAAGACAACAAGATTCTATCTTCAGGATGTAGAATAGCCTTTATGTCATGAGTTTTGCAGTGTTCCAAAGGTTGTCATTTTTTCACATATGGTCAGATTAAAACTTTATATAATTAGACAAGTTGATTTAGCTTTTAAATAACAAAGACATTTATTTTTCCTAAGAGTAGGCAACTAATTGGCTAGTTTTTAAAGTTCAATTTCATTTTGCACTGAATATTTAGACGTATGAGCTATATCTTAAAAGAAGGGTTTCCCTGAATGGAAGATTAATTCTCCACCTCTACTCCATTCACACTTACAGATGAGGAAACTGACACCAAGGAAGTTAAACAACTGACTTAAGGGCAAAAGCCTGGTTAGTGAAAAATGAAGACTAAAATGAACTGCCAGGAGTTCTAACCAGGCAGCTGACAGTATCAATAGGGCTAATTATGATGACAGAAAATTATTAGCATAATTTTAAAGCTACCTTATCTGTTCTGATGGTTGCTTGAAGTAACTCGCAGTTTTCTTTTTTTTTTTTTTTTTTTTTTTTTTATTTTTATTTTTATTTATTTATTTATTGCATTTTAGGTTTGGGGGTACATGTGAAGAACATGGAAGATTGTTGCATAGGTGCACACATGGCAATGTGATTTGCTGCCTTCCTCCCCATCACCTATATCTGGCATTTCTCCCCATGCTATCCCTCCCCAACTCCCCACCCCCCCACTATCCCTCCCCTTTTTCCCCCGACAGACCCCAGTGTGTGATACTCCCCTCCCTGTGTCCATGTGTTCCCATTGTTCAACACCCGCCTATGAGTGAGAACATGCGGTGTTTGATTTTCTGTTCCTGTGTCAGTTTGCTGAGAATGATGGTTTCCAGGTTCATCCATGTCCCTACAAAGGACACGAACTCATCGTTTTTGATGGCTGCATAATATTCCATGGTGTATATGTGCCACATTTTCCCTGTCCAGTCTATCATCGATGGGCATTTGGGTTGGTTCCAGGTCTTTGCTATTGTAAACTGTGCTGCAATGAACATTCGTGTGCATGTGTCCTTATAGTAGAACGATTTATAGTCTTTTGGATATATACCCAGTAATGGGATTGCTGGATCAAATGGAATTTCTATTTCTAGGTCCTTGAGGAATCGCCACACCGTCTTCCACAATGGTTGAACTAATTTACACTCCCACCAACAGTGTAAAAGTGTTCCTATTTCTCCACATCCTCTCCAGCATCTGTTGTCTCCAGATTTTTTTAATGATCGCCATTCTAACTGGCGTGAGATGGTATCTCAATGTAGTTTTGATTTGCATTTCTCTAATGACCAGTGATGATGAGCATTTTTTCATATGTTTGTTGGCTTCATGTATGTCTTCTTTTGTAAAGTGTCTGTTCATATCCTTCGCCCACTTTTGAATGGGCTTGTTTGTTTTTTTCTTGTAAATCTGTTTCAGTTCTTTGTAGATTCTGGTTATCAGCCCTTTGTCAGATGGGTAGACTGCAAAAATTTTTTCCCATTCTGTTGGTTGCCGATTCACTCTAATGACTGTTTCTTTTGCTGTGCAGAAGCTATGGAGTTTGATTAGGTCCCATTTGTCTATTTTGGCTTTTGTTGCCACTGCTTTTGGTGTTTTGGTCATGAAGTCCTTGCCTACACCTATGTCCTGAATGGTTTTGCCTAGATTTTCTTCTAGGGTTTTTATGGTGTTAGGTCTTATGTTTAAGTCTTTAATCCATCTGGAGTTAATTTTAGTGTAAGGTGTCAGGAAGGGGTCCAGCTTCTGCTTTCTGCACATGACTAGCCAGTTTTCCCAACACCATTTATTAAACAGGGGACTCGCTTCCACATTGTTTGTTTTTGTCAGGTTTGTCAAAGATCAGGTGGTTGTAGATGTGTTGTGTTGCGTCGGAGGTCTCTGTCCTGTTCCATTGGTCTATATCTCTGTTTTGGTACCAGTACCATGCTGTTTTGATTACTGTAGCTTTGTAGTATAATTTGAAGTCCGGGAGTGTGATGCCTCCAGCTTTGTTCTTTTTGCTTAGAATTGACTTGGCTATGCGGGCTCTCTTTTGGTTCCATATGAAGTTTAAGGTGGTTTTTTCCAGTTCTTCAAAGAAGGTCATTGGTAGCTTGATAGGGATAGCATTGAATCTGTAAATTACTTTGGGCAGTATGGCCATTTTGACAATATTGATTCTTCCTAGCCATGAACATGGAATATTTCTCCATCTGTTTGTGTCCTCTCTTATTTCATTGAGCAGTGGTTTGTAGTTCTCCTTGAAGAGGTCCTTTACATTCCTTGTTAGTTGTATTCCTAGGTATTTTATTCTCTTTGTAGCGATTGTGAATGGCAGTTGGTTCTTGATTTGGCTGTCTTTAAGTCTGTTATTGGTGTATAGGAATGCTTGTGATTTTTGCACATTGATTTTATATCCTGAGACTTTGCTGAAGTTGCTTATCAGTTTCAGGAGATTTTGGGCTGAGACGATGGGGTTTTCTAGATATACAATCATATCGTCTGCAAATAGAGACAATTTGACTTCCTCCTTTCCTATTTGAATACCCTTTATTTCTTTTTCTTGCCTGATTGCTCTGGCTAGAACTTCCAGTACTATATTGAATAGGAGTGGTGAGAGAGGACATCCTTGTCTAGTGCCAGATTTCAAAGGGAATGCTTCTAGTTTTTGCCCATTCAGTATGATATTGGCTGTTGGTTTGTCGTAAATAGCTTTTATCATTTTGAGATACGTTCCATCAATACCTAGTTTATTGAGAGTTTTTAGCATAAAGGGCTGTTGAATTTTGTCAAAGGCCTTCTCTGCATCAATTGAGATTATCATGTGGTTTTTGTCTTTGGTTCTGTTTATGTGGTGGATTATGTTTATAGATTTGCGTATGTTGAACCAGCCTTGCATCCCTGGGGATGAAGCCTACTTGATCATGGTGGATAAGCTTTTTGATGTGCTGTTGCAATGGGTTTGCCAGTATTTTATTGAAGATTTTTGCATCTATGTTCATCATGGATATTGGCCTGAAGTTTTCTTTTCTTGCTGAGTCTCTGCCAGGTTTTGGTATCAGGATGATGTTGGTCTCATAAAATGATTTAGGAAGGATTCCCTCTCTTTGGATTGTTTGGAATAGTTTCAAAAGGAATGGTACCAGCTCCTCTTTGTATGTCTGGTAGAATTCGGCTGTGAACCCATCTGGACCTGGGCTTTTTTTGGGTGGTAGGCTCTTAATTGCTGCCTCAACTTCAGACCTTGTTATTGGTCTATTCAGGGTTTCGACTTCTTCCTGGTTTAGGCTTGGGAGGATGCATGTGTCCAGGAATTTATCCATTTCTTCCAGGTTTACTAGTTTATGTGCATAGAGTTGTTTGTAATAATCTCTGATGATGGTTTGAATTTCTGTGGAATCTGTGGTGATATCCCCTTTATCGTTTTTTATTGCATTTATTTGATTATTTTCTCTTTTCTTTTTTATTAATCTGGCTAGTGGTCTGTCTATTTTGTTGACCTTTTCAAAAAACCAGCTCCTGGATTTGTTGATTTTTTGAAGAGTTTTCGTGTCTCTATCTCCTTCAGTTCTGCTCTGATCTTAGTTATTTCTTGTCTTCTGCTAGGTTTTGAGTTTTTGATCTTGCTCCTCTAGCTCTTTCAATTTTGATGATGGGTGTCAATTTTAGATCTCTCCTTGCTTCTCATGTGGGCATTTATTGCTATATACTTTCCTCTAGAGACTGCTTTAAATGTGTCCCAGAGATTCTGGTATGTTGTGTCTTCGTTCTCGTTGGTTTCAAAGAACATCTTCATTTCTGCCTTCATTTCATTGTTTATCCAGTCAACATTCAAGAGCCAGTTGTTCAGTTTCCATGAAGCTGTGTGGTTCTGAGTCAGTTTCTGAATTCTGAGTTCTAACTTGATTGCACTGTGGTCTGAGAGACTGTTTGTTATGATTTCTGTTCTTTTGCATTTGCTGAGGAGTGATTTACTTCCAATTATGTGGTCAATTTTAGAGTAGGTGTGATGTGGTGCTGAGAAGAATGTATATTCTGTGGATTTGGGGTGGAGAGTTCTGTAAATGTCTATTAGGTTTGCTTGATCCAGGTGTGAGTTCAAGTCCTGGATATCCTTGTTAATTTTCTGTCTTGTTGATCTGTCTAACATTGACAACGGGGTGTTCAAGTCTCCCACTATTATTGTGTGGGAATCTAAGTCTCTTTGTAAGTCATTGAGAACTTGCCTTATGTATCTGGGTGCTCCTGTATTGGGTGCGTATATATTTAGGATCGTTAGCTCTTCTTGTTGCATTGATCCTTTTACCATTATGTAATGTCCTTCTTTGTCTCTTTTGATCTTTGTTGGTTTAAAGTCTATTTTTATCAGAGATGAGAATTGCAACTCCTGCTTTTTTTTGCTCTCCATTTGCTTGGTAAATCTTCCTCCATCCCTTTATTTTGAGCCTTTGTGTATCTCTGCATGTGAGATGGGTTTCCTGGATACAGCACAGCGATGGGTTTTGGCTTTTTATCCAGTTTGCCAGTCTATGTCTTTTAATTGGGGCATTTAGTCCATTTACATTTAGGGTTAATATTGTTATGTGTGAATTTGATCCTGCCATTTTGATGCTAGGTGACTGTTTTTCTGTTAGTTGATGCAGTTTCTTCATTGTGTTGATGGTCTTTACTGTTTGGTATGTTTTTGGAGTGGCTGGTACTGGTTGTTCCTTTCTACATTTAGTGCCTCTTTCAGGAGCTCTTGTAAAGCAGGCCTGGTGGTGATGAAATCTCTGAGTACTTGCTTGTTCGCAAAGGATTTTATTTTTCCTTCACTTATGAAGCTCAGTTTGGCTGGATATGAAATTCTGGGTTGAAAGTTCTTTTCTTAAGGATGTGAATATTGGCCCCCACTCTCTTCTGGCTTGTAGGGTTTCTGCTGAGAGATCTGCTGTGAGTCTGATGGGCTTCCCTTTGTGGGTAACCCGACCTTTCTCTCTGGCTGCCCTTAGCATTTTCTCCTTCATTTCAACCCTGGTGAATCTGACGATTATGTGCCTTGGGGTTGCTCTTCTTGAGGAATATCTTTGTGGTGTTCTCTGTATTTCCTGGACTTGAATATTGGCCTGCTTTCCTATGTTGGGGGAAGTTCTCCTGGATAATATCCTGAAGAGTATTTTCCAGCTTGGATTCATCCTCTCCTTCACATTCAGGTACACCTATCAAACGTAGATTAGGTCTTTTCACATAGTCCCATATTTCTTGGAGACTTTGTTCATTCCTTTTTATCCTTTTTTCTCTACTCTTTCCTTCTCGTTTTATTTCATTGAGTTGATCTTCGACCTCTGATATCCTTTCTTCTGCTTGGTCAATTCGGCTGTTGAAACTTGTGTATGCTTCGCAAAGTTCTTGTGTTGTGTTTTTCAGCTCCATCAATTCACTTACATTCCTCTCTAAGTTGGTTATTCTCATTTAGCATTTCGTCAAATCTTTTTTCAAGGTTGTTAGTTTGTTTGCATTGGGTTAGAACATGTTCTTTAGCTCACAGAAGTTTCTTACTACCCACCTTCTGAAGCTTGATTCAGTCATTTCATCACACTCATTGTCCATCCAGCCTTGTTCCCTTGCTGGTGAGGAGTTGTGATCCCTTGTAGGAGGAGAGGCGTTCTGGTTTCGGGTGTTTACCTCCTTTTTGCGCTGGTTTCTTCCCATCTTTGTGGATTTATCTATGTGTGGTCTTTGTGGTTGGTGATTTTCAGATGGGGTCTCTCAGTGGACGTCCCATTTGTTGATGATGAAGTTATTTCTTTCTGTTTCTTAGTTTTCCTTCTAACAGTCTGGCCCCTCTGCTGTAGGACTGCTGAGGTCCGCTCCCGGCCCTGCTTGCCTGGGGGGATCACCTGCAGCAGCTGCAGAACAGTAAGGGTTGCTGCCAGTCTCTTCTTCTGCTATCTTTGTCCCAGAAGAATACCCGCCAGATGTCCGTCTGAGCACTCCTTTGTGAGGTGACTCGTTGGATATGCGGGGATCAGGGAGCTGCTTGAGGAGATGGAGTTTCCTTTATAGGAGCTCAAGTGCTGAGCTGTGAGCTCCGTTGTTCATTCAGAGTTGCTGGGCAGGTACGTTTAAGTCTGCTGCAGCAGAACTCATAAACCCCTTTTTTTCCCCAGGTGCTCTGTCCCGGGGGAGTTAGGGCTTTATTTATGAGTTTCCCTGGTGCTGCTGCCTTTTTCTCAGGGCTGCCTTGCCCAGCGATGAGGCAGCCTAGTCACTGTTTGCCTACAGAGGCTTTGCTGAGCTGCTGTGGGCTCCGCCCAGCTGCCGTATGAACTTCCCTGCAGTCCTGTTTATACCGGTGTAGTGAGAGACTGCCTGGGCAATGGCAAACTACCTCTGTAGCGGCAGACTGCCTCAGTAATGGCGGACGCCCCTCCCCCACAGAGCTCGGCCGTCCCGGGCTCAGCTGTGCTTGCTGTGAAACTCTGGATCCAGAACGTTTCCGATGGCTGTTTTTTTGTGGGGGTGGGGACCAGCCGAGCCTGATCACCTGGCTCCCTGCCTCAGAGTCTCCCAGGTGTTCCAGCCGCCTGTTGAAAAGGCGCCGGGATCTGTGTGATTTCCCGTGCGGCGACCCACTGCGCCGGCTGAAACCGCGGACGCGGAGATTCGTGGCGTTTTTGCCCGGGAAATCTCCTGGCCTGGCTGCCTGTTTCAGTCCCCTTTTTAAATCAGATGAATGGGCGACTCTGCCTTCCCGGAGCTCCAATTGCCAGCTAAAACGGCACCCGGACCCACGTATTTTGTATGGGGAACCGCTGCGCCGGGACGCCGCCCAAAACAGCAGCGCCGGCAAAAACTGCTGCGCCGGCCAAACCAGCCGCGCTGGCGACCCGTGGGGCTTCTCCCCCTGGGAATCTCCTGGTCTGTGGGCAATAAAAATCTGTCTGGCAATGCGGCGTCCACTCACCATCCGCGCTTTCACTGAGAGCTGCAATCCTCAGCTGCTCCTAATCGGCCATCTTGGATCCCCCCCGGTCACTTTTCTCCAACTCGCAGTTTTCTAGTAATTAAAACGGATGCCTATAAAAACGGCATTTTTTTTTTTTTTTTTTTTTTTTTTGAGATGAAGTCTCACTCTCTCACCCAGGCTGGAGTGCAGTGGTGCTATCATGACTCACTGCAACCTCTGTCTCCTGGGCTGGAGCAATTCTCCTGCCTCAGGCTCCGAGTGGCTGGGATTACAGGTGCCTGCCACCACACCCAGCTAATTTTTGTATTTTTAGTAGAGACAGGGTTTCACCATGTTGGCCAGGCTGGTCTTGAGCTCCAGACCTCAGGTAATCCACTCACCTCAGCCTCCCAAAGTGCTGGGATTACAAGTGTGAACCACCACACCCGGCCAGCATTTATTTTTAGGTGAAGAAGTTAGGAAGAAAATGACTCAACAACTATGAGAACACGTATATAGGAGAAAAGAATGATTACAAGCATTCATGATTCAGGTCCAGAGTGCGCCCAGTGGATTTGTTGTTTGTGGACAAATATGCATGGAACCTCTATAATGTGCAGCTCTATGCAAAGCTCTTTTCCTTACATCATCCTGTGGAACCCCCATAACCTCACAGTAATAAAGACATTATTTCTATTCATACTTTGGAGTTGGAGAAAATTGTTAGGCTCAGAGGTTATGAGAATTTCTCAAGGTCACTCAGCTAGTAAGAGCCAAACTGGAATTCTCATGTAGACCATTTGACTCTGAGGCCTACCAGTCTTCTAAACATAGCAAACAACAGGCTTTATTGTCTAAGATCATGGCTTTCCATCACCAATATCCTTGGATATGGCACACTTGCTACCTGTCTTGACTTGTAGCTACTTAGGTGGGTCATGGTCGGAATCCATTTTTCTTTGGTGTTAGACACAAAGAATGCTTTTAAAAGGGATAAAGGTGAAAGACACTTCCTGTCTGGCACAGCGTATGAGCATGTGGTTATAATAATTATCTCTTGCCCTGCTTTTCTCACAAGTTTTTAAAAACTTCTCCCTCAGAAGATGCCATCACTGGTAGTTGCCCAGTAGCTGTTCCACATGTTCCCTCTGTACCAAAACATAGACAAATCCAATTTTCTCACTCTCTTTCTACGTTGATATCAATTTGAATCATGGCTTGTTTAAAGAGAGTAAAATGATGATGGCTTGGAATAATTTAATCTTCCTTCTATATAAAATACAATCTATTTGAGAATTTTGGTTTTTTTTCTTTTCTTATTGCTTATTCCCTCAGCATTTATTGAAAATCCCTTCTCTCAGAACAAAAGAACACTAATGTCGCTCTCATTTAACAGAAACTGCTTTAAACATTGCTCTCTCCTTTCCCACCTCCTTTTTGACTAAACCAAGCTTTTTCATCATGAAGGTTTGACTCATGATAACCTAGGCAAATAAAGTTCACGTTGGCGTCTCTAATGAACAGCAGCATCAGCAACACCTGGGCTATTAGAAATGTAAATTATCAGGCTCTAGCCCAGACCTACTAAATCAGAAATTGTGGAGCTGTGGACCCAGCCAGCTGTGTTTTTAAAGCCCTGCAGATGATTTTGATGTACCCTAAGCATGAAAGCCATGTCCATATAAATAATTTTCTTTTAAAAAGAAGTTTTAGGTGATACAGTCTACAGCTCTGAAAAGATCACTAAGACGGAGTGAATTAGGTAGTCTATTTATTTGCTACACACTTACTAGGGTTAACAGATAAAATACAAGATGTCCAGTTGAATCGAAATTTCAGATATGCAACAAATAAAATTTTGGTATCTCCCATAAGATATTTGGTACTTACACTAAAAAAGAAAAATGTTGTTTATGGGAAATTCCAATTTCACTAGGTATTCTGCATTCTTATTTGTTACATCTGGCAACCTGATCACCAACCCATTTTTCTGTAAGTTCTGAGAGGTAGGAGTAACTGCCAGTTTGGTGCAACCAGGTGACTTTTCTTGTTTTGACTCTGCAGTAGAGCAAGCTAGAAGGAAACACTACGTAATTCCTGTCTGTGCCTTTTATAATCACTTTGCTGCATGCTGTGATTTGAGAAAATAGTAATTACTATACTTAACATTACTTGTTTATTTTGTATCATGGAAAAGAGAATGTCTTTTCTCCATTTTAACCTTAATAAGAAAGCACGAGCTGTCCTTCTCATTAGTCCCTCCAGATAATTTCAGAAAATCAGGCAGAGTGGACAAATGAAATAGACGTTGCGGGGGACGATTGGTAAAATAACAGAATGACAGGAAGCTGGGGCTAATTTTTTGGTCAATTTGTGTGTTGGGGTAGGTGGTGTGTGCATATGTGTATATGAATGGGTGCATGCATGGATGGGGGATACAGGATTAGAAAACTAGTATTTCCTGAATTTCTACTGGTGTCAGGCATTGTGCATGGTGCTTTGCATATGATGTATTTCATCTTGATGTTATTGCAGAAACATTCCTTCAGAAAGGTATGTTGAAGACAAGGTAGCTTAGCACAGACATCAATATTGCCCCTCCAATGCTACATGTGCTTCTCCATGAAACCATTACCTCCGCTTTGCCTGTGTAGCTAAAAGAAGACACCTGCTATATTTATTGCCCATGCCTTCCCTTCAAGAAGGACATAAGAATACTTTTAGAAGAGAGGGAAATCTGTCCTAAACTGCAAGGAGTTAAATTCTGAGGTTGCCCCAAGGAGAAATCTTCTAACAAGAAGCTATGGAAGCATTGATTCACTGAGATGTAACACGATTCCAGAGAGACTCCACTGAATGTGGTTCACAGATTTAATCATCCTGTTGAGTACTCAGATCTACAGGTACTAATTCTGAATCACTGTGAAAATGATGACAACTGTATTTTTATTAACTAGTTTACATAAATATGATTTCTTAACCAATAATAGAAATAGTTTGTGTGTCAAATTTGTTTTTCTAGTATATATACACTTTAGCTACTAAGGATTAAGGAGAGAAGCATAAACAGCCAAACACCCCTTCCATCTCCTACCTCTGAAATGCAAGAGGATTTCAAATGGAGAGTAATTATAGGTCAACAGAAACCAAATGCTTCCTTACAGTCTCCAACTACCACCTCCGGGCAAGCATGACAGTGGAGAAGAGCCTGCGGTCACATTTCTGGCACTGCCCAACAGAGAGTAGCACATTTTCACTGAATGACCAGTGTGCAAATGGCCAGGCAGTAGGATCAGGCCAGTGGGAGAACAGAAAGGAGTAAAGAAGAGAGAGGGGGGCCCCAAGGGTCTGGACTGGATTTAAGGAAGGGCAGATCAAAATTCCTAAAACTATTTGCCACTTTCCATAAAATTTAATCAATATATTTTATCTCTCTTAAAAGCAGCCTCCCGAGCAATTAGTTTAGCTGCAATTTGGGGATCGTGACATAGCTCCCACCGTTTTTCACTAACCATTAACCAAGCAGCTGTTTGGGGAGATTTTTTTTCTAAACTAATTCAAATTTAGGAATCACTTTTATGGGCACTCAAATTGCTCTTGTTATTTCTCCTTCGTGATCCAAGATGCTGGTTTTGTGATTTCTAACCAAAAGGCAAGGGATTGCTTGACATAATGATTTCATTTGCTTTACTGGGTCTACACAGAATTTCATTTAATCTGCAGAAAGTAGTGGGAGAAGTGAGAACAATCTACAGGACAGGAAAGGACATCTGTCCAATAGTATAGGTACTAAACATTGGCATATGACATTTGAACTCTGCAAGCATTCACAGTTATTTAACAGATACTTATTACATGCTTTATTAAGCTAGGTGCTGAAACGTGGTGCTGAGGAACCCCTGATAAAATACAGCATGATATTCATGCCAACATCAGTGCCAAAAAAATACTTTGGATTTGGAGATATTCTGTAAACTTGAAGTTTCCAGAAAGCTTATAAAATATAACTTACTTTTTAACTTCTTGCATTTTACTAACTCAACACGCTAGTATTCAGAATTAAATAGAAATGAAATTTGTGATAACATGGATCATTTTTAATCTATTTGTTTTCTGTATCAATGACAGCCTTGAAGTAGTATATATGCATGGCTATATGCAGATTTGCATGTGTATATAAATGCATGTAAATATATGCATATATTTTGTAATGTTCTGGCACACTGTACTGTCTGCTCAACAGATAGTAACCATTATTATTACTGAATACAGTAAACCCACACCATGATGTGATAAGTAAAAAAAAAAAATCCAAATGTGGACTTTTGTTGTGCAGTAAATTTTAAAAAACAACATTTTCATCTGGTCTATAATCCCTCAAAAGCCTACAAAATAAATTTAAAAGAGGTATTTACAGACCATAGTGCAAACTAGGACAGTTCCTGAGAGGCATTGCTTTCTCCTGCATTTAAAAATGACAGTGGGGAGGGAACAGAGCCATCACATGTGAACAGGCATGATCATAGGAGTTTATACTGTACTCTGATTAGTTGAAAATTATGACCATGCACGTTACATGGTAGCTGATAAACCACAACATTCAACTAACCAGTTGCCTCATTTCTCAAACATCTAATACAAATGAAAGTGTTACTATGATTTTATTAAAAGTATATTCTAATTTGTGTCCCTTAGGCTATATCAACATGACATCATTGAAACTGACTGAAAAGTGAAAAATTAAACTAAGGGATATGTGATATTTGCAAGCAATCCGTGTAGTTGGAACTGCGATTGCTTAGATAATTATGACCGGAGTTGAGTTTCTCATGGTAGTTTAGGGTCCACAAAAATCTCAACGGTATGAATGGCAATGGTCTGTTGACACCAAAAGTTTATCTAACCCAGAATCAGAATCAAGTGGGTATGTCATTATGCGGCATGAGAGGAGACCTCCTCTATATTTTGTTGTCATAACCCACAGAAAAATTCTTAAATGCAAGCGTTTATCTTCTTTGAAAAATCAGATGACTCTACGTAAATATCAGTCATGTTGCAACCTCTTTGAGAAAAATCTGCGTAAACAGTTGGCTAGACTGATTAAAATCACGTGTTATATACAGAATAAAACTATTGACCATTTAGGGGAACAATTACAAAGCTCCACAGTGCATTGGCACAGAATCCCATCAGTATTTTCTGTCTGAGCCAAAGCAAAATGACTCTTTTGTTTCCTATAGCTCATTAATTTCCAAGCTGGGTTATTAAGAAAGATAATGTTTAGTTTTTCAACATGTTGGATTGTCCTCTCCTTTTTGGTTTTTAAAGAGTAAATGGACATTTTACATTCAGGACATGGAAAGTAATTTTGTAACTCTGTCTTTATTACCTTATATATTTGACCTTGAGAAACAGAACAAGTGTCAGACTTTTCTCTTGGCCAAACAAAAGCAGAGTTCTCAAAATCAACATTTGGTTCTAAGGAAATTTCAGGAAATACTTTCTCCCCCTGTTCCCTTATACTTCCTGGATAGCCACACTTTCCCAGAATCATCTCAGAATGGCTTTACTATGTCTAAGAGGCAAGGAGGGAGGAGACAGGCTCAGGAGCCAGCCTGCCTGGGGTCAGGTCTGCAGTGGCCCACTTACTTCTCTGAGTGACTTTGAATAATTACTTCATCTCTGATGTTCAGTAAAATAAGAGTAACATCTATAAAATAAGAATAACACATAGTGCCAGGCTTATTAAGTAGGCACTTAGCAAATGTCAATGGGGGAAAAACATTCTGGAAATCTCTGAAGGGCTACATTTTGGTGGAGTAGAAAGAGCTATGCTTTTGGAAATTTAACTGATCGGCTGTGAGATATTGGGCCATCTCTTAGCACTTACTTTCTCCTAGGTAAAACAGGAGAACGTAATGACTCTGTGGTTGTTTGTGATGAGGAAATTAAAGTAATATACTTCTGGGAAACATTGTTGAAAGAGCATGGACTTTGGCTTCCAAAGAAGGGTTTGAATTCCAGCTCGTCCACATTTTAGCTCTATAATCTTGAGCAAGTTTTCTCTCTTTCCATTTCCTTATTTGTAAAACAGGCAGCATAATATCTCCATTGCAGTTACCAAGAGAATTTAGAGTTAATTTCTATAAAGTTCCTAATGCATAGGGACTGGATAAATGGCAGGTACATTGATTGTTAACTATTTTCTTGTCCATATAACACTATGTAGGTATAAGTTACTGACCTCATCATTATTAGTTTGCTGTTCTAGAAGAAGGGCCAGTAAGCTCTTCTTCCAAACCCCACTTACAACCCGAAGAAACCTTTATCAGTTCTACCTCCCAGATGCCAGGTGTATATACCACAAACTTTGGAACGTAAAAGTCTCATGACTTTTGTTTGAATTTTTACTGAAATTTATATTTAAGGTATACAGTGTGATGTTTTGGTATACATAATGTATTTATTGTTACAGTTAAGCTAATGAACACATCCATCTCTTTATATGGTTACCTTTGTGTGTGTGCTATGAACACTTAAGATCTATTCTCCCAGCAAATTTCAAGTATACATTATTGTTAACTATAGACCCCATGCTGCACATTAGATCTCCAGAACCTATTTCTTCTAAGTAATTGAAACTTTGTATCCTCTAACATTTCCTAATTTCCCCCCAACCCTCCTCCCCATGTCCCAGTAACCACCATCCTATTCCCTGCTTTCCCCCTCCCCCACCAGATCCTGACTCTGCCACCCAGGCTGGAGTGCAGTGGTGCTTATCTTGGCTCACTGCAGTCTCCGCTTCCTGGGTTCAAGCGATTCTCCTGCCTCAGCTTCCCGAGTAGCTAGAGACTACAGGCATGTGCCACCACACCCGACTAATTTTTTTGTATTTTTAGTAAAGAGAGGGTTTCACCATGTTAGCGAAGATGGTCTCGATCTCCTGACCTTGTGATCCACCTGCCTTCACCTCCCAAACTGCTGGGATTACAGGTGTGAGCCACGGCTCCTGACCCTATTCCCTACTACTATGAATTCAAGGTTTTTAGATTACAATTGTAAATGACACCATGCAGTATTTTTCTTCTGTGACTGGCTTATTTCACTTAGCCTCTAGGTTCATCCTTGTCGCAAATGGCAGGATTTCCTTCTTTTTTAAGATTGAATAACATTTCATTGGTAATAGGGAACGTTGCTTGCTCTGTATGTTTTCTTCTAGGAGTTTTGTGATTTCAGGTCTCATGACTTTTGAAGCCTCGGAATCATCATGTTTTCTGGTGCCAAAAGCAGGCACTGCCTCAGGATAATGGCCTCATTTGTGATATGCTTTCTGCAGCAAATGTCAGAAATCCGGATTAAATACATGGGGATTTCTTTATGTCACACAGGAGAAGATGCAGGGAAGACAATCTGAAGCAGGTTCAGCGGCTCAGCAGCACCACCACAGGCATGGGCTTTCAGCTACCTTCCATCTACCTGCTGTTGCTGTCTTAGTCAGTAGCTTTTGTCTCCATTGGCTGCTGTGCAAACACATTCCATATCTCATAGGCCAGATCTAGGTCATGTAGCCACCTCTAGCTGCAAGGGAGTCTGAAAAAAAAAATCTAATTGGATATATTGTTTCCCCAAATAAAATTGGGATTCTAGGAGCATGAGAGAAGTGGAGAATAGATATTTTTTGGCAGCTAGCGATGTCTTCAGTAGTCTGAACTGCTGAAGAATGGGTTGGTGACGATGAGCTGGTGACACCTTCAGCAGAGCAGAGGTCTGCTCAGGTTGCTTCAGGAGAATTTAGGCTTTGCACTAAATTCTAGCATAGTGTGATATAGACAAGAAAGTAGTTCACAAACAATTCTAGCAATTCTAAGATTCAGGCTGTCTTATATGGAGCAATGTTGCGTTTCCTACTTTACTTTCAGGACATGTGGGTGTGCAATTGAGAGAAGTAGTTCATATCTATTGTGGTGGTTTGGCTGTGATTTGACTGATTTTGGTTTTGATTGGTTTCAGTTTCATTGTTTTCATTTTTCTGTGGTTTGCAACTGCCTCAGGTGTCCAGGCAGACCCACTTCTGTTTCCCATAGTTTATGGCTGGAGGTCCGTCTCCCTCAGGTACTTTTTGGATGTTCCCCACACCAGTCTGGACCCCCTTTTTTAGTTGGTAGACATGCTGCCAGGCACAGCACAGCAGTACAGGAGCAGCCACCTGCATTTCACAGTTGGAACTGATTTTTTCCATGTGAAGAAGGGAGCACTCAACTGAAATACAAATTCTATCCAAATAAGCTTGGCCCAACTCCACACAGGCCTGAGGTGTTGCTATGAATGCTGTGACTGAGAAGGAAAGATAAATCAAACACATAAAACTGAGATTGGAGCCATAAATACAAAAAATAAATGTTAATGTCCGTAGCAGGCCTGTGTGATATAAACCCACCTAAGAAAAGTGTCTATTCCTGTTTGCTACAGGGGATCTTAAAGGGAGGCAGAATCACCTTCTTAATATGAAAGCTCCCCCTTACCACAAGGAAAAATAAAAATTGTTCTGCACTCCCTTCAACCCAGTAGCTGAAGGTTTTATGTTACTTACTCTTTTAAAGTTTCTGTTAAATTACAGATGCTATTCATGGTAAGTGACATGATAACTAGACTTTATCTTCCATAAGACATGACCTTAAATACATTTAAAAAATTAACTCTAGAAAATTCCACTAAGTCACAATTTTCCTGGGAGCAGGAATTACGCTTTCCCCCAGCATCCCAGGAACTGGCATGATGCTGGGCACAGATCAGGCATCAAGGAATGCTGGCTGAACAGGCACAGAAAGACTAACTTCACATGTTCTCACTCATATGTGGGAGCAAAATATCAAAACAAATGAACTCAGAGACAGAGAGTAGAATGATGGTAATCAGAGGCTGGGAAGGATAGTAGTGGGGCAGGAGTGGGGGATAGTTAATGGACACACACAAAAAATAGAATGAATAAGATCTAGTATTTGATAGTATGACAGAGTGACTATAGTCAACAATAATTTATTGTACATTTTAAAATAATGAAGAGTATAAATGAATCATTTGTAACACAAAGAAAGGACAAATGCTTGAGGTAATGGATGTTCCATTTACACTGATGTGATTGTTACATATTGTATTCCTGAATCAAAATATCTCATGTACCCCATAAATATATACATCTGCTATGTGCCCACAAAATTTATTTTAAACAAAGGAATATTGGCTGAAGTTGACAGAGGGGATGGGACATGATGATAGACAGGAAGGTCGGAGGAGGACAGAACTGAGAGGCAGAAGGCTCTCTCAGGGGACAGGGGTGAGCACTGGCTGCCAAGAAGAAACTAGACATCTGGGGAGAAAGAGCACAGAAAGGAGGCCAGGGCAGCTCCATAAAAAACAGGCATTCTGTCTTGTGCATTTGGCAAAAGTTATGCTGCCCCTTGGCACCATCAAAGTGGAGATCAGGAAACAACTGTGCCATGTCATAGGAAAAGAAAAAAAAACAACACTATGGAGAGGATAAATATGCATCACCAGGTCCAGTTCTGGCATCTGCTTCAGATTTATTTTTAAATAAAGCAGTTCTTATTAAAGTAATTAGCCTTGCTGTGAGAATTTTGCTCCTGATTCTGGAATTCCCAAGATAATGGAGCACATGTTGAATAGGAAGGTAATTCTAAGCCTCTGTATTTCTCTAGGGTCTTTTTTTTAGTATATGCTTATTGCCCAAGTGTTGAGCTAATATGTTTTAATTGTTCTTGCTCCTCTGTATGCAATGCTAGAATGCAAGCCATAGCACTGTTTAATTTCAAATTTTGATTAAGTGATATGAAAGTCCTTTACATCTTTTATTTTAATCATGCAATAGTTTTAGTGTATATTCTTTGTAAATTTGGCTTTCAAACGAGGTGCTCATACTCATTTTGGTTTTTTTGTTGTTGTTTTTTGTTTTTTTGTTTTTTCGAGATGGAGTCTAGCTCTGTTGCCCAGTCTGGAGTGCAGTGGCTTGATCTCGGCTCACTGCAACCTCTGCCTCCCGGGTTCAAGTGATTCTCCTGCCTTAGCCTCCCACATAGCTGGGATTACAGGTACCTGCCATCATGCCCAGCTAATTTTTTTTTTTTTTTTTTTTTTTTTTTTTTGTATTTTTAGTAGAGACAGGGTTTCACTGTGTTGGCCAGGCTGGTCTTGAACTCCTGACCTCGTGATCTGCCCACCTCAGCCTCCCAAAGTGCTGGGATTACAAGAAAAATATTTGCCCTATTCTTCTATTCTGCCCATGTTGATTCCCTCTATCTTTGCGAATTTGTGTTCTACTAAATGAGACCATTGAGCCAGAAATATTTACTTAAGATGACTTTTAAAAGAGCAAACATCTTGTGCTAACTTATTTCATTACATACACACACCATCCTTGAATTTGTCTAGTAATGCTTGGATGAGGAGATAAAAACTGTCTTTTAATTTAGAGTACAAATGCCTCACTCTGGGCTTCTCAAAACATTATTTGTGATAGTGTAAATAACTAACAAAACAATATATGTCAACATTTTAGTTATGTATGCTCTTTGACCAGCATTCATGTCTAGTAATCTGTCCTACTGAAATACTTGTACATATGAATAACAATGAATGTTCAATACTGCAATGTGAATTAAAACAGCCAAAATTTGGGGGAAGATGCATGTGTTTATTATGAGCAAAGTGGTCAAATACACAAGACAGACACATATTTAATTGATTAAATATGATTCAGTTATATTTAATTCTATAAGCATTTTAAAAGATGATCTATTTACACAGAGATAATAGAAAGTGTTCTAAGACATGTAGATAAACAAGGCTGTGGTGAAACAATGCATATGATCTGGTGTATTTCGTATAAAAAACTATATATTTGTATATTTTTATATGTTTGTAATTTTGTAGAAAGGAGAGTGGAAGAATACACACCAAATTATCAGCTCTAGTTACTTCTGGAGAGAAGAGGGATTGAATATGAAGAAGATCCTCAGCATTTTGTTGAGATAATTTTATATTATTTGAGTTTTTCACAATGAGAATGTATTCATGTAATTGCTGGGTAATGGTTTTTATTTTGTTTTGTAATTTATACAAATATTTTACAAATGTATCAGGTACATTTGGGTAGTTTTTACATGCATAGACTGTGAAATGATCAAGTCAGGGTATTTGGAATATCCATCTTCTTGAATATTTATCATTTCTATGTGTGAGTAACATTTCAAGTCCTCTCTTCCAGTTACTTTGAAATATACAATGGATCATCGCTAACTATAGTCAACACACTGCTGTGGAACGTTGAGGCTTTATGTTGGCTCGCACCTTCTTTCAGGTTTAAAAATATAACAATGTGCAAATTTTTACTTTCAAATAACCAGCTTCTGTGAGTGCCATGACTTGATGGACAAAGAGGAAAGGATATCAGGAAAACAAGAGTAGTTAAATGAACTTTTATAACTAGATGTGTCTTTACCAAACACACACAAACAACACTCAACATCATTCAGTTATCCAAGCAATATTTATTGAGTGCCTACAACTTGGCTAGTGCTAAGATAAATGCCCAAGTGCATGCACACCAGCATACAGTGGAGAAATGATGAATCTAAGATTGAATTAATTGATTTGCTATTAAGAAGTACCAAAGCTGTGGATATAAAATGGAGCCCTCATGTATGGGGAGGAGATAAATTCTAAGATTTACACTGCAAATGCCACAGGAGGAAGCTTTGGGTTGTCCTAGGGTGGAGTGAGAGGAATTAATCTTTAGATTTTCACTTGTAAGATTAACTGGAAAAATGATTACTTATACAGAGAGATGCCAAGAAGGGAAGGAGAATTGATTCAGTGAGTATGGCTCTACACCATGAAGTTTAGGATCTGATTTTTAAGATATTTCTCAACTTTGCCAAGTAAGCTCCTGGCTTGAGTTTCACCTTTTAAGGGTCATTCAGTAAGAGTCCCATTTAATTCACATGTTTATGAACTCATTAAAATTAGTAGTTTGTACATAGACATTTTGCAAATTCTGGGCAGGCAGGAAGAGAGCAACATCAGTGCTGAGCCTCAGCTGCCACACAGTCAAGACTGAGTCACACTTACCAAGGGGAGCACATGTAGTAAGACTGACACTTACTACTCTTAGGATCACACAGTCTTAGGTATTCACAACTCCTTCACATTCGAGTTTTTAGCACTCTGTATCAATAAAGGACCTTTATAAACGTTCCATGACATTTCTTCACAGCCACATTGTAACAGTGTTTATTGAGGGCCTGAGATGGGTCTATGCCTGTTGCTTTATATGGACCATCTCAATCTTCAAAACCACCCACAAGTACGTATTATTACCACGTTACAAGGGAAGAAACTGGGGCCCAGAAGGCCTAGGCAAACTGCCAGTGTCACCACATGGCAGTATTAAGATGCCAATCAACGTTTATCTCATTTGGAAGCCAGTGCACTGTCTCCTAAAAGAAGATGATAAGAAGAAGCAGAAGCAGAAAGATGGCAGGAAGAAGAGAGGGAGGGGAAGAGCAGAAGAGGAAGAATGGAAGGGAGGGATGGAGGAAACACTATTGATTACATTGCTTTACACATTTAAAATTAAGGACTGCAGAAGTTAGTTGAGTTTGCCAAGGTCACAACTAATAAGTAGCAAAATCCAGAATAAAGCTCACATTACTGAAGTACCCCTCCCTCCTATGCCACTGCAGGCTCTCCAATGTCAAGAAATAACTAAACCGTGATAAATCTAACAATTCATTATGTGCTCATTTTACATCTGTGTATTTTCCCTAAACCATTACTGGAAGGGCAGAAAATGGATTCAAAAATATTTTTTTATCTCTCCCTGATAGAAATAGTTTTTCTCAATCAAGCCGTAATGCAGAAGTGAACAAACTATGTATTATACATTCAAATTACACAGAGCAATAAATAATTCTCAAAGGAAATAAGCAATGATTTCCAAAAATTCAATTGACATCCCCCAATTAGATCTACATAAAAAGATCAGCCAATTAACTCTGCCAACAGCTCTTTCTATTTTGTTATTCTCACTTGCATTCTAAAATTTTGTTTATATAATTACTTCAGAACCAAAGGGAAAGTAAACTCATTTCTATCTTTTAAGGAATAATTGTTCAAAGAGCAGCAATTTTATCCATGAATATGAAAAAGATGCAAAAGAAGAACAACCAGTGATTCCTTATACTATAAGAGAAAATTGCTCTGGGTTGCAAGTAAAAGAAAAGGTTAGGAAGATTAACTAAAAATAATCATTTTTGTGGATAAATGTCAAAGAAAAAGGAATAGAACTGGTCATCTCTGTTTTCTCTTTGGCTTAAGCAATCACCAACAGAGCTGAGTGGAGGAAGTCTGCCTTAAGATAGAGTCTTTACATGGAGGTTTAGGAATGTCCATCCTTCAACATTAGGGAAAGGGACAACTGTGTTCCCACCTACATATCTTCAAAATCCCTTTTCCTCAAGACTGTCACACTGTGCCTAGCAAAAATATTCAGTTATAGAAAAATATATAGAAACCAAGATGCTCATAGTAGTCTTATTTATAATAGCAACCACTAGAAATTACTAACAAAAAGAGAATAACTAAATAAATTATGATATAAACATATGCCATTTCTTTGATCCTTAGATGCCATTGATTGCCAGTAGCAATCTTATTTTACAGGCTTCTTTGGGGGGAAAATGCATCATATAGTAAATATTCACCAAATTTTTTTTATTAACTGATGTTGCTATTTATTTGTACAATTATACATTCTTTCAGTCAAGATTGGAGTCGTCTTCATTTGCTTTTCTAGTAGAAATTCTCATCTGAGTACTTTGACCCTGGGCAGCTTGTATAGCTCAGGAGGGACATGCTGCTTTTCTAACCCAGACCTTGATTTCAACCCCACCCCATTAACACCTTTGGGATTAACCATTTAATTTCTAGGCATTTGAAAGAATATCAAAGTTCTGTCTGCATTTCTGCTTAGGTTAAACTCATAGTTCTTTCCTCTACTGAATTACTTGCACCATATATTAAATAGTTTCTCTTCAAAGCAGTCTGGAAGTTTTTGACAGAGAAGTTTAGTGCTTGAGTGATAGGCTGTCACAAATTGTGATCAGTCACATCTATTCTCCCAGCTGAAAATACTACAATCTACTCTAAAGAAGCTGGCTATTTCCACTCCCTTTGATTCCACTGCCTAGGGTATGGTAGGCTTTCTTCTGCGTTTACCATAACTTTTCCTTTCAAAGCCCCATCATACTGTGATCTTTCTGAAGACATTAAGGAGTCATTAGGGATCCACATTAAGTTAAAAGTCAACCATATTTGGTATTGCCAAGTCAACTGAGATGATAATCAAAAAGACTGACACTTACTACTCTTAGGATCACACAGTCTTAGGTATTCACAACTATTTTCTTATCAACATCACCTGGGAATTTGTTAGAACTGCAAATTATCCAGCCCCACCTCCAGGTAACATTGATACACGCTCAAAATTGTGAACTGTGATAAAGTATTTAAAACATCTAGTGCATAGTAATAATCATAGTTGCCAATTTCTAAATATGTAACAAGTGAAAGGCATTATGCTAGTTGTTTTGCATGCCTAATATTTCTAAACCATCACCATAACCCAATCAGGTATCACTACACCCATTTTATAAATGAGGCAACTGAGGCTCAAAGAAGCTAAAGAACTTAGGTTTATTCCGTCGTCTGGTTTCTCATTTTGAAACATCAGTGTAATAAATCACAGGTTCAATTACTTGGTCAGTCACATTCTTATCAGTCTCAGTTTATCCCCCTCATTTTATAGATTTTTTAAAAAATGACTCCCAGAGAAAGAAAGTGACTTGCCAAGACTCAAATAGTTAATGGAAAAGCCTGAAGTAGAACTGAAATATTGAAGCTCTCGGTCTGGGCTCTTTCCATCATACCACACTGCCACTAAGTCCAGGTTTGTTTTTGTTTTTGTTTTTGAATCAGAGGAAACTCTGATGTTAAAGTAACAATGTACATACATGAAATGTCACTCTCAGGACGTGTGTTTGACTCCTGGAGAAAATACTGTTTTCCCCTGAATACTTATGAATCTCAGATATGTGCTGGGGCATTTCAAATTGTTCTTACCAGTGCCCTCTTGTTTTAAGATTTATATTGCTGACATTCCTTAAATAGCTTAGTTACTGTATCACAACTTTCTTGTTTTCCTGACGATGATACTATTTCATGCTCTTAAAAGAAAAAAGAGACCAAAAATGTTATTGACCCCATATCTGCTAATAAGTTGCAAATTATAGGTACCTTTTTAGTATTAGAATATTTGCCTAAGAACTAAACTGTTATTCTGGAATTTTCCCCAACCTTATTTTTTATAAGGCATTATACTTGTATATCGAATTGTCTGTTTGCCAATTAAAAGCTACTCTACTTACGCTTATTCTAGTTCCTACTCACAAATTAGGTCTTTTTTTTTTAATAATTTATTTATTTTACTTTAGGTACATACTATATCTGACATTTCTCCCCATGTTATCCGTCCCCCACTCTCCCCCTCCCCCCATTGCCTCTCCCCCTACCCCCCCACAACTGTCCCCTGTGTGTGATGCTCCTCTCCCCTGAGTCCACGTGTTCTCGTTGTTCAACACCCACCTATGAGTGAGAACGTACAGTGTTTGATTTTCTGTTCTTGGGTCAGTTTGCTGAGAATGATGGTTTCCAGATTCATCCAAGTCCCTACAAAGGACATGAACTCATTGTTTTTTATGGCTGCATAATATTCCATGGTGTATATGTACCACATTTTCTTTGTCCAGTCTATCACTGATGGGCATTTGGGTTGGTTCCAGGTCTCTGCTATTATACACAGGGCTGCAATGAACATACATGTGCATGTGTCTTTCTAGTAGAACGATTTATATTTCTTTGGGTATATATCCAATAGTGGGATTGCTGGATCAAATGGAATTTCTATTTCTGGATCCTTGAGAAATTGCCACACTGTCTTCCACAATGGTTGAACTAATTTACACTCCCACCAACTGTGTAAGAGTGTTCCTATTTCTCCACATCCTCTCCAGCATCTGTTGTCTCCTGATTTTTTAATGATCACCATTCTAACTGGCATGAGATTATATCTCAGTGTGGTTTTGATTTGCATTTCTCTAATGACCAGTGATGATGAGCATTTTTTCATATGTTTGTTGGCCTCATATATGTCCTCTTTTAAAAAGTGTCTGTTCATATCCTTCACCCACTTTTGAATGGGGTTGTTGTTTTTTTTTTCTTGTATATGTGTTTTAGTTCTTTGTAGATTCTGGATATTAGCCCTTTGTCAAATGGGTAGATTGCAAGGATTTTTTTGCCAGTCTGTATCTTTTGATTGGGGTGTTTAGGCCATTTACATTCAATGTTAATATTGTTATGTGTGAATTTGATCCTGCCATTTTGTTACTGACTGGTTTTCTTTCTCATTAGTTGACTCATTTTCTTCATTGCATTTTTGGTCTTTGCCAACTGGTTTGCTTTTGCAGTGACTGGTACTTGTTCCTTTCCATGCTTAGTGTTTCTTTCAGGAGCTCTTGTAGGGCAGGTCTGGTGGTGACAAAATCTCTCAATAATTGCTTGTCCATAAAGGATTTTATTTCTCCTTCATTTATGAAGCTTAGTTTGGCTGGATATGAGATTCTGGGTTGAAAGTTCTTTTCTTTAAGGATGTTGAATATTGGCCCCCACTCTCTTCTGGCTTGTAGAGTTTCTGCCGAGAGGTCTGCTGTGAGTCTGATTGGCTTCCCTCTGTGGGTGACCTGACCTTTCTCTCTGGCTGCCCTTAGCATTTTTTCCTTCATTTCGACCCTGGTGAATCTGACAATTATGTGCCTTAGGGTTGCTCTTCTTGAGGAATATCTTTGTGGAGTTCTCTGTATTTCCTGAATTTGAAATTTGGACTGCCTTGCTAGGCTTGGGAAGTTCTCCTGGATAATATCCTGGAGTGTGTTTTCCAGCTTGGATTCATTCTCCCCATCATATTCAGGTACACCGATTAAGCGTAGATTAGGTTTTTTCACATAATCCCATATTTCTTGGAGGCTTTGTTCGTTTCTTTTCACTCTTTTTTCTCTTGTATTGCCTTCTCTTTTTACTTCATTGAGTTGATCTTCAATCTCTGATATCCTTTCTTCTGCTTGATTGATTTGGCTATTAAAACTTGTGTTTGCTTCACGTAGTTCTCGTGCTGTGTTCTTCAACTCCATCAAGTCGTTTATGTTGTTCTCTAAGCTGGTTATTCTAGTTAGCATTTTGTCTAACCTTTTTTCAAGGTTTTTGGTTTCTTTGCATTGAGTTAGAACGTGTTCCTTTAGCTCTGAGAAGTTTGTTATTATCCACCTTCTGAATCCTGTTTCCATCAATTCTTCACACTCCTTCTCAGTCAAGTTGTGATCCTGTGTTGTTGAGGAGTTGTGATCCCTTAAAGGAGAAGAGGTATTCTGGTCTTTGATGGTTTCACCTTTTTTGTGCTGGTTTTTTCCCATCTTTGTGGATTTACCTGGCTGTGGTGTCAGAGAGCTGCTTGATGAGGTCACTTGTCTGCCTGTGGGGGGCGCTACTGGGTTTCTAGGGACTCCTTCAGGTTACTAGGGGAGCTTCCTGTGTCTTTTTTGTTTCTGCTGGGAGATTAGGCCTCCCTCTTCTGCACTGACCTGTAAGCGCTGCTGGGTTGTTGAGAACGCCATTCCGTTGCTATGTAGGCTTTCTGTGTGTTTTGTTAAAACATGTAGCTCAGTCCCACCCCCTCTAGTGGTGGGTTGTGCCCTTCCTCCACTGGGCTGGATCATTCAGGGTTCCTTTCAGACTGTGGCACTGGCTACGCAACCCACTAGAGTCAGAGCTTCAGCCCTCTGGGGTTTGTGTGGGAGGGCAGGGACCCACCCAGCCACACCCGGCAGTCTCCCCCTTTCAGCTTTCTCTCTCTCTGGTCATGGGGTAGGGGCCGCCCAGCTGCTCCCGCTTACAACTCCCTCTCTCTCCAGGCAGGGGGAGGCGGTGATAGCTCAGTCTTCAGAGTCTTATTCAACTCCGCACTTGTAATTCACAGCACTTTACTGGCAAAGATCCCCTGTTCTGTGTATTGCTGAGGCTTTGGGGGAAGCGCTGTATCTGGACCGGAGTGCCAGAGGTGGAGGCTCCAACTCACAGGTCAGATGCACTTTCTGGGTGAAGCAGCACCCCTCCCCGCCTCGGTCTGCCCTGAGTGGGCTTTGCTCACCCTCGGACCAGACCCGTTGAAATGCACCTGGTACCTTGGTTGGAGCTAGGAGATCTCTGGGTTTCTGCGTCTCTTTTGCTGGGTGTTGTGCACTGGAGTTGTGTCTTGGATCCTCCTCCCAGGCCTTAATTCTTTTTAATAAATTGCTTTAATCAACACATTAGTGATGGTATCCTATACACTTGTGTGTAGACATATACACAAACAGTTATCTTATTATAATAAAAAGTTTTGGATGTTACTTAATGTTTTTCTGGAAAATTTCAGCCACTAGGACTAGGACAAAGTGATATTTTACACTTGAACTGGGAAAGAGCTGAGTTGTTTATTTGGTTTTCAAACCAGAAACTCAGGGACTATGACATCTAATTCTGGCTGTGTTCTCATCTATTGCTGTGACTTCTCACAGCTTACTGGTCTCCAGTTGGGGACATTTATTTCCTCATCTATTAAGAAGGATGGTAAACAGTTGCCCAATTCTAAAGTTTGGAAACCAAAGGAATTCTGTAGCTTCACTAGTTTAGTGACAGATTTAATTCCTTTACAGCTCCTGCCATCTCCAAACCTTTTAATTTTCCCCAAAAGCAAATTTACATTTTATTGCTGGTAAAGAAAATGATAGAGACTTGCCTGATTACCACTTGACCAGGATAACCAGATAAACAGTGTCAGGCATTAAAAATATGGCACAAAACTGGACTTCCATTTATGTATTAATAACTTACATGGTATTCTCATGACATATATAAATCCCATATACTACTGACCAGGTCTTGACAGATTCTACTAATAAGCCATGTGTTATAGCAAAGCAATACTTTTTCTTAAATTATGATTAATCAATTTCATACATAGCATTTCTAAAACTTAATAGTCACCTATGATGAATAGTGTAGTACCTACTCTGTTTTTCCTAGCAGATATACTAATTTATTTGAAAAACTAGTGGCATCCCTAATGACTAGTACTTTATGTTATTTAAAGTATTTTCATATACATGATTATTTGGTTCCCACACAAACCAAATGTTGCATTTGGATACATGAGTTCCCATTTTACAGATAAGGAAACTGAATGAGAATCTGACCTGTTCATAGTTACGCACCAAGTTTCAACCCACATCTCCTGATCATTATGATTTCTCAAACTTCAGCAGTCATCATTAACTACAAGTAAGGGCAATGAACCTTCCACTGGTTAGTTCCACTAACAAACTCGATACAGAGAAATTTCCGTTTATACAAAGTCAATGAATATGAATTGAAGAAAACAAATTTAATAAAGGTACAAACATGTAATTATAAAAGGGAAAAAGAAATCTCCTACCCATCTATAAACCGGGTCTCAAGTTTGCTTGGGACAAAGACATACTAACCTTGCTTCTGAGGAAGGAGGGAAAACAAATGAGATGCAGGCTTTAGTTTGATCGTCATGTATTCTGTGCATTATATGCATGTGTGGGAGACCTGGGAGAGGCCACTGAATGGGTGTCTGGCACAATGTTTACATAGATGGGCCTAATGGGTGATTGTGGTTTTGGAACATGGAGAAGGACACCCTTTTATTTTGATTCCATATCCAATCAAGCCCTACAGGGCAGACCTACATATAGTGACCAAAATCAGCTTCATTACTGACAAAGTTTTGGTAGGTGCACAAGCCTGAAATGTGCAGTTATAATGGCCTTTTCTTTTTTCCTTCTTCTTTGAATTATACTTTCTGGGGTGCATGTGCAGAATGTGCAGGTTTGCTACATAAGTATACACGTGCCATGATGGTTTGCTGCATCCATCACCCTGTCATCAACATTAGGTATTTCTCCTAATACTGTCTCTCTCCCGTCCCCCCACCCCTTGCTATCCCACTCCTACCCCCCCCCTCAACAGGCCCCAGTGTGTGACGTTCCCCTCCCTGTGTCCATGTGTTCTCATTGTTCAATATCAGCTTATGAGAGAGAACATGCAGTGTTTGGTTTTCTGTTCTTGTGTCAGTTTGCTGAGAATGATGGTTTCCAGCTTTATGCATGTCCCTTTAAAGGACACAAACTCATCCTTTTTTATGGCTGTATTCCATGGTGTATATGTGCCATATTTTCTTTATCCAGTCTATCATTGAGGGGGATTTGGATGGGTTCCAAGTCTTTGCTATTGTGAACAGTGCCGTAATACACATATGTGTGCATGTATCTTTATAATAGAATGATTTATAGCCTACCAACCAAAAAAAGTCAAGGACTAGTTCACAACCGAATTCTACAAGAGATAGAAAGAGGAGCTGGTACTATTCCTTCTGAAACTATTCCAAACAATACAAGAAGAGGGAATCCTCCCTAACTCATTTTATGAGACCAACATCATCCTGATACCAAAACCTGGCAGAGACACAACTAAAAAAGAAAATTTCAGGCCAATATTCATGATGAACATTGATACAAAAATCCTCAATAAAATACTGACAAACAGAATCCAACAGCACATTAAAAATCTTGTCCATCATGATCAAGTCGACTTCATCCTGGGGATGCAAGGCTGGTTCAACATACACAAATCTATAAACATAATCCATCACATAAACAGAACCAAAGACAGAAACCACACGATTATCTCAATAGATGCAAAGAAGGCCTTTGACAAAATTCAACAGCCCTTTATGCTAAAAACTCTCAATAAACTAGATATTGATGGAACGTATCTCAAAATAATAAGAGCATTTATGACAAACCCATAGCCAATATCATACTGAATGGGCAAAAACTGGAAGCATTCCCTTTGAAAACTGGCACAAGACAAGGATGCCCTCTCTCACCACTCCAATTCAACATAGTATTGGAAGTTCTGGCCAGGGCAATCAGGGAAGAAAAAAGAAACAATGACCTTTCTAACGTTTACCTCTAAATTAGACATATTTGTTTGGCCAAGTATAGGCACATTTGAACAACCACAGGTTCCCAAACAGGGACAGACTGGTCCCTGCAGGATCAAGCAAGGGCGGGCAGAAAACACAAGCAAATACCTGTAAAAAAAGGGGGTAGACTGAACATGGTCAGTTCCTTCACCAAACTCACCAATCAGATAAGCCATGGCTTCTCTCCCAAGGAGACAATGGAAGTGTTCCCATACTTTCCCTTTCTGAGGAGCAGACTTTGCCGTTTTTCTGTGGAAACAGGGAGAAATGGTAAAGTGTGTCTCATTGACATTAATCAAGATTTGAAAACAGGTAAAGAGTATCCCTTACAGTTGGCTCCCCCCCAGCTTAGTATTATTTGAAGGTGCCTCACTTCATTTGGGAGGCATGATGACATGTCTCTTTTGACAGCTCATAGACTTTCTTTTCCTTTTCTTTGACCAAGTCCAAGATAAATGAGACAATGTCAAACTATGGCCTTTTCCCAGTTTGCTTACACGATTTAGTATTTGTTTTCCTTTCATCACTCTAACTACACATGGTGAATAATAATACAGACTTCAAGCAGTGGAGGAAAATATTGCTTTCATATTTATACATACTATTTTTTCAATACATGTACATATCCTTCTGGCAATACGACAAAATGTCAGGCACGGTTATCATTATACTAGGAACCTGACAGTAGAAGCCATGAGGGGATCTCCCTGGTCTCCTGGACTCAGTTCTTCTGGCTTAGCCACTGCCCACACTTTTCATATGCAATTCAGAGTATCAGCCACATGAGTGGCTGTTAATGACATGGCTCACAAGTAAAAAGGATCATTGAGAATTCTACCAAATGAACTTCCTTTGACCAAATGACACCAATTATACCTTTTCAACATTCAATTAAGAAACATGACATTTTCAATTTGATGTTGCCAAAAATCATTCAGAATTTAAAGAAGCCTCCTGAGTCTCATAAAAGTAATTAACCTAACGTTTACTGAGTAACCTTTAGGTGCCAGGAATCATAGATAAAAAGGGGGAATAGCAGGTTCCTACCTTTAAGGAACTCAGAGTCTAGACAGAGAGCTGTGAAAAAGAGTAATTAGGATATAGAGTAGAAGATGAGGAAGGAAAATTAAGTTTGTGGAAGAAGTAAAGGGCCTTTTATGCTGAACCAGAAGTTTAGACTAGATCCTTTGGCCAGAGCCTGTTAAGGATAAAAATGACTATTCAGATCTGTCTTTTGAAACTCTGTATTTGGATTTGGAGGACAGTTAACAGAGGAGAGAGGACACACCATCATCTGGAGGAAAGACAGCAGGGCCCAAACTCAGGCAGTGAAAAATTGTCACTTCCCTTCTTTTAAAATCCTGTTACAGGAAACATTAAGATTCGTACTCAAGATTAGAAGTGTCATGAAGAAATGATGTAAGGAGCTAACCAGAAATTATTTTGTCAAAAGTCTTCTCCCAGAATATCTTACATATGAAGCCAGAACCAATTTCAACCTGCCACAGAATTAGAGGTTTTTGTAATTTTAACAGACCATGGTTGCTGAAAATATTAGTGAAATTTTTAAAGTATATGTACATTTAAAATGACTTAAAACACCAGGAATAATAGTAAATCTTCATACACTCTACAGAAAACTAATTTCAATAAGTCTGGGAAGGCAGTTTAACACATGAGCATTGGTTATCTTCAATCTGGTAATTTTTATATTTTGCTTTGTATAATTTGTACATGTAAGTCTGATTAGCCCATCAGACTCATAAAACTCTAAGTAAATATGAGTGAAAACATGCAGTTTTTGGTTTTCTGTTCTTGTTTCAGTTTGCTGAGAATAATGGTTTCCAGATTCATCCATGTCCCTGCAAAGGACATGAACTCATCCTTTTTTATGGCTGCATAGTATTCCATGGTGTATATGTACCACATTTACTTTATCCAGTCTATCATTGATGGGCATTTGGGTTGGCTCCAAGTCATTGCTATTGTAAACAGTGCTGCAATGAAAATACGTGTGCATGTGTCTTTATGATAGAATGATTTATAATCCTTTGGGTATATACTCAGTAATGGGATTGCTGGGTCAAATGGTATTTCTGGTTCTAGATCCTTGAGGAATCGCCACACCGTCTTCCACAATGGTTGAACTAATTTATACTCCCACCAACAGTGTAAAAGTGTTCCTATTTCTCCACATCCTCTCCAGCATCTGTTGTCTCCAGATTTTTTAATAATCGCCATTCTAACTGGCCTGAGGTGGTATCTCAATGTGATTTTGATTTACATGTCTCTAATGACCAGTGATGATGAGCATTTTTTCATATGTTTGTTGGCCTCGTATATGTCTTCTTTTGAGAAGTGTCTGCTCATATCCTTCGCCCACTTTTGAATGGGTTTTTTTCTTGTAAATCTGTTTTAGTTCTTTGTAGATTCTGGCTATTAGCCCTTTGTCAGATGGGTAGATTGCAAAAATTTTTTCCCATTCTGTTGGTTGCCAGTTCAATCTAATGATTGTTTCTTTTGCTGTGCAGAAGCTCTGGGGTTTCATTAGGTCCCATTTGTCTATTTTGGCTTTTGTTGCCAATGTTTTTGGTGTTTTAGTCATGAAGTCCTTGCCTATGCCTATGTCCTGAATGGTTTTGCCTAGGTTTTCTTCTAGGGTTTTTATGATGTTAGGTCTTATGTTTAAGTCTTGAATCCATCTGGAGTTAATTTTAGTGTAAAATGTCAGGAAGGGGCCCAGTTTCTGCTTTCTGCACACAACTAGCCAGTTTTCCCAACACCACTCATTAAACAGGGAATCCTTTCTCCATTGCTTGTTTTTGTCAGGTTTGTCAAAGATCAGATGGTTGTAGATGTGTGGCATTGCCTCCAAGGCCTCTGTTCTGTTCCATTGGTCTGTATCTCTGTTTTGGTACCAGAACCATGCTGTTTTGATTACTGTAGCCTTGTAGTATAGTTTGAAGTCAGGTAGCATGATGCCTCCAGCTTCATTCTTTTTGCCTAGGATTATCTTGGCTATGTGGGCTCTCTTTTGGTTCCATATGAAGTTTAAGGTGTTTTTTTTTTTTTCCCCTGTTCTTTGAAGATCAATGGTAGCTTGATGGGGATAGCATTGAATCTATAAATTACTTTGGGCAGTATGGCCATTTTCACGATATTGATTTTTCCTAACCATGAGCATGGAATGTTTTTCCATCTGTTTGTGTCCTCTCTTATTTCCTTGAGCAGTGGTTTGTAGTTCTCCTTGAAGAAGTCCTTCATATCCCTTTTTAGTTGAATCTCTAGGTATTTTATTCTCTTTGTAGCAATTGTGAATGCGAATTAACTCATGATTTGGCTCTCGTTTTGTCTGTTATTGGTGTATAGGAATGCTTGTGATTTTTGCACATTGATTTTGTATCCTGAGACTTTGCTGAAGTTGCTTATCATCTTAAGGAGATTTTGGGCTAGAGACGATGGGGTCTTCTAAATTTATAATCATGTTGTCTGCAAGTAGAGACAGTTTGACTTCCTCTTTTCCTAACTGAATAAACTTTATTTCTTTTCTTGCCTGATTGCTCTGGCTAGAACTTCCAATACTATGTTGAATAGGAATGGTGAGAGAGGGCATCTTGTCTAGTGCCTGATTTCAAAGGGAATGCTTCCAGTTTTTGCCCATTCAGTATGATATTGGCTATGGGTTTGTCATAAATAGCTTTTATTGTTTTGAGATACGTTCCATCGATACCTAGTTTATTGAGAGTTTTTAGCATAAAGGGATGTTGAATTTTGTCAAAGGCCTTCTCTGCATCTATTGAGATAATCTTGTAGTTTTTGACTTTGGTTCTGTTTATGTGATGGATTATGTTTATAGATTTGTGTATGTTGAACCAGCCTTGCATCCCTGGATGAAGCCTACTTGCCCTGTTTTCACTAAGATGACGGTCCACAAGGGACATGGGAAATTTCCATACTGTGTTAAGCAGCTTACGCCAGGGGAGTAATGGAGGATGCCAGGGAGGCCCATAGCATAACACCTAAATTAAGGGACAAAGAAGCCTTCTCAAAGAAGGAAGATTTTAAAGCCAGTAGGAGTTAGCCAGGTGAAGAGAGAGCAAGGAGTGCTCCAAGTAGAGGGAAGAGCATGTGCAAAAACCAGAAAGACAGAAGTGAGCAAGGTGCATGTGCTCATAGGAAAGAGGTTCCTGATGGCTGAGGTGTATAGAGCTAGATGAGATGTAGAGTGGGAGGCCATGATTAAACCAAGCCTGGATCATAAAGTTTCCTGTGTAACTTCAGCACAGGGCATGGCATAAAGTAAAGACTCAAAATTACCGAATAAATCAATGTACATCAGCTTGCTTTAACATTCTCTCTGCCAAAATTAATCTACGAATTCAATGCAATCCAATAGAAATCTCAACATGATTTTCCAAATAATTTGGAAAGATGATTTGAAAATTTATACAAAAAGGAAAAGAAAGCATACTAGCGAAAATAATTTTGAAGGAGAACAATGTTGGGGGACATGTGATATCTGAAATCAAAACTTATTGTTAAGCCATTGTAATTTTTACAGTGTGGTTTCAGTACAAGGACAGATCAATTGAACAAAATAGAAAATCTCAATGCAGAACTACACTTGCATGTGAACATAGCGTTTGACAAATCCTGCTTTGCAGATCAAAAGAAAGGATGTTCTTTTTGAATTTTTGAGACTATTGATTTTCTAGAAAGAAACAAAAAATGGAACTTTATTTCTTACCATATACACAAAATCAATTATAGATTAACTAAAAACCAAAACATGAAAAACAAAACTTTAAATCTTTTATTAGGAAAGTGTAGTTGAATATATTTATGCATTTGGGCTAGAGAAGAATTTCTTAACACACCAAAAGAACACAAACTCCAAGGAAATAAATGATAATTTGACATTTAATTTGATAATTCTGGGCTTTTTATCACTAGAAAAATGAAAATGTAAGCAACATAGCTGACAAATAATTTAGTGTCCAGAATATAAAAAGAACTCTTACAAATCAACAACAAAATGTATAGAAAAATAATGGTAGACAGAGAGGGAAAGAAGGAAAGTGAGAAGGAGATCTAGAGGGGAGGAGAGAGGGGAAATGACAAGAATAGACAATCTAAATGGACAATAAATATTTTTAAATGCTAACTTCATTCATCAGGGAAGCACAAATTAAAACCACAATGAGATAGCACTTTATACACATTAGACTGGTAGTAATTTTGAGGTCTTGAAAATGTGGGGTATCTAAACATTGCTATAGGTAATATAAAGCATCACAACCACTTTGGAAGACAATTTGACAATAAAAAGCAAACTTCTTCATATGAGTATTTCATAGCCCAGCAATTTGGTCACTACCTACGTGTCCCAAGAGAACCTATCCTACATGAACAAGTTTGTTGGTGAAGTATTGTTTGTCATGGAAAGAATAGAATATATAAATTGCAGTTTAGTCATACAGTGGACTAGAGCATTAAAAAATTTTTTTTTATTTTTAATTAATGTGGGTACATAGTAGGTATATATATTTATGGGGTATATGAGATGTTTTGATACAGGCATGCAAGGTGACATATGCACATCATGGAGAATGTGACATCCCCTCAACCATTTATCTTTTGAGTTACAAACAATCCAATCACATTCTTCAAGTTATTTGAAACTGTACAATTAAGTTATTATTGACTACAGTCACCCTGTTGTGCTATCAAATAGGTCTTATTTATTCTATCTTTTGTACTTATTAGCCATCCCCACCTTCCCAGCACAGCCCTGCACTACCCTTCCCAGCCTCTGGTAACCATCTTTCTACTCTCTATGTCCATGAGTTCAATTGTTTTAATTCTTAGATCCCACAAATAAGTGAGAACATGTGAGGTTTATCTTTCTGTGCCTGGTTTATTTCACTTAAAATATAGCAGTTGAATGGATTTAATGCTCACAGGTATCAAATTGGATAACTCTCAAAAATATATTATTGACCCAAAAAAAGTAAGTTTCAGAATCATACAATAAGGTTCCCACCTTAGAGTATGCAAAATTACTGTATATTATTTATTGATGCTATTTAGAAGTACTTATATAATTACATTTTAAAAAATATTTATTGAATGGTTAAACTCTAAATTCACAATTGTGGTTACTCTCATGCAGGGTAGGGAGAGGGGGAGATTTGATGTGGGGAGTACACAGACAGCTTCTACTATAAATTTACTGTTTTGTTGTCAAACTGTGGTACACAGATGTTTGTTATATTATTATACCTTTCTATATGCCTCAAATACCTTATTATTTTTCTTTAAGAACCTGGATAAGGTTGATTTGATTATTCTTCTATTTGAATCATAGGTTACTTAACCATAATTATTCACATTTTATATAAGAAAGAATTTCACATTTCTTGTTTTCTTTTGTCTTTCTAGTAGCATTTTTTTAGATAGGAGACAAAGCTGAGAGTTAGATTAAGTGTCTTTCCTGAGCCAACTTAATTGAATGACAGAACCAAGACCAAAACCAGCTGGTTGGCTCTCACCATGACTTCCTCCAGCCCTGCTGCCACTCAGTGTCAAGGGAAAAATTGGTACCATGGAGACAGTCTGAAATGGCTTGATTGAAGGGAGAAAGGGGCTCCAAATTGCTCCAAATAGCGCTCTCCAGACAGCAGCACAGAGAGCCTGTTTCCATAGCTGATGCTGAGGGTCAGTGGGATGAGACTGCATGCTGCCCAATCAAGCGACTGCAGAAATGCATCAACAGGGGGGCAGGAGTCTGATCAGCCTCCCTCTTTTCACATTTCCAGGCACCAATTGTAACAGTCCTTGCCACTCACTAGCAGTGCAATGTTCCAAATCCCCACTCAGAGCATGATTAAAGATCCGTCTCTTTAGGTGTAAACTATTGTGTCTGTTGGACAATAGCATCCTATAAAAACAAATTAGGTGATCTTGATAGTAATTCAGGTGCAAGATGTGAAATGAACCTGGCATTAGGCAGAAAGACACAATAACTGTTTTAAAGTGGAATTAACTTACAGACATCTGGAAAGTAGCCCCTTTTTCCAGCCCAAGCACCTTCCACAGGCAAACTGGTTTCCCTCACAGGCAGGCCCAGAACACAAAGAATCGGAAGACCACCACCATCATGGAAAACTATTAATGCGCATCAGAAAGGCCTTTCCATTTTTGTTTAGCAAAGAAAAATGAAAAAAAAAATCAACTGATGATACACTGAAATTCTTGTTTACTGATACCCTTTCACAACTATTAGGCTTGTGGAATTAGTCACTACAGTGCATTCAGCTGGTTCAAATAAATTCCTGAAAGAAATTACTTACTCGTGTGTAAGGTACTTTATAATGAATTATTAACAGGCTTCCGTTCAGTGCATACATGGTTTATTAACAAATTGAGTTTGTCCTTCATGAACAGAGTCAGCATGGCTATTCCTGACAGTTTTACCGTATTGAATGAATGAATTAATGTGTCAGTTTCATTGCTGATGAAGAAGTGCAATGAAGCTGTGGCTCACTTTTCTTATTTGATTTCTCCGAATTTCTTTAGTTTCCAACCTTCTATTGTGAGTAAAAATGAGGGTAGCCACAATATTTTACATTAAAGACTATTTTTATTGAAAACTAAACTATTTCTTCATTGTTTCTAAATGTAATTAGAATCTCAACCTGCTCTATCACTTCAAACACAACTAATACATTGGGCCTCTCCCTGAACTACAGACGTGGGTATTCAGCTGCTTCCTAGCATCTCCATTCGGATGTGCAATTTGGTGTCTCAGTCTTACTGTTTCCAAAACAGATCTGCCCATTTTTACCCCAAAACTGCTTCTGTAGTGATCTTCACCCTAGCAGTAATGACAGCACAACCTTCTCATTGTTTAAGCCAAAACCTCAGAGCTATCCTAGACTCCTTTTTTTCCCTCACATCACAGTCACATATCCTTATATCCAGTATATCAGGAAATCCTCTCATATCTATTTTCAAAACACATCAAGAAGTTGATCACATCTTAGCACCTTCAACACTGTGACCCTGTTTTAATTCACCATAACCTCTGGCTGGGATTATTTTAGTCTCAATTCTGTCTCTCCTTCTGCCTTGCTCCACTTTAGTTTATTCTCAACAGAGCAAAGTGTTAAAAAAACAAAACAAAAAAAAAAAAACAACTAAGATCCTAGACCTCCTCTGCTCAAAATCCTTTAATAATTTTTCATCTCATTCAGCACACAGATTTGGACCCCCATTACCTACTTAACCTCATCTATTTGTTTTTCCCTTTTCCAGCCTCCTTGAATAAATCCATGAATGAATGAAGGAATGAATCGTGTGCTGTATTTTTCTATTTTTGGGTCTCAAAGTCAGATTGATCCTGTGGGAAGAGAACAGGTTCTGGTTTAAAATCCAGCTCAGTCACTTCATAGTTTATTTAGTCAAATTACTTAATTTCTTGATTTCTTTATTTGTAAAATGGAAATAATGCATACAATGATTATAAGATAAGATAAAATATACAGACTGCTTGCCATACATTTTGTGCTCAACAGAGCTGCTTTTATTAGTATCTGTTTTTAATGGAAAAATACTTGTTTATCATAGCATGGTTGTAAGGCATATGTAGTGCAGTAACTACCTGAAAGTGTTTAAATAGCAGCAGTGAACCTGTTGAACATTTCACCCCCTCATAAAGCTCTTGGGTTTTGGGATACAATACACTTTGTTAGTTCACTGATTTGTTTATTCTTTATTGGAAAGCATTTACTGCATACATACTGTGTACCAGGCACAGGAGATATGATAGTGAATAAAATAGACAAAAACTCCTGGTCTCACAAAGCTCGAATGTTCATATGAAGCAACACAAAATAAGATAAATAAGAAAAATACATAGTATTTGCAGACAAGTGCCAAGTGAAGAATACAAAGCAGGCAAGGGGGAGATAAAGAGTTGGGGGGGAAATTTTGGATAGGGGAGTAAGGAATGACCACATCTTCTACCTCTCAGATCATTTCTGGATCCCTTTGGTGACTCCTTTCCTTCTTTCTGGATTTTAAATATCAGCAGCACTCTTCTTCTGTTCCCTAAACTCTCAGTGGGTGATTTCAGGCTATACTTCGATGGCTTCATTTATTTCTTCTAAACGATAAGCTCCCAAGTCTTCACCGGACCAAGACAGACTCCCACTCCCTTTACTCCTGAACCTGTCTACATGGACATCAAAAGTCCATGTATCTGCAATGAACTCCTTTCTCTACTCCCTTTGGCCAAGTCTCCTCCTGACTCTGCCCCGTTAAGTGGGGACACTGTCATCCAGGAGTCCTCTGAAGAATGACAACTCGGTGTACTATGACTCCTCCCTCTGCCTCTGCAGCCTTGGAAAATCAGACATGCAGCCTGTCAAACTCACGTTCATAAAAATGCCTCAAATCCTCCTCCTTTCATCATTCTTATGTTCACTAACTCAATGTGAAATTAGCCTCTAAAAACCTTTCTCTGTCTTCTCCCCTCTCCAACCCCTCTTCCACTCTGCAGCTAGATGAATTCTTCAAAGTGGAGCTTTGATTATATTCCTCATCGGCTCCAAGATCTCCTCCTTTGGCCCTTAACATAATTCCTAAGCATGGCAATAAACACCTGCCTGACACGCATCTTTTTTCCACTCCTACCCACTGCTTAGGCTCCTTTTGTTGTCATCTCTCCTATATGTACCACTCATTCCAGCCTGAGCTTCTGCTCACAATTGCTGCCACTAAAAAAGCCCTCACCTCTGCCTTTAGTCTATCCAAACCCCACTCATCATTTTAGCCACTGATCCTCAAAGTAAGGTATATGCACTACAGGAACTGCACAAGATAATCCATTTGGGGGCAGAAGTAGAACAGAAAATTCTATTTTGTTTATTTTTTATACTGAGCTTTATAACTGATGCTGACATGAATACCTGCTGTATGATATACCTTTCTCAGGTGGCGTATCAGACAGAAAATATTCTGCAGGCAAGGAGACGTTCCCCAGAACAATGAGTATTAAGTTACTCACCTCTTTATGGTTCCAGCACACTGTGGCAAAAAACTCAAGTACCGATTAAGTGATTTTATGGATTATATTATCAGAAAAAAATTATTACAGAGATGAGCAATAATCACAAAATCTTTTTTGTCAGACAAAAGTTTGGTAAAAGAGTTGGCAAGTTTAAAGCTGAGTTGGCAGTTTTTTCTTTCAAGAAAGATAAGTGTTTCTAAACCTCTGGACTTTTCTGTGAGGAAAAATGACTATTGGGACCCTGCTACCCGGTACATATTTTAAAATATAAAGATAAATACGTGCCTTCAAAATACAGTGACATTTGGATCATGGATGAAAAATTAACTGTTTGTTCAAATAAATATTTTGATAAAGAGAGCATTTTAAGAAAGTAAGTGTAGAAATGCTTTCACTGTTAAGGTGTTATTACTGATATGATGTGTGTCACCTATTAAAATGCCCAAGCTAAATGGGAATTTAATTCCAATAACTTGGAATTAAATTTTCTAATTTGCTTAAAAATTTTCTAAAAAATCATTCTCTAATTTTTAAAATCCATTTGTGTTTGTGTGTATATAATATATATATTGTATATCAGCATCTACCTATTTCTTTATGTATTTTTACTGATAGTACACCCTAAAACCTTCTTAATGGTTTCCAAAACCAACTGATTGACATTCAGTGAAGCTACATATTCAGGGAAAGGAAGCCAATATTTTTAAAAGACAAAACAAACAGCTTTCGCATAACTAGTGAGACAGATTTTAGAAAGACTTAGTAAGTGTAGTTATCAATGCACTTTTTCCACTTGGAACTACATAGCTTTAAGCAAATATTCAGTAGGGCATCATTTAAAATAACACAAAAGGAGAATTGACCTAAATAGCCATCACTATGGAAATGGCAAAAAAAAAAAAAAAAATGTAGTCTAGTCATATAATGTAATTGTATACAACTGCAGAAATAAAGAACTAGAGCTACATGCAATAATATAATTTTCAAAAACGTTTTTGAGCAAAAAAAAGAGGTTGAAGAAAGATATATAAAGATTGAGACTATTTGTCATTATGGAACATATGAAACAATATCAAATCTTGAGTTTATTGTTCTAAATATATCCATATGTAATAAAAATAGAAACATATCCATGAAAGTGAGACACAGTGAATTTAGATAATGATTGCATTTGGAAGAGAGGAGAAAGAATGGGGTTTGGAGAGGGCATTGAAAGGATTTTAATGGTTATTTTTATGTTTGATTACTTACACTGGGTGGTGGATACATAGGTTTTATTTTATTATTCTCTGTGCCTTTATGTGCACCTGAATTATTTCATAACAAAAAATATCTTTCACAAGAAATAAAAAGTATTCAACTAGGAAAAAGGGAAGTCAGATTGTCTCTATTTGCAGACAACATGATTGTATGTTTAGAAGACCTCATCATCTCAGCCCAAAACCTCTTTAAGCTGATAAGCAATTTCAGCAAAGTTTCAGGATACAAAATCAATGTGCAAAAATCACAAGCATTCCTATATACCAATAACAGACAAACAGAGAGCCAAATCATGAGTGAACTCCCATTCACAATTGCTACAAAGACAATAAAATACCTAGGGATTCAACTTACAAGGGATGTGAAGGACCTCTTCGAGGAGAACTACAAACCACTGCTCAAGGAAATAAGAGAGGACACAAACAGATGGAAAAACATTCCATGCTCATGGTTAGGAAGAATCAGTATCATGAAATGGCCATACCGCCTGAAGTAATTTATAGATTCAATGCTATCCCCATCAAGCTACCATTGACCTTCTTCCCAGAACAGGAGAAAAACACCTTAAACTTCATATGGAACCAAAAGAGAGCCCGCATAGCCAAGACAATCCTAGGCAAAAAGAATGAAGCTGGAGGCATCATGCTACCTGACTTCAAACTATACTACAAGGCTACAGTAATCAAAACAGCATGGTTCTGGTATCAAAACAGAGATATAGACCAATGAAATAGAACAGAGGCCTCAGAAATAATGCCACATATCACATCTACAACCATCTGATCTTTGACAAACCTGACAAAAACAAGCAATGAGAAAGGATTCCCTATTTAATAAATGGTGTTGGGAAAATTGGCTAGCCATATGCAGAAAGCTGAAACTGGATCTCTTCCTTACACCTTATACAAAAATTAACTCCAGATGGATTAAAGATTTAAACATAAGACCTAACACCATAAAAATCCTAGAAAGAAAACTAGGCAATGTAATTCAGGACATAGGCATGGGCAAGGACTTCACGACTAAAACACCTAAAGCAATGGCAACAAAAGCCAAAATAGACAAATGGGATGTAATTAAACTAAAAATCTTCTGCACAGCAAAAGAAACTATCATTAGCGTAAACTAGCAACCAACAGAATGGGAAACAGTTTATGCATTCTGCCCATCTGACAAAGGGCTAATATCCAGACTCTATAAAGAACTTAAATTTACAAGAAAAAAAAACAAAGAACTCCATCAAAAAGTGGGCGAAGGATATAAACAAACAATTCTCAAAAGAAAACATTTATGCAGCCAACATATGAAAAAAGCTCATCATCACTGGTCATCAGAGAAATGCAAATCAAAACCACATTGAGATACCATCTCATGCCAGTTAGAATGGCAATCATTAAAAAAATCTGGAGACAACAGATGCTGGAGAGGATATGGAGAAATAGGAATGCTTTTACACTGTTGGTGGGAGTGTACATTAGTTCAACCATTGTGGAAGACAGTGTGGCAATTCCTCAAGGATCTAGAACTAGAAATACCATTTGACCCAGCAATCCCATTAATGGATATGCACCCAAGGGATTATAAATCATTTTATTATAAAGACACATACACATGTATGTTTATTGCAGCACTACTTACAATAGCAAAGATTTAGAACCAACCCAAATACCCATCAATGATAGACTGGATAAAGAAAATGTGGCACATATACACCATGGAATACTATGCAGCCATAAAAAAGGATGAGTTCATGTCCTTTGCAGGGACATAGATGAATCTGGAAACCATCATTCTCAGCAAACTGACACAAGAACGGAAAAACAAACACCACATGTTCTCACTCATAAGTGGGTGTTGAACAATGAGAACACAGGGATACAGGGAGGGGAACATTGCACATCTGGGCCTGTCGGGGTGGAGGGCTAGGGGAGGGCTAGCAGGCGGTGGTGGGATAGAGGAGAGACAGCATTAGGAGAAATACCTAATGTAGATGACTGGGTGATGGATGCAGCAAACCATCATGGCATGTGTATACCTATGTAACAAACCTGCACATTCTGTATCCCAGAACTTAAAGTATCATTAAAAAAAACAATAAAACCAAGAGAATATTTTTCACTATTGAATATGTCTTTTTAATCCTTTTGAAGAAATTACAACAATGACAAATTTGTAGACTTATTTCTATGGCAAAAACATTCTGAGATGCTCTATTGATTTTAGAAAGCTGGCATGGAGTGACTGTGGATTTCTGAAAGTGTGTATTGTGTTTTTCTACCCATTAAGGTCACTTTCTCAGAGTGTTAAACATAAAATACTGAATGGCTGAACAACCTAGAGAGATATAATCTCTGGAATCTAAAAGAAAGTGGAAATGTAGGGGTTAGAGGTAGAATCAGGTCAGTACTGTATTCTCATCTTTGGACTTTAGGCATTTTTCCATATTCCTCCAACAATTTCTAGTGCCAAAATATCTTCCCATGCATAAGAAAATCAAAAATGCATTAAGAAAGATAAAATAATTCATTCTCATTAAATTGTGTCAGGCATGATTTCAGATTAGATTTTTTCCTAGAGACTCAATAAAAATTAGGTAGAAAATCCGCATGTCAAAGCCAAAATAAGTAAATATTTATACTTATTTAACTTGAAGAAATATTTCTTGTTAATTTAATAGATGACTTCCATTTAAGAAACCAAGCTCTGTAATACTAATAATATATGTCTTAGAACTCATAAAAACAATAGTTAATAAAACAAAGCATTACCAACTTAACAGAGGTCATCCAAGTTTAAGGCTTATAACTGAATCTCCAACCAAATGATGAGGTTAAAAAAAATTTAACATAGATTTAAAACATCCTGAAGTAGCCAGGTTAGTCCCTTTTAAATAAAAGAGAAGAAGCAATTAAACAAAGCTTTAAGATATGGTGTTGTGGAGAAGATTTGTGATCAAAAGAATCCAACTACATGCTTGATTGGGCTAAGTCATTATAACTTTTCATAGCTTTATTTTTCTCACTTGTAAAATGAAAATATGATTATTTTGAGAATCTAGTGAAAGAAAAAATATGTGATTTCATTATATACTAGTACTTGATTTTTTTTAAAATGACAGCTTTCTCTAAATGTCTAAAAGATTCCAACTTAAGAAGTTCACAAGATCTCATTGTCATTTTCCAAACTGCTGTGCTCATTTCCAAATTATTTAGGATAAAGATCACAGAAGATTCACTTTCAATACATAAAAACTTCAAAAAAATTTTTTTTGTTGTAAACAACAGCACATTTCCATTAATGGGTCCCTTTTTCTTTTTTAAAGTAAAATTATGAAAGCATTTAATGTTTCAGGTTTACAGAAATTATAAAAATATGTGATCATTAAAAAAGTCTATGAGTCTCAAGATTGTGTAAAGCAGTATCTTGAGCACTAGCTGTTGGGGGTTAGGAAGAGGGTAATGGATATTTTCTCTCTGTAAAGACAGAGAGCAGGCCCTCAAGGCATTATCAGTCATGTAAAAACACAAATATGTACGTAGAACTGAAAGCCATCGGGACCCAGGACCACCACCTATAGTTGTACAATTGAGGCACAGCACAACCCTAGGTGGCAAAGTTCACAGAGACTATAACGGGGTGAGTACAGAGCTATTCGCTTATACTGGGTTCCATACACTATGCTATTGCCAGGATATAAGTATCAGGAGGACACAATCTCCCTCATCAAAAAAACTCACAGCTCAGTGGAGAAAGCAGAAACATAAACAGATAAAGTTATAAAACCAGGTGAGAGTGCCAATACAGACGTAGGCACAGAAGATGAGAACCTGACACAGCATGGAGGAAGAGACTGGGGAATCGAAGCCTGAGTTGGACCCGAAAGTGTGAGTAGCAGCTAATGGGGAGAAGGCAGGACAGGAGCTTCCTGGGCGGATGAGCAGCAATGACTAAGGTACCGACAAGAAACGGCCTAGTGTGTCCAAAAAGCTGTGAGCAGTCTCAGGGTACAGGACCCTATGAATCAAGGCATCAGGCAACAAATAGGTGACTGCTCAAAATGCCAGATCTGATTTGTGTGATGTCTAGCATTACAAGTGCAGATGTGACCACGTGCTTTGGAAGAGCCCAGATCTATAAAGTTCTGCCTTCCATATGAGCTCTACAAGATTAAACTGGAGCCTGAGGATCTGCATACAATCACTGTCTTCTAGTGTGCATCCCATTAGATACATTTGATCTACTGACTACTTTCTGTTTCTTGGTTTACCTGTATTTCCTTGCATCAGGTGCCACTGACAGCTTTCAACTAATTATCCATCCTAATGAATTAGACCTAGGGCTTCCTTATGATGTTTTAATACATGCCATCAATCTACAACTTATTTTTTTCATCTAAAACAATATTTATGTTTACAGAAATTGCTGCATCATACAGAAGTGATTTCATAATTTGGTTTAACAAATTGGTTATTTTGATATTTATTACCATGGATAATACTGAGATGACAAACTTTATATGAACTATGTGATTTTAAACCCATGTGATTTAACATCTGTAATTTTCTCCTAAGAATAAATTTATAGAAGTGTAAATGTTGAGTCAAAGAGAACATATTAAAAATCTTTTGAACATATTGCCCACTTGCTCTCTGTAAAAGTTATTCTAATTTACTATCCTGTGAGGAGAGTGACTGTTTCCCCACCTTCCTAGTTATTTTCAGTCCAAATGCTGAGCTAAATCTACAAAGTGACCTCATGTCTTGCTTGGACATGTACAGTCAGCATACAAACATGGTTAATGGATACTCTTATCCTGATTATAAGAAATAAATGCATATATTGAACAGGCAAGCAAGTTGTAGAAATTCTAGAGTAGCAAGCTAAGCAGTCAGGGGCAAAATCCCTCTACTGCTGTTTATCCTGGATTACTATTTGTTCCATGCAGGCATACTTTCTTTGGCCCACATTTTAAAATCAGAAGATAAAAATCTGGATTTATGCCTTCTCTAGAAATATTGCAACATCTGGAAACACTATGCATGAAAGGTACTACTGACTGGAGCCGAGAGGTGTTGCCCCGTTAGACAGGGAGGTACCTCCAGGTGATCACATATTTCACCCAGGTGCCTCCAGTCATTTGTATTACCAGCCTGGCCATTGTCAGCATTTGAGTTTGAAAGTTTGAATACTCCAAGTACTGCTTCTTCACTGGAATAAAGTAAAATTACACTGGAGCAGAATTATAACACAAATTTAGATATAGTAAAAGTCAAACCATAACCTCTGAAATATAGCAGTATGTTTTGCCCCTGAGTTGGTGAGTCCCATCCAGTTTTACATTACAAAGAGATTTTACCATAATATGTTTACATAAATCTATACATAATTCATGTGTGAAATATGCAAAGCTAAAAATATAATTGCTAGTCTATTATTAGAAATATGTGCAACAATAGATTGCAGACATTAAAATACAAGAATTTTGTTCACATGTACTTTCCAATTTAATTCAACCTCAAACTGCAATAAGCTTACTTGGAAAAATAATAGCCAATTAAAAATTTTAAATATCTAGCCTGTGATCAGAGGACAGAATTATATTCATTTCATTAAGTTCAAAAGTGTAATTAGACATATATCTGTGGAGGGTGTCAGAAGTCTGCAGGCAGTTAGTTAAGCAAAACCACATAGAAATTAAAGCCTGTGAAATCAGTGTTATGAAGTTTTTTTCAATTGCAACATAAATACAGTCATGCAGAATAAAGATGGTAAAGCCCTCAGGAGAAAAATGGAACAAATGATAGACAATCAACACATACCTTTGTCAGAAGAAATGGGCCTAAGGTTTTATTTTAGTACATCTTAAACATAACAAGAGGATTTATGCTAAGGTTTGCAAGTAAAGCACAAAGCGTGGGTCTCAAGATGTCCTGTATAAAATGATTTACATGACAAGTAAGAAAGAGAAAGTTTCCAAGGTTTGTTTTATTTAAATGACTTGCAAGATAAAAAATAAATGCTTTCTTCACTAAGGCATCTATTGCCCTATGAATATGCATGTACAGTAGCAATAGATTGGATGAATAAAGAATTTAGAAGCCTGCCTACTGTGGTTAACTTAAAACACCACTGTATCTGCTATACCAATTTTCTAGATCTTAATACCCACTTCAGTTTTTTGCTTTTTATTTATTTATCAAAGAGAATTTCAAACATATGCAAAAATAGACTCAGTAACGTAAGGAACCTCCATATACACGTTATCTGGCCTCAACAAGCATCACATATTGGCCAGTACTGCTATATCCATACTGTTAATCATCTTCATCCCTTCTGTTTTAACTTAAAGCAAATATCAGCCATAATGTTTCATCCATACATCTTGCAGAAAGTATCTCTAAAAAATAAAATATTTTTTTTCTTAACCATAACCATATTCCCATTATCACACTGGAAAAAGTAATTTCTCAATATTTTCAGATATCCTGTTAGTGTTAAAACTTCCAATTGTCTCATAAATGTTATAGTTTTTGTCACTTATTTTTAAAAATTAAGTTTCAAATAAGGTACTCACATTATAATTATTGCCTTTTCATTTATGTTGCATTAATTTGATAGATTCCTGCTCTATCATCTTTCCTTTTTCTTGAAGTTTATTTCTTAAATGGAAATGGGTTTCAAATTATTTAAACTATTGGAAATAAAGTTCAAAGTAGGTTTTTGTCTTATAAAAAGTAAGTATCTTTAAGAAATAAAAAGTATCTGCTTAAAATAGGGAAAAAGAGGAATCAATGTCTGACAGTGTATGTCTGTAAATGTGTATATAAGTGTATGCATGTGTGTGTGTGAGAGAGAGAGGGAGAGAGAGAGAGATGTAGTATCCTTTTTAGGAACATTTAGCAACAGTGTGATTACTCAGTCATGCATGCATTCATTTATTTATGCATCCATCCACCTATCCATCCCATCATCCACTCATTCACTTACTAACACTTTGAGAACTCTATTTACCAACAATCCTCCAAGCGGTAGGGTCTACCAAGTAAAACATGACACTGATTTCTGTCCTCTAGTTGCTTGCTCAGTTAGGAGTTAGATGTAGAAACAAATACAATGTGACACACACTGCAATTATTCCTACCGCTCAATCACACAGGAAAGAAAAAATTGCCTCCTCAGATTCAGAACTGCATTTCTGAATTAGCTTAATTGCTGAATCCCCCAATAATCTGAGTCAACACAGGCATTCTATGCCTTGGGGATTATTTCCAGCCCCCATTCAGCATTTCCTGATGCAGAAATATCACCATCCTCTTATTATACAACTTTTGATTCCTGAAGATACAGATCCCAGTCTCAGTGTGCATCTGCATACATGATTGCCCTTATCAATTAACTCCCATGTTTGTCAAGGATTCATTGAAATCCAGTTCACTATGCACCATGTAGAAATGTCCAGTTGCCACACGCGATGGGCATGGGTTCGCATGTACTTGTCCACGCTCTTGGCAGATACTCTGCCACCCTCTTAGAACAAAAGATTCGTTTCACAGTGAGTGCTTATTTCTTCATTAAAAAATGAAAGGTCTCCCAGCCCTACCTGGGTCTATTCTAGAATTGTGTGTAATCCTTTTCTACAACTCACACCTAATTTTGATGCATTCTTATCAAGCCAAGAAAGCCTTGTAGCCAGGTCTCCTCTCAAACTTGCTCATACTTTATTTTGCCCAGATTCCTGTATTGCTCCAATCAAGGGAATCTGTAGTCAGTGAAAACTCTTCCTTCAGCCTCTGCTTAAACATTCAAACCTATCTCAGTAGATCCAAAGACCTGTAGCATCCTCCTCCAGAAGCCCTATAAATTGCTGCCTTTCTTGAGGTTCTACCCCATAGACATATAAGCCAGGCTTTGTAAGAGATAGTGGGAGTCTGAAATAAGCCTCTGAAACATGTAGTGTTAGGGATTGTGTAAATTAGAGACTGCTGTACCCAAGAAAAGGTTTAGGTCTCAGATGACCCGAAGAGGAAAAGGCAGATATGACCAGTCAAGAGATGTACAGAAGCCAGGGAATCTCAGTAAGCTCATTAGCCATTCTGCACAGTTATTCTTCCTTTCACAGTTCATATCCAATTAATTACAAATCCTGCGGGCCCCTCCTTCAGAGCATTTCCAGAATCTGAGCACTCCTCATGACCCCTACTGTACACCCCACCCCTGGCCATCATGTCTCACGTAGATCAGTGCCACGGCCTCCTGACCAGTCTCCCTGCTTCCATACCAGGCATCTTCTCACCTCCAGGCCTTAGCATTTGCAGTTTCTTTTCTTTACTAGGAAGTTCTTCCCCTTAGAACTTCCCAAGGAAGTTCCATCTTCAGTGGTCACTCCCCTTCTTCTTCAGGTGCTTGTTCAAATATCACTTTATTAGTGAAACTCTCCCTGAATCCCTACTTAAAATTATGACATGTGTGCAGTAATATCCGTTGTTCCAATGTCATTTCTTTAGTTCATTTGTCTCCACTTTCTAATATACGGTATTATTTCTCCTTATCTGTTGTCTGTTACTAGAATGTGAGTTCTAAAAGGGCAAGGATTTTGTCGATTTTCTCTGCTGTACCTTTAGTGCCAAAAACAGAACCTATCACATAGTAAGTGCTTCGTAAATATTTGCTGAATGAATGAATGAGTGACTTCCTCTCCCAAAATATTAGGGAGCCCTTTGTGTGGCACCAAGTTAGACCTAACTATTGCCCTTCAGGTGCTAAAGCACACAAGACTTGAATGGTGATAGCAAACACATATCTAATACAGTTACTGAACCAAATTGGAAATGCTAGTGTGTGGGAAGGTGGTTGATGCATCGAAAGAGCATCATTCAGCTAAAATTCTTAGTGTGTTAAGGGTGCCCAGACACAGGATGATGAGGACAAGATGCTGGAGAGAAAGGCTGCATCGTTATATACCATTTGCGTTTTCATTTGATTTAAAATATTCATGAACTGAAGTAGATCTAGGACCTCAGGGCAGCATCAGTCATTTTAAGGTCAGTCCAGATTTCCTAATGGGCAGGCCCAGGAGGGGGGAGGCAGAACAGCTGAACAGCCTGGACAGGCTAGTGAGTTGAGGTTCCTTAAATGCTTGTTTTACACGTATTCATTCAACATTCATTTAATAAGCACATGAGAAAAAATGTTCTATTAATAAAACTGTAAACTTTTTGTTTAAATTCAATGTGAGGTATTTATTTCCTTGTAGTAACACCATATTTTAATGTATTTGGAATTCTTCACAGTTTTTCTGTCACTCATAACTAGAGTTAGTCATCAAACTCACTGAAAACAAACTTCACTTACATTAGTATGTTCAAAATGTATTTAAATTGTCTTTTCTTCTGTCCTTCATGTTGGCAAAATACTTCCCACTTTTCTCTCTTGGACGTTTACATTTTTTTCCTCAAATGAGACATTTTTATCGAGACAAGGTCTTGTTTTATTGGCCAAGATGAAGTACATCATGGCTCATTGCAGCTCTGACCTCCTGGGTTCAAGTGATCCTCCCACCTCAGCCTCCCAAGTAGCTGGGACGACAGGGATGCACCGCTGTACCCGGCTAATTTTTTATTTTTTGTAGAGACAGGTTTCACCCTCTATTGCCCAGGCTGGTCTCAAACTCTGGGCTCAAGTGATCCTCCCACCTCAGGCTCCCAAACTGTTGGGATTACAGGAATGAGCCACCATGCCTGGCCTGAGACAACTTCTTGAGCAATGTGTTAAGGGGTTTAAAGTTGAGTAACATAAATCATTTGTTCTTAGGTCTTTATTTGGTTTCTGTTTCCGCTGACTCCAACGCTGACTTGTGCCCATCAAATGATAGGTTACAGAATTAGAGGTGTGGTCCTAGGTCTCCAACACGCACAGGAGATGGAAGTTCCTGCGGAGGGGGAAGTATCTTCTGTTTGTTTTTGTCGTTGTTTAATAGCTTCTTCAACGGGTGCTGGACCAGTCAACATCTTGCCATATTTGCAGGTGAGGCTCATGGCAATCTGTGTTACCTGGCACTACAGCCAGTCACAGTGTGGAGAAAAGTGGACATTCTGAGCAGCCCTGGTCTCTTTCCCTGCTGCCACTGATGCAAGTACTGCTGCTCAGTGTAGACTGGTGGTCCAGGACGGTCTGATACTGCCCCTGCCTAGTGTTTGTCAGGACAGAAGAGGGAACAAAAGGTCTCTTTTCCAGTGCTAAACTATCTTAATCATCTCATGTCACCATGCTCTTGGGTCCCACCTACTATTATATCCACACAGTCATATTTTTCTAGTTCTAGGTTTCTAGTTCTGCCTGGAAAATGTCGTCAGAACCAGCCCTTCAGTTCAGATGCCCTCATCCTTAAGGAAAATTCCCTTTCACAATTTTCTGAGACCTTCTCTTGACAGTTGATCTCTCTAAGGGCCACCTTCGTGTAAGAGAAAGGATCAACCTCATAATAGTGTATTGAAATCTTAATCCCTCCTCTTCAAAAAGATGCCTTATACCCATGCAAACATCCCCTGTTCTCATCAATGTTTTGTTTTCACAACCAAAGAGGATGGGAAAACAGGGCCTCTGTCAGGCCAACAAATGTCCACTTATGCCCTTCCCGAGAAAGCATCACTTGCTTTTTATGTCCAGAGCTAAGAGGGACCACTGAAGGGATTCCTATAGCAGAGAAGATCTCTGTGCCAAGCTGACACTAAGAAACAATTGACTAAACAACCAAACTCTCTTAGTTAGTTGTAAGCATTTTTGGCTTTAGAACTGGAAATTCCCATAGAATTAAATTGTTTATTATTGCATGCTCTTTGGTGTACCTATTTCATAAAACTATTACAAGCTTTGTTTTTGACTTAAAGTGCTATCTATTGATAAAGAATTTTTGATAGAATAAGAATTGCTTGAGTTTATATATGGCTAATTGCTGCCCATCTTAAATGGATCTGAAAATCTATTATCCTAATTTGCATTTGGAGTAGGTAGTTTTTTAAATAAATTGTTTGCAAATTAAATGGGTTTTAATTGGGGAGGGTAAGTGATGTCCAGTGTGATTGATCTTATTAAAAGGATAAATCTTTCATGCATGAAGTCTTAATATTTCAACCATGAGATTAGCAGTGTTATGTTGCAAATCTCATTTAAATTGTTTGCCAAAGGCTTGAATTAAAAACAATCTATGATAATATAAAGTTAGCATGGCCAAAAAGTGATGACAGGTAACTTTTAGTGAATTTCAGAGTAACTGTTCATCCAACAAAATGGTTTCCAAGTCAAATCTGATATGTCTGTTATAGAAAATGCCTAGTGATGTGCTAATTACCTTCAGTCTTTTATTACTTAAAAAAAGTGTTAAAATTAGTTATAGCCAGAGAAGGAACTCCAACTCCTTTGTTGCAATGAATAATGCAAAGGTTTGTTTAAATTCTTGCAGTCCTATTTATAAAAGAACACCTGGGTAACTTTATTTTGAGCTTAGAACAAAACATAAAATTGTTGAGAACAAGATATTTAAATGTACTCATTTACATTCTTAGGCAGATCAGCAGTGGTAAAATAGCCTTGCTGAGGATATATAAATCTAGATCAGTGAAGCTGTAACAGCCAGTAGCCTTCCATGAAGGGGAAAGAGGAGAATGGCACAACCATCAAGATGCTACTCCTGATCCTTCCCCTCATGAGAGGAAAAGGGCCGGCTGCTGTTTCTCTGCTAGTGACGGAGAGAGGCCTGCTGGCAGTGGCAACTCTACATGTATTCCATTCTTTCTCTGCCTCTCTCATTTACCCACTCCTGGCTTAATTGTATCCCTTTCTGCACCTTCTCCTCCCCACCACACACACCCCCTAAACCTTTCTCTCTTGATATCTCCCCTTCAAAGTTCCCCTCCCACATTTTGGAGAACAGTTGGTTTCTTGGGCATGTCAGCCTCAGAATGCCCCATAGCCTGAGCTGAGTCAAGCAAAAGAGAACTAGGCAGCTGCCTGGATTCCCGAACCATAATGGAAAAAGGATGGATCACCACGGGAAAACATCTGACACGTTTTCACACACAACTCTGTAATCTGCAAAATCTAATTTGGTTCTGCTAATTTGGTTGGCAGAAGAAAGACAAATGAAAAGTAGAAACTGTAATAAAAATCCTTACCAGAATACTCCAATCTCTGTTAAATATTTTTTTTGTATGTGCACATGATAATTTCCATATTTGGGGTAGATCACCAACTTGAGACCAGCTACCTGACAGTCTCTGATGTCAGCCATTAGAGTCAATTAAAATTTAGACACTGAATACTGCTGTTTGCCAGTAGTAAGTCTCAGTAACCATATCTATATACATTTCTGCACTTAGAATGTGATGCCAGACACTATTCAGGCATGTGTGATAAAAACCATAAAAGTAAAAGGAAATCCGAATGGGTAAAAATAGTGGTAACTTCAGGGCACATAATAAATCCTTCATTGTGTATATACTAGTTTTATTGTTAGAAAATGACTTCTTCCCCCTCCTTAACTAAACAAATTTTGAACAAATATTGAAAAAATGTTAGGTTAAAAGAAAACCAAATTACTAGCAAGGGAGGAGTCCTAAGACATAAATTAGAAGCCAGGTTGCAAGTCAGGATGTGATATCTGAAATATTAAAAACTACTCACCTTTGCTGGCTCCTACCTGCTCCATTTTTTTAAATTATAGATATGTAATAGTTATACATATTTATGGGTTACATGTAGTATTTTGATACAAGCATACAATGTGTATTGATCAAATCTGGGTAATTGGGATTCCCAGCACCTCAAACATTTATTATTTATTTGAATTGGGAATATTCCACCTCTTCTTTTCTAGCTATTTTGAAATATAAATTATTGTTAACTGTAGTCACTCTATTTTGCTGTCAAACAGGGAACTTATTCCTTCTGACTGTATTTTTGTGCCCATTAGCCAAACCCTGTTCACCCCATCTTCCCACCTTCCCAACCTCTGGTAACCACCATTCTATTCCCTCCTTCCATGAGATCAACTGTTTTAAATTCCACATATGAGTGAGAGCATGCAATATTTGTCTTTCTGTGCCTGGCTTGTTTCACTTAGCATAATGTCCTCCACTTCTATCCATACTGCTGCAAATGACAAGATTTCATTCTTTTTATGGCTGAATAGTATTCCACTTTGAATATATACCACATTTTAAAAAATCCACTAATAGACACTTAGGTCAATTCCATATCTTGGCTATTGCAAATAGTGCTGTATTAAACATGGTAATGCAGATATCTCTTCAATATACTGATTTCCTGTCTTTTGAATAGATACTCAGCAGTGAGATTGCTGGATCATATAGTTGTCCTTTTAGTTTTTGGAGGAACCTCCATACTGCTTTCCATAGTTGCTCTTCTAGTTTACATTCCCACCAACAGGGAAGCACTCATCCACCTGCTCTCTTGGTCTTTCAGTCTGGAAGCTGCTCCCAGTCATCTGATGACCCAGTATCCCTAGCATCCTTCCCTTCCCAATTCTCTCTTCACAACACTGGCCCAGTATCCTCAAGTTCAGTTCTGAGGGAGAGCTGCTGAAAGAGCTCTTGCTTGCTTGACCACCGTCTTAGGTCTGGCACCAACAGCCTTCTCCCCCACCCCACCCTCAATCAAGGTTGGGTGTCAGTCCCTTTCCCTTCCCCATATTCCAGGAGATGGCTGGCCATTTCCTGACTTCTATAATTTCTTCCTCTAGCAGCCCTCCTGATTCCTGGGAATATCCATCTCCTCTGCTCATTCAGGCTCCCACCTCACCATGGTATGTACTGTGCAGATTCGCCATTGGATTTCACTTTGACCTTCTCTCTACCATGTGTCCTTAGAGAGCTCCATGGAAGTAACAGTAACGAGCTGGAAGAAGATATTAACAGAAACCCATTTCCCACACTCTCAAACACATCTAGCCTGCACAGGGAGCAGAATCTCCTGCTGCCATTTCATGTGTATACCCTGACAAGGAGGCCTTATTGTCTCTGTCCCTGTCCCCTGTGGGCACTGCCCTGCTCAGAATACTATCAGGTTCTGCTTACAAAATACACATGACCAAGAGGTTGAAATCCAAATGCAAATAGTCATGAGTACTCTTCTGTACTACCCAGTTACCCAGGGAGTGATGGTTTTTAATCTGATAGCAGCAGCCACATTTCTGCCTATAAAATTCCTCACAAGTAAAACTCTCTTCTGACAGTTCACTGCCATCATCCAAAGCCTCATCACAATTGATCCTATATATTGGTTTGCGGGCATATGTCACTTGCATTCACCTCAAGAGACCCTAAAATATTTCAGAATTTTATTATAATAGAGGTTGGATATTTTTAATAAAATCTTTATGGAATAATTTTAACTGATACTCATGAGAATCAGACACTACTTAACAATCATAGATTATCATTTAAAATACAGTGTGCAGACATACTAGGGAGTAGGCACATTAATTACTCACTGCATCCATTAAAATGATTCCTAGAAATGTTTCCTGCATTCTCCACCACCTGAGATGCCTGTCTGCTTTCTCTCTGGTAATGTAAGTCCATCATTCCTTGCAAGACTCAAGTCTCACCTTTTACAAGGAATCCTTTCCTTCCAGTCCCACTATCACACACCTGCACAGAGGCTGCTTTGTAACTATTTAAGTTCTTTTTAAGTTAACACTATCTCTATTCTCCTTTGTTTTAGTAAGATAACTTACATACAAAAGACCAAACTCTCTGCAGAATACAAGATACCATACCTGCAAAAACTGATGGGCCAATGACTAAATGATCAAGAAAATTAATCTCTCAATTAATCAATCAATGCAAAAGCATGTAAGTCTAGAAACCTGATCCAGAAAGTCATGCCCTGAGCTTAAGTTTACCAAATAGGGTTATCCTTGCCTAAAAGTAAAGATTCAGATTTGGAGTAATGGTATATGAGTTCAAGCTCTGTTTGGCTATTTAACCAAACATTAGATAAGTTAGACATTGTTTGCCCCATTTTTTTAAGCATAATACCAAACCAAAGAGAGGATGAATGAGCAAAAGCCTCATAAATGATGTAAATGTCAGTAATTACCACTATTATTTCAATGAAAGCGGGTGAAATCAGGCCCAGAGAAAATCTGTGCAGTAAACTGTGTCAATCTGGAGATTCTGAAATAGGCACTCAAACATTTCAAACAGAAGTATTGTTTTTCCTTAATATTCATCATGTTTGTATTCTCTAGCTTACGATTTTATAATTGATAGCAAAGCTATAAATGGCTTTGGGGATTGTTGCATATCTCACATTACTGCCTTGCTGTGGAGTAACATAATCAAGTGGAAATGGAAAAAAATACTGTCAAAGATTTCTTTCTGTAGGCAAGATGCTGTTTTTTTCTAAGTATCTTTTAGCTGTTGAGTATTTTATAATCATTGACATAAATACAAAAATGGTAAACAATGTTTATTGTTTGCATACCAGTGAGTCTGAATTGGGGCCTTTTACTGCCAGTCATTCCCAATGCAATCTCAAGAATGTAATAGGCAATCAGATGGTGATTTATCTGACCCATTACTGAGAAAGAACCAAGAAAAATCTAAACATCATTTGGTTCACTCATGTGTGCACTGCAAATGCAAAACAGTAAATTATCTGAGCTTTGTCATGATTTTGTATGCTATAAACATATTTAGTATTCAAAAATTTGTTTTTATCCCTATCCTTAATTTTTTTGTTTAATTGCAGGACAAAATACAGAAACAAAGTAAATGTAATGGAGTTTCATAAAGGAAAAATATCTAAAAAACAAGGTAATAGATGCACCAGAAAAATAATACTCTAGGCTTTCTTGGGGTGTGGTGTGTTGTTCCAATGTCATGACCAAATTCCAGCTAGAGTGCTTACTTCAGTCTACACTGCCTATAGGAAATGCCTCCTGTGGTCTGAACATGATACCAGACTTTGTTGATGACATCACTAGAACTGATGGGAGGGCTCTGCTAAGCAGCTGCCATGTGCTTAAGCTTCAAGTGAAAATGAAGTGGAGTTGTGTATTGAGTGAGTTCTAAGTCCCAAAACAAACTGTACGTCACAAAAGGTACTTTTAATTATTTATGAGTATGACCAACAATTACGTTACAAAATTAAGTTGAAAATACATAGTGTTACACCATGTAAAAAATAAGCCACATATTAACTACATTACTAGTTAGTTTAGTAGTTATTTAGTAGTTACTTTTATACCTGTCTTATGGAGTGATAGCCCACTGGGTTAAATGAACATTTTCTAAATAATGGCACAGATGAGTATGCAAACTGAGAGAAGTGGTGTAAAGGAAAAAGAGCAGCCGGGCATGGTGGCTCACGCCTGTAATCCCAGCACTTTGGGAGGCCAACGCAGGTGGATCACCTGAGGTCGGGAGTTCAAGACTAGCCTGACCAACATGGAGAAACCCCATCTCTGCTAAAAATACAAAAATTAGCTGGGGGGTGGTGGCATATGCCTGTAATCCCAGCTACTCGGGAGGCTAAGGCAGGAGAATCGCTTGAACCTGAGAGGCGGAGGTTACAGTGAGCCGAGATCATGCCATTGTACTCCAGCCTGGGCGACAAGAGCAAAACTCCATCCCCAAAAAAAGAACATGACAAAGGGAAGCTGACGACCAAGGCTGGTGGGTCAGAGGAAGCCTGGGTTGAGTCTCAGGGTGACAGAGGGTGGGGCCAAGGCAAGGGTCTGGGGAAGGGGACCAGGCACAGCAGGCATGGAACCTCCTCATGAGTGAGAATGGAGTGAACCAAAAAAGCAAAGGAAGGCTGATGTCACCAGAACACAAAGGTGAACGGCAGCAACGGACAAAGTGAGGAAGGCAGTAGGCAAGAACGCACCATCTCAACCCTGCAGAGTTGACAGTGTTCCTGGAAGGCGTTGCCTCTGAGTCTTCATTGGAAAGGTGCTTTAATACATTAGTTCAGGTTTTATTCTCACAGCAACCAATGAGGCTGACATTTTTCCATTCTAGGTATTAAGGGAACAGACATAATAACCTGTTCAAATTCATAAATGTGGCAGAGAAATAATTCTTAACTTAGATGGTCTGATTCCTGCACAAGCCATCTCACTGCTCTGTCTGCCCCCACGTCTCCGTTCTCTGTTCTTTAATACAGAGGGCAGTAAGTGGATCGATTTGGTCATAGTTCCAAGGAAACATTCAAGACTCTTCCTTTAAGTCAGCAATGGATTTTCAACCCTGCAGTTCTAATCTCATGGTTTTCAGTGAGCAAAGCCAAGGCCAGTTAAAATGTACCCCTAATTCTGGGGGTTTCTAGTTAAGCAGAGAAAAAAGGAGGAAACTTTTAATTTTGAGGATCTAAGTCAAGAATTGGCCAGAGAAGATACACTGGAGCGATTTTTTAAACAAAACTTTGTGATTAGCAACAGTGCTAAGCCTAGACTTGGAAAGTCCAATCACGGCTTCATGTGAAGAAGACAACCCTGCTCCTCTTTGTGGTTGTGAATGGTTTGGTCATCTTCATTCTTTGCAGACCACAGTCAATCACAAGTTCCATGGGGGTAAAACACAACCAGACAACAATCTAAAATATTTTTTTCAAATTAGTGTACATTCTGTTTATTTCACATACTGTCTCCTTTTAATACTTCACCTTTTCTAGACATCTCTGGATTATGGTAGAATTTAATCAAGGGTCAACCTCTTTCCAAGATAAAATACTCTACTTCTATTTTTTACCCTTTTCCAAAATTAAAGAGCTATATTTATTCATGCCACTAGATAAATTAAGCAAATGTTTATGGTGTTGATGTCAAAGTGGACTGGGTGGAAGCTGGGGTGGATGAGTGGCTTCGTTAAGACAATATTGTTTGCTATAGCAGATAAAACCTGAAATCTCAGTGTTTTGACTCAAGAGAAGTTAACTTCTTGCTCTCAAAATCCCGGCAGTGGCAGGGAGTAGAGCTGATGATTCCATACATCATTCAGAGACCCAGGATGATGCATGCTCTGCCATCTTCAGTGTGTGCTTCTCAAGTTGCCTTGGGTGTTAACATCCAACAGGCAGGTGGGGAAAGAGGGAAAACAGAAGGGTGTGTGTGGGTTCCGTGGACAGGCCCTAGAGTGGTGTATGTGACTTCCTGACACATTCCATTGACCAGAATTCAGCAACATAGTCACACCTAACTGTGGTCATGTGATTTTACTGTAAGCCACAGAGGAGAAGGAAACAGATTGGGAATCAAGTATCAGTTTCTGTACAAGATGGATTTAGGAGAATTCTGCTTTCTTTTCTAAAACTTGTATTCAGTGGGATAATTTGGGATATGAAGAAAATGTAATCCACACCTTGACATTAAATCCAACTTTATGTATCTATGAAAGCTTCTCTATTTATCCACTCCCAATCCCAAATCTGACAAATATTTCGCAGTTCTCCCAATTCTCCCTTTCATAAGAAGTTTAGTAACAACACATCCTCTCAGATATGAGCAGAAGAAAAGACAATCACTGTCTGCTGTTCTGAGTCCTGGGTTCCCTCAACTATGAAATGAGTATAATATTTAATTTAACACATTGAGCACCTTTGATGTATCAGGATTCATAGCTACAATGAGAGCGTAGTATTATGATTGAGGTCAACAAAATTGCATAATATTTTTGCAAACACGACAGTGTTTAGCACACATTATGATATCCAAAGACTCTTGGTGATTTCTCCTCTTTCATCTCTCATTTTCTCCACCCATTCACCAGCCCATCATTCCTCTACAAGTATATGGAGGAAGGTTTTGCTACTTTTCAAAAGATCTCTCAGGTCACTAACCTAATCCTGGAAACTGGGCCAGATTGACTCCTGCCTATGAACTCAGCCTAGAAACAATTCTGGCCCAAAGTGACCCTGAGCATCAGCCTTGAGGGCTGGTCCTCAGGTCCTGCTTCCTCCTGGATCTGCTCAAACCTGCCTCTCTGGTCCACAGCTATTTGGCTTCTGTCTTATAGCTAGCTTCTCCCTGCTTTGTTCCTGTCTTGTATTACCAATATCAGAACTCCTCTAAGTTAGCTTTGGCCTTCTCAGGGACCTGAGGATAATAGAGTGACGACATAGACTAGTTGGATTGTAGACTCTTAGGAAAATGTATTGACCTGACCGTAACCACTGTCATTGTAGAAGTAGTTAATTACAATGTTTAGAAGAAAGGTCAGCAAACATTGTCTACCAAAGGCCACATAGTAAACATTTTAGGCTTTGCAGGTCACATCCAGTTGCTGTTTCACATTAATTGTGTGCATGCGTGTGTGTCTGTGTGTGTGTGTTCTCCAACTGTTTCTGAATGTAAAATCCATTCTTAGCTCATGGGCTATAGAGAAACAGATGATGGGCTGGGTGTGACCTGTGAGCCATATTTTGCAGACTTTGGGTCCAGAGCTGCACTACGCAGTATGGTAGCTATTAGCCACGTGTGACTATTTAGATTTAAAATTAAATTATTTAAAGTTATATAAAATTTGATTCCTCAGGTGTGCTAGCTCAATAGCCATACTTCAGTTCCTCAGTAGCCTCATGGAGCCATTGGCTACTATGTTGAACAGCAAAGATACAGAACACTTCCAACATCACAGAAAATTCAATTATACAACACAGGTCTAGAGCCTCGCTCAAACTACTAAGTTTTTCACAGAATTTTCTTTAGATTAATTCCCTGTTCACACTGCAATCCCCTCCCCCACATCTATTTCATTTTCCTCCCAGTCAAATGACCTCCTATCAAAATCCACACCATGCCCCTATATGAAGTGGGGGCTGTGATCAAGAGAACTGACGTAGTGAGCTTGTAAACTTGACTTTTACCCAAGTTATTTGTTTCCTAATGATCTGGGCTCTTAATGGAAATTAGCCAATCAGCTTTTGATAAGGCTTCTTCTAGAGCAGAGTCTTGCATTTCTTGGTCTTAGTCATGCTCTTACCAACTTCTAAATCAATGGGTAAGGGAAATACCAAGATAACCTGTATCTCCCACAGCAAATAGAAGAATGTGAGGAATCCCAGCTCTGACTATCTATCAACATCCTAATCTACCCAACCCCAAAAGAGACTCTGAAAGCTCTAAGGAGAAAGGAAAGCAGGATGTCAGAGAAGACACCATCCCTCTAGAAGTATCACCTAAGGAGCAAGGGGAGAAGAAAGAGCAGACAAAATAGGGAGGACAGTTCAGGGTGAGCTGGAGCCAGCTCCTACTGGCTCATGAGAACCAACTGGTACATTTTCAGGAATCCTTTAAATTGTATAAATTTACAGTGAAGTAAATTGTATTGAAAACAAAGGTGATACATACATAAAACTCATCTCTTCCTAATGATTTCACTACATTTTACTATCATCTAGCTCTTGAGGTTATTTATGCCAATGCTACATGTGTGATAGAAATGTTATATTATGGTTTGCTGCTGCACATCTCCTTCCAACTCCATGTTCAATAATAATGTCATGTTTGGAAGTTTAAAATTGGCCATGGTGGTTTGTTTTGTTTTGCTTTTACCCAGCCAGCCAGTTGTTAAACATTTACCAGAATACCACTGCGCCTGTGCAAGCCAGAAAAAAAGGGAATGCAGGATATTAGGCAGCTATGAACCATCATCACAGAAGGGCAAAAGACAGGAACTCAGACCAAGGAGGGATGACATTTCTGTTACTCTGGACCTCTGCTTCTGAAACTGAATGCTGATTGTAGTTCACCCCAGTTCTGAAGGAGCATCGTCCCAAGTAGAATCGCCCCAACACCTTGAACCATCCTGCCTCAGTGGCTTTTCTACCAGATACCTGTTGCCAGGCTTCTTGAATACCAAATACCTGTCTCAGGGCATCTCAAAATGACTCGCCCTCTCGAGTTCCTCTTGATTTCCTATCCCATCATTGGTATGATATCACAGATGATGAAGCTGCTTTAGTCACAGCTAACAATGTTTGTCTCCCTCCAGTCTTCCCTCCCCCTGGATTAATCTGCTTTCACAATTTCTTTCTGATCATAAATTTTTGCTATTCCTGTACTAGTCATCACCTTGTCACGCTGTATCCCACTTTCCTGAGAGCTCAGTCATCTGACCCTAACCTTTCTGGTCTGGATAACCCTGCCAATGCTCTCTTTTAATCTCTTTCTACTACATGGGTACAGCTACCCAACCACAGAGCCATAAACATGGCTTCCATGGGAGGGAGGGGGTGGGCACAAGAGTAACTTTTATAACTACATTTACATTTGTTTAAAGGTATTATTAAAAATAAAATGGCATTTTCAAGGGGCTTAGAAGAAATTAACTGTTAGAAGTTTTAAACAACCTAATCTAAATAGACTTACAAACAACAGAAAAAATGTACATATTGTATTAAAGGCAATTCACGGAAGATCAAATTAAAATGATACATAGTACAGAAGCCAACAGGCACAAACTCATTTAACTCTTGACACAAATTGTTAAACATCATCCTTTTTTGTGATCTGATCTGTACACTGTGGTGGATCAAGGGAGATTAGCCTGTGTTGCCAGACTGAGGAAGGAAACCGAGAAAGCAGAGCACATCACTTACATATAATTACAGTGAGAGCCCTTGGACTTAAAAGAAAAAAGCATGCAATACCAGAAGTTGCTAATTTAAAGAAGGTAATCTAGCATTACCAAAATTGTTGAGAAAAGTGGGGGAGAAGATGTAGGATACAGCCACAAATAACTCAAGTAGTAAAAAAACAACTGCCATAGCAATTTGATGGTGAGAAGGCAATATTTGACTGAAAATTACACTGTTTTTGTCCACTAGTGATTTGAGGAATTGACTTTTATTCCCCTTATTTTCCTTACTTATGAAGTGTTTTTAAAATATTCATTAGCTACATGAAAAGATGTTTTAATGCTCCCTTTCAAATCCTGTGTGTAGACTGGGACTGGGGAACTTTAAGGGATACTTTTTGTTTCTAAACACTTACCACCTCCTCTTGCGTGACAGTAGCAATAATTTACTGTGCATAATACCTTGCATTAGCCAAGAAGCTAAAGAAATATTTCATAGCTTCAACCTTGACATAATGAAAGCACAGCCATAAAAAGACAAAAGGAGCATGACAGTAGCCTTAGGTATTTAAGTTTTAAGAAGCACTGGTTTGGTATGCCTGTACCTACCACGCCAGTGTCTTTAAATACTGGTTTTGGTCATCACACTGAAAGCAACCATTTTGTGTAATTGCCTACAGTTTCATGCATTGACCACATTATTAAGTAAAAAGTCAACATTATTTTTGTTTTTCTTGGGTTCTCTTTGCCTTACTTGGAATGGCTTATCTGATGCTTCATGTTATATTTGTCTTTCTTTTAAAATAATCCTTTGCATATATGCTATCTATGCCTCTGGAAGAACATGCTATATCCAAACAAAGTAATCTTACAGATAAGAGCCTCTGTAAAAAGGGCCTTCAGTAACGCCCTTCCCCCTCTCATCCATGGATGTTTACATAAGTGGATGTACCCTCCCTCCAAACAGTATCTGTTGCTACAAATGCCTAATAGTAAGAGTAGCCTTGGGTTTAGGCTGTAGGATAAAAATCTTTAAACTATAATGCAATATGAACCCATAAAGATGGCATATTAGAGAATACAGTGCCCACTGAAGGTTAAAATCCATGTGAATCTGTCTACACTCTAAAGGGATTTTTTTTTTAACTCTTTTGGTAGTCAACAATCTGGATCCATTTTCAAAGATCAGCAATTAACTTAGTGTTATAATTTTTTATTTATAACAATCTTTGATTCAAATGGGATTTAGATTCACACAAAGATGCATGCAAGACAGCATAAATATTGGAACAAAAGTAAATCTGAAAAACAAGGAAAAGAGAAAAAAGAAGAGAAAATAGGTATGTCATAATTTAGTATATCAAAGTTTAATAATCTTGAATGGACTTGAGACGGAGTTAAGGAATGGGTGGGGGAGTGAGGGAAAGGATGAGCAATCAACCACCGGGGGTTAGTTCAAAATGTTGTGGTTATGTTTGTCACACATTTTTCTGTCCCTTCCCCCTTCATGAATCTTTACCATAATGGCAGATCCTTGAGGCTAGATATACAGTCCTTATGCATCCGTGGAATATCTATACTATGTCCTGGACCATGTGAACATGACTCAGTAATGACCTCACAACAGGACATCACTCTCCATTTTGACTGTACTTACTGTATCTACTTCCTTTGTACATTATTTTCTCCTCTGAGTGCTTTTCCCCCATTTTAGTCATTACTATGTGCTCTAGATAATAAAAGGAATTAAACAAACATGCACACTATTACAGCATTTACAGTGCACCAGATAAGAAAAAAAACATCTATTTTGGCTAAAAATCTTACAGTGATAACTATGGACACTCTAAAGAAACAAAGAGATGATTCCTCTTTAGGAAACAGTCATTTCATGCTATTTTGGAGACAGGAGAGTTTCTTTAAAGTTAGGAAAGACATATAGTTCTGTACTCTCTCTCCCTTGAGTTCAAAAGTCTAATTTTTATATAGATGTAGGTATAAATCATCTTCCTCTTCTCTCCTTTTCCCATCAGGATTTCTAAAGGATATAAATCAAATGCTATTTCAAAGAAGAAACTCTTAATGGTAGTATATTCACTGTTTTTACTAATGTCACCTCTAGTTTTTCCATTTCTCAAATTTTAATGGTGTCTGTGCTATAAAATATTTTTCAAAAGAGCACAGAATGGAACACGTTTCTCTCCAAGAATTGTCAGTGCTTTGGCCATCTTCCCTTCCTTTCATTTTAGGAATGCATGAGAAGTCTTCTTACCCACAGGAATTTTCCTGCTTGCTCCCTGAAATAAGGTAATTAAGGGTTAGGCTCTCCTAGGAGCACTGTTAAGGGATCTTTAAACTCTCTCAAAATTGGTTTCACACTCAGTTACCAAATTTAGTCCGTCTTCCATTTTGCCCCCTCCAGGCGGCTACCTTGCGTTTATTTCAATGAAGTCCCTAAAATGCTGGGCCCCTCTTAAAATTACATCCAGGGGAAGTAAATTGTCAGCAATCCCATTTTCAGAAACTTTTAAAGAAGAAAATCTGTATTATCTTTACCAGAGAGAACTTCAAATGCAAATGAAAGAGAAAAGTTATTTTTTCAACTAAATAATGGAGGAGGAAGGCCAAGAACATGAAATGGTCTTTGTTGTAGTGCCTGGGTGTAAATGGCTTGAATATCCAGTATTTGCTTTTAATATACTCAGTGGCCAGAAGATGCCTCAGTATTTTTTAGGATTGATGGAAGCATATTGAAGACATTCTGTAAGCTATCTTAACCACTTCCTAATGTCGACTGTGTGGATTCTCTAAGCTCAAACTAGTAAAATCATTTTATTTGCTCTAATTTCTTGATAAAAGCTTTCCATAGTTCTGCAAGTGACTCCAGTTGTGTCTATGTCTATAAACCATATTCAGTGTTTCAACTCAGATGGTCTGGTTGTTTTTAAAAAATGAATCTTTTTAAGGAGTTCCCATCTGAGTTGCCCCGCTCATGGTATGACCTAGGCAGCCAGCCACTCATTACCTCCAACTACTGAGTTTCTTTAAAATACAATTCTTAGACAAAAAATCAGCAGGGAACTGAACAGTGAATTCCACCCCCCCGCCCACCACCCTATCAAGCTATTTCTGCAGAACTGATTATTTTTAAACATGTAAAATGGAACCCTTGGAAATATGTAAATAATCGTATTAGGCAGTTTATATCAAACAGCTGTGAGTCAAAGGTCAGTCCATATGTCAAATTGTAACCATTTCAGAGGGGACATAGTTTTTCTTCGAAATCTACTCAAAACTTGTTATTAGTTTTGTTAACAGAAACATAATTGTGTTTTATTTTGTAAAAACTTCTTAAAGTGTTTTGAAAAATTTTGTCCCTGCTTTCCTTTTTCTCCCTTTTCTTTGTTACCTCTCCCTTACTCCTTCTCTCCCTTCATCCCTTCTGCCTTCCCTTCCTCTTCCCCATTTCCCTTTTACATCACCTTGACCATTCCATTGCATTACATCATATCCTTCATCAAAGAGGGAAAGAGGCCCACCTTTTGTAAAATGTCTAGGCCTGATGTTCTTTAAAGAAGAGTTATTTATCTCACCAAGCCCAGTCATTGGTAATGGTGTAGAAAGGTACTTTCTCTCCTTGGGTCTGAACATTTTCACTCTAGGAAGGGCTATTTAGTGCACTTCTCCAGCAATGCAGCCAAAAAGAGACCAATGCATTTTAAATATTTAACCATGAGCAAAACTTGGAGCTGAAAACTAGTGATGTGATAAGAAATATTTTCAACATGTTTATAGTATTTTTAACTCCATATGGATCTTTGCCCCAGGGGGAACAAATCTGCCTTCAAGGGGAGGGAGACTTTTTAAATAATCTAGCTTATTTTCAGAAACACAGATAGCCTTCAAGTAACTTACCAAGACCACCGTGGTGTCTTTGGCCTCACCTATGTCTCCTATGCAGAAGACATAAAACTTTCCTTTAGTTCCTGACAACATGACCGATAGAGGGCTGGAAGAGAATTTTTGCACTAACCTTTTCTTTTGTTTGTATAAAGTGCAGGTGTAGACAACTGAATGGAAATAAAGGGGAAATGTAGTTTGGGTAAACATTTACATTTTAATTTTCTCTTAATTTCTTGAGGCCCATTATGCGTCTATCAAGGCATGCAACAGCTTTAAGCTAACAATGCAACAATGCACCATTAAATGTATACCAGATGTTCCTGTTCTGGCACCTATTACTGAGAGCCCTCAACTTGCCTGTCAAGGGAAAGAAAAAAAAATGTGTGTTCTCCTTTAATAACTAACACTAACCCATCAAAACAAGCAGTAACAGAAAGACTCTGACACATTGCTTTGATAAAATACTGCCTGGAAACTCATTAGCGTAACAGGCTGCAGATGAACCAGCATACCCAATCCTCAGCCATATTCTTGAGGAGCTGAGTAATAAAGACACTCAACAGAAGGTTAAGCCTAAGGATTGAACTGCTGATGCAGTTCGAAATGATGGGCACATCAGTTGCCCTTGTGAATCACAAATACGGAGGACTTGGGAGTTACATGAAATTGACAGCAAAGAGCATCAGCAAGCCCATTCAGAAAACGGGCAATATGTGTTTTGGAGGATCATAAACTAAAATGATACGAAGAAAGTTAGAGCAGATGGCTACAGGGGCATAAACAGTCTAAAATGGTTTTTAAAAAAGGAGCTTTTTATGGGAGATGTGCAGTTGGATCTTGGAAAGGATTAAAAGTGGGGAAGTTATAACGAGTTCCTCCCTTTTTCTTCAGTCTGATTAATTTACCTCCCAGAGAGTAGTTACTTAAATGGGCTTTCATAGATCCACTGTAGCAAATCCTGTGAAAAGGTGACTTATTTCCCTTGTGGCTGATAGATTTATGGATATCTTTCCAGATCAAATCTCAGCCTGGAAAAGTGGCAGGATGAGGAGGGAGAGTGGATGGGAATAACTGTACATGAAAAATTTTTGTCATTCCTTAATTGAACCAGATTGAGACAAGTCTGCATTTCTGTTTCATGGGCAATTTTAATGATTTTTGGATCATAAGTGTATTAGAAGTAGAATCAAAACCTTCTCAAATGTTAAAATATTCCATGCAGTTTGCCTTGTATGAGGGAATATGTTCTTTTTTACCTAAACTGATAAACTCAAGGTTTACTCAGGGAGAAAAATCAGAAATAACAAAGTTTAAAGGAGCTGTAAAATTGCTTTGAAATGTGTCACACACATTTTCAAGGCTGCAGCTTTGCCCAGCTACAATTCACGGATGAAGTTCAGATCTCTATGATGCTCCAGCATGAAAATGGCTTCCAGGAACCTTTGGGGATGGGATATTTGGGATTTCATTTGTCTCATTTAATTCTACTTTCTTTATATTTTCCCTTATAAATGAAAACACAGTATATCAAAGCTTTGTTAATATTGTATTAGTAAATTGAAGCTCTGAACTCAGCAATGAAATGCAGAAATCCTCTGCTGGATTATTTAAATCACCTTTTTTTTTCACAGCATTATTTATTTTTTAAACAGCATTGTTGAGGTATGACATAAACAATGCATATAAGACATCAAGTTGGATACTTCTGACATGTATATAGTGGGAACCATCATCACAATAAAGATAATGAACATTTTCATTGCCACCAAAAATCGGCACATGCCCATTGAATATCTCTCCCTAATCCCCAGCAACTACTGATATGCTTTTCATCACTACATATTAACTTACATTTTCTATTAATAGAGTTTTATATAAGTGGAATTCTATAGTATGTGCTCTGGTGGGTCTGCCCCTTTCACTTAGCATAATCATTTAGAGATACACCCTTGCGGTTTCACATACCCATAGTTCATTCCTTTTTATTGCTGAGCAGTATTCCATTGTTTGGATATACAAAGCACTAGGTGGCACTGGGCCCTCTATTGAAAGGAGTTCAGGAACTGAGTTGGTGGTAACAAGAATCCTGCCACCTCCATGTCCATTCAGCATGAGGCATGATGGGATGCTTAATGATAAGTTATATTCTCCCACAAAGGAATTTCTGAACCTGCCATTTGAGAACTATACCAATGAGTTATGATTTCTATAATTGAAGGAATGGAGTTATGCCTCCCACTGAGTGATCTGTTGGGCCTTTCAGAACTGATACCAAAATAAAAAATCAGCATAAATAATACAGATTGCAAAGCAGTTGTTTCTGCAACAAAATTAATAAAAGCAACGGACCCAGGTGTCTGGAGATCTTTTCCAAATTCTGTTGGTTTGAATGAATAAGGATTATTATTCTGAGCACCAGGACCTAGGATACTTTAAAAATCACATTGATTGAATACACACACACACACACATATATATACACATATATGTGTATAAATACATTTATACATATATGTATATTTATAACTCATTCTATTTAATGTCAATGAATAGAATGGCACTTTTAAAACAAATCATACATACGGAAACCTCATAAATCACCAATTAAATCTAGAAATCAAATCCTACTGGCATTTAAGAAGCTCATCCACAAAGGTAAACACTAGCCTGACTTCTATCACAACAGATTTTGAGCTTTATGTACATACTATCACGTATTATATATATATATATATATACGTGTGTGTATATAATATGAACTATTTTAGTCCACATTTTATTAATGAGATGACTCCATGCAATCTTTTTAAAATCTTTATTAAGTTTCATTGAATGAATATTCTACAATTTATGTATCCGTTTATATGTTCAAGGAAATTTGAGGGGTTACCAGTGTTAGGGTATCATGAACAATGCTTCAAGAGCATTCTTATACGTATTAGACATATACCTACAGATGGAGGAGTGGAACTGCTGAGTAGTAGGGTATGCATACATTCAAATTTAGTAGATAAAGCCAGTTTTCCAACATGAGTTGTACCAATTCACATTTCCATCAGCATACCATCAGTATATGAATTCCCGTTGCTTGACATCATTGTACAATTAGGATGCTTAAGTTTGGCCATTAATGGTATATGTGTAATAATATCTCATCCATTTATTTTCCCTGAAGACTGATGAAGTTAAGCATCATTTTATGTTTTCTTAAAATTTGAATATCCTCTATTATGTAGTCCCTGGTTAAGTTCCTTGCCAATATTTCTTAATTGCATTTTCTTTTTCTTACTGATGTGTAGGAATTCATTATATATTCTGCATGTGTCCTTTGTTAGCTATATGTATTCCAGATACCTTCTCCCATAATGTAGCTGCCTTTTCACTTGTTAAATGTATCCTTAATGAAGAGAATTTTTAAAAAATTTAATGTAGTCAGTGTTTCTATCTTTTCATATGTGGTATCTTTTGTTTCCTTTTTAAGAAATCTTTGCCTACTTCAAGATCATAAAAATGTTCTCCTGTGTTACATTCTAGAAGCTTTAACATTTCACTCTCACATTTAAACAAATAATCCACCTGAAATTTGTATTTGTAGGTGATATTTGTGGATGATCAAGAGGCATGTTTTCCAATTGGATATGGATATATAATTGGCCCAACACCATGGATTGAAGAGATTGGATTTTACGAAGTGCCAGGCAATGCCTCCTCTGTCATAAATGTTCAAACATGTGTAGGTCTGTTTGGTTATCAGAATTGCTTTAAGTCTTGTGATGGTTAATACTGTCAACTTGATTGGCTTGAAGGATACAAAGTATTGATCATCTGTGTGTCTGTGAGGGTGTTGCCAGAGGAGATTAACATTTGAGTCAATGGATTGGGAAAGGCAGACCCAACTTTAATTTGGGTAGGCACAATCTAATCAGCTACCAGCAAGACTAGAATATAAGCAGACAGAAAAATGTGGAGAGAGAGACTGGCCTAGCCTCCTAGCCCATGTCTTTCTCTAGTGCTGGATGTTTCCTGCCCTCAAACATCAGACTCTAAGTTCCTCAGTTTTGGAACTTGGACTGGTTTTCCTTGCTTCTCAGCCTGCAGATGGCCTACTGTGGGACCTTGTGATCATGTGAGTTAATACTTAATAAACTCCTCTTTATATATACATTTATATATATGTTCTGTCCCTCTAGAGAACCCTAACACATGTCTATACCTCAGTTTAAAAACAGTTAACATCTTGACACTATTAAAATTTCCAATTTGCGGACTGAGCATGTCCCCTCCACTTCAGTCTTTTAAACATTTTTTTCAAAAATATTTTGAATTTTTTTGTATAGAGGTCTTACACATCTTATAAGACGCATTCATAGGTATTTATTGTTTGTATGCTATTGTGAAAGATACTTCTCTTTACTTATGTTCACTGCATATATATTTATCTATATGGCAACTTTGATAAAATCACTTTTTAACTCTAGTGGTTAATCTGAGAGTTATTTGTATTTCCTTCATATACAACCATATTATCCATGAATAATCATAGTTTCATTCCTTCTTTCCCAAATCTTGTATGTTTTATTTATTTTTATTCTCTCATTCTACCTCTAGCAAAATACTGAATCGAGTAGTAATGGTAGGCATACTTTTCTTAATACAATTTTTGGGAGAAAGGAATACTTAAAGGGGAGCAGACATAATATTTTAGCATTATGTTTTCTGTATGTTTTTATAGATAACTTTTATTAAGCTAAGAAAGTACCTTTTATTCCTAGTTTGCTAAGATTTTTTTACTTTAAGTTCAGAGATACATGTGCAGAATGAACATATTCCTTTAAGCTGCCACGTTGCCTTTTTTTTTCCCCCCCCCCCTCTTGAAACAGAGTCTTACTCTGCTGCCTGGGCTAGAGTGCACTGGCATGATCTCAGCTCACTGCAGCCTCTGCCTCCCAATAATTATTTACTGAAGTTAAGATTTCACACTATGCTTATAAAAATGCCTATTTATCCTTTTAGTTCTGGTTTTTTGCTATATATATTTTCAATGTATGTTATTAGATTTAATTGTTCTATAGTCTAGAGACTAGTTCTTTTAATGGTACAAAATATACCTCTTTATCTCTACTAAGACATTTTGCTTTAAAGACTATATTGTTTAGCATTCTTGTTGATAACCCAGCTGTCTTTTGCTTAGTGTTTTGCATGGCATTTTTTTCATTTCCATATAGAAAGTTAAAGTTTTCTGTTTCTTTATATATGTCTTTTTAAAATAAGATAAAGTTATATTTTCATATTTGTATTTTTATCCAAATTTGTATCCAACCTATCTTCATCTCATAATTTATTGTCATACTAAGGCAAAAATACAGTAAAATCAATGGAACCCAATTCTGTACTTAGGGTGAACTATAAATAATCACAGTTGTAGAGACAGACTTAACTGTTGCCAGAAAAACTCCTACAATGACATGGCACCCTAGACCAGACCAGTAAATCATGAGAAATTAATGTCAGCCTCGCCATGTAATATTTTTATTTATTATAAATAATTATTGTGTGTTAACTTTGTATTATCTTATTTCATAAATTATATGAATATATAAATTATATGAATAAATTATTCTCAATGAGATCTTTTTATGTTCTTAAAAATCCTAATTTTATCCTAAAATAAAAAATTATTTATAATTACTGTCTGTTAACTTTGTATTTTATTTCATAAATTATACGAATAATTATAAATCATATGAATAAATATATAAATTTTATGAATAAATTATTTATTCTCAATGAGATCTTTTTATTATATTCTTAAAAATCCTAAAATAATCACAGGCGGGGCACAGTGGCTCACTCCTGTAATCCCAGCGCTTTGAGAGGTGGAGGCGGGTAGATCACGAGGTCAGGAGATAAAGACCATCCTGGCCAACATGGTGAGACTCCGTCTCTACTAAAAATACAGAAGTTAGCCAGATGTTGTGGCATGTGCCTGTAGTCCCAGCTATTTGGGAGGCTGAGACAGGAGAATCACTTGAACCGGGAGGCAGAGGTTGCAGTGAGCTGAGATCACACCACTGCACTCCAGCCTGGCAACAAAGCAAGACTCTGTCTCAAAACAAAACAAAACAAAAAACACTGTAAGTTATCTAATACACCAGGGGTGTTAATATGAAGTCTAGTCTACAGATCCTGCTTTGGTAGCCATGGGTGAGTACCAAATTTTGTACAGATGGATGGCTGAACATTTTTCTGAGGAGAGGTTCTAAAGCTTTGTTTGATCTGTTTCCTGAAAGAGTCTATGACTCACCCCGCCCACAAAATTTAAGGACCACTGCTAACCCATCATTATCTGAATTCAGGTCCCCAGAGTAAATAAAGCAAGGAAAGTAATTCCTTTACAGAATCCTGCTTTGATGAGGTTTACTTTTAAAAGAGTATGCCAAACTATATAATAGAATATAATAAAATGCACCACACCAAATCCCATCTGAACTTTCATCTCAATCAAACTGCCTAAAATGGCCTGCTGTGTAGCAGTTTTCTATAAAGTTGGGTTCTTCTCCTTCCATTTATCACCAGCTATAGTACACTGAGAAAAAAAAAATCAAGATTGGGAGATTGTGATTATGAAGGAAAAACAGATTTCTTCCAGTAGAATCAATAGCCATAAAATTGTTCTTTCACTGGCAATTTTTGAAATAATAATGAACCCTATAATGCTTTCATTTTAAAGCCTGTGGGTTGCTCGGTAAAAATGTTTAAAGCTTATATATTTTTCAAATATGGCAAATGTTAAGTTTTACCACCATGGTGAGTTGATCTTTATACCGCTATATTAAAGTGTTGTTTGTGCTTTTTAAATTTTTTTCCATTAAAAAAAAGATTTAGCAAATTTGAATAAAATTGGCTGAAAAGTAATTATGAGATCAGATTGATTTGCATTATGTTGGTACATAAAACCACATTAGGGATGCCAGAATTCAGATAGGAAGCAGAGTTATCCCCAGTTGATTCTACTAGAATATGGCATTAAGGTTTACAAAATCAGCTGTTGACTAAATGTTTTGTGATACTTACAAAAGGAGAAATGTGAAATTACCTAATTTGCACTTGCTTGTTGAGTAATTTCACATGAACAGATATTCCTTTAAGCTGCCACATTGCCTTCCCCCCAACCCCCCCACGGAAACAGAGTCTCACTCTGCTGCCTGGGCTGGAGCGCACTGGCACGATCTCAGCTCACTGCAGCCTCCACCTCCCTGGTTCAAGTGGTTCTCCTGCCTCAGCCTCCCAAATAGCTGGGATTACGGGCATGTGTCAACATACCCAGCTAGTTTTTGTACTTTTAGTAGCGTTGGGGTTTCACTATGTTGGCCAGGCTGGTCTCCAACTCCCGACCTCAGGTGATCCACCAGCCTTGACCTCCCAAAGTGCTGGGATTACAGACATGAGCCACTGTACCCGGCCCACATTGCATTTTAATTGAAATCCATTATTTTTGGACAATGACCACAGAATAACTCCTCTGACCTTCAGTTTCTTAATCATCACTCTCTGATAATGAATGAATCAACAATTTTTAAAAAAAAGTAGTTTAAGTTTCCAAGCCTGAATCTAAAGGGGACATTACTTCCATGTTCAACTGCAGTACATTCAGCTTTAAAAGACTATTTTACAGAATAAGGAATTTGAATAGAGGAAATTTCTAGAAACATTCTTTACATATAGTCACCATGTCCTGAAAACAAATGCTAAGACACACGATTATGTGATCAGTGTTTTTAAAAACCACTCAATCCATCCTTCTTGCTTTTCAGTTATTTTTTTCAAGGATAATTACTTTTCTAAACATAAATGACACAGGTCTAGAAATATTTGACATGAAACTATAAAATAGCGTTAAAATTATACCTACAATCAAACCTCAGCTCCTTATGTAACCTTATTGTTGATCTGAAGAACTTCCTTTATTACCTGACAAGCTTGCTCATTCTGTACATTTATTTCGATTTTGTTGGGCTTTCAGCCATGCCTTTAATGTTGCTGAGGAGTAAAATATCTTTTATAGCCAGAATCATAAATCTTTCTTATAACCAAGAGACTATATCTTTACGGCCATAGATCATATTAGTTACTGTCAAAAAGTGCCATCGTATCACATTACAAATTAGAAAACTGAAAGACAGTACCTAGATGAGAATATCTATTAAGTTTGGTATTGTCAAACCAAATAATTTTCCTTTCTAATCAAGCAGGATTTCTAATTGCAGATATTTTAAGACAAATATAAATTATTTGGATATGTACTATAGCCAGATTTTGAAAGCACAACTAGATGTGAGCAAACAAAATAGATATATTTATGAAAAAGTGCTCATTCAAATAGAAAAGGTTAAAAACAAAAAAAGACATGGAAAAGAAAAAAAGAATGGACCCTTTTGTTATATGAGGCGTGAGAAAAGTGTTATTTTTATTTCAATTTTTCACACAAAGGTTTTGCAGAGATTCAGTAATGAGATAACTTTCAAGTTTCTTTTTGGAAGAACAGATGTTATTGTCTAGATGTTCAATGTATGGCCTTTATTGATATTTTGAATGTCTGGTCATTAAAGTTACTCTAGAAATACAAATAGAAATGTTGATAAATAGAACTTTATTTTAATAATAGGATGTTTCACCTTTATGTGTGTTTTACTTAAACTCTTTTCCTGCTCTCAACTTTATGAAATAGTAATTTTATATATATTTATCTCATATTTTAGAGACAGGGTCTTGCTCTGTTGCCCAGGCTGGAGTGCAGTGGCATGGTCATAGCTCACTGCAACCTCAGATTTGGGCTCAAGAGATCCTCCCACTTTGGTCTTTCACTTTGTGTTGGGATTATAGGTGTGAGCCACTGCGCCCAGCCAGTAATACATTTTTAAAGCAACTTGCTTTCTTAGAATTCATCATATCTACTGTATCCTGATTGTGCTGTTCTGAATGAAACCTGGATACCATAGAAATGCAGAAGAAGGTTAGCCATGAAATTTCATATACTCTGCCTGTCTCCCCTAATGTTATCTATGCATGAAAGAGTTTTATATAAACTGGGGCTTTAAGTGAGGGCAGTGGAAGGAGAAACGAGACTCACCAGCATTTTTGTGCTCTTAGTCCTTTTGCCCTTAGATACATTCCTACCTTCCCCTGCTTTGCTAGGGTGCCGACACTGAAAAATTCTCTTAATAAGGCTCCTTTGCCAACTGGCTTCTAGCTAGGTTTAGTCAATGGGAGATACTGGAAGGAGATAGGATGCAAAAGAAAGTAAGAAGCCATAGTATTTCTCCTCCTCTCACCATGTTTTGATAGCTTTTCTATCAACAGCTTCTCCCCTCCGTGGCTCCAGCTTTCTCTAGGTAGATTCACTATGGTTCTGGCTTCACCTGAGTGATCCCTGCTCCAGGCTTTGATGCCCCTTCTTTCCTTGGTATCTCCAGCCCTAGGAGTGGCAGTGGTTTCCTGAAGTTGCTCATCTCTGGGCTGCCTTGCCTTCCCTGCTTGCTCTTTTAGTTCCTCTAACGCCTTTGTAGCTAAGGCATATCTAGTTATTTCCCAAGTTGCTGAGGCAAATACTAAGCCCACTTCCTTCCATATGCTTCCACCTCCAGTTTCTTTATTAAATCAAAAGGAGATTGTAGTTTTAGGATGGGAGAGGAAAAGGAAGACACCCAAAATGACATGGATACATTGTTTTATGAAAAGGAGAATAAAAACTGATAACAGCACCACACACACATATTAATTTTTTTAATTGGCATTTAATCTCCACATAATTGTTCTTTCCTGACACTTGCTCTATTTTAAGTCAAAAGCTCAAATAGATGGATTCCAGATTGTATTATATTACCATCTTTCTGTCTAGGTTCACAGGTAGGGCTAATTCCCCTCTCTGGCTACCGAAAGATACCAGGAGGATCCAGTATTAATAGTGACTCTGGCCCTGGTTGTGGTAGGAGGTTAATGAAACTTAGCATATGTGCTTGGAGAGGCTGAAACTCCCCACTGAGAATTAATTTTGTTTGCTCATTTCCTAATGGTCTTTGTGGTCATTAGACTTACTGCTGGTTGGCCCTGAATACACTTTCTTTTTACTTTTGGATTTTGTTATACAGGGTTCAGAACTGAAAACATCTACTTCTTAAAACTGAGTGGTTTTCTAATGGTCACAGTATGTGGGGAACCAAGCATTCTGCAAAGCTAAATGTCACTTGGTGCAAATTATATTAGGTAATTTATAATCAATCTAACTGCGCTTTCTTGATGAGCAAATTCTCTCTCTGGGGTGGGTGTCTGTGTGTGTGTTGCATGTATGTATATACAGGGAGTGGGAGTCAGGTATGGTTTTTAAAATTTGATTTTCATTCTCTATTAAAAGGCATTAATTCACCAGATATTCATAACCCTCTTTATAATAAGAAATAATTGTACTAAAAACTTTGTTGTAATTCCAGTTAGGAAACTAAGAGCATGTTGCCGTAATCTTGGACACGTTTCTATCTCTATGGTCACTGTGATTTCCAAACCAAAATTTAGGACATGTGTTATGGCAAAGAATTTCCTTTAAAAATGTTCTTAAATTATACTTGTGTAATCATTCTTATAAGCGTATAAAAATTCAATTATATTTTATAATTGTATTTTTAAAAGAGAAAAATGTTTGTAAATAAGAATTAGTTTTAGAAAACCCATGATATTGACTCCCACGATGTCTTCTCATTCTTCCAAGAAATGATCCTATTGGTGGGCCTTATTTAATATTCCAAAGGATTAGGAAAAAATGGAATATTCATTGGCTCATCCGGAAAACAGTAACTTTTACTTAGTTATAACACTGGAATGGTGGGTATTTAAGAATCAAAATTTTGGCTGGGCATGCTGGCTCACACTTGTAATCCCAGTATGTTGGGAGGTCGAGATGAGAGGACTGCTGAGCCCAAAAGTTTAAGACAAGCCTGGGCAACACAGTGACACCTTATTTTTTTTAATTATTTTTTTAAAAAAGAATCAAAATTTACATGCAGATTAAACTGGAAGCTGAAAATCCAGTCCCTTAAAATAACCCCCTTAATATGTCCCCTTTCTTCTGAGCTGCAGTAATATGCTTCTAAGAGTTAAGAAGAAAAGTAAATCATAGCAAATACTCTCTTCCCTAGGAAAAAGGTATAAACTAAACTTTCCTCAAAACAAGATTAAAATCAGTGTAGAAAAATAAGGCAAATCCCATCCAGGTCTTTTGTGCAAACAAGTTTTCTAAGTGAAAAAGTATAAGGGGGCAGTTCCTGGGCAAGATACAAAGGTTATTGAGAAGGCAATCACTGGCCTGAGAAGGATCCTCAGGGTGTAGCTTTCCCACCCTATTCAAGAACAATGCCTAAATTGGATGCTCATTGTAAGCTCTCTCTGAATCTTGATCTGGGATGCTCATGTAGGAAGGTGCCTGTGGGACCAGGTGTCAAGAGTTAGAAGACAAGCCTCAAAAGCCATAAGGAGGTTTGAGAAATTCTTTCAAGAATAAAACTGGAAAGTACTTTTCCACAGTTCCTAAATACCAGCTAGACAGAAAAACATGAAATATGCATCAGGAACTTTGGCCTAAAGAAGTTGTGTGACTTCTTAAACTTTTGCAGCTTTTTCATGTCTATTATCTATTTTTGTTTGCATTTCTGACAATAGATAAGATATTCTCGTTCTTATTGTTCTGGAAACAAGGAGAAGCAGGGAAACAAGCAGCAGCAGGTTGCTTCTTCTTGTTTCCAGGACAATAGGAGAATCTGGGGGAGATTACACCTAACTCGGTGTCCTACTTGGTAAGAGAAGAATTCTGAGGATTACAGAGGAAAGAAAAATAGTAAATCTGTGGAGCTTAAAGAAAAGTGCCAAGGAGGGGAGTTACAGGCTAAGGACTTAGAAAAGACAAAGAGCCCAGAAGTTAATCTGGAAGTGCGCACCTTTACTCACACCAGTCTCATCAGTAGCCCCTTACTAGCTCACTTTCCAAGCTCCATGACTACACAAATGCTATAATACCAGTAGAGTACATATGAGAAAGTGTTTTCTATCAGCTAGTTGGTTATTAGGTCTTCCGATCTTATTTACTACCCCCACCTCCCCTGTCTCCATTATAATCCCATTAAGAGCAGAAACTGCGCCTTTCCTTTCCTTATGACTCTGCATAGTCTATGACACCCATACACTTTTTGTAACTATAGTAATGGTATGTCTCATATTGCCCCTTCAGCTCAGTGCCATTCCCAGAAGGAATGAACAAAGGAATGTCCCAAAAGAACAGAAGAATGGAATGGGAGCAAGATGGATTGGGATAGCCAAGTGCCTGGTACATTTTTTAAAAAGGAGTTTGTCTCTCAGAACAGAAGTGACTTCTTAAGAGTTACAGACCCAACTCCGCACAGATAGAGAAAGGCTGCTTGGGTCTCTAATTTACATTCAAAGCCCAGATCTTAGCTCACATTTCTTTTGTATTAGAATACAGAGTTATCTTCAGTACAGAGTCATTTTCAAGGTGAGAGATTTTTTCATTTTTTTATCCCAACATTTTGTCATGAAAAATTTTAAACATACAACAAACTAGGACAAAGTATAGAGTGAACACTCATGTATCCACCATCTGGATTATCAATATTATTATGCTGCTTTGCCACAAATCCATCTAGCCATCAATAAGCCATTGTTGTGTGCATTTCAAAACCAAGCATCATAACACTTCCCCTGAATACTTCAGTATGTATATCATTAGCTAGAATTTCATATTGGCTTACAGATTTTAATGCAAAATTTAAATGTAATAAAATGTACAGATCTTAAGTATATATCTGCTAAGTTTCTTTCATCTGCTGAGTTTTGAGAAATATATTGTCTGTGTGATCCTAACTCCTATTAAAATACAGTGTTATATATATATATTAAATTCTCTGTAGCATTATTATAGTCCCAGAGAGTTCCCTCCTGCCCTTTGTAGTCAATTCCCACCCTTCAATCTCTGCCACAGTCATCAACTCTTCTGATTTTTTTTTTAGATGAGAGTGTATTCATGCTTGACAGAGTTGTGTAAATAATGGCTTTAGTGATGAACCTTTGTAGTCAGCCAAACTTTAGCGACATTTGGCTTCAATCCAACAAAAAGTTAACGTTCTTAAATGACTGATTATTGTAGATAAATGAGTAAAAGGAGAATTATTCTGCTGTATAAGTCATCTTCCTCTCCTGCTCATTCATATCTAATAGCCTAGATAAGAAAAAAAGTACACATTGTCTCTGCCTGATAAATCAGCAATTTCATTTGTCTCATAATGAAGGGTCAAGGAAGTTCTTCAATTTCTTAATATATTCCCCATGTGATTACTGGTCTCAGAATATAGAACAAAAGAGAACAGATTTTGATACTACTAACAAGCTCTTTTTGGCCAACTATTCTTCCTAATCAATAATATTATGGTGTCCTCAAAAAAAATGTAATTATGATAACTATATATTTGCCACTCCTGGGTGTAAGTTAAGAATTATGGAAGGCATACATTTCTTCTTCTAAGCCAATGAGAAGCTGAGCAGGGAGTTACTGTTGCAGTGTGCTCAGGAATGGTACCAAATGGCTTGTGAAAGTGAATCCGACTACTAAAATGGAAACTGCCTGCAGGAAGTGGCTTTCTGGTCCATTGTTTTGCAAATTAAATGGAAACTTTTTGATCCCTGTGGTATCTTTACCTCCAACATGTAGTCTTTGCACCGGTCTTTGTTTGGGTTTGTTTTCCAATAGCTGGTATCATTCTTCCTCTTTACTCCACTGAGTTAAATTTCTTTCTGGATTCTCTTTGCTAAGTCCCCCTACAACCCCTCCCCATGTCTCTTTTTCCACACATCATTACATTTTTTTATTCCCATCATTGAACTTGCCATTTCTTCATGTAAATTCCCACCCCTTCCATTCTCCCCCATTGCTCTCAAGTTGCCCCCCTTCACTTATTATCTTTTTTGTTTCTCTTTCTCGCTGCTTAATGATTGTTCCTGCTGATGAGCTGTGCTCACAATGCTGAGAAGCCTGCAGCACCACTGGGCTTGTCACTTGCTCATGGGGTGCTGGGAGCAGATAGAAGGAGGACTCAGTCATGCTCATCACAGGACAGCTCTCTGTGATGCCGTGTGAATCTTGTAACATTCTGTCAGCTTTTTCATTTATGAACCTACATGCGTCCTATCTTTCTTTATTATTAAATTAGAGTTGATACTTTGGAAAGCATTTTTCTGTTGAAGACTTATTTTTGGTGCCATATTTCAGCAACAGAAATCATCCTGATGTTTATACACATAGGACACCAGATTCAGTGTTTTTATGACATTTGTAGAGCCCTATTCTTTGTAAAGTGTATTCTTACACAGTGTCTAATTTGAGTCTAATATCAATGATTATCAGACTAGAGTCATTTTTATGATTGCCACTTTTAAGTGAAAAATACAAGAATTACAGTAAGGGAGAATCTCAGAATAACTATACTTAGTCAATGCAGAAGCTAATCAGGAGAATACCTCTTTTGCAATAGACTAATGAAAAGTTTGCTTTTCCCCGCCTCACTGGGTTTTATTCTACTGAATCAACAGTTAAAATAAAAGCTTTCCCATGAGACTGGAATCTTTCTTAAACACCTTGCAGTGGTCAGGAAGTTGCTATTCCAATAATGCATCAGATGCCAATACATTACGTGCTGGGACATTTAGCCACATCAGAAACCATCATGAATATACAGAAATTCCGCTCTTGACCTTAAAGATGTGCTCCTCGAAAATTTATATGTAGATCAAATTATTGTACATGCAATTGCATTGTAAAACACATCAAGGTAATATGCTATTTAAAGAAATCTTGTAGTTTATCTTGGTGTAAAAGATTCTTTCATGATGCAAATAATCCACATTTTATTTGTAAATTTAGGGCTCTAGGCATGAGTTTGTGTGAAGGACATATCAATTTTAATGGACTTAAGTAGATGGTGGTTTAAGGCACACTTTCTGAACCACCCAGGGAATCCCAGCAACTGTTCAGTGAAACAAATGAACAAATTAGCCCCTCTGGAGCAATAGAACTCTGCCATTATTCTTAATATGAGTTGATATGAGAGACAGGAGGTCCTTTCCCTTCTCCCACAGTGGTTTTACCTTGCCCAGTAATTGTTTCCTTAGAGTAAACTTGAGCTTTATATTTGTGAAAAGCAGAAGAAATTATTTTTAACAAATCACTTGTGCATCAGATACCCTTGAACTAAGCATACAAGGATATACAAGTGCTTTCCTTGCATTTCCTGAGATAGAGTTCAAAATGTTACCTCTAAGTCTCTGAATGCTCCTTAAGCAGGCTTTGCAATTCCTAATTTATGTCCTTTGCAATCTACCCTAAATTCCGTCGATCCTTTGCTCTCATTTTCAGTACACAGACAAACCACCACCATGCCCTTGGATTATTTACTCCGTTTTCAACATATGCCAAATTCCGCTTTCATTAAAGAATTTATTTCTAGAATAGTAAACAATTATTACCCTTGATAGACCAAGGTATTTCTCAAATGCTCATTGCTGAGGAGAGTACTAGGTTGTAACCAAATTGTGTTCCAGAAGTCTGTCCCATCTCCATTGTAGGTGAATGTCCTTTCCAAGGAGCCAGCCTCAAGAACTTTAGAGCTGATGTTCTTTAGGGAGGGAGGTACCCACTGGCTACCCATCAGCTGTGTGCAAAAACAGCTGAGGGTGAAGTAAATTTGCCTCCACTAACAGGATCCTTTCACACTATGCCTTCTGGTTTCTGTGGCAAAATCGATAGAGACAGAGACTTTTACGTTCCAGATTTTGTTGGCAACATTGATCTGTATCCCAAGCTACAAGAGTTAAGTAATGCCCTAGTCCACACCCAGGAGGAACTTTCATAAAGTTTTTGTAAGTTACCAACTTGCAGTGACTTCTCAAGTCTGTTCCCAACTCATCCTCTCCCAAATACAACCACATAGGAGACAAATATGAAAATTATACTGGAGGAGACAAAATTAATGAACTAGGTGCTACAATTGGTGCAATTTTTACCTTTTTTTTTTAGAAGGTCTCCTGTCCTATCTTGTTGTGACCTCAACCCAATCTTTGATATTCAGCTAAATTGTGGCCAAATCCTTTGCTCCCCAATGCAAACTTCCAACATCCTCAATTCTAGATTTAACAAAACATATAAGAAAGGATACAGACATTCCACTCTTGATCTTAAAGATGTGCTCCTCAAAAATTTATATGTAAAAATTTACATTCTTTACCTTTCTTATGGAAACTTATTTTGAAAGGGTGGAGGTTACAACTGTGTTTGACATCTTAGATGTGTTTGTGAGACAAAAAAGAAAAAGAAGACTGCAACTGCAGATGGCATTCTTCAGAGAACGTCCCTGGCAGCAGGTTGAGAGTTGGGAAGCATACAAAGCTTGAAGTCACATCCCTATGAATTTACTACTTATATTTCTTTAATATTATACCTCTATATGATTAATATTAATCCTCTAATTATATCTCCACAATTTTCAATATAGACACTTGGAGGCTGCCACAATGTTCTATCAGGGGAATGGAGTTAAGTCATTTCTTTTTATGTACTAACTATTTTTAAAAATTTTCCACAATTAGAGAATACTGTCTATATAAGCTATAATTATACATATATCTAGTACAAATAGAATGCATAAACTACCTAGATATACCTAGATTTGTAAGTACTTATTTTATTATACTTAAATTTATGTATAAATACAGGTAATACATGCTACATATATAATTTTTTAATTAAAAATTACTAAAGGAGGCCAGGTGTGGTGGCTCATGCCAGTAATTCCAGCACTTTGGAAGGCTAAGGCAGGAGGATCATGTGAGCCCCAGAGTTCAAGACCAGCCTGAGCAACATAGCTAAAGCCTGTCTCTACAAAAAAAAAAAAAAAAAAGACAGCCAGGAATGGTGGTGCGCACCTGCAGTCCCAGCTACTCTGGAGGCTAAGGCAACAGAATCACTTTAGCCAATGACTTTGAGGTTACAGTGAGCTATGATAGCACACTGCGCTCCAGTCCGAGTGATAGTGAGACCCTGTCTCGAAAAAAAATGTGGAAGGACAAACACTAGTTCTCTATTGTATATGAAAATCTAAATGTCCTCTTATATGTCTCATACGTAAGATATCTATCTCTCTTTATGTATCATCAGTGGATTTCTTCCTCAACAAAGTACTTACTGCCTTCTGCCTGCCCCATTCTCTCCCATTCCTAACGTGTAAGACTTATTTTTATCTCCTTTAAGCCACTCACATTTCTCCAGCCAAATACGTACTTCCCGAATCTCAATACTCAATTAAAAATGTACTGTCTTCAACAAGTTTTCCTTTATCAGTCTCATCCTACAATTCACTTTGTCAAACTTCTGTACCCTGCACTCACATCTACTTGCCTATATGTTGCATTTTGAATGTAAATATTTTACTGGGGTGTAATGTACACAGAGACAAATGCATAAATCCCAAATATACAGCTAGATGAATTTTCATAAAGCAAAATCCAGATCAAAAGCACTACCAGCAACCTCCAGCCGCTCTCACAATGCTCCATTTTGGGTACTTTCCTCCCACCTCTACCAAGAGGAACCATTATCTTAAATTTTAGCACCATAGATTATTTTTGCCTGTACAGTATATACTCTCTTATGTCTGGCTTCTTTTCCCTCAACATAATAATTTTAACATTAATCCGTTTCGTTTCATATGGCAGTACTTTGTTCATTTTCATTGCTGTGTAACATCCCATTGAATGATTATTCCTGTCCGTTTGAATTCTGATGGACATTTGGTTTATTTCCAGCTTGAGGCTGTTGTGAATAGTGCTGACATGAATACTTTTATGTATGTCTTTTAAAGAACAGAAGAACATTTTCCTCTTCAGTATATATCTAAGAGTAGAAATGATGGATCATATATGTACATGTACTTAGCTTTAGATCATTTCAAATAGCTTTACAAACATGGAATGTTGTTTTAAAATTATCTCAAGCTGAAGTTCTTAGGGCAGTCAATCTTGATACCAAGCCCGGTGGACAGCCATGTCACACCTGACTCTCAGTGCTTAGCTCATAGGTAGGTAGTCACCCACTCCACACCCTAAAACCTGGTTAGCATAGCTTACTTTATCTCATTAACCCCATCTAGTGAACAGGAAAGCCATTTTTATTAGTCTACATGATGTGCTCATAATCAGCCATAAATCCCTTATAAACAAGAACATCATACTAAGTCTTTAGCGTTTCTCTTCAACTCATCCACCCGACTTTCCACCTTCCTTGAAGAATACAGCTTTAGATGTTTGTAATGACATGAACACCTGACTCTGGACTTCTGCCTGGGTCACTGGTACATCTCCTACGTTTCTATCCAACCCTGTTTCTATTTCCTGCCCTAGTAGCAGCATGTCAATTCTGTTTTCTCTTTGCACTTCTCTCCTTCTCCACAAGGAGAGACAACATTAGGGATACAAGATGGACTGTTCTTAAGTGTTTTTACACTAATGGAACATCTTGTCTTTACATGAGCTCATAAGTTCCATTAACACTAAAAGCCAGGAGATGTTTTTTATGGAATATGCAGGCCTCTGCATTTTATAGGGAAAAGCTGAATTTTATCCTCTTAAATGCATTTTTTCTTTCCTTCATTTTGGCTTTAAACAAAGTGGAATAGAAAGTCCTTTTAGATAAAATGATATTAGGTGATCACAGTAAATGCATGTAATGTACAACATCTATATTCCCAGCATTCTTCACATGCCTCATATAATGAATACCTTACTACTTAAATTCCCACTAGTAAAATTCACAGTAGGATAATCACTTAACCTATATACGTCAGGGCAAACATGACTGAGAGGCTTTTGCATTCAATTTGGCTTGAAGTAATTCTTATTTATGAAATAAATAGAAAAAATCTTCTCCAAAGTAATACATGTTCTAGGAGATTACATAACACTTAAGAGAATAAACTGATTTTCCATTCTAACATTTTTTAACTAAAACATTGCAATGTAGAATCTATTCAAGTCAGAGACAGGGCTGCCTTATATACTTGACACTCAGCTGGACACTCCTGTGAATTTAGGCAAGCTCCTTACCTCTCTGTGTCTGAGTTTCCTCTCCGCACAAATGAGCATGTTATTTGTCCTGCTTTATTTCACAAAGGTGAAAATATTACAAACGATGCTGTAATAAACATTTTATGTACGTTTATTCATATAACAAATATTTCATGAGCAACTACTATGGACCATGTATTGTTCTAGGTACCAGGACACTGCAGTAAACAAAAACAAACCAAAATCCTGCCTTTATGAGTGTAAGTTCATTTATATACATACGTTTACATACACAATAAGAAAATAAATAGAATGTACATTATGTTAATAAGTGTTAATATAAAAGAAAATGAAATTGAGAAGGGACTAGAGAATAAAGAAGCAAGAAAGACCTCAATGACAGTTGACATTCAATTAAAAACTAGAAAGGAATAAGATGACTAGGGAACACCTTGAGGAGCAGCATTCCAGGCAGAAAAAATAGCCAGTGCAAAGGCCCAGAGGTAGAAATGTGCCTGATATGTTCTAGAAACAAGGAGGCCAGTGTGGCTAAAACAGACTGGGAGGAAGAATGGCAGACAATGGCATCAGAGAGGTAACCAGGAGCAGACCACAGAGGACCATACCTCCCTAAGTACATGTGCTAGTTTCTTCAGGATGTGTACCCAGGAGCAGCACTGCTGGGTTGAAAGACAGGAACATCTGCTGTTTTGCTAGATATTGCCAAATTGCTCTTAAGTGTACATTTTCACACTTTTATCAGCTTTTGAATTCCTGTTTCACATCTAATTCTTGACACTTTCAGACTTAAATTTTTGGACATCTGATAGATATGAAATGGTATCTATTGAAGTTTTGCGGTATTTCTTAAATGCTTTCTATCGAAATATTTGGAATATTTCCTCAAATACTAGTGAGTATAAAGATCTTTTCATCTACATATTGACCATTCCAAATTTCTCCTTTTATAAATTTTTTTATATTCTAATTTTCTACTACATTAGTTTTCTCCAGTTGACATGAAATTCTTACATGTCCTAAATATTACTCCTCTGTTGAACACACTACTCTATTCTCCAAGCTTGTGGCTTCTCTACTTTGTTTCTACAGTGTTTATTGATGCCTTGAAGTTTTAGATTTTAATGTATCAAATTTGTGAATCTTTTCCTTTTTGGTTCATGCTTTTTGTCTTGAGAATTACTTTCTCATATACACAAGATTTTCACCATCCCTGTTGTTTCTCCTGATGGCCTAATATTTTAGATTTTATAATTAGGAATTGTGTCTCCCTGGAATGATGTGGGGAACAGAATTTTTTTTCTGCATGGCTAACCAGTTATCCTCCTTCCTCTTTAGCAAAATAGCAGTTCTGTAATTTGTTAAGCTCCACATAGGTGTTTTCCAGATTTTTTACCTCTCTTGTTGGTCAAATTTTCTTCTCTACAATAGTACATCATCTTAATTGCTATAGCTTTATAATAAGTCTTGATAGATGCATGTACAAACACAAATATATATTCGAAACTTGAACAATTTGTACAAGTGGATGATTTTCCCCACTTTGTTCTTCAAAATTGTCTTAGTTATTCTTGATCCTTTGCTCCCCATGAATATTTTATAATCATTGTTTTCTAGTACTGTTGGAAAACACTTTGGAATTTTTTATTGAAATTGCATTGAATTTAGGAATGTTAATGTCTATGATATTGAGTCTACTTATTTATAGATGTGGTATATCTTTTCATTTGTTTAGGTTTTTTAAAATGTCATTCATTAAAGTTTTATAATTTTTGTCATACACTTCATGTACAACTTTTGTTAGACTTATCCCTAGGAGCCATTTTTGCTGTGGCCACATTTTATTTTTATAGATTGTCACTGTTTATTCCTGATGAATAAGGAATGCAATTTTTTATATTGATCTAACAGCCAGTAAGCTTGCTGAGTTCTTATTAACTCTAATAATTTTACTATAGATGCTCTTGGGTTTTCTATGCTGGAAATCATATCATCTGAGAATAACAACAATTTCATTTCTTCCTTTGTGATTCATAAACATTGTATTTCTTTATCTCAGTTTAATCCATTGACTAGGCCCTCAGTACAATCTTAAAGCAGAGATGGCAGTTTTTTCTCATTTCTAATTTTAAAAGGGATGCCTAACATTTCACCATTACGTACTTACTATAAAAGCTTTTATCAATATATTTCACAAACTTAATAAAATTCCTTCTATTCCTAGTTCAATGACAGTTTTTATCATGGGTACTGAATTTTATCAGATGCCTCTCTGCTTTTATTGAGATTCTCATAAAGTCTTACTTCCTAAATTTATTAAGGTAAATTTCATTTAATTGTCATGATGCACTTTCGAATGGATTGCTAGAATTGGTTTCTTAATATTTTGGGTCAATTTTCTTTTCAATATTCCATGTTGTTTGAGAAAACATGTATTTTCTAATTGGTGAGAGCAAGTCTGTGCGTGCGTGTGTGTGTGTCTCAGATAGATCAAGGCTGTTAATTATGTTGTTGTAATTTTCTATATCCTTAATGAATTTTTGTTTTCTTCATCTATCAATTACTGAGAGTATTATATTCAGAACTCCCTCGACAATTGGGGATTTGTCAATTTCTCATTAGCATGTAAATTTTATCTCTGAATATTTTGTTATTAGACATATACAAGTTAGAAATGTTATCTCTTTCTAGTGAAGTGAGCTTTTATCATCATTATGCTGGAATTCTGTTTAACTCTGAAAATCCTTTCTGCCCTAAAAACTATTTTACCTACTATTAATTTACCAACAAAAGCTCCCTTTTGGTTGAAATCTATCCAATATATTGTTTTGCAGTTTTTCTTTCAACCTTCTGAGTCCCTGTGTTTTAGATGTCTCCCTCATAAGCAGACTAGATGTGGGTTTCCTGTAATTCAATGACAATGTCTTTTGCTAGCAGTTTAGACCACGTAGATTCGTTATAATTTTTATTAGAGTACTACCATATTATTTTGTGCTAGTTTCCCTGAAATTTTCTATATTTTTATTTCCACTTCTTTTCTAGGCATGTCGATTGAGTTGTTTTTATTCTTTTTTTTCTTCTTTTCTCTACTTGCTTACTTGGAAATTACACGTTGTTTATTATCTTTTTTAAGATGGGATTTCACTCTGTCACCCAGGCTGGAGTACAGTGGCACAATCATGGCTCACTGCAGCCTCAACTTCCCAGGCTCAAGTGATCCTCGTACGTCAACCTCCCAAATAGCTGGGACTACCCATGTGTGCCACCATACTTGGCTAATTTTTTAAAACTTTTTGTACAGACAGGGTCTTGCTGTTTCCCAGGCTGATCTGAAACTCTTGGCCTCAAGTGATCCTCCCACCTCAGCCTCCCAAAGTGCTGGGATTACAGGCATGAGCCACTGTGCCTAGCCACCCTTTCTTTAATTACCTTTAAAATGTTTACTTTTAAAGTCAAAGTTGATCAGTAATTCTACACTCCTAAAAACTGTGATCATCCCTCTTTCATTTTCACTTTATTGATTTCCAATATTTTCCCTCTTTTCCCCACCACAATTAGTTAATATAATTTTGTTATTGATTTGTGCAATTAGTATTTGCTTACATTTCACATCATGTATTCCAATTACCCTGTTCATTAGTCTTTCTCGTACCTCAATTTGTTCTAGGCTCAATTTAATTTTCAGAAAGTATAACCTTTGGAACTTCATTCAGTAATTGACTATGGTCAACTCACTGATGTTTTTGCCATAAAATGTATTGTATATTTTCAAAAAGCAAGAAGAAAGGGTTTTGAATGTTTGTAACAAAGAAATGATAAATGTTTGAGGTGATGGATATGCTAATTATCCTGATTTGATTATTACACATCAATATGCACATTTTGAAATATCACTTCATGAAATATCACTTACACATCAACTAAAAATTTTAAAAATATTATGCCATTTTTATTGAATAATAACAGGTATTTTCTCAGCACTCTGCACAGTCTTCTGACTCCTATGTTTACCATAGAGAATTCTGCTATCAATCTAATTGTTATTCCTTTGAAATAATCCATCTTTTCTCTCTGGTTGCTCGGTTGATCTTTTGTCTTTTGTGTTATGCAGTTACCCTTTAGTGTGTCTACCTACGGATTTATTGTTCTTTATGTGCTTGGGATTTGTTGTGCTGCTTAATTCTGAGCCTCTAATAGTTTATCAATTCTGTAAAATTTCAGTCACTATCTTTTTGAATGATCATTTTCCCCCATTCTCTTTATTTTTTCCATCTCGTATTTCCATCAGCAGCTTTGTTAGCACCATTTGATTGTAGACAGAAGTTTTAGTCTACCCTTTCATTGAAATGTGACTCTCCTATGATACTGGTTTTATGAAGAGGTCCCAGTTTCAACTCCCAAATTATGCCCACCTCCTACATCTGTTGAAACACACACTTTACTAAGATAGGCAAATATCCCGAGAGCGGCTGCCTCTGTCCACTTACTACTTATGTTTTGGTTCTGCCTCTGTATTTCCCTTATATTCCTGTGATCTCAAGTACATATTTGAGAAGGTATTTCTTGCATTTTTTCAACATACCTAAGTGCTTTGTTGCTTAAAGTTACACATGTAAAATCTAGACTGCAGTATTGCCAAAAGCAGTGTCTATATTTTTTGTTATAATATTTAAATGGCTTTTCCATTGTCCTGGTTAGATCATTAAAGAACCTAATTTTCATTATCCTAAGGTACTTTTCAGGTATTAAAAAATGTTAGGAATTTGCTCTTCCCTACTTTTAAAGATTCATTTGTCAAATCCTCCCTTAAACTAAAGGAGAAAAAAAACAAAGCAAAACAAGAAGACAAATTACAAGCAAAGATGAAGTGGGGGCTTATGGAATTTATACTCTGCACTTTACCTTGCACAGTTGCTGAAGTTCATCTGAGGTTTTAAATGGTATTAATTTTGTCAAGTAACTCTAACATTTTCTGAGCGCCCAAATGTATTGTGTTCATTTTGCTGATAAGTGATCCATCTCAAAGTGTGACTATCACAAAATTCCAGAGAAAAGATGCTGCTTACTGTTAGGAACTTAGACAAAGTATAACTACCTTAGAAAGGAATTGTCAATGATGTGAAGGCTATGTGTATGAATGAATAGCAGGGTGGGAGCGATGCAACTTTATCACAGATTTTCCATGGACTACCTGTCCACATCATTATGGAAAATCTGCAGGCAATTTGTTCTCATGCATGGCTGCAGGTCTATTCAGTGGGTGGTAGCACTTTTTGAATGGACTCATTCACCATTTTGCCTTGAAGGCAGCTAGAAGGGGAGACCAAATTTAATCCCTTTGCAGGTAATAATAGCGTTCACAGTCCCTCACTGTGAAGAACAGATAAAATGCAGAATTCTCCATAGAAAATCCTGGATTTCCCCAGCAGTCTTTAACATTTTTCAAAGCCATCACCAGAAAGTACTGATCATTTGAGAAAGAGGTGATTGAAACAAAATACTTAAGTAACTTTTTATATGGATAATGCAAGCAAAAAAAAAAAAAGTTTTATCCAATGTCTAGAGCAGCGCCTCTCAAAGTTTAATGGGCATTTGAATCACTGCCAGCATTCTTGTTAAAATGAAAATTCTGCCCATAGATTGAGGAATGGAGGAAGTGCTGCAACCTTAACTAATGAACTCACAGGTGACAATGTTGCTGCTGATGAACCTCATTTTGGGTGACAAGGTCTTAAAAGATTCGGGCAAAATGGGTTATACTCAAATAATCTGCATTTGAGCTATCCAATACAGTAGCCACCAGCCACACATGGCAATTGTGCACTTAAAATGTGGCTAAGCCAGATTGCGAGGCACTGTAACTGTAAAGTACACACTGAATTTTGAAGATTTCCTTAAGAAAAAAGTATATAAAATAAGCCATTTTTTAATCTGACTACATGTTGAAATGATATTATGGGCATCTTGGGTTAAACAAAATGTATTAAATTTATGTCACTTTATACTTTGTTTACTGTGACTACTAGAAAGTTTAAAATTCTACATGTGGGTCATATTTGTGACTCAAAATTTGTTTCTCTATTAGTTTCCTGTTGCTGCTGTACCAAATTACTACAGAATCAGTGTCTTAAAGCAACACAAATTCACTGTCATACAATTAGTTCTAGAAATCAGAAATCCTAACATCCAGGTCTAGCAGGGAACTAAGAAAGACTGTTTCCCTACCTTTTCCAACTTTCAGAGGCCACCTTTATTCTTTGGCTATGGCCCCTGTTTCCATCTTCAAAGTCAGCAGCATATCATCTTCAAGTCTCTCTCTCTCTCTCTCTCTCTGTGTGTGTGTGTGTGTGTGTGTGTGTGTGTGTGTGTGTCTCCCCTACTTCTGTTATCATATATCCTTCTCTTACTCTGATTCTCCCTTCCTCTTATAAGGACCCTGGAGATTACCTTGTATCCACCCAAATAATCCAGTATAATCTCCCCAACTCACCATCCTTAATTTAATCATATCTACAAATTCCCTTTGCCATGTGAAATAGCATATTCACAGGTTTCAGGGATTACGATGTGGACATCTTGGCGGGGGGTTTGTCTACCTCAGTTTCCATCGGACAGCACTGATCTACATAATTCATCCATTTTGCATTATGTCATAGCTGGCTGTGTATTCTAATCACTGTATAAGTGGAGTCAGGAATATGAAATAAAGTATTTTATTATTTTAGTATCACAATGCCAAATAGAGGGTTTAAAAAAGCTAAATGTATTTTTGAATGGAGTCTTATTTCTGAATAGATTCAGTGTAATATAAACAGGTTTTGTGGTTGTAAGTATTGAAAATAATCCAGAATACTGGATTTACTTTCTAATTCAAGAGATTTTTATGGCCCTCAATTAATTCCTTCTATTAATTGGTAGGTGAGGGGTAATGAATTTAAACAATTCATGAATATAAAGGATAAAGTCTGGGCAGAAGAGTCAAAATCCACTTACAGCATAATATGCCCAAAAGACTCAGTGTAATTTTCAGAGCTGATTCTCCTAGTAAATTGCTTATAAATTTATTGAAAAAATATTTTGGGGTACACCTATGTGAAGACATTTGAGAAAGCTGAAATGTTTCTGGACTCTAGCTGCTCACAACCTAGCAGGGAAATAAGGCATGAACACTAAGGGCAGACTGCCCAGATAGGCGATGAAAAATATCACCTCGGTGGTGGTGAAACCAAGGAGTTGAGAGGAAGGAATAACTGCGGTGTGGCAAGGTCTTAGCTCAAAATGATCTAGGAAGATTGCTTGGAAAAAGCAGACTTTGACCTGCATTTTCAAGAAAGGAAATAAATCCAATCTGGATACCTTAAGAATTGAGTTCACAATTCCGTAAGTCTTCTATTTTGTTTAAGAGGCACATTTTGTAATAAATACTGATGTTGGCAGTATTGAGTTTCCTCTTTTTATATTTCTTAAACATTAACCTTGGAAATTAGATCAGTAGAGGAAGCAAAGGACACAGAAAATGAGGACAAGGGAAAAATATTTTAAAAATAGAAATTATTGCAGTTTTCTCCCCCCACATACATTTTCAAAATAACTTGTGTTCAGATTTCAGAAATATAGCCATAAATCAGCTTGTCAAAATAATAGAAACCGGCTTATTTTCAGGATATTGTAGGCACATGCTCTAACTTACATTTCAAAACATTTAAGATTCTGTTATGGACTAAATATACCACCCTTGCAGAAAATTTCCATATTTATAAATTATACATAGACCTACATTATCCTTCTATCTATGTATTCATCCATCCATCTATTAAATAGCAACTTTATCCTGAGGGCTCTACCAGGATTCCAATTTGAGGCATCTGTGGGGAGCAGCCTGAAAATCCAAGGCCCTATTTTGTCATGGTTATTAATTAAGCATGTTTAAGTACCAGGCATTTCCAGAGCCTGCACAGACACAGGGCCTCAAACTTTGGTTAATACTGGAGCTCACATAGGACTGGACAGCAATTTATTTCAACTGGTGGGAGAAGCAAGCCAGTACATGCGTGAGGCATGATAAAGGCAGACGATGAGAGGTGGCTGTTTCAGACAATCCAGAACAAAGTAACTACCATCTCTTTACAAGACGATTGAAATGTCTCATAAAATATTTATTGGATGAAATACAGAATTTCCCACAAATGATAGCAAATATTTTATAGCAAATATAAAATGAGGCTAGAAAAAAGATTCTTGCTTTCATGAAAATTCAGTTTCATCAAGACACAGCCTCAGCAGACAGTACCCTTTTTCATTTTTCTGAGACCAGAATTTGAGACATCTTTTCAGAGAACTGAGAGAGAAGTTGTAAGTGTCCAGCACTCTCGCATGGCTTCACCAATGGTTTAGCATTAGTTGTACCTCCCTAAGAGATGGTTGTCTTTCCTAGAATCAAAATTAGTGGCAGAAAGAGTCAAAGCTAGGACTCCTTCCCATGCACTTTCCATGATCCATGCTACTTCTCAGGACTGTGGAACAATTGAGCATTCTGAGAAAGGTGGCAGGGCATTCTGAAAAATTGTGTCTCTTGTTAGAACTTCAGCCTACTGCTCTGAAAAACATGCCTTGGTGTATGCATCACCCCATCTTTATTACCCCCATTTTACCAGACATATTAGAAAATAAACACTGTTGATAGCACTTTCTTGTAGAGAAATAATAAAAATTTGGGGGGAAGAGACTTCTTCTGAGAATATGGAATAGACATATTATCCCTATTCCTCTCTGTAAGTGCAACTAGAAATCTTAGGCAGTATATATAAAACAGAGAAAAGAAGGCAGAATGGCTAAGGACTTCAGGACCCACAGAATGACAGTGTTGAGCTTCCAAGGTTCTTTTTGTCTCACACATTTCAGACGTGGAGCTAAAGAAGCTGGCAACCAAAAAGCACCAATGGGTATGGGCACAGAAAAGGCTCCACCAAAGCTTGTTCTCTCTAGCCAAAAGAACAGCAAATGGTATCCTATAAGAGAAAACTTTTAGACAATAACCACCCTGCTTCAGCCTAATACTATGTCCGCCCACTCCAGCAAAGACCAAGTTAGGAGTCAAATGCCAAGGTGGTGTTAGAGAAAACCAAATGAGGTGCAGTAATTCTCACCCTTGCTAAGTGGTGACTAGCACCCCCATCCACATCCCCCATGATATCAGAGGACACCACATGAAAAGCCTGGACTAACCACCCCTCTCCAGAGGAGGGGAGAGCAGTCTAAAATTTATATGGAAAGGGAAAGCGACTCAAGTATTTAAAACGTTCTTTTAAAAGAAAAGTAAAATCTACCTGATTTCAAGACTACAGGTAAAGTCTACCTGATTTCAAGGCTACAGTAATTAGCATATTGTGATAGTGGCAGAGGGATAAATATATAGATCAATGAATGTGAATCTCCAATTATCTCAAAATGAAAGGCTTAATGAAAAAATTATTCTATAAACAATATATTCATATAGGTCTCCTTTATTTTTTTCTTTTTATGAAGCTGATAGAAAATGTTGCTGAAGAGTTGAGGGGTCTTTTCCCTATACAAAAACTTCACAATTGGAAAAATAATTTTAGTGTATAATTAAAACTGAACCATGATTTATATTTACATAATACTTGGCCTTATATTTTAAAGTACTTTGAGTGTTATTTGTGAAGTCAAAAATCCAGATGCAAAGTCAAAATTCAGTCTATGATCTAGATAGTTTTTATGTTGTTTGGTTTTTTGTTTGTTGTTGGGTTTTCCGTTTCAGTTTTTTGTTTTGTTTTTGAGACAGGGTCTCACTTTGTAGCCAGGCTGAAGTGCAGTGGCACGATCATTGCTCACTACAGCCTCAGTCTCCCGGCCTCAAGCAATCCTCCCACCTCCTGAGTAGCTGGGACTACAGGCAAGTGCCACCATGCCTGGTGATTTTTTTTTTTTTTAAGTAGAAATGATGTCTTACTATATTGCCAAGGCTGGTCTTGAATTCCTGGACTCAAGTGATCCTCTTGCCTTGGCCTCCCAAAATGTTGGGATTACAGGCATGAGCCACCATGCCCAGCCAATAGTTTTAACTACATTAGATAATCTAGATAATTTTTCATTGTAACCAAATAAGAACTTGTAAATTTGTAATTAAAAGTTCTGTTAACAGTTGTACTCTCACTCATTCACTCATGTGTTAGCTTAAGTGAGACTCTAAGCCTGAATTACCTATGTCAACAAATAAAACTGGGATGGCCAGGGCTATGTTGTAAAATGTGTATGAATAGATAGGCATACCTTGCTTTATTGCTTTTTACTGCACTTTGCAGATATTGCATTTTTTACAAATTGAAGGCTTGTAGCAGCCCTGCATTTAAAAAGTCTATTGATGCCATTTTCCCAACATCATGTGTTGATTCCATGTCTCTGTGTCATGTTTTGGTAGTTCTTGCAATATTTCAAAATTTTAAGTCATTATTATAACTGTTATGATCCATGATCAGTGATCTTTGATGTTACTATTGTAATTGTTGGGGGTACCACAAACCATGCCTGAGTAGGACAATGAACTTAACGGATAAATGTTGTGTGTGTTCTGACTGCTCCCCTGACCAGCCGTTCCCCCATTCTCTGCCTCTCCTTGGGCCTCCCTATTCCATGAGACACAACAATATTGAAATTAGGCCAGTTAACTTTACAATGGCCTCTAAGTTTTCAAGTGAAAGGAAGAGTCACACTTTAAATCAAAAGCTAGAAATGATTTAGCTTAGTGAGAAAGCCATGTCGAAAGCCGAGATGGGCCGAAACTAGGCCTCTTGAGCCAAAGAGTTATCGGTGTTGTGAACGCAAAGGAAAAGTTCTCTAAAAAATTAAAAGTGCCCCTCCAGGGAATATATGAACGATGAGTGAAATAGCCTATTGCTGATATGGAGAAACTGCGAGGGGTCTGGATAGAAGATCAAACCAGCCTTAACATTCCCTTAAGCCAAAGCCCAACCCACAGCAAGATCCTAACTCTTTTCAGTTCTATGAAGGCTGAGAGCAGCAAGGAATCTGCAGACAAGTTTGAAGCTAGCAAAGGCTGGTTCATGGAGTTTAAGGAACGTGGCCATCTCCATAACATAAAAGTGCAAGATGAAGCAGTGCATGCTAGGAAAAGCTGCAGCAAGTGATCCAGAAGCTCTAGCCAAGAGCACTGATGGAGGTGGCTGTGCTAAACAACAGATTTTCAGTGTATATGAAACACCTTATAGCAGAAAAAGATGCCATCAGGACTTTCATAACTAGAGAGAGGTCAATGCCTAGCTTCAGGCTTCCAAGGACAGCAACAAGATTATGACTCCCTGAAGGCTCAGATGATTGTTAACATTTTTTAGCAATAAAGGTTTTTTTTTTTTTTAGTTTTTATTTTCATTTATTCAGGAAATCATCATGTTCCATGGCATGTCTATTTAATTAGGGTTACAAAGATAAAAGCACCACAATGTCACAGGACACTAATGGAAGTCATAAGAGGAGGACCCAAGAAAGGCTACGATGTGAGCAGTCTGCACCATTTCTTTGAAGGAGATAAACTGTGAGCTGTGCAACTGTGTCTCTAAAGAGCGAAATTACAAAGCTAGTCTTGGAAAGGAGTTAGGAGCGCTTCTAGGAATGACGATTACCTCAACGAAAATATAGAGACTTGAAATACCATTGTGTTATTATTTAGAAAAAAAAAAAGTTTGGTATTGCATGCATGATTATATCCTTGTAATATAAGGGGGACAGTGAGTGTTCCTCCTCCAGGTGAGAAAATATCTTGCATGAGAGCTAGTTCCCCATCCAGATGTTGCTTCCTGGAATAAACTTTTATAACCCTGAGAGCAAGAACTTTTTTAAAACCCTCACTAAAATACCTCAGCATCTTCAGCAATAAAGTATTTTTAAATAATTTTCCTTTTGCCAGATAGCCTGAATATGTTTGTAAGTAATAAAGTATTTTGAAATTAAAGTATGTACATTGGTTTTAGATATAATGCTATTGCTTAATAGACAGCAGTATAGTGTAAATGTAACTTTTATATGCATTGGGAAACCAAAAATAAAAATGTATACAATTAGCTTAATTGGGCTATTTTATTGCAGTGGTTTGGAACCAAATTCTCAATATCCCTGAGGTATGCTTATAAATATAAGATACACAGTTGAAGAGTGTGTGTGTGTGTGTGTGTGTGTGTGTGTGTGTCTGTGTAGACACATATACACATACTCAAAAATATCCATTATTGTTAACTCATAGAAATTAATTCACTAAATGCAAATTGGTGTTAATATAGTTGGTTCTTTTCTGATAAAGGGCCTATATTCAATTTTAATCAATAAGGATAACATCCAACTGGTTAACCCAATTTTACTCTTAATACAATGTTTTGTTGATATGTAAATAGTTCATTTATTTAAAAGCTTTCACATCCTCCAGCAAGAGAATAAAATTATTCTATAAACAATATATTCATATAGGTCTCTTTTTTCTTTTTATAAAGCTGATAGCGTTTTAAATATAATGCTATTGCACACTTAACAGACTGCGGTATTGGCAGTCTATTAAATTTCAATTTTCAAATATAGATAATACTAATATCAAAGATTTGTACCACACTTTAGGATTTAAAATTAAATTTATACAGTCTACACATTTGACCTTCCAACAACCCCTTCACTGCAATCATTGTACAGATTTTCTAGGGTATGTGACTTTTCCAAGGCAACATAATCATGAAACCCAAAAAGACTCTAACTCACATGTCATAGCACCAAGTGTAGCAGCTTTTCCCGATCTCCAATCTGACTTCCTCTCGGTGAATATTTGAGACCCACAAAACAGCCCAATTTATTAAATATTGCTTTAACTAGAAAATTATACTCCTATGATTATACCTTTACAAAGACAATTCTATTTTAAAAGTAGTCCTCCACTCTTTATTTTGACAAGCAGAGTATCAGCTAAACACTGTAGACATTTATTTGAGATGTGGGTTTAATTGAAATGAATAGTATATAGTCACCTTGACTTCAACTGGAAAAGGGGCACTATCTCCAAACCCAGAGCATAAGAAAGCACAGAAGAATGAAGAGAAACATGTGTCTGAAAATGACATGGTAACTGCTTCAAAATATGAGCCAATGCTTTATAATGTAAGTCCCTCTAAGGCCAGATATGCCTTAGTTAGTCATCTTTGGAAATCAGTATTATTGAGTCAGTGAATCTTTTGGCTGCTTAGCCTTCTCCATGGTAGGAACAGTAAGTGTCATAAGGCAATGATTACATTAGCTTTGTGGATGTGTTTAATCACTGCCAGGTTGTCCTCTCTTGTCCATTGGAGCATTTCTGTGTCCTCATCATTTGCATTCTTAATATAACAATTGGATCTTTATTCTCTCACTAAGCACTTCTTCTCTGAGGTATCCCAGTAATGCACAATTGCTCACGTCCAGCCTATAGATCAAACTCCAATCTAATTTGCAAAACCAAGTAAATACAAAGTAGGTTGCACATAATTCAGACCTCATCTTGCACTGATTAAGCTATCTGCTTCTAGCTGTCACATTTCCCTGTTTTCACTTAATATTCTCTTCACTGTCTCTTTGCAACAAAAACGCCTTGCCAGGTCATTTTGGTTCTTTGAGTGCTGCTTTAGCTTCCCTTTAAAAACAGTCAGAAAGCCCTTTTGTTATTTAGAAGTCTAAGGTATTTCTTGCCTCCTCCTTCTCAATTTATGGGTACCATCCTGATGAGGATACACTGTGGAACTCCAGGTCTTTAGTCTTCCCCTCTTGAGACATGGACAGAGTCATGTGCTATTTTAGAAGGTAATAAGTCAAGCCAATTATGTGCCCTGTGGAAAGGCTTTTAGTGCTTCTTAACTATCTTTCAAGAAGCTCAAATTTGTGTCTGTAACCAAGTACTCCACAAATTCTTATTCAGTGAGTAGAATAAAACATTCATATAGCAGGGCTAAGAGACACCATTGTGATTAAGAAGTTAAAGCAGGAACATTATCAGGAATTTTTCTAGCCTAACCTGAGTTACAGGTCAAATATCATGCTTTTTACTAGAGGATTCCTAAACTGCAGTCCAGGATAGACTTTGGGAGCCCCGGAAAACCATCAAAACACATGTACCACCATGTAACTATGTATTAGATGAGAGGTTCTCAATGTGTTGCCTCATAACCAGCAACATCAATATCGCCTGGGAATTTGTTAGGAATGTTAGAAACTCTGGGATGGGACCATGACAGCCTGTGTTTTAATAAGCCCTGATGCATGCTGAAGTTTGGGAATCACTGCTCCAAAGAAAGGAAGACGGCTTTCCTAGGTAGTCTGTGCTCATCTTCTACCACGTCCTGCCTCACTCTACCCCAGCCACACTGACCTTGCAACACCCCAGGCATTCCCTGCCTTGGGTCCTTTGCCCTAGCACCTCCCCCGACTTCAAACACTCTTCCCTCAGATATGTGTACAGCCAATTCCCCTACCTTCTTTACATCCTTGCTCTAATGTTACCTTCTCAATGAGTTCTACCCCAGCCACCCTATCTTAAATTACACCCTGCCCCACCGCATCCACCAACACTTCTGACTCCATCGCTCCTGCTTTTTGTTTTTCTAAAACACGTCACCTCCTGCATATTAGATAATTGACTTCTGTATCATGGTTTTTGCTTGTCTGTTTCCTGCCTCTCAGAATATTAGGTCCACAAGGACAACAATTTTTGCTTTTTTCTTAGTGCCTAGAATAATGTTTAGCACAGAGCAGGTACTCACTAAGTAATTATTGAATCAGTGAATGAGGCTGGTGCAGTGGCTCACACCTATAATCCCAGCACTTTAGAAGGCCAAGGCAGGTGGATTACCTGAGGTCAGCAATTCAAGACCAGTCTGACCAACATGGAGAAACCCCATCTCTACTAAAAATACAAAATTAGCTGGGCATGGTGGCACATACCTGTAATCCCAGCTACTCAGAGGCTGAGGCAGGAGAATCGCTTGAACCTGGGAGGCAGAGGTTGCAGTGAGCCAAGATAGTGCCATTGCACTCCAGCGTGGCCAACAAGAGCAAAACTCCCTCTCAAAAAACAAAAACAAAAACAAAAAAACAGCAAATGAATACTCAAAGAAGTCCATGGCCCTAAAAGGAAGAAAAACACTATTCCAGAGATAACTTGGTAATTTTCTTTCACAAGAGATTCCTTTCTTATAGCCAATTTACCTACCATTATTTTCATGTTGTTCCAGGTGCTACTTGGAAGGATAGAGATAAAAGGTAGAGAAAACATTCAAGGATGACACTGGGCAGAAGTTAGAACTGTTTTTGCAAACTCCCTATTTAATTATATTTTTGCCTTTCAGGTTGTGATTTCTGAATTTTTCAAATAAATACATATTAATTTAAATCCCCTAAGAAACTTATGAGATAGATACCACACTTATCCTTCTTTTATAAATGAGGAACTGGGGCACAGAAAGATTAATATTTTGCCCAGGTTTACACAGAAGGTATATGAAAGAGATAGGACTTGAACCTAGCAATCTGACCCTATAGTATAACTGTTAACAGCTATACTATATCTAATAAAGCCATTTAAAAATTAATGTCTTACTTATGTTTTAGCATTTAGAATGTTTTATCATAATTTTTATAGAAATATCTTCACTGCTAAGCTGGAAAAAAAAATTTTGAGGGGGGAATCCCTTCTTGTTCATCATCCCTACCTACTCAGTGTCTAGCATGATGTTAATTGATGGAAGGATGGATGGATGGACAGGATGTAAGTTTCAGGCTGGCTGTTACATTCAGTGCTATGATAACTAAACAGTCCCTTGAAACTCCAGAAATAAATTAATAAGCTTTGGTTTTTCTCAACTTAAATCTGCCAGATAAGCCTGAGGATTTGCAACTGGAAAAAAAAAACATGTTGGGGGATCAGATAAGGGAAACTAAATGATAAGGACATTTGTCACCATGTGGTTTTGGCCACAGGGATGTCTATTCCTCCAACTATCCTGCTCCCTCCCCCAAAAGATAAAGAGCAGCACCAGCAGGGGAGGAAAGGTTGCAGGGCTATGCCCCCTTCCTCTAAGTGAGAGGCTGCAAGGATGAACCAGCTTTGCCTCAGTTACTGGACCCTTATTTTCATATGCAATCAGGACCCAACAATAAAAGTAAATTTTAAAAAACGCTATGCTTAGAATTGAAAGAATGCAAACTGCCTTATGGCTACCTGACCATCCTAGTGAATCCTTTAACCCTATTCTTTCCTCCTGCTTCTGTTTCATTGTATTAAATGCTGTATTCAGAAGACATTTGCTAATGTTTAAACGTGACTTCTACGAATGGATGGCATCACAGCAGATCCCTAAGTATGCCATAAGGCTTCAACCTCCTTGTCACCCAGGATGGTTTCAACTTGTTTGTCTCATCTTCCTACCTTGCTCCTGGGTTGGCTAGAAAAGGAAAGATCCAATTTGCATGCTAGGCCTGAGGATAGTCCAAGGCAATTTCTCTGCAGACCCCAGGGCTGCTGCCCTCTGCTGGGATGATGAGGCCTGAAGCTCTTCCATCACAGATTCCAAGTGTTCCTTTTAAAATACTTTAGCAACTCTTGTCAAAATAAACAGAACAGCCCAACTAAAGGTTCCATGGCAATCAGGAAATTTATGTGGCAGCAGGTAACTTTAGAAAGATATTTATCCTCATTAGGGCTATGACACACATGTCAATAGAGAGAGGAAACTTCTCTCCACACCTGGGAAATCTAAAACTACACGTGCTATTTGTTTCTAAGTCTCTAGCTGCTGAATGACAGTCCAAGGGCAGATGCCGCTCAGATTCCATCAGAACCACCTGGGAAGCTTTTCCAAACTACTGATTCCTGGGTCTAGCGATAGAGATTCTGATTGATTAGCTAAGAGATAAAACCCAGGAAGCAGTTCGTAATTTTTAAGAGCCCCTCATGTGATTCTGATGCACAATCAAGTTTAAAAGCTACTAGCAAGACTTTTGAATTACGTGTCATGTTGAAATACAAATTTCTTTTTTAAATGAAAGTATATTTATTATGAAATGTTTTATTCTCATGTCAACACTTCAAAAATCTAGAACAATATAAATAAAAAACTAAATATCGCTTTAAAAAATCTTATTACCCAGAAGTAATCACTGCTAACATTTTGGAGAAATATTTCCAAACCATTTGACATGAAAATATATATAATTTTAAATAGATGTCAATTTCCTTAGCTAAACTTTACACATGTGTAATGATCATTCTATTAACCAAGAGTATGCATTCTAATGACAGGCTTTGGCAGAAATTTCATGACAAAATTCGAAATTACATAAAAGCTTCCATATGACCTGAGACAAAAGGGACTATACTGTGAAGAAGTGTTAATGTTTACTGAGCAATATCCTACCTCATTAGATGTTAGAATGTTTCAAGTTAGTGCTAGCCCAAATATCTGCAAGTGAACCAAAAACCTTCAACTTTGTATACGAAAGTCTGAGAATGGAAGGAAATGAAGGCAAGTGTTAGGAAAAAGTGTGAGCAAGTGAAAGAGCAGGGTTGCCAGATAAAATACAGATTTCAAATTTAATTTCGCATAAATAAGACAGAGTCTTGCTCTGTAGCCCAGGGCAGAATGCAGTGGTGTGATCTCGGCTCACTATAACCTCTGCCTCCTGGGTTCGAGCAATTCTCCTGCCTCAGCCTCCCCAGTAGCTGGAATTACAGGTGTGTGTTACCACACCCAGCTAATTTTTTATATTTTTGGTAGAGACGGGGTTTCACCATGTTGGCCAGGCTGGTCTTGAACTGTTGACCTGAAGTGATCCATCCACTTCAGCCTCCCAAAGTGCTAGGATTACAGGCGTGAGCCACTGTACCCAGCCAATAATTTTTGAATATATGTCCCAATTTGTTTATCTGAAATCCAAGTTTAGTTAGGAGTACTGTGTTTTTCTTTGCTAAATCTGGCAGCCCTGGAAGGAGCGGCCCCATGCTTTGCTAGGGCAGAGTTGGCTTGGGGTAGAAGCAGAGGGTGGGTAGTATATGACCAGATTCCAGGTCAAGAATAAAGTCGAGGCAAAGGTTCGCCAGCTCTAACATGTCTCAAAATCTGGCACAGCTCTGCAACATTGCAAAGTCAAATCCCAACTCACCCCAGCCTCGTGCATGAAAGGACCAAACTTTTCATTCACCTAAAGCAGTCACAGTCCCAGCACTTTCAGAGGCCGAGGCAGGAGGATCAGTTGAAGTCAGGAGTTCGAGACCAGCCTGGCCAACGTGGTGCAATCCTATCTTTGCTAAAAATACAAAAATTAGCCGGGCATGGTGGCACACACCTATAGTCCCAGCTACTTGGGAAGCTGATGCAGGAGAATTGCTTGAACCCAGGAGATGGAGGTTGCAAGAGCAGACATCATGCACTGCACTCCAGCCTGGGCTACAGAGCAAGACTCCATCTTGAAAAACAGTAAATAAACATAAAGCAGTCATGGTCCTTACCTGCACTCACTCCATCTCTATACATGGTGTGTGAAATCGCTGTCCCTGTGTAGCCTTTTCAGCTGCGTATCTCAATCAGCAGAAAAAAAGTGTTCAGCTCAGGAAAGTTTCCTATAATGATGACTTTTATTATTCTTTTTTTTTTTTGTGAACATTACAGAAGAAAGGATATAAGTGAACTTGAAAAACTAGTAAGAGAGATTATCTAAATTGAAGCACAGGGGGAAAAAAAATGCAGTTTCTGTGACCTGTGGAACAGTCTACCATATATGTCACTGGAGTCTTAGAATAAAAGAAGAGAGAAGCAGAGAGGCAGTAAAAACATTTGAAGAAATAGTGGCTGAATTTTTTTTTTTTTTTTAAAGAAGGAGAAAAAAAAGATGTGCAACAACTGCCTTGTTCTTTTTTTAAAAAAAAAAAAAAGAGAAAGAGAAAGAAGAAAGAAAAAAAGAATGAAATAAAGAGAAAGAAGAAGAAAAAAAAAGGGGGGGAGAACGGGAATCTTGCTCTATTGCCCAGGCTAGAATGCAGTCTACAAATGGATATTAAAAGCTTTTTTTATACTAATAATTGTGTTATACAATGGAGACAGGAAGGAATAAGGGAGGAGAATAACAAACAAACAGCCAACCAATATTTCATTTAAACGTATGAAATGCTATGCAATTGCTAGGGAGTGATTTACTCCCAACCATGTGGTCACTTTTAGAATAAATGTGATGTGTTACTGAAAAAAAGTGTATATTTTGTGGATTTGGAGTAGAGAGTTCTGTAAATGTTTATTAAGTTTACTTGTTTGAGGTTTAAGTTCAAGTCCCGGGTATCCTTCTTAACCTTCTGTCTCATTAATTTGTCCAATATTGACAATGTAATGTTAAAGTCTCCCACTATTATTGTGTGGGAGTCCAAGTCTCTTTGTAAGTCACCAAGAAGTTGCCCTATGTATCTGGGTGCTCCTATATTGGGTGCGCGTAGACTTAGGGTCGTTAGCTCTTCCTGTTACATTGATCCCTCTACCATTATACAATGTCCTTCTTATCTCTTTCGGTTTCTATTACTTTAAAGTCTATTTTATCAGAGATGAGAATTGCAACTACTGCTTTTTTTTTTTTTTTTTTTGCTCTCCATTTGGTTGGCAAATCTTCCTCCATCCCTTTGTTTTGAGTCTCTGTATATCCTTGCATGTAAGATGGATCTGGATGCAGCTTACTGATGGGTCCTTTGAAGTGGCTGATACTGGTTGTTCCCCCTCTATACATAGTGCCTCCTTCAGAAGCTCTTGTAAAGCAGGCGTGGTGGTAATGAAATCTCTGAGTACTTGCTTGTTTGCAAAAAATTTTATTTTTCCTTCACTTATGAAACTTAGTTTGGCTGGATATGAAATTCTGGGTTGAAAGTTCTTTTCTTTAAGGATGTTGAATATTGGCCCCCCACTCTCTTCTGGCTTGTAGGGTTTCTGCTGAGAGATCAGCTGTGAGTCTGATAGGCTTCCCCTTGTGGGTAACCTGACCTTTCTCTCTGGCCGCCCTTAGTATTTTCTCCTTCGTTTCAACCCTGATGAATCTAATGATTATGTGCCTTGGGGTTGCTCTTTTTGAGGAATATCTTTGTGGTGTTCTCTGTATTTCCTGGACTTGAATATTAGTCTGCCTTGCTAGGTTAGGAAAGTTTTTCCTGGATAATATCCTGAAAAATATTTTCCAGCTTGGATTCATTCTCTTCGTCACATTCAGGTACACCTATCAAATGTAGATTAGGTCTTTTCATGTAGTCCCATATTTCTTGGAGACTTTGCTCATTCCTTTTTACCCTTTCTTCTCTAATCTTGTCTTCTCGTTTTATTTCATTAAGTTGGTCTTCAACCTCTGAAATCCTTTCTTCTGCTTGATCAATTCGACTGTTAAAACTTGTGCATACTTCTCGAAGTTCTCGTATTGTGTTTTTCAGCTCCTTTAATTCACTTATATTCCTCTTTAAATTGTCCATTCTCATGAACATTTCGTGAAACCTTTTTTCAAGGTTCTTAGTTTCCTTGCATTGGGCTAGAACATGTTCTTTTAGCTCACAGAAGTTTCTCATTATCCACCTTCTGAAGCCTGATTCTGTTGATTCCTCACATTCATTTTCTATCAGGCCTTGTTCAATTGGTGATGAGGCACCGCAATCCTCTGTAGGAGGAGAGGCATTCTGATTTCGGGTGTTTTCAGCCTTTTTGCGCTGGTTTCTTCCCATCTTTGTGGATTTATCCACCTGTCGTCTGTGTAATTGCTTACTTTCAGATTAGGTCTCTGAGTGGACGTCCAGCTTGTTGGTTATAAAGTTTTTTCTATTTCTTAATTTTCCTTCAGTGGATGCCCCTCCCCCACAGAGCTGGACCTTCCTGGGTTCAGCTGTACTTGCTGTGAAACTCTCAATCCTCAGCAGTTCCAACTGCTGTTTTTTTGTTGTTGTTGTTGGGGGGGGGACCAGCTTTCCCCTGCTGCGACCCACTACGCCGGCTGAAACAGCGGCGTTAAGATTCGTGGCGCTTTTCTGCCCGGGAATCTCCTGGTCTGGTTCCCCACTTCAGTCCGCTTTTTAATCAGCTGAATGGGAGACTCTGCTTTCCCGGAGCTCCAAACGCCAACCAAAAGGTCACTCAGTCCCATATACTCCGGACTGAGAACCGCCGCGTCGGGGCGCCTGCAAAACGGCCGCGCCCTCCACAAGGGTCGCGCTGGAGACCCGTGGGGCTCCTCCACCAAGAATCTCTTGGTCCGTAGGCTATGAAAATTCGTCTGAAAATGTGGTGTCCACTCACTCTCTGCACTTTCAGTGGGAGCTACAATCCTGAGCTGCTGCTAATCGGCCATCTTGGATCTCTCTCCTATTCTTTTATTTCTAACTCTTACAGTTTACTTGTAAACAGAGATTTAGGTTGGTGCTCCATTTGTTGTCCTCCGTGTTTAGTTTTCTCTACCGCATTTTCATTTCTTTTTCCTTTCTTCTGCATCCTGGGGAAGCTCCCTAAGTTTGTCCAGGACTTGACTGTATCATTTTAACTCAGATATTACTGTGTTCGACATGGGTTTGTATTCTGCCTACCATTCTTACTTTCCTTGCATTCTTGGCTTCTTTTACTCATACCCCTTTATAACCCTCATCTTGTTTTCTTTTAAAACAAGCCTCTCCTTATGGTTTCTGCTCTTGTTTGTTAGAGGATGTAACTTTTTGTACCCTACTAAAGACCCCTAAATGATATTCTGAACTTTCTTCTGGTTCCTAGAGCCTAACCTAGAATTTTCCTATAGAGATTGAGTGTGTTTTCTAAATATAGAGTCATGTCATCTACAAACAGAGACAATCTGACTTCCTCTCTTCTTGTTTCTCTTTCTATCTCTTGCCTGACTGCCCTGGCCAGAACTTCCAATACTATATTTTACACTGTTGGTGGGAATGTAACTAGTTCAACAATTGTGGAAGATCAGACAGCGTGGCGATTCCTCAAGGATCTAGAACCAGAAATACAATTTGACCCAGTAATCCCATTACTGGGTATATACCCAAAGGATTATAAATCATTCTGCTATAAAGACACATGCACACATGTTTATTGCAGTACTATTTATAATAGCAAAGACATGGAACCAATCCAAATGCCCATCAATGATAGACTAGACATATAAAATGTGGTGCATATACACCATGGAATACTACGCAGCCATTAAAAGGAATGAAATCATGTCCTTTGCAGGGCCATGGATGAAGCTAGATGCCATCACCCTCAGCAAACTAATGCAGGAACAGAAAACCATGTTCTCACTCATAAGTGGCCGCTGAACAATGAGAACACATGGACACAGGGAGGGGGAACAACACATACCAGGGCCTGTTGGGGGGTTGGGGGCAAAGGGAGGGAGAGCATTAGAACAAACACCTAATGCATGCAGGCCTTAAAACCTAGATGACAGTTGAGAGGTGCAGCAAACCACCATAGCCCATGTATGCATATATAATAAACTTGCACATTCTACACATATATCCCAAAACTGAAAGCAAAATTTTAAAAAAATTAAAATTAAAAAACACAGGCGGCTCTCAAAAAATAAAAAAGAAGAAGAAATTGAGTGTGGATTTTCTTTGCTCAGGCTTGCTTTTAGTCTGCTTGGGGTCTGGTCAAACCCCTTTCTCACTTCTGCAGCAAACACAAGTTGATGTACTCAGCTGCTATCCCCACAGCCTTTAAAACAGAATTGTTGTCTTGTATGGGTTCTACTGAACTGAAGTGAGATTTTTTTATCCCTCATTTCCCATTTTTTTCTGACTTGCTGAACAGAAGGGATCCATGAAAATCTGTCATCTCCATGGCGTTCTGCTGCCAAGGCTCTCTACCTTTTCTGCTTTATTGGGGAAAGTACCTCCAAATATACATTTGCCACAATCTTTTCCCCCACCTCCTAATCAAATAATAATTCCATTCAATTATAGATTGAATAAGGCTTCCAAACTTCTTAACACAGCACAAGGCCTTTTCATAGCCTTATGGATTTTTTTTCCTTCCTTTTCCTTCCTGTCCTTAAAATCTCTACTATGTACCCCCTACCCGACAGTAACACCAAACTTCTCCTTTCTGTGAACACATCAGGCCCCTTCCTGCCACCTTGTCTTTGTGCATGCCTGTACTTGGAGGACTCCTACACATCCTGCAGTACCCAAGTCCAATGTGAAATCTTTTCTTGCTCCTCTAGCAGTTTATGGCTCCATCTACTTTGTTTATATAACACTTTGTACAGAACCTTCCTCATAACACAAGTCATGGCCTGTTTTCCCTGTGCAATGCACAATATACAATGGAAAATTCATTTCCTCTCTATTCATGTAAATAGAGAGGAAACAACAACAGGCTGGTGCTTGAGGGTGGGGATCCTGCTCATCTAAGTAAGAAACATAGTCTCTACTGGCCCCTCCGTTCTTCCAGAGTGGAAGATCTTGCCTAAGCTTATAAATCAGATGACACAAACTGTTATTGAGCATGTCTTATGCAGAAAGCTCTGCCCTGGAGTGGAGAGAGGGAGGTTCAAACTCTATCATTTTTTAATTGTGTACCCTCCAGCAACATTTTTACCTTCTGTGAGCTCCGATTTCCTCATCTGCAAGATGAGGATAACAGAAATCTCCTTATACAATTGTGATAATTTAAAAAGACACTATTTTAGGGCACGTAGAAGAGATCCTGGCACTTCGTAAATATTTAATTAAAACTAGCCATTAATAATAATCAGTTGGAGAAGACAGACAAATTCAATATACAAGAGTAGGTGCCTAAGTGTAACCAGAAAGAGGCATTTAGCCCAACTCTGGAGTTGAGGAATGACACACCCGAGGAGCCTCAGGGAAGCGCCCTCCTGAACAACAGTCTGCCCTCGTTATGGGGTACCTCGTTCTGACCCAGCTGATGGAGGACTCATCTGGTTTAGGACCCACTCTGCAGAGGTCTGCTGCCCCAGCCCAGAATATCCCAGTCCTAAGCAAGAGTGGGGGATTCTGGAAGAAGCTGCCTCCATCACCAAGTAGTTGTGTGAACCTAGGAAAGCAGCCTAGCCTCTCTGGGACTCCACACCCTCATCTGTAATGTCCTTTCTGGTGAGAGATAGTGGAGTGATGAGAAGTCCTCAAGAGGCTGCCCTCAAAAGATCAGGTGACCCAATGTAAAGCAAAGATAACTGAGGGCTCTCCTGGGCAGAAGGAACCTGACTCCCTCTGCTGCACATTCTGGAAGAAGAGATCTGAAGAAGAAGAAGGGGACCATGTTTGGAATGCTAGGCCCTTCTTAACAAGTTTCCAAATAGGAAAAGCAGACAGGGATTGTATTGCGGAAGAATTTGCATAGACTATGCTTCTGTGAATACTGTTCAATTATTTCCAAATGTTTCTCTCTGAAGTAGTGTAGGGCAAAAGCTCTCTGGATGCATCCAGAGCTCCTGGCTCACCTAGGGAGATGTGATTCTCTCCTGATTGCCTCTGTGATCACCTCTGCTACTGGCCCCATCCGTCACCTGCACAGAGTAGAAAACACCAAGATTATTCACAAATTCACTCTGGAGCTGCTCTCAGCATTTCCCTCTGCTAACCCCTGGTTGCCCCTGTGTAGGGAAAGGAACCTTGACACATTTCCAGAAGGCAACAGATGCTCAGGATGCAGCTGCTTTCATTTCTTTGTCAAAGTATGGCTTAAATCAATTCACCAGCTTCCTGTGTTTACAAGGCTGAAGAAATGGCAACTTGGTGAAAAAGGAGAGTGGCCAGACAAAAGCTAGAGGCCGGTGTTGATGGCTGGGAAATTAATTAAGAAGAGAAAATCACCAAGTATTTTTGCTTAGCAAATGTGCTTTGTCTTTGAACTTTTTTTAAATGTTATGTCAGTTGGTTAATTGCCTTCAGACACTGAGTGACAATAAGACATGTTTGCCCACTAAGATAAAGCAAAGTTAATTGAAAGTAGTAATAAAAATATTGGACTCAGTCCATTCTAGGTAACATATGACAATTGAAATTATAGCCACAGTGACTCCTAAATTTGCACATAATGTCTAAGAGCTTGGCTTCCAATAAGCCAGCCATCCGTCATCCAGGCTTCTGTGCCCATCACAAATGATGAGGGATCTATAAACCATGGATCCTGAGCATCACTGGAATACGGAAAGCGATGGTGCTCATCTCTAAAAACTTCATTAACAACATCTTCAGCGTAGAGACAAGCCAATTGTTTCTATATTTAACTATAAATTTATTTCTGAATATAAACTCAGATCGCTGGGTGAATTCATTTCTGAAATATGTTTACCCCAAATACACAAATTGTTCAGTCTGCTAAGTCCTTCAGTGGTGGAAGCACTGCCCGATAAAGCAGGAAGCCTGGTTGTTCACTTAATTGACTATTATGTTGTTGGATCTGTAGAGATGAAAAATGGGAAGGATGTCAAGTCTCCAACCCTGTGTAGACCCAGAACCTAATTCTCTTAAAATGAGCCCCAGAGCCTAATTCTCTTAAAATGCCCCAAATCCCCCAATTTCTAAAGAGCTCTTTGGCCACAATCTGTCTTAAATTCAAGGGAAAGACTGCAATCAACCAGCGAGTGACAAAGCAAATGCGATTCAATTAGTCACTGGCTGAGGCATGTTCTGCTAGTAGTAAGGATTGCATGCAGGTGAGAACATCTAAAAAGACTGGTCCAGGGAGGGCAGACCCCATGATGCTGACTACATGTACCTCTGCTAGCAAACACAGAGCAATTCTCATGCCTACTGAGCCCCTGCCTCTCAAACTGTCCTAAAAACAGAAGAACAGATATCTATAGCTCTCAAATCAAGGAATTGGAGAGGAGGGCCTATATAACTGTCCAGAGATGTTCTCTAATCATTCAGTGAAGGTTATTCCTGCTTCAACAGTGAAGGAGGAGGAGGAGGAGGAGAAGCAGCTGCAGTGAAGGAGGAGGAGAGGAGGGGGGAGGGGGAGACGGGGAATGGGGAGGGGAGAAGGGAATGGAAGGGGGGGGGGGAATAGGAGGGGAGGAGAGGGGGAGGGGGAGAGGGGAGGGGAGGGGAGGGGGAGAGGGGGAGGGGAGGGGAGGGGAGGGGAGGGGAGAGGGGGAGGGGAGGGAGGGGAGGGGAGGGGAGAGGGGAGGGGAGGGGAGGGGAGGGGGAGAGGGGGGAGGGAGGGGAGGGGAGAGGGGGAGGGGAGGGGAGGGGAGGGGAGGGGGGGATGGGAGGGGAAGGGGAGAGAGAGAAATCACAAAGATCAAGGGCCTGGGTGCCATGGAGGCTGGGAAAGGATATAAAAAGGGAGACCAAGAACATGAGGAAGCAGATGACCAGGGCCTGCCTCTGAAGAGGTCTCTGCCCTTCAGGAACCATACAAACCTGATCCGAAAACACAACACAATGGTCAGAATTCTACCACCACACACATGAACAACAGTGCTCTTGAGATGAAAACTTCAGATTTTTGAGCCTAAATGATTTCCTCTAAATCACTACTATTTAAAAAAACACCAGAAGTTAGACATAAAAAGATAAACTGCTTTGATCCTGGCCTAGAAAGGAACATTTATGAGTACTTTTGTAGTAAGGTTGGTATCTACCATGAAAATGCCTGGCATTCAGTTGTTATTCACTGAACTGGACTTGTTTGTTCTCAGAACAAACCAAACACAATACAACTAAGAATTCAGGAACCCAGTTAGGCTTTTGGCAGAGCAGAACCCTAGGCTTGAATTACAGAACTTGAATTTAAATCTCGATAAGCCATTTTCTAACCTACTGTGACTTCTCTTACCACCATCAACTCAGTTTCCTACTCTATAAAATGGGGGAAGCATCACCAGCCCAAGGGCATGCATTCCATATAAATTGATTGTGAAAAGCAAATGGCATAAGGTTGTAAAATGAAATATGTAAACTGTAAATTATTATATGGATCTTTTTATTTGTACAATCGTATGAGGTACATGTGAAATTTTATGTGTATATAACTTGTAATGATAAATTGAGAGTATTTAGAGTGTCCATCAACTGAGTACAATACATTTGTATTAAGTATAGTCACCCTATTCTGCCATTAAATATTGAATTTATGTGTTCTTTCTTACATAAGTTTGTAACCTTTAACCCATTTCTCTTCATGCTCCCACTTCCCAGTCATCCTGTCCACTATCTTTCCACTCTTTACCTACATGTGATCAAGTTTTTAGCTCCCACATATAATAACAGGTGATATTTTTATTTTTGGACCTGGCTTATTTCACTTAAGATAATGACCACCAGCTCCTGCATGTTGCTGCAAATAACATTTCCTTTTTTGTAAAGGTGGAATAATGTTCCATTGTGTATATATACATTTTATCCATTCATTCACTGATGGACATTTAAGTTGTTTCCATATCTTTGCTTTTGTGAAGAGTGCTGCAATAAATATGGAAGTGGAGTATACCTTTAATATATTGATTTCTTTTCCTTTGGGTCAATACTCAGTTATGAGATTGCTGGATTGAATGTGTATTAGTTTATTTTTACACTGTTATAAAAAGACTACCCATATATCACATTTTCTTTTTCCATTCATTGATTGATGGGCATTTGGGCTGTTTCCACATTTTTGCAGTGCAAATTGTGCTGCTGTAAACATGCATAGGCAAGTATCTTTGTATCTTACTGTCATTGTGGTCTGGTGGATTTTGGTATTGGCACTGTTTGAGCCTTTTCTCATCCTCCTTTGTGTTATTGCTTCATCAGTGAGTTTTATACTTGTGTTTTCATGATGGTAGATGTCATCCTTTTGCTTCCAACTTAGGACTCCTTAAGCAGTTCATGTAGGGTCAGTCTATTGGTAACAAATTTCCTTAGCATTTGCTTGTCCAGAAGACTATTTCTCCTTCATTTAGGAAGGATAATTTGCTGGAGATAGTATCCTTGGTTGCTAGTTGTTTTCTTTCCATACTTTGAATGTATCATCCCATTCTATTCTGGCCTGTAAGGTTTCTGCTGAGAAATCTGTGGTTAGTCTGAGGAAGTTTTCTTTATAGGTGACTAGGCACCTTTTTCATGTTGTCTTTAGGACTCACATTTTATCTTTGACTTTAGGGATTCTGAGTATAACATACTATAGAGAAGATCTTTTTCATTGTATCTACCTGGGGATTGTTGAACCTTCTATATCTGAATATCTAATTATCTTGCCAAATTTAAGAATTTTCATCTATTATTAAATAAATGTTCTAATCCTTACATTTTCTATTTTCAGGGATATTGATAATTTGTATATTCAGATACTTTATATTGTCCAACTTGTCATGAAGGCTTTGCTCATACTTTTTCACCATTTTCTTTAATTTTTATCCAGCTGGGTTGTTTTAAAAGACCTGTCTTCAAGTTCCAAGATACTTTCTTCTACATGGTCTAGTGTATTGTTGAAGCTCTCAAATGTATTTTGCATTTCCTTCAATTAATTCTTCAGTTCTAGAAACTCTATTCAGTTCTTTCAAAAAAAAAAATCACTTTAGTAAATTTCTCATTCATATCCCCAATTTTTTTGTATTTTTTTGAGAATTATTTTGTATCTCACTAAGCTTCTTTAAAATCAATATTCTGAATTATTTACTGGGAATTTTGAAGTTTTCTTTTTGATTAAGATTTATTGCTAGAGAATTATTGTGTTTCTTTGAAGGTGTCATATTTCCTTGCTTTTTTCGTGTTTCCTGTGCTCTTACATTGACATCTGCCTATCTGGTGTAACAATCACATCTCCTATTTCTGAATTTAATTTAGCAGGAAAGGACTTTTTCCTGAAGATCTATCTGTGATGTTGGTTGAGTAGGACCTTGTGGCTTTGATTCTGGATGCATGTGGTAGTCTATTCTCTGCATGATTTATTTAACTAACAGTATTAGTGCTTTTGGTGATTTCCTCAGAGGGTTAGTGTGTGGCTATTAGTGTAGGCTGTGGTGAAGTTGTATTGAGGCCTGGGAAGCCACATGGGCCAGTCTTCAGGTCCCAAGAGTGACAGTAGTAGTCTGACCATACCTGTCTTTGTGCTCCAGAGTGGTGTACACTGGCACTTGTATTGGTAGCTACCAGTGGGATGTTTCTTGAGCCTCCAGGTACCTTGCTCAAACGCCAGTAGGGGCAGCAGTGGGCTGGGCAGATGAGTGGGTTCTTGGATCTCTGGGCAGCTGGCATGGTGTGGGTGATGGCAGTAGCAGTGGTAGGAGCACCCTCTGGGTCTTGAGTGGTATGGGCTGGCGTTAACAGTAGCTGTGGTACAGAATCACCCCCAGCAGCTCCCCCATACACTATTATCAGGCTTTTCTGCCCTCTATGGAAGCAGCAACACAGCACCACAGAGAAGGGGAGAGACACTGTGCCTTAGCACAGAAAGTCTCAGCACAGAAACCATGCTGCCCGTTAGGTTGTAGTTTTACTCACCACCTCAGACAGGTAGCCCTCCAGCTCACCCACCCTAGCCTTTGGTGGCAGTAGGAGCAGGTATGCAGAGGGGGAGGAGGAGTCATATTCTCTATATGAGAGCTTAAGCACAGAGGCTGCTCTGCCAGTGGCAAAGGATTTCACTCTTCATTTGCAAAGCTGAGCAAGAGTTGCTGCTGCTGCTAAGGGTGGAATCATTTCCCACAACCCCAGACAGGGAGTTCTTGGGCTCCAGAAATACAACACTTTGGTTTTCTTTTTCCCACGGGCTTACTTTTGGTGCATTGCACTATCCTTTTCCCAGACTGTGGCACTCTCTGTGGACTAGAATACTGGGGACCTCGCAGCACCGTTGGCTCTAGCCAGTGGTATGCTGTTGCAGGCCTCCAAGTGGTCACTGGGTAATGTCAGCAAGAGCTCCCGGGATGGGGGAGATGCAAGGGCTGTTGTTCCCAGAGCAGGATGCTGTTCCTGATGGCTGTGCTCCAAAAGTGTACCCTGACATACCCATTTAGGTCTCAGGAGAGGGTAACACAGAACAAGTTCCTTGTCTGGTTATAATAACCTCATGGGGTCTCCAAATCGCCACCCATGCTATTATCAGGATTTCATGTGGCTAGAGGAGCTCTACCATAGTTCACATTACAGCAGTCTGTGGTAAAAATGTGACCCACTGAAGCTGTCTCACTTAATCTTTGCTTTCCCCCTCAATACCACGATCCTCCAGGCTCCTAGCTGATCTTGGCTGAGCTGGCCACTTGTTTCCTTCTCATCTGTGCATTAGGTGTTTCCCATGAGTTTTTTGTTGGACTCCAGTATTCTCTCCTAAATGTTCTATTTGAGGCATCATAGTTTATAATTTTGCCTCTTTTTTCTGGAGACAGCAGGTGCCTGATGTCTCTAGTCAGCCATTGTGAACCAGAATCCAGATCTTATTTAAACTTTAAAAGTAAACATCAGCCTAAGGTTTGGATTGTCTGAAAACACAGGAATAAACAAACTAAAATTATTTTCCTATACTCTTACTCAACAATCAACACAGAAGACTTCTGTGACCAAATGTGTGGGGTGTTTTTCCCTGCACCAAGCAAGCAGCACTTCTACAGACACCACCTGGGTATTCTCCGATTCAACTCTGACACTCTCCACCTGGAGATAGCATGGTATCTCACAGGTTGAGGGCTCAATCCCATAAGACTGTCCCCCACTTTTGATGCCAATCATAAGTCTCAGGTTTTTTTTTTCACCTGTGCTTCTGACTGACTGGCTATAAATCAGGGTTCTTTGAAAATGCCCTCCTTGAGTTCAGTTTATTTGCTACAGTAGATCATAGAATTAAAGAAAGAACTATTTATGTTTATCCATTTATTACAAAGTGTATTACAAAAAATATAAGCACAGATAAATAGATGCATAGGATGAGTTACGGGGAAACGGCACAGAGCTTCCATGCCCTCCCTAGGTATGCCACCCTCCAAGAACTTTCCATGTGTTTGGCTATCCAGAAGCTCACTGAACCCTGTCCTTTTGAAGGATTTATGGAAGCTTCATTACATAGACATGATTGATTAAATCATTGGCTATTGGTGATCAGCTTAACCTTCAGACATTTTTCCCTACCTGGAGGTTGGTGGCAGGGTGAGGCTGAAAGTCCCAACTCTCCAGTCCTGCCTTGTTGTTTCCAGTGATAAGCTGCCAGCCTGAAGCTATCTTGGGGTTGCCAGCCATCACTGAACTCACTAACATACAAAATGACACATAACTTTGAATGTTTTAAGGATTTTAGACTTCTATGCCAGGACACTGGGAAGGAAGACCAAATATATATTGTGCAATATCAATGATTAGGAAAGTCTCTATCTTGTTTTAAGGAATTTCCTGATTATTGAATCATTTCCAACCCTATCCGATACCTAGAGTCTCATGTCTTAATCCATTTTCTGTTGCTATAACCAAATAACTAAGATTAGGTAATTTATAAAGAAATATATGTATTTTTTACCATTCTTTAGACTGGGAAGTTCAACATCCAGGGGCTGTATCTGTTTAGCGCCTTGTAGCTGACAAGGACTCTGCAGAGTCCTGAGGGAACACTGGACATCACATGGTAAGGGGTTCACAAGGATGGCTAAAGAGCCATTTATCACAGACCCACTCTTGCCATCACTAACCCACTCCCCCTTGATAACCTATTAAGCCATGAATGAACAAATGAGCCCTCATAACCGAATCACCTCCTAAAGGTCTTACTTCTCAACACTGCTGCATAGGAGATCAAGCTTTCAACACATGAACTTTTGGGGGACACATTCAAACTATAGCATCCCATAATCTAGTACAGGGCTGAAAGAGAAAAACCCACCAAAAATGTAAATGTAACTGCGATTCATTTTTTGGCAATTTTCCAGATACATTTCAGTGAAATGTAATAATAAACCAATATCCATCTTTAGGAAGATTCCTTTCTGAGCCGTGTGCCTATCTCCAATTTCCTAAGGAAGCCATAAGCAACCTGAGAATTGCAGGCACATTCTTTGATGACAATTATAGTATCTTCTCTTGAATAAGTCTGCAGACCCAAGAGGAGAATCATTTAGATGAACTTGACTCACATCTCCCTCTCCTTACTGTTTCCTCATGCTAAGAACTTGGTCACAAGTGGACAAAGCATGATACAGGTGCCCACAGTGAGATTTGCTGAGTGGCTTCTTTGTGCCAGGTACTGTGTCAGGGACTGGAAATACTGAGATAGTGAAGACAGATGACAGCGGCCTGCCCCAGCCCATTCACAGCTTAGTAGAGAAGTTATTCAAGTAAACCAGCAATTGAGGGCCACGGTGACCTTTCCACCGTGAACTAAAAATAGGCAAATAAATCAGATCTACATTTGAAGTTGTTTCAATACCTAAATACAATCTAAAGGTAAAAATTTCAGATTTTGTCGGCACATTTTGCCTGTTGACAGTTCACGTGTTTCTCATAAGAGTATTTGTCATGACTTGTATCCAACAGGTAATCAGAGTTCTTACATTAAAACGTTTCATGAAGTTACTTGAAAATAGTAGAGACACAGCCCAAGAAACTAATTTCTCATAGATGATCAACAATAACCTCGAGCCACTAAAATGACCAAATTGTGATACAAGCAGCAGCTACTAATTGACCCAGGAAATTTTCAATGACATTTGGTAACAGAGCCACTGATTTAATTTGAAATATTGCTTTTCTTCTACCAGAGAAAAACAGTCAAGGGACCTGAGATGAACAAAGCATGCACCCACACGGCTGATCCAAAATGACAAGCAGGAAAGCCCAGGCTAGTAGAGTTGAAATTTAGATGAGGCTGAAACCTGTAGTTCATAGTCAGAGACAAGATTTAAAAGGGTGAAGCATTAGAAGGAGGGTGGGCTAGGAAACAATAAATGTTGGGCTTCAGGGAGCATATCTTTTTGACAAGAATTTTAATCAGCTATGTTACTACTCTGCCAAATTAAGTTTCACAGTGCCACATGCACAGACAGGCATTATAATACTGGCAAAAATGAATTAAAATCCCAGTAATTAATTTATGGGTTTGAACTGGTTTTGAACTCCTGAGTGAACTCAGTGCTAGGAAATAATTAAGGCTTAGATCATAGACTTTTAGAATTGGAAAGAAATGTAGAGATCTTCCTGACCAATCCCATCATCCTCTAAGATGAGGAAACTGAGTATCTGAGGGGTTAAGGAACTTAGACAAGATCACCCAGATAGTTAATGGCAGTGGCAGGTCTACAAAACAGAGTCTGCACTTGAGGATACACATAAAATCTTGACATGTCAGTATATGAAATGACAGCTGACCTAAAAATGCAATCAAATGGGTAGAAAAAACAGATATGTTAAAGTTTGAGATAGTACAGATATTCAAACTGATGACTCAAAGTTAAGGCTTATTTAAATAATTAATTAGAATCCTTTAATTGAGGACCACAGTTCTTGTCAACTCTGATCATATAAAGAAATTACCTCGGGTGAATGGGTAGCTAAAGGATCCCAGTGGGGACAAACTAGAGCAATCTACTTCCTAAGGTATTGGAGGCTCACTGTTCTGAAAAAATAATAAGAGTAATTCCACCCCACATCCCTACCACAGGCTTGTGAGGAACTCAGATGCAAGCACTACCTCACAGGACTCTGCGGTGGAATCTTAAATCTACCATACAGTTGCCTCAAACACATAGCAGAAAGCACTCGAACTGTGACATCTGGGGCAGAGTGTTCTTACTTGAATCTCCCCCAGGTAGTTCTGTTCATAAAATACTGCGGAATTGGCAGTCTCTGTAAATGTCTTTGGGGGGGAATTGATTCATAGAGTCCAGTGGTCCCTCAATGTTTAGATTTTACAGACTAGTACATTTTCAAATAAATTCACAGTGCTCACTGGTAGCTTTCTACTTTGCCAAGCAAGAGCATTTTTTAAGTATACATTTACATCATAAAAGAATCATTTTAACCTCAAAAAAGTAGGAAGGAAATATATAATGAAAAAAATACAGTACCAATTCAACTTTATGAAAATCTGTATTGCCCTTTTTAAAGTTTCATTTCATACTGGACCAGTGAAACCTTTGTCAGGGTTGTTTCCAACCAGCCCGCAGACAGCATTTGGAAACCATGATGTTACTGCATCAGAAAATATCTTTACCATCACAAACATCTATTCAGAGTATCTACTAACAGCTTTAAGAGGAAACAGATTCCAACTAAGATAGTTTGAGAAATTTGAGTGAAGGGGCTACTTAAAAGGTAGGGGCAGAGTTCAGGGAACAAGAAGGATGGCAGGACGCCCATGGCAAACATGGGTGGGAAGCTGTCACCACCCAGGCCTGAAGGACGCGAGGAGGAAGCAGGCTACCCAGGAGAGCTGAAGCCACCAGGCAGATAGTGTAGTCATGCAGTAACAGTTATCTGCAGAAAACACTACTCAGGGTAGGGAAGGAGCAGGAAAGGTGTATCTTGACCACTCCTGTCCTCCAGATTCCTGCTGGACTTTCCATTGGCTGAATCCAACTGGAAGCAAGGAGAGAGCCCAGATAATGTGATCCACAAGTGCTCAACCTCCTGGGCCTAAAGCAAAGTGAAGAAGAAAGAAGAATGGATCTGGTGGCTGGAGAAAGGAGTGGAATGGAGAATACTCATACAAAACAAATAATTTCAGAATTATAATAGGTGGTCATTCTACTTTTGAGCACTTCAGTCTTAGAAACTTAAAACTCTTTACATGGACTAAACTGCAAAAGAACAGTCTTGAGAATGTTTTTGTATGCCCACCCTTCTTATACTACCATCTTTCTGGTATCATTTTCCTATTGAAGAGTTGAGTACTGATGTATGAATTAATTTTTCTTTCTTTTTTGAGACAGAGTTTTGCTCTTGTTGCCCAGGCTGGAGTGCAATGGCATTATCTCGGCTCACCACAACCTCCGCCTCCCAGGTTCAAAAGATTCTCCTGCCTCAGCCTCCCGAGTAGCTGAGATTACAGGCATGCACAACCATGCCCGGCTGATTTTTTGTATTTTTTTTTTAGTGGAGAAAGGGTTTCTCCATGTTGGTCAGGCTGGTCTCAAACTCCTGACCTCAGGTTATCCTCCCACCTTGGCCTCTCAAAGTGCTGGGATTGCAGGCATGAGCCACCGCACCTGGCCCTAAATTCTATATACACATACACTTTGTTCTATAAAACTTTCTTGTTCTGAATAAGTTTGGGATTTACTACCATTAGTCATTCAGTTCCAATAATTATTTACACATTTTCTTGATTTTGTTCGTAAATCATAAACAGCAATCTGGCAGAACTTTTTGCTTAAAACTGAACCTGATTCTAGCTACTTCTGATGAGGAAAGAGGTAGGTAGCATATTTGTATCAGTAGAAAACTAAATTCCAAAATCGTAACAGACACCAATAAGGAAGGGATAAAGAAAACATTCAACTATCAACGCCTCTGTCAGTTATTCTTGCTGATAAAATGAAGGGGCCCTTTCTTTCTCTAAGAACATTAATGAGGCTCTGGGTATCCAAGGGAGAACCAGGGCTGCAGAAAATAGCTGCAAAACCATGTAGCACAAAAGTGTGAAAGAAACTGAGTTTTCAGAGGTTGTCAACAGTCAGAAAACAGGAGGAAAGAGAGGTAGGAAACCTGAGTGTCAGAGGACTGAGTAACACGGCGTGGAGCTGGAGCTTGAGGAGACAGGAGCCCCCGGCGGGGTAGCTGGGACAGAGGGCTGTGAAGAACGAGGGATATCTGATGTCTAGTAGTTTTGTATTCCATAATGTAATGCTTTCTCCATAGACTCAAACTTCAGTCAACCTCTGACATACATATAAATGTCTTATACGGATGGTCTGAGGGAAGAAAAAAAAGCTGGGCGACACTTGTGGCTTAGCATGAAGCAGGGAAGTCTGAAGTGTGGGAGGAGAGCCCCTGGCATGACTGAGAATCCAGAGGCCGTGGACTCTGGGAGCTGTGGGGGACCAAGAGAACACGAGTCACAGGAATTCGCAAAACTCTTGAGGAAGCCATTAGGCTGCCCTCTGAAAGTCAGACTTGGGCTCTCAAGGCAATGTTATTTCAAGCTCAACAAGACAGGGCGATTGCTATGGACATCCGAGTTAAACACTAAATTCCAGAAAGCTATGATGATGTATCTGCGATTGGCCAAGAAGACCTCACCGATTCAACTTGCTACGTTTATGGAATTGAAGTAAAATCTCAGTTCATAGATTGAGAGTTTCATGCTGTCTCCAATACTGATTTTTATAAGCACATCACTTAAAATGTATATTCTCAGAAATCAGTCTCAAAATATATACATGGAAATTGTCATGAGTAAAAAGAAAAAGTGACATATTTCACTCTTTACTAGGCCACAAACTGTTACAATTTTTGGACTAGGACAGTTACTGTTTTGCTGCACACGACACTCTGTCCGTCTGTTCCCTTTTTACTCTTTCAGCCAGTAATGTGTCAGACTATGGACAAGTTTCAGAGTCTTACTAACTTACCGGAGATTTTTCAAAATGCTGTAAAATAAACCCATCCAACCTCAGTCAGCCATCCAACCTCAGTCAGCCAGTTAAGTACTTCAATATTTGCAATTGTACATAAAATTACTTTCAGAGCGGTGGGATATAGGAAGTAGCTCTACAAAGAAAGCTTGGAGACCTCAGCAAGAGTCTAGCTCTGCTTTTAGGACCTGAACAACCACGAATAAGTTTCTTGCCTTTCTGGGCCTTAATTTCCCCCATCTTAAAATGAACAGAATAAGTATTTGGTTGTTTAAGGCTGTGTGAGCAACAGATAGCTGGTGTTCTAAAGTTGATGAATTACTCCAATTATGTCCCCTTGTTACTTCTGCTTCCATGCCCTCTCTCAGTTTACAAGGGGTCAGCCATCACTTTTGTAGCGGTTAATGTAGAATCACTGGCTTGATTTTTCCACTTTTATTTAAACTCCAACCATTCATCATACCTAGATAAATATAAAACAGGCAAATACTAATTTCTAGGGATTCAAAATAAGAATAAAATATAACCCCTACTCTTGAGGAGCTTCCAACCTAGTGAGAAGACAGATCCATAAACAAAGTTCTCCAATTGACTTATATCAAAATTTCAAGAGAAGACAAGTGTAGTGGCTAAATTTTCCAGTGGAAGGAGGGCATCAGGAAAGGTTCCACAAAGGAAGAGCTATTCTAGTTGATCCTTTAGCAATGAGGAGGAGCTCGCTAGGTGGACAGAGGGGGAAGCCCACATGTGCAAAGGCACTGGGGTGAACAAGCAGGTTGTATGTTTGAAGAGTAGTGAGTAGTCCAGTGTTCATAGGCCATGAGGTATGTAGAAGGGAAGAAAATTGAAATAAAGTTAGAAGAATGCTCCTTTATGTCTCAGCTAATGGAAGAGGCTATTAGCTGTTTACAAACATCCAGGATCCTTTTTTTCAATGAAATAACTCCCATGTTTTAGCTGAGTGTGTGGCCACTTAGCTGAAGATGATATTTCCCTTTGGCCTTCCCGGCAGCTTGATGTGGCCTCATGACTAAGGTTCAGCTAGTAAGATTTTAAGTGTTAAGTGCCACTTTAAGAATGTGCCCCCTAAAAAGCCTGGTGTGAGTTCCTCCAGCCCTGTCCCTTACCACTGGCTGGGAGATGGAACCAACAGGAGCAGCCACATAAAACCTAGAGATAGCAACTGGGCACAGTGGCTCATACCTGTAATCCCAGCACTTTGGGAAACTGAGGTAGGCAGATCATGAAGTCAAGAGATGGAGACCATCCTGGCCAACATGGTGAAACCCCGTCTCTACTAAAATTACTAAAATTAGCTGAGCATGGTGGTGCATGCCTGTACTCCCAGCTACTCAGGAGGCTGAGGCAGCAGTATTCTTGAACCCAAGAGGTGAAAGTTGCAGTAAGCCGAGATTGCGCCACTGCACTCCAGCCTGGGCGACAGAGCAAGACTCTGTGTCAAAAACAAAACAAAACAAAACACAAAAACCACCTAGAGATAGTAGAGTTGCCCTACCAGCCCTGGATGACTCACCTCTGAGTGTTATGTGAGAGATAAACATCTGTCCTATTTAAGCAACTGCATTTAAAGTATTTTTTTTACAGCACTGATATAACTACATTCTGGAATTTAGAATTTATTTGCTAAATGATGGAAAACCACAGCAAGCAGGGAGGGACATGTCCTAATCAGACATGTGTTATAGAAAGTAAGAAATGATGGGAAAAGATGAAATAAAGAGACAGGAGTGGAAGGACCTATGCTATGAGGGACTGTGCTATGCCACATACTATACTGGACATTTTCTCATTTAATCCTCATAACTTGCCTCATAATAAGCTTGTCTCATTTAATCATCATAACTTTGTAAAGATGATATTATTACCATTTTACGGATGAACAATACCATGCTCGGACAGGTCTGACAGACATGCTCAGGGTCTCACAGCTGGGTAAGTGGCCAAGTTGGAATTCAAATCTAAGTTTGTCTCTAAAGCTAGTATTCTCTCTTCTGCACAAAACTTCCCCCTAGATGAGATACGACATGGGATGGAGGTAGAGTCAGTGGTAAACAGCAGCAAACAATATAAAGTAGATTTCAGAAGTGGAACTGATAGAAACTGATGACTGACAGCCTCAGAAAATGAGGAGTTACCTACCTATTCACTTATTCATTTTCCAGGCATGAATCCAAGATTTTGTGGCAGGTGATGTGCTGTCACTGACCTCTGTGTGTTTTTTTTCCAAGTTGGATTCAGTATTGTATTTTTCTTGTTCTTTTCAGAGCTCATTCAGTTTGTTTTCTCACTTTGAATGCCACATGTGGTTCAAAGACCCTTGCAGTGGAAGTCTCCAAAGGCTTTCTACCTCCCTCTGTTTTCATTAGGGTATCTCTGTTTACTTTTCCACATCAAACACCTACCATTTGGAGTTTGAAACAAGATCTATTGGCAACATTCTTGTAAAGCTGGAAAACTGGTTATGTTACTCCCTGCTATCGTTAGCATGAAATCATCTTTTTGCTTGGACCAGAGGTCTAGTATAGAATGCCACTAAAAAATCTCTACTGCCTTCAGAGCATGCATGGAAGATGGTTTAATTGTGCTGAAACATTGAGATATAAAATTCTGGTCATTTTTCAGCAAAGAGCTCAATGAAACATCCAGAGCAAGAGTTTGAAAATCAGATTAACCTTCCATGGCAGGTGTATTTGTGTTTCAAAAGTCAACCTCCACATATGATATCTTATTTTTATCTAGCAGTTCACAGGTTTAAAAATAATTCCCTATTTATTATGACATTTTACCCTCTTAATAACTCTAAGAAGCAGGCAAAGTAGGAAGTATCATCTCCATATACAGAAGAAGAAATAGGCTCAAGCAGTTAGGTGACTTGTCCATGGGTTCTGTGGTATAAAGCCAATACAGACAAGGCAGAAATATAATTCAGAAGCAAAATGCTTTTTCCTATTTCAAACTCTGTGTAATTTCATGAACTTCTAGAAAAAATAACTGCATTAGCACAGTCGAGTCTGGGGGAGCCAGGCTTATGGTTCCAGTGCTTATGAGTGTCAGAGATGAGATAGTTGAGAAGTTGTAGGACACACAGTGCAACCGATTAAAAATATGAGCTCTTGTAATACTATGCAGACGTGAAAAAGAATGAATTCACGTCCTTTGCAGGGACATGAATGAAACTAGAAACCATCATTCTCAGCAAACTATCACAGGAACAGAAAACCAAACACTGCATGTTCTCACTCCTAAGTGGGAGTTGAACAATGAGAACACGTGGACACAGGGAGGGGAACTTCACACACCAGAGCCTGTTCGGGAGTGGGAGGCAAGGGAAGAGAGAGCATTAGGACAAATGCCTAATACATGTGGGGCTTAAAACCTAGGTGATGAGTTGATGGGTGCAGCAAACCACCATGGCACATGTATACCTATATAACAGACCAGTATGTTCTACACATGTATCCCAGAACTTAAAAAAAAAAAAAAAAAGAGCTCTGCCATTATTTTGCCAAAATAGCATAGGTAAACGCACTCTAATTTTTTACATATGAGTAAATTGACCCCAACAGTAAACTGCAGTGAACTGAGGAAGATGCCCATCAATAAACCAGAAGACTCTCTGCTTCTGACCCCACCTGCATTGCTGGCTTTCACTGTCACTCACTCCACTCCTCTCTTCAGTGTCTTTCTCCTTGACCCCCTGTGTATTTCTCAATCTCTCTTTTATAAAATTCTATATAATTTTTCTCATAAATGCAAATTATAATTTATAAAGTTTATTATGAATTATTCTGGATAGGAATGATTACTACTAAAATCAAAACCTGATAAGAATTAAAACTGTATCCAATAAAACTTATTAACTAAAAATTAGTGAAAATATAAAATATTCTTGAGAAAATTTGGTTAGGAAAAAAACTGACTCAAGAAAACTGTACTTTGTAGAAATAATGGCCATAAGAAAAAAACTCATTATGACCAAAGCTGTAATTATTTTTTAAGATAACTTATCAGTGACAAAAATGAATACAGACAAAATTTAAATGAAAAGAATTGATCCTTGAAAATAATTTTAGTAAAAAAAAAGATGGTAAGGGAAAAATGTTAAAAAACATTAAATGAATTCTATAGAAAATTAATCAGGAAATTAAAATGGCCTAGAGGTTTTTACTCCAGAAAATACTTTGTTGAACCAAATTATTTAATGTTGGCATAATTCTCACTGAAATGTTTTTATTAAGAATGTCCTTGGAGTCAAAATATTTAGGACAAAATAGTGGACACTAAAAATCTTTTACCAATGACTTCAGATATCTGAAAGTCTATAAATTATTTCCTTAGCCAGGAAAATCTCTTCTCTGGACTGGAGTTTTCATCTCTTTCAGATGAAGATGGTGAAACAGATTATTTTTCCCTTATTTGTTTAATCATGTGATTAGCCAGATGTAGTTTATTTTGTTTCTATAACTATATGAGGCAGATTAGTATTAAATTCTTTAACAATTTTTAAAAGTAAATTCTAAGTCATTATAAATGGAAACAGATCATGAAAGTAAGTCAAATAAACCAAGGCAAAAAGTCATTTTTGGTCACATAAGACGACGACTTAGGGAATTACTCATATAAATGACACAGTTAAAGCAATGAAAACACTTTGTCACTTTGATAAATAACAAAAAAAATTGATTTACTATGTAAACCAAGATGAAAATCTTCATTTTTCTTTTTTGAAATTCTGCAAGATAGAATATGAGTGACACCCTTGAATCTATATGAATAATGGAGTCTGAGGTTAAGTCCTCAAAATCTGATTTTTTTATATCTTATGCTGCTGGCCCCAGGCAGAATATTTAAATATTGAACTAGACACTTCATTCAGAGTAATCATAAGATAATAAAGCACATTACGCAATTTTAAAACAATCAACCAATATAAAATTGAGTCAAGTAATCAATAGGTTTGTGAATTTATTTTGTCAAAATTTGTTTCCTCTAGTTTTGCTATGTATATCTGATTTCACTTAAAACTTTAAACATTGTTTAAAATATCCCTGTTTGAAGGCATTTTCACTAACTGTAATTTCCTGTTAAGGTGATTATATGACCTACAGGTTGAACTTAAGATGAATCCTGACAGCCTGTAGCACAATATGCAGGGCACTCATTCAGAAGCCACTGTTGTGCAGCTAACCATCTGGCTAGAGAAGCCAACAAGATCTACTACCAAAGGATCATGATCTTGGTTCAGTAGTTATGCTGGCTAGTCCTCTCATTCCCAGGCTGGAGGAATTATAGGTCCTCAAAAAGAAGCTAACATGCAAATGTGGCCATTTTTGCTTATTTTTCTGTGTATATATTTGGTTATATGCAACGAAGCATTCCAACAAAAACTTGGGTTTCATTCAGAGAATCACTTGTCTCAGAGATCATCGAGGTTGTGTTCCCTGGCAGATTTAAATTATTGCAGCTGGCCAGGTACGGTGGCTTACACCTGTAATCCCAGCACTTTGGGAGGCCGAGGTGGGCAGATCAAGAGATCAGGAGTTCAAGACCAGCCTGACCAACATAGTGAAACACCATCTCTACTGAAAATACAAAAATTAGCCAGGTGTGGTGGCGCGCCTGTAATCCTGGCTAGTCAGGAAGGTGAGGCAGGAGAATCGCTTGAACTCGGGAGGTTGAGGTTGCAGTGAGCTGAGATCGCTCCACTGCACTCCAGCCTGGGCAACAGAGCGAGACTCCATCTCAAAGAAAAAATTATTGCAGCCTTCAATTAATAATAACAATAATGTATATTAACCTTTACTGAAGTACTTGCTGTTCTAAGCTCATATGTATTTAACCTGTACTAAAACCTTATGGGGTAGGTGCCATTATCATCTCCACTTTACAGATGAGGAATCTAGGGTTCAGAGAGATCCTATAACTTGCCTAAAGTCAGCTAGGAAACGTCAGATAGAGGATTTGAGTACAAGTAGTGTGATTCCAAAGCCTGTGGAGTTCAGCCTCCCCAGAATAGTGTGGGTTTTGGGAAGAAAATGATTGCTGCAGAAATTTAAATTTCTTCTCTACAGCAACCAATTGAGAACTTTAGACACATTTTCTCTTCAACATGGAAGGCAACTCCTTTGCAATAACAAATCTAAAGGTCATAATTTCTTTGGCAAAATTACATTGTGTGTGTCCTTTCTAGTATGTATTCTATTTTCTCATCTTAAAGTTTCCCTTTCTTGTTTGACTACAATTTAATAGCCGTTTAGAATTCAGTATACCTTAAGAATTCTAGGTTAATGTCCTTATCTTGTTTTTCTTCACCCCATTTGTGGGTTACAGCTGCCTTATCTCTTTAAACCTAACCACAGTGTTTTTGTTTTTTTCCACTTGCATTTTGGGAGGATCAGGTGAGAGGAGTGATAGAATAATACCAGCATACTCAGTAATGTTTTCTTCACTCCCAACTCCTCCTAGCTCAACCCTTCTCAATTCTGATAAGACTGAAAATGACCACGTTCAAAAAGGCAATTGCATGGTTTAAACCACTGTGTTTAAATGAAAGAAGGAAGTTTAAATTTAAAAGAACTTCGATTTCTGTTAACTTTCACTGGAAAACTATACACCTGATCCCTAAAAATAAAATGGAACTGCCTTTTATTCATTTATTTAATGGATATTTAAGAAAAGCCTGCTATCAGTCAGGCATTGCGCTAGGTGCAAGGGACACGAAGTGAAATAAGGCTTGACAGACTGTCCTCCAGGAGGTCACAGAACAACCAGGAGATTCAGACAGGAAGACAAACGTGAGAATTAAAAATGCACAGGTGCCGTGATAGTAGATTCGGTGAGGATGTGAAAGAGAAAGCATAAATTCTTCTTGGTGCTAGTCAGGAAAAGTTTCCTCAAAAGTATGATGCTTTGGCTAACTCTCAAAAGAAAAGTTTCCAAGGCAGCCAGCCCAAGAAGCGGGTAGAGATAGGGGCATTCCAGGCAGAAGGTACAGAGGGACAAAGATCTACAGACTCTGAACCACAGGTCCCGTTCAGCGTTCTACCAGGGATTCAGATCGTGTTCAGTGTTGTGAGAGGAGGGAAGAGCTGGACAGGTAACGACGCCCACGTCAGCCAGCCCTGGAGGCCACACTTAAACAAGTTTGTACTTTCTGATGGGAGTGGGAAGCCATTTGGGATTTTAAGCAAGAGAGTGGAGAGTGCTAATATCAGATGTGTATTTGTGAATTATCACTCTGGTTGCAGCTTGAACAGTAGAGGAAAGACAGAGCGAGATGGCTGATTAGGAGGCTGCTTTGTTAAGAGTGAAAGACTTTGGGCATATACTAGGGCAACTGAGAAAGCTACAGTTGGCCTACCTGGCACCTTTATGGGATTTAGAAAAAGGCACCTCCTAACCTCAGGCTGAGAAGCTCCACTGGCTTGGATGAAGATGACCCTCACCCTCCTCAGCCAGGCGCCTTTGTGTGGGTACAAACTGCTCGGCACATGCAATATACCGTGGCCTTGGATGATGGTGTGGGGGGGTGAAGAGGAATAAGGGTAACCTGATAGAATTGAAAGGAATGTGGGAGATGCAGAAATAATGCGTCTAGGATGATGCCCAGATCTCTAATTTGGGTAAATGACAGTACTATTTACAAAAAAAGGAAAATTGATAATAAAAATAGATTTGAAAGAACAGAGAACTATGTCAAAATGAATGCTTTCAACGCACACATGCTGGAGAATCAAAATGTATTTGTCTATCCAGAGAGGACGCTTGATGATAGCAGTGCCTAATTCTACTAGGATGTCACTTTCTCTGTGCCTTGTACAGTTGTCCCATGGCCCCTGAGAGTCTGAGGCCTACACCCCATCCCCCACACCATCAGACCTGGAGTTGCTTCTCTTTCCCGGTCTCAGTGATGGCAATGTCGGGGACAAGTCCTCTCAGAGAGCCACGTGCACATTGGGCCTTTCCCGAGAGCTGACCTGGAATACTATGAGCAGAGTTTGGCGTGTCCAAGCTCTGGGGAAAGATAGTGTTTTTTTGTTTGGTTTTAACTCCTGCCTCAGCGTCCCGAGTAGCTGGGATTACAGGCATGTGCCACCATGCCCAGCTAATTTTTTTTGTATTTTTAATAGACACTAGGTTTTTACCATGTTGGCCACACTGGTCTCAAACTCCTGACCTCAAGTGATCCACCTGCCTCGATCTCCCTAAGTGCTGGGATTACAGGTGTGAGCCACCACACCTGGCCATAAGATGGCATTCTGAGGCTTTCCCTTGCATCCAACTGGGACAGAGGAGGGGGTCTATTCCTCTCTAACAGAGCATAATAATCATATAAGAAATTACCAAGGAAATGATCAATATGAGGGCTGGGGCCATGGATGATTTCTTTCAGGAGCTCCAGGACTAGACACAGTGCCACGTAGAGGAGGTACTGGCTCAGGAATCATTTATTATTGGTTGATATAAGACTCCTGTCAATTTAACAATATCTTCCTTCTCGTAGTATATCAGAAAGGATAGGCTAGGCCATGCTGTGGTCACAAATAATCCCCAAACCTTAATAGATTAGAAAAACACAGGCTTGTTTCTCATGCATGCCACATGTCCCTTGCAGGTGGATTGGGGCTCTCTCTTACCTCATCAGTGTCCTCACTCTTGGATTCAGCTAATGGAGCAGCCACCATCTAGATCTGCACTGTCCCTAGCCACATGTAGCCACATACATCTTAATTAAAATTCAATAAAATTAAAAATTCAACTGCTCAGTTATCATAGCCATATTGCAAGTGCTCAATGCCACATGTGGCCAATGGCTACTCTATTGGAAAATATAGATGGGGAATATTTCCATCATCACAGAAAGTTCTACTAGACGTGCTGAGTTAGAGCATTGGGGTTTTTGGGTTCTTGCACCAACGATTAAATGTTATGTGGTCCCATCCAATCACTAGGGTCTAAAAAGTGCAATTCCTTCCTGTGCTCTGAAAACAAAGAGCTAGAGATATCTGGTAAGCAACATTAGCAACTACCTGTTGAGGTGCAGAGAAAGAGACCCCAAAATATGACGCTTTGGCATGTTGAGTGTTTTGAATTATAGGAAAGATCTCAGAAATAAGCCTTAGAACCAAGGTCTCTTTCTGATCTTCCCTGCCTCCTTGTCTCTCAGATACCCTTTCTTTCTGCAAGCAACCAGAAGTGACTTTTTCTGAGGTTTCCTTATCTGATTAAGCAAAGTTTTTTCCAGGAAAAATGCAATTGTCTTAAAACTCCCTCCCTAACAATCTCATTAAACAACCAGAAAAGACTGACCAACAAGGAAGGGAAGAAACTAACAGTCTTCCCCACACTCAGACTTTTCATCTGTTTCTTTTGTGTGCAGTTCTGAGAGACTATCTGGGATATTTTATCTGCATAATAAGACAACCTTTGTTCACAGTCAAGTTCCAGCCCTGACCTTCCCACCATCTTCCCCAGAGCTCAGAGGAACTCTGTCCCAGGCTGTTGTTCCTTAGGCTCACTCATTTCTCCTGAAAACCATTTACTACCCCTAGGAAGGGAATATATAAGCTTCAACCATCTGGTCTTTGTGTCTCATATTTGATACAGCTCCCATGCTTATGAACATTAATAAATTTTCCATGCATTTTCTTCCTATTGATCTATTTTCAGTTCATTTCAGTGAACATTTAGGGGGACAGAGCAGAAACTTGACCATCACCCCTATGTACCCATTCTTGACTTCAAAAGAGTTCACCACTCCCCTTACCTTTATTATAATCCAGGATGTGAACAGGGGAGAAAAGAACTCATAATTTGGGCATGTGAAAAACAGAACAGAAAAAAAAAAGTAATTTAGTGTTTTGCTCCAAGATCTCTCAAGGAAGTTGTGAGCTCAGAATTAAATTAAAAGACATTTCACTGGGCTCAACATCTGCATTACGCACCTTATCTTCAAAATGACCCTGTGTAGGTATGCTGTAATTTCCACCTTAAATATGAGGAAACTGAGGCTCAGAGTGGTTAAGTGACTTGACCAACAGACTTGACCATCTCAAAGCACTGGATATGCTCTATCTGGAGAAGAAAAATACTATTTCCCAGGTCTTTTCATTTTTACCCTTCGGTTCCATGATATAACTCAAATTCTAACTTCTAATTCTCCAGAAAGGCCTAAAAGAAGCTGGGTAGATATTTTTGGCTTAGTTACAAAACTATTCATTTAAAAGCCTTTGCAGGCATGAACAACCATGAGTATACAGATAAGAAATGAGTCTATTTCATATTTCATATGCTGAACTTCTTAGAAAAAGTATGTATGTTCGACACCCACCTGTGAGTGAGAACATACAGTGCTTGGCTTTCTGCTCTTGGGTCAGTTTGCTGAGAATGATGGTTTCCAGATTCATCCAAGTCCCTACAAAGGACACGAACTTATCACTTTTTATGGCTGAGTAGTATTCCATGGTGTATATGTACCACATTTTCTTTGTCCAGTCTATCATTGATGGGCATTTGGGTTGGTTCCAGGTCTTTGCGAGAACACGTGGACTCAGGGGAGAGGAGCATCACACACAGGGGACAGTTGGGGGGAGTAGGGGGAGAGACAACAGGGGGTAGGGAGGGGGGGGAGGGTGGGGGAGGGGATAACATGGGGGGAGAAATGCCAGATATAGTATGCACCAAAAGTAAAATAAATTTTTAAAAAATGTTCTCCTAATTGCACCTAACAAAAGCAGCTCTGGTTCTATGACTGCAATAAAATAAAATTAAAAAAAGAAAAGAAAAAGAAAAAGTATGTATGTACACATATATGTTTATCAAACTGATCTGGGTGATTAGGCTCCTTAGAAACCCTGAAAATCTAACGAAGCGAATTTGTGCAAAGTGTCCAACTATAATGAAGAGATTATTAAGTATGCAGCATTTGTCTTACTCTACTTTTGTTTTTCTAAAGTAGTCCTTCTACCAACTTTCCATCTTCTTAAATGCAAAAACAACAACGCAAAAACAGACTGTCAGTGAGTATACAGTTCTTGCATATTTGTTAGCACTGGAGCAGAAACTGTTTTCTGTATAGAGTTGGGGAAACTGGTTCTGGCAGCAAGTCCTCCTGCCCTCTGAGTGCCAGCCATAAGTCGTGTGACCCACAACCCTTGTTTCATGAGTCCTGCTTGGGATGGGAGTGTGGCGGAGCTGTTCCTGATGGCCTGTTGATTGCATCCCAGAAGCCACGGGGCCTAGGCCATCTTTCTCTCCGATTGGCCAAATAGATCACATCATCTCGCCTCATTACTCCTCTCTTTCCCTTTGGAGCATTCCTTGGCAGGGTCAACAGCGCCACTTCCGCAATTTTTAAAGGTGACTTTCAATAAAATATGTATGTGAATTTACTTCAGGGCTGGTAGCCTGGGCTGTAAAGTTCTACCAGGTCAACCATGGAAAGCCCTTCCATTTAAAAAGAAGACAGAAAATAAAGTTTCCATCAGCATTTATCTTTGCATTCAAAAAAGTGAATGTATTTCTTTCTCCTCTTGTTTAATGGAAAAGAAAAAAGGAAAACATCCATGAAGAGCAACTGACTGAAGCATTTCAACAGCCTGGTTCATAAACCTCTCTGGTAATGCCTGGAAATAGAGAAATCCTCAGTGTCACCAACTATTGCTTCTCACCGACCCCATGCTTTCAGCTGCAGACATGCATGCCTGACAGCCTGTACCTCTGGAGTGCCACTGGAGCCACTGCCATTGGTTCCCACTTGCTTACGAAAACAGAGGGGATTAGCAGACACTGAAAGAGAAACCCCACTGAGCCACTAGCATCACTGGGCTTACATGCTTTTTCCTGCTGCCAGCCAGAATCCTTTCAAACCTCAGCACCCATCTCTTTTGAGGAAAACTGTCTTAACATCCCTGTAAATGGATAACCTTTGGCCTGTGCCAAATAAAGGCTGCAGATTGTTTCTGTTTATTTACCAAGAATTTATTGGAGTCCATAAAACAAATTTCTGTAGCTGGGAAAACTGTACGCATTTTGTTTGTTGTTATTGTTTTTAATCTAGGCTGCAGTCCAAAAGTTTGCAGCATGAGTGAACTGTTGTGGTTTGCTTTCTAGTTTTATTTGGCCTAGAAAAAGAAAACAAATGCGGTGCTTCATGTAACATCATATATTAGAGGTTTCTAGTGCTTGGTATTTGCCTTAGCATTTTCAAAATAGAATTTTAGAAAAGGGGAATACTAAAACATTACGTCCATGGTGGCCAAAGCAGTTCTTTGCCAAGTAGCAAAAGCATTAATAAAATCAAATTTACCTTCATAACAACAGTGTATCTAGGTGAATGGAAAATACATTTATCCCATTGTATAGATAGATATACTGACTCAGTCCAGGACCCATCCCATTCTCAGTCCATTCACTACAGAAACATAGAATCAGCTGGAGGTAGACAGTGTCTCTGTCACTGTCTCAGAGTTCTCATCCTCTGTGCTTGCTCCCTGCCTTGCAGAATATGAGATATTAATTTAATTTTGAAGCATAGCACTTCATGTGAAGGCCTTATTTAAAAAATTGTGACAAAGCCCTATTAATTTTGTAATACTAAAATGTATCTCTGATGCGCTGAGTGTTGCATATTTATTAGAGCTTTTGTTTTCATCCAAAACGGAAAATGGGTAGCAGACAGGATAAGAAAGATGGTACTAAGAATGGCATGATAGGCCATGCTTGCTTCTGTGGAACGGCATGTTCCTTTCAAGATTTAATTCATCTGGAAGCTATGACATGCATAAAGCCCAATTTCAACTGGAGAAAGAAATAGACAATGGCATTCATCCGAGTTTTGTGGTGACTGGAAAGAAGTCTGGTAAAGTAACATAGCAACCATGTCCCTTCTCTCTTTTCATGCCCAGACTTTTCAAGTGAACTGACCCTGTAATTCTTCGGAAATAATACATTTTACAGGACATTGTGAGAAGGCACCATTGGAGGCAGAGCAGATGCTGCGAACTGGGTCCCACTCAACTCTGTCCTCACACCTGGTGCAGTTCCCGGCACATTCTGTGTGATCATGGGTGTGTGGTGCCTGTGTTTGGCTTGTTGGGTATGGAGAGCAGTTGACCACATCAGGAAAGTAACAGAATCACAGAGCATCATGAGCAAGGCTTTTTCTTTTCCTTGAATGTAGTTTCAGACTTTTTAAAATTTATTTTAAGTATTCTTATCATGGCATCTCTTAAATTACCTCATCATGGAATTAGCCTGACTGTTAGATTATAGCTCTAAGCTTGTATTTTCTCGTATTTGCACAAATATGTTAAGCATATATAGATATCACATTTTAACATGCCCTTTTAAGTAAGCAAATGACCAGCACCTTTCTGACATCCCAACTGAGTCATCCATTACTATGATCAGAAGGAAATCAGTGGCATGCTATATGATGAGAAACACTGTTGATGTGGTATCATCATATAACTGGCAGGTGTGCTCCTGTCGTCACCTAAAAGCCTGCAGGTTCCTGGGATGGAGAAAGCTGGGGTAGGAAGGTGATGAGTGGACAGGAATCTGCAAGAGTTGTACATGTTTCAAAGAAGCACCAACTCTGTATATGCCAAGTGTACTATAAGTATCATAATGGGAGGAAATTTGACAATTTCAAGCTAACATTAAAGACTGCTTCCTTTCTGAGTACTTAGCTGAAGTAATTCAGGGCTTCTGAAGGGCAGAAAAGTTCTTCATAGCCACTAACAGTTTTGAATCTTTGCAATTCTGATATACCTCAAATATCTCCAACTCTTTGTCTCACACAATTCATTGGCATCGCCAGTGCCTACAGTAAAGGTAACTTGGAGTGAAGCCATTGTGTTCCCCAATGAGGCTGCTAATCCTTTCATTTTCTAATAAGGTAATGACGACATTTGCTTCTTTTTTAAAAGGCAGCTGAAGCAGAATGAGTGTGCATGTATGTATGGTTGTTTTGTTTTTTGAGACCGAGTTTTGCTCTTGTCACCCAGGTTGGAATGCCATGCCATGATCTCGGCTTACTGCAACCTCCACCTCCTGGCTTCAAGTGATTCTCTTGCCTCAGCCTCCCTAGTAGCTGGGATTACAGGCACCCACCACCACACCTGGCTAATTTTTGTATTTTTAGTAGAGACGGGGTTTCATCATGTTGACCAGGCTTGTCTCAAACTCCTGACCTCAGGTGACCTGCCCATCCTGGCCTCCCAAAGTGCTGAGATTACAGGTGTGAGCCGCCATGCCTGGCCCTGCATGTGTGTTTTAATAAGGCATCTGTCTCCAAGCTGCAAGGCCCCCGGCAGAACCTCTAACCCTTTCCCTTCAACACAGCAGCAGCCCTTTTTATCACAGAAGTGAAGGAGTAAACAGTTCCAGAGATTCACAGGACAATCCCAAAGCAGCTCTATTTTCAGTCAGGCTTCCCAGAACCCACTTTGCTTCAGGCTTGGACCTAGAAAGCCGATATCATGTTTCTTAAGCAGGCAAGGCGCCACCAGAACACACAGGCAGGGGCACAGCTGACCAGAAACGAATGGAGCCACATGGGGTGCAAGTCCAAGACAGCAATATCAACACATCTGACTGCCAGGAATGGTTCCACTCTGGTTAAAGAGTTCTGCCAATTTCAACTAAGATAATTATATAAATAAATAGCATCTGTAGGCAATAAGAGATATGCATGATCTGAAAAGAAATGGTATTTATTTCTGATGAATTTTCCCGGAAGCTGAGCATAGCTTTATTTCATGGAGTAATATACTAGGTTTATAGTATCACTAGAGTTCTTTTATCTCAAGATCGTAAAGACCTTTGCAATTTCATTAATCCTCACAAGTGAATGCTCAAAAATACTGGCCTCTATATAAATGTTCCCCTTAACTCGATAATCCAAATTACAACAATTTTTTGTAAAGAAATAATTTACATGGAGGAAACACAGGTGTCTATACACAAATATATAAATTCAAAACTGTCTTTGTAGTATCATCTGTAAAACTGGCAACAGACGGAATACCTTCTATTAGAAAAGCATCGATTGAACTATAGCAAATTCTCTTAAATGAATGATCCTCAGGCAACAGAAATGGACTTTCAGGTCATAATAGACTTGAAAATGCTCATGATGTAGTTGTAAAAAGTAAACTGCAAAATTGTATTTATACTATGGATACAATTGTGGAAAAAATAATAAATGCATATAAACAAAACCTGAAAGGAAATATTTTTAAAGTAGGGGAGAAAAATTTTTATAGGAATGGTAAACTTGAAAAATACATACCTCTTTTGTGTGTTTAAAGTTGTTTTACTGTTGAGTAACAAAAAGGAAAGGTAATAAACAGTTTTCCTTGGGAGGCTGAGGGAGGTGGATCACCTGAGGTTAGGAGTTTGAGACCAGCCTGGCCAACATAGTGAAACCCTGTCTCTACTAAAAACACAAAAATTAGCCGGGCATGCTAGAGCATGCCTGTAATCCCAGCTACTAGGGAAGCTGAGGCAGGAGAATTGCTTAAACCTGGGAGGTGGAGGTTGCAGTGAGCCAGATCATGCCACTGCACTCCAGCCTTGGTGACAGAGTGAGACTCCATCTCTAAACGAACAAATAAACAGTTTTCCACTTTACATGGTAACTGCCTCCTACATTATCTTTAGTGGAAAAAGTAAATGTTCAGGTGCAGGCTGTAGGGTACTTGTATAAAATTTGGAAGGTCTGGGATGAAAGAATCCTGCAGAGAGAATGTAATGTATCCCACAAAACCCTACTGGGATCACATTTAAGCTCTGCCTTGATTTAAAAAGAATCCCTATTTGCCCATATTCCATATTCTCTCTCTGACAAAAGTAGACAACTTGGGAATGCTAGGTCCATAATAAAAGGTGTTTGTTACTCCCATTGCCTTCCACCTGAGTCTAAGCCTTTTGATTATGGGAGGGACAGGATTCTCCTATAAGGCAGAAATCTGATGTTTCCAAGTTCATGTGTTCCAAGCCAACAATGTTTCCAAGCCAATAAAAGCACAAATTGTTACTATTTCATATGTCAAAGGCAGCTTGTGAAATACTATGTATAGTACTACATTCTAAGAAAAAAATATAATAATGGTTACCATTTATTGGCCCAGGAATTGTGCTAAGCATTAGATATGCATTATCACATTCGATCCTCACAGCAACCCTCTAAAATATGTTTCACTGATAGTTCCCTATTCCAGATCAAAAACATGAGATTTGAAAATAAATTAGCTGTTAAATGAAACCAAACTCAAGTAACCTGTGACGCCAAGACCATACTTTAATAGACCTATACATTCCACCTTTCCAAGTAGGCATCCAGGTACTTCTAACATTTTTACATTAAACTCTATCAGGCTTTCCCTAGACAACTCAGCAATTGACTTTAACTGGCCAAGATATAATAACTTCCCAGCATGGAGGTGACTTGTATCCAGGACAGACAAATCCTAGAGGTGGAGAAATGTAGGGTAATTAGGGAGAAACCATGCAGAGAACAAGAAGCTAGAAGAAGACAGAATAATCACTGGATCTAGGGGTATGTGTTTTACCCAAAATTCATAGATTAACGACTTGCTCACTTAACAAGGCCATGGAGATCGGGGATGGAAGGCAGATAGGCATCTACTTAGCTGGAGATTGAAAAAACAGCTACAAATAATAGCTCAATTTGGGCCAAGGAAGAAATCTTGAGCTAAGCTAGTAAGAACCACCACCATCCAGAGATTCAGGGCCCCAAGGAAGAACTAGAAGAGTCTTCCAACTAAAAGGTTGTGAGTCTCAGCACCTGAGGGACTTGTTTGGGGGTTTTGGCTTTGGCGAAGCTCCCTGGATAGCCTGAGCCTAAACTTGTAGCTTTCCTTGTGTGTAAGGTTTATACCCTCTAAAACTCTCACACTGAGATGAAAGTTTGCCATGCACTTGAACCAAGACTATATATCAATTTTGGAATAAAAGGAGCCACTACAGGAGAGGAAGAGGCAGTTAGAGAAAGCAAGAACATGGGAACAGGGGTCCTTTGAGGAGAAGCAACAAACTTAAGACAACCCAGTGACCTTTTCCTTGGGTGAGTGGAACCAGGGATCTGTACAGCACAGTGTGCTGATAAAACCTTGGTCCTTGGAGACCGAGAAACCAGGTCCACATCCTAAATCTGCCACTTCCTAACCCTATGGCCTTACTTTGAACCTCTGAACCTGCATTTCCTCATCTGCAAAATGAGGCCAATCACACTTGCCTCCTAGGGATTTTGGAAGGCGTAAATGGCATAAAGCCCGTGAAACAGCCAACACGTAATAAGTGTTCAGCTACTTAAAGCCTCTTTCCCTCTTTCTTCTGGAGTCACCCTTATTAACCAGGAGACTCATGGGGGACCAGTTCGAATAGCATTACATTTCAACACATAGTTCAAGAGCCCAAAGTAACAGGATTCTTCAGTCCTCTTTCTCAAAGAACATTAAAGTGATTAAAATACTAAATCTTTTTTTTCCTCTTCTCTTTATTTCCCTCCTACCTAATGTTGCACTGAATTTTTCCTGCGAGTTTGCTTCACATTGGTAGTTTGCAATCAGCCGTAGTGGGAATACTTACACTATGGAACTGGGCAAATGCTACAAATAGGCTTTTTGCTTCCAGAAAGCTGATTTACCAGCACACCACTGCTCCAACCCACAGCTTCTCCAAAGCCTTTCTCAACTCCCAACTTATCCCCACCCACCTGCCCCTAGAATAAACTCATCCTTCACTCTCAAGCTTCACAGCTTCCCTTCTTTATTACTCTCCCTATGTCTCAGCAGTTAATATGTAGATCAACTGTGCTTCTCTTTATATGTAGAGGACAAAGAAGAACCCAGTTAGCAAATACAGGGCTGTCTGGTGGAATAGGAAAAAGATGCTGTTAAGCCACTACTGGGTCAACAGTAGCTTTCCCCTCAGAAGGATTTGACATGAACAATGATGGTAGTTGCTCTATATTAAACTTGAGGCACCTTCTAAAACTAGGATTAAAGGACTCCCCCGCTCCGGAGTCCAGCTCATATTTTTTTTAACCTTAACGAAAGAACAAAAGAAAAGGGAACAAGGTATTTACTTTGGGAATAAGGGCTTGTTGAGTCTATCTTCCTTCACCTCACGGGCTGTCACTTCGGCCACTGTCTCAGATGGTACCTGGAGTCAGTTGTTCCTGCCCATGTTTCTTGAAGGTTCTAATCAGACATGATGTCACCAGTTTCTATACTAGTGGCTCTGTGTCTATCAGTGGTCCACCAAGGGTCATCTGGGGCATGAATGACCCATTATATCATACATTGTAATAATAAACTCAAGAGGTCAAAAAAAATTTTCAACCAAACAAACCTTAGCAAACAAAATAGTTTGCCTGGTGTAGATAGTAGTTTGCTTTTTCACATTCAGACCAAACTAACAAGACCGTCCAGCTATAAGAAGTACCCTTCTCATGTGAGGATTCTACAAGGCTGTTGTGCAGTTTGTTGTCTCCTGAGGCAGTCCCTGAAAAAGCTGGTCTCCTAGATAGCATTCCTGCCCTCCCTTTTGTACATGCATTTGGATTGGCAAGTATCCCAGACAAGAGAGTATTATACTGCCAGTCAGCTGCCATTTGACTGTGGTCTTTTTTTTTTTTTTTTTTTTTTTGAGACGTAGTCTCGCTCTGTCACCCAGGCTGGAGTGCAGTGGTGTAATCTTGGCTTGCTGCAACCTCTGCCTCCTGGATTCAAGCAATTCTCCTGCCTCAGCCTCCCAAGTAGCTGGGACTACAGGCACACGCCACCATGCCCAGCGAATTTTTGTATTTTTAGTAGAGAGGGGGTTTCACCATGTTGGCCAGGATAGTCTTTATTTCTTGACCTCATGATCCACCTGCCTCAGCCTCCCAAAGTGCTGGGATTACAGGCATGAGTCACCATGCCCAGCTGCTTTTTTTTTTAAGTTCTGGGATACATATGCAGAATGTGCAGGTTTGTTGGGTAGGTATACATGTGCCATGGTGATTTGCTGCACCTATCAACCCGTCATCTATGTTTTAAGCCCCACATGCATTAGTTACTTGTCCTAACGCTCTCGCTCCCCTTCCCCCACACTCCCTCAACAGGCACTGGTGTGTGATCGTCCCCTCCCTGTGTCCACATGTTCTCATTGTTCAGCTCCCACTTATGAGTGAGAACATGCAGTGTTCGGTTTTCTGTTCCTGTGTTAGTTTGCTGAGAATGATGTTTTCCAGCCTCATCCATGTCCCTGCAAAGACTGCAGCATTTTTGTAATTATTAGTGAAATTACAGCCCATAGGCTTCTCAGCGCCACTATGGGAACAGAGACTCTTCTGAGTTATTCTTAAAAGGTTGATTTAAATATTTTCTTTTCTCTCAAACTACATGGTGAGGCAAATATATTTTATCCACAGGAACAGCCTCTAGGCAAAGAAAGAACAGAACAACAACATTTACTTGGCACTTGTAATCCAACAGGCACGATTCTAAGCAAAGTACCTCATTTAATATTCCCCCTATGAGGGAAGTACTATTATAATTCCCATTTTACAGATGGACAAATGAAGAATCAAAGATGTAAAATAGTTGCCCAAGAGCTAGAAACTGGTTAAGCCAGGAGTTGCACCTAAGTCTATCTGGCGTATTCTTCCCACTAAGTTGTGCTATGTTGCTTTTCTGGGACTTCATCACCTACTGAGATGGCCTGGCCAGGTTGAGCCTATGATGAAGAAAAACACTCATCTGAAGAACAACTTGATAAGCTGAATAAAATTATTTTTTAAAATCTATTGGAGAGCTTCTGAGGCTGCCAGGACTTGGAGGCCAAGATCCTGAATTATGTGTTTTACAGATTATGTGTGAAAAACTATTAAAAAAACAAAATCATAAAAAATATACACAGTTGGAGAATGGACAAGGTCACTCTAAAAAAAACTGTCTCTATAAAATGCACAAAACATGAGGTAAAAAAAGGTGAATCTTTATTTAGACATTATCCTAAATATAATAGAAGATAAATGCAAAAGAGCATATTCTATCAATTATACATGCTGAAAATACAGTAATGAGAATGTATAATATATTGTGTATCTGTAACTCACCAAGTTACTTGAGGTTAAAAAAACACATACATACACACAACTTGATTACATTATTCTCTTAAGAAGACATTGAGACCCCAGGAAGTCCAGGCTGCAGTGAGCTGTGATCAAGCCACTGCATTCGACCCTGGGCTGTCAAGTTGCCTCACACAGGGCACCACTGTGAGGGTGATCACCTGCAGGGGCCTGTCCTGCAGGCCCTGACTCAACAACAGATGAATTAATTCACTCACACACAGAATACAGTGAGAATGATCAGGCTGGGGTGTCCAGGCCACTAACAGACACTTGAGGAGGGTGCTATAAAGAGACAGCAGCTGCCAGCCCTGACATGCTGACCTCGCCGGCCTTTATTCAGCACACATTAAATGACAAAAACTGGGTCAACACCACTAGAGGTTAAAGATTAAAGGACAGGTTCTGAGATCTAAAGCAAACACCATTAGAGAGTAATATCCCTGGTCGACCTCCCCCCCGAAAGAGACATCCAGAATGATCAAAGGTTCATTTACAGGACCACATGAGTAAACAAGTTATTCAGGTAAAATCCCCCACATTTCCTAGCTATTTGCCTTTCTTATCAACTAAAGGTAAAGGGGGATAAGGCTGCCTTCAGCTGAAACTTCTACTGAAACTATGAAAACTTCTTGGCCTTCCAAGGTTTGTGGCTATATTCTATAATTTTCTCTAATATTTTTCCCTTAATATTTTTGCCACCACCCTGAGTGAACTCTTATACCGGGTGACAGAAACAGACCCTGTCCAAAAAAAAAACAAAACCCAAGACATTGAATTATTGAATTTTCTTTTTCTGGCTAAATCCTCTATTTGCTTATTTCATTAATTTGCTTTTCCAAAGATGGGGTCACCCTGTCCCATTTTGGCACAAAACTTTCATTTTATCTTTGAGCTTCTGAATTAACACTTTATTCCTACCAAATCTTGTTGTTCAGGGATCAGGTAGTTAGCTTAAAGGATGAATCATGCCTATCAACAGGCATGGCACTTGCAGTCAGTGGCAAAGTGTGATTTCCAGAATGCATGTTCCTTGCTGCAGAATGACACTTACCAGCATGTGACCTGGGGCAAGTCACAGCCTCCCTGAGCCTCTGCATCTGTAAAGTGGGTTCAATTCCACCTCTTTCACAAGGCTGTGGTAGAGATTAAACAAAATAGACCATGTGAAAGCCATGGCCCTCATTTTTATTTATAGGCAAATCCTATATTAAAAAAAAACAAATTTCCACATTTCCTTCACTCAACACACATTTATTAAATATCTGCTGTGTTCCAGAATCCCTGATAGGCACTGAGGATACAAAGACCAATAAGGCATGCACTCTGCAGTCAAGGACCTTATTGCCCAGGAGGGAAGACAGATAAGTAAATTAAGTATTGCAAGACACTATGATAAGTGGTGGAACAAAACAGGAGGTTATCAACTCTCTTCTAAAAGTCAGGAAAGGCTGGGATTTGAGGGATAAGGAGATCAGGCAGATGAAGCAAATTGGAAAGACCATGCCAGCCAAAGGGAATGTGCAAAGACCCAGAAGCATGTAAGAGCATTACATATTTATGAAACTGTAAAGTTTCTATTTCAATTTCCCTTTTACTAAAATATGAGCTGCACATTGGGAATATATAAACTGAATCAGAGACATAATCTTGATTAGTGACCTTCAGGGACTCAATCTGATGGGGAAAAAAACACACATATGATTAAACTCAATGGTTATGTGGAAAATTAAGAAAAAAATTCTATACTGTATGATCTCATCTACAGAAATCTTTAAAATTATGTATAAAAGTGACTAAAAACAAAGGAGAAACAATCCAATTTTTAAATGATCAAAGATGTTTATAGCAGCACAATTCACAATTGCAAAACTGAAATCAGCCCAAATGCCCATCAATCAATGAGTATACGTGGATAAAGAAAATGTAGTCTCTCTCTATATATACACCATGGAATACTACTCAGCCATAAAAAGGAACTAAATAATGGCATTTGCAGCAACCTAGATGGAACTGGAGACCCTTATTCTAAGTGAAGTAACTCAGGAATGGAAAACCAAACATTATATGTTCTCCCTCATAAGTGGGAGCTAAGCCATGAGGACACAAAGGCATAAGAATGATACAGTGGACTTTGGGGACTCCAGGGAAAAGTGGGGGTGGTGAGGGATAAAACACTGCAAATTAGGTATGGTATACCCTGCTTGGGTGATAGGTGCACCAAAATCTCAGAAATCACCACTAAAGAACTTACTCATGTAACCAAACACCACCTGTTCCCCAAAAACCCATTGAAATAAAAGTAAAATTAAGTAAAATTTTAAAAAAGAACAGTGTTAAAATTAGATGTAGTAGTCAAATCTCCTGATTTGGGTAGTGGTGCATTTTCACCCAGTGTTGAATTACAAGGAAAGTAGCAAAAAAAAAAGATAAAATTTGGGCAAAGAAGTTGAAAAGATATTTATCTAAAGAAAACATACGAAGGAGAAATAAGCACATGAAAAGTTACTTGACATCATTAGTAATTAGGGAAACGCAAATAAAAACCACAATGAGATACTACTTAACACACACTAGGATGGCTATTACTAAAAAATAAAATAAAATAAAAACAGAAAATAGCAAGTGTTGGCAACAATATGGAGAAATCAAAACCCTCATGCACTGCAGCTGGGAATATAAAATGGTTTAACTACTGTGGAAAACAGTTTTATGGTTTCTCAAAAACATAAACATGGAATTACTATGTGGCCCAGTAATTCCACTTCTAAGTATATACTCAAAAGAATTTAAAACAGGAATTCAAACAGATACTTGAAGATCAATGTTCACAGTTGCGTGACTCACAATAGCCAAAAGGTAGAAACAAGTATTGACCAGCAGATGAACAAAATACACACAACAAAGTATTATTCAACTATAAAAAGTAATTAAGCTGTGACACATGCTACCCTTTCAATAAACTTTGAAAATATTATGCTAAGTGAAATAAGCCAGAAACAAAAGGGCAAATATTGTATGGTTCCACTAATATGAGCTATTTAGAATAGGCAAATTGACAGAGACAGAAATTAGAATAAAGGTTACCAGGGGCTGAAAGGAGTGGGGAATAGGAAGTTATTGCTTAATAGTTACCGAATTCTGGTTGAGATAATGAAAAACTCGAGAATAGATAATTCCGATGGTTATACAAGATTGTGAACGTAATTAATGCCATTGAATTTTACATTTAAACATAGCTAAAATAGTAAATTTTATGTTACATATATTTTACCCCAAAAAAAATTTTAAATAAGCAGTGGAAAAATTAATGGAAAATATCTCTAAATATTAACAATGGTTTCTCTGTGATATGCACCCCCACCTCTTCCCTTTCTCCACTTATTTGTATTCTTTTCTCCTTAATGCATATGTATTTTATGTTTTTTAAAACTCTAATTTTTACTTTTTATAAAAGAACAAAACAAATATGGTGAGATTTTTAAAATCTGTTTTATCTATGTACAAAGTGCCTTGGGAATGGAGAGGACATCATCTAGATTGTACTACGGCTGGTAACAACCTTGCAACTAGCTCGTTTGCAGGCTAGAAAAACGTGGCTATGTGTCATCTTGCCCTAGAAAACCTCTCTTGGAGGAGATGTAGCCTGAATCCTAATTATTGTGAGCCTTCTGCAAAGCTTTAGCTTTGCACTGCAGCCCCATGTAGGGCAGCTACAGCCCGACGTAGGGCAACACGTCTACAGGCTCCAGCTTCAAAGAGACACTTCTCCCTCGGAATGCAGCTGCCCAGCTGGCCTGAAGAGAAGAGTCTGATAGAAACTTTCAACTGAATAGGAGGTGGGAGCAAACATCAGCCAGTTTCTTCCTGGAACTCCCTGAGGGCGAGGCCTTTGGCTGAGTAGGACCAAACACTGGGCACCAAGGCTTTTCCCCTTTTATTTTGCGGAAAGGAGGTAAGCTAGTTTTGTTGTATTAGCAACTGGCTTCTGGCCCTCTGCTCTCCTTCCCTTTGTCAGAGAGAAAGCACAAACGGTATTGTAGCCAGGTATATCAAAGTTGAAACAAACAGTTTTAGAGCTGGGCCCTGCCATGGAATTGGATCATCAAGCAAAGACCTAGGGCACTGCTAGTTTGCTCAGGGTTTTGTCATGAGCTGGTCTGACTAACTGAACTGTGAGGGGAGGACGGATATGATGAGCTCCCGCGAAGTCTGTCCTTATGCTGATGATACTCAGGACATTTCAAAAGCAGATACGTTTAAACCACAAGGTGGGAACATGTAGACCTCTAGCTTGAAAGCTTCTTAACTGTTAAGGGGCATATGTGTGAGACTTCTAAATAAGGTGCTGAAGATGAAAGTTGCCTTTTCTCCTAAAGTTGTATCAGAAAGTTGACTAAATTTAGTTCAGTTATAGCCCCCAGAAACAAGCACCAATAGTGAGAATCTTCTCCTATGTCTGAGAAGACTTATGGCCACACCCTTGAAAACTCAGACCATACCCCAAAATTTCACACCTTGGAATTTCATTCTTTTCCTTTTAAACTCTGCCGTCTCATGATTTCAGAATTGAACTAAGGGTTGGGACAGATTTTAACAAAAAAAAAAATCTTCATTTTCCATGTGTTTTTCTCCTTTGAGATATCTCACTCTATTGCAGGCATCTATACACATATAATAAAGCTTGAACTCATTCTCTAAGGAAACCTATCCCACAAGGGACAACAGAAAAGCCCGAGGGTGTAGTATGTAAAAATGCTGCCGACCTGAAAAGCTTGTGTCTCCAAATTGAAAGGTGCCACCAATGCCTGGCATGATAAATAGAGGTGGGAGAGAAAGAGCCCCATCCACAGGGCACACCATCTCAATTAAATTGCAGAACGCTGGGAGTAAAGAAAAAGTCCTAACAGCTTTCAGAGAAGAAAAATAAATCAGATACAAAATTTGAAAATTAAAATGACATCAGACTCCTCAACAGCAACACTGGAAGCAAGAGAGAATGGAGTAGTGCCCTTGGAAGTCTGAGGGAGGTAATTTTAACATGAAGTTTTCTGCCAAACATATCAAAACTCAAGTACACAAGCAAAAGCTATTTTTCCATATACACAGCTCAAGAAATGTATATCCTATGCACTCTTAATTAGGAAGTACATTGAGAATTCATTTTTAGCAAAACAAGGGAATAAACCAAAAAAGAGTTTCCACTAAAGAACAGGTAGAACAATCAGATAGGTGATGTGATGTAATATTTGGAAAATATTAATGATAGGCATTAGAGCGTTTTTTGAAATACTTAGAGTGGGGAAAATAATACATACATGGACCTAAGCATAATGAGAGAAAAAGCAGTAATTAACCCTTGGAAAAAAAAACAGCCTGTAATGTGAGAACACTACTCAATTTAGTAGTAATATTTAGTGACAAAAATATAAAGACTGATTATAGATTTAACCAAATATTGTGATATACGAAGGGATGGGATATGGGGAAGTTTGGGGGATTTGTTTTTCAAGGATTTGGGGGGTAAATTAGAGAGCTTAGTAACAGAAAATCAAGAGATTATGTTTAAACTTGGTTAAATAAGCAATAGTGATATCAAAATGCTAGTTAAAAATGCAGAGTGTGTGTATTTAAAAAGAAGTCAGTAAGAGTTTAAATGGATTGCCTCTGGGAGGTAGACATGAAGAATGGAAGAGGATTGGTTTACTTTTAGTAATGTTTGGTACAGTAAAAATAAAGAAAAAGAGAAAAAACTAGGTATTACTTTGGTTAACAAATTATTTTTAAACCAGTGTATCAGACTTCATCAAAATCTGTAGAGTCCAAGTTTTTCCAGCCAGAATAAACAAAAAGGAAATGTTGAACAGTTAGAGACCCACCTCTCAGCTTAGTCATTGGTTTAACCAAGGCAAACAACCAAATTTATCTTCCTTTTGTTATGAATTCCACGTTGATTTTGACAAATTTCACTTAGTGCCTGTGCTCTGCTACAAATTACTTATTTTTCTGAGTCACTCTTGTCTAGACCGCAAGAGCGGCCCCTGCTCGGTGTGTGGCTGATGGGAATTGCAGGTTGTTCTCAGATTTGTTTGTACAGCACTTCCTCCCTTGCCCAAAGTATACATTATATGTGAATGAGGCTCGTCACAGCTCTGCATAATTACCACATTTGGAGCCATTCTTCTCTTCAGAAGTTTTTCCCCCTTTTCTTTTGATTTCTTATATTCTACAACAACTGTCATCATTATTTTGATGCCGTGGTTTAATAGCGCCTTCAAATGCAAATTTGACAACACAAGCTGAAAATCCCGGGCGGCAAACAAAGCAACTAAACTTCCATGCCTGTGTTTTTTGAGAGCTCCACCTGATCTATAAATGCACATGTTTTAGCAGCCAGCCCTGCTTACAACCTTGTTCTTTGTATATTGTAAGAAGAATCAGAATTTTCTGAAGATATTCTGCAAACCTAGGCTCTAAAATGGAGTCTCAATTAATTCCTCTTACTCTGCTTTTTACAATTCTAACTTTGCAGATAGTTGAAATCCAGTCCGAGGCTGTTTCCCAGTGAATCTGTTCTCTTTGTATCATTTATCCATGAGTGATAAGTCAAATGTTTCACAACCGCAACTGCCTAGGCATGGGCCAAGCAAGCGGAGGAGCAGTCGGGCCGGAGCTCCTAGCCAGCACGAGCCTTCCACCTTTACTTGCTGGACCAAGGGAGTTGGGAGGTCTCTGGTCAGGGCCCTAAGGAGCAACAGTGGTGCTTGGGAGGCCAGAACAGTAGCTATAACTAATTGATATGAAAGTATTTTCGTGTTTTGACAACCCCATAGAGCAGTATCTATGCATAGTGAAATACCATTCCTGCATGATTCAAGCCTGTCATAATACAGTTATATTATAATATAGCTTCTTCTTCCTTCTAGTCTGTAAGTTTCTTGAGGACATATTGAGACTCAGATTCTTCTCTGTATAACACCATGCTTCCTCTGGATGAGTGTTTGAATGAGTAAATGAATCACAAATGACAAATTATTTCTTCTGAGTCTAGCTTACTTACTCTCATTTGAAAACTTTTTTACTTTAGGTTCTGGGGTACATGTGCAGGTCATGCAGGGTTGTTGCATAGGTGCATACTATATCCAGCATTTCTCCCCATGTTATCCCTCCCCACCCTTCCCACCCCCCTGCTGTCCCTCCCCCAGCCCCCACCAACAACTGCCCCCAGTGTGTGATGCTCCTCTCCCTGAGTCCACATGTTCTCATTGTTCAACACCCGCCTATGAGTGAGATCATGCAGTGTTTGGTTTTCTATTCTTGTGTCAGTTTGCTGAGAATGATGGTTTCCAGGTTCATCCACGTCCCTACAAAGGACATGAAATCATTGTTTTTATGACTGCGTAGTATTCCATGGTGTATGTGTGCCACATTTTCTTTGTCCAGTCTATCATTGATGGGCATTTGGGTTGGTCTTTGCTATTGTAAACAGGGCTGCAATGAACATATGTGTGCATGTGTCTTTATAGAACAATTTATAGTTCTTTGAGTATATACCCAGAAATGGGATTGCTGGGTCAAATGGAATTTCTATTTCTAGGTCCTCGAGGAACCACACTGTCTTCCACAATGGTTGAACTAATTTACACTCTCACCAACTGTGCAAGAGTGTTCTATTTCTCCATATCTCTCCAGCATCTGTTGTCTCCAGATTTTTAAATGATCGCCATTCTAACTGGTGTGAGATGGTATCTCAGTGTGGTTTTGATTTCCATTTCTCTAATGACCAATGATGAGCATTTTTTCATATGTTTGGTAGCCTCATATATGTCTTCTTTTGAAAAGGGTCTGTTCATATCCTTCACCCACTTTTGAATGGGGTTGTTTTTTCTTGTATATCTGTTTTAGTTCTTTGTAGATTCTGGATATTAGCCCTTTGTCAGATGGGTAGACTGCAAACATTTTTTCCCATTCTATTGGTTGCCAGTTCACTCTAATGATGGTTTCTTTTGCTGTACAGAAGCTCTGAATTTTAATTAGATCCCATTTGTGTATCTTGGCTATTGTTGCCATTGTTTTTGGTGTTTTAGTCATGAAGCCCTTGCCTTCGCCTATGTCCTGGATGGTTTTGCCTACGTTTTCTTCTAGTATTTTTATGGTGTTAGGTTTTATGTTTACATCTTTAATCCATCTGGAGTTCATTTTAGTGTAAGGTGACAGGAAGGGGTCTAGTTTCTGCTTTCTGCACATTGCTAGCCAGTTTTCCCAACACCATTTATTAAACATGGATTTCTGCTTACTCTCATTTGAAAGCTTTTCATTTGAAAACACGCCAAAACTTAGGTAAAGAAGGACATTTCATAATCACAAATACAGTTATTTGTGAGGACAAGAAACTTAAAAATAAACATTCAGGAATCAAATTATGCTCTTTTCTTGAAAAAAGAAGTTATCATTGTCATAATAGATATTTGGGAGAAAGATGAAAGTATATGTCTTGCACTGTTAGTTTTGTAGGCAGGCATGGAATGCAATGGAAAAGATCTCATGCTAAAAATTTTGTTTTGAAAAAAATTGAGAGTTTACTAACAGTGTTTTAATTTTACAGTATTTTATTACTCTTATGCCTCTCTACCCTCGGAGCTAAGCTCCCATTTATGGGTGAGAACATATGATGTTTGGTTTTCCATTTCTGAGTTATTTCACTTAGAAATAGTAATTTTGCAATATTTTAAATTAATACAAGAGAATCAAATCATAAGCACCACACTGGCAACTCCGTTTTCTCTGGAGCTAATTGAAGAACAGAAAGGGAAAGAAATCCATAAATTGTAAGAAGGAAATTAGATTTTTTTCTAAATCAATTTCAGGACCTAAGAAGTTATCAAGCTATAAGGATAAAAAATTGTAAAGGAATATGATTTTTATCTAGGCCATAAAATTTACAGCTGTTTTCCTCTCTTAATTTAAATGTAGAAGTGATAGGCATCTATAATGTGCCAACCCAGCAGGATCTGAAACATGAATTCATAGGTTAAAACATTTATTTTTCATCCAGAGAGAAATGGCAAAAAATAAATTTATCAAGGGACTACACTTTTAAAGCATGCATTGCATGGCTGCCTAAGACAAAAAGAAAATTCTAGTATATTAAAGTAATAATTCCTTTGAACTATAGCTATTAATGTAAGATGATAGAAATAGACCAAAATAAACAATTTTCAAAGAGACTAAGGCCAAAGTATCATCTTGCCTCTCCAATACTTTATTAGTTGTAGTTTTAGCTACTCATGTTCTCAAAAGATAATTACCTAGAATTCTCTCAGCTCAAGCTGAAACTAAGGGGAGTTAACTTATTGATATTACACTACTGATATGAATCAAATCAAGGCTGTTTCTTTCCAAGGAACTGAATGGTTTATTTATAAGAACCATTGATCATTTGAAGTAAATAGCAAATTATAACTAGTATCCATTAGATTTCAGGATATGTTTCATTGTTTTTTAATAAGATTCTGAGAATTGTGTTTCTGTAGTAACATGCTTCAGGAGCTACCATGTGCTAGACTATCACCACACTGAAAATGTCGACATAAACAACAATCTCTGACATTTTGGAGCTGAAGACTTAGTGTATGGAACAGACAATTCCACAGATAATTTCAGCAAAGCCTGAGAAATTTCCTAACAAAAGAAACCCCTGCCCCTGCCAAACACAAACACAAACACACACACCCCTATCTGACTGTCCTCTCTGCTAAGGGTGGGATATAGGAGTAACCAAGGGAAAGTCTCTTGAGCAACCCCTGAACTTGCTAAGAAAGTTTGTAAGGAAATAGCCAGGTAGGAAGGATATGCCAGACAGGGGGAATGAAAACTCGGGAAATGCATGTGGAATTGCAAAAGCATAAACTCCGACTGGAAGTCCTTAAGGAAAATCTAGTGTTTAAATTAATGACACACACAGAGGCTCAAAATCTCCTTCTAGAAAAGTCATACAGAGTAAAATAATTAACATTTTCCTTTTGAGAGTTATCATTGCATTATGTTCTCTGTTGCTTTCAATAAAATATTTATGGAAAAATTCCCAAGGATTAGCTATAAAAATGCTTGGGAAAATGCCAGCATTGGCCATTACAAGGTATTTCTATGATATTTAAAATTTCTGTCCCTAAGAGGGTAAATAAAATGCTAAATGCTTATGCCCATAAAATTAAGACTGAAATGTGCTATATGTGAATATTTTTAGAAGGGTTTCATGTAGTCCATCTATGTATCACAATGTGAACTCTTCAAAACGGTCTCTCCATAACATAGTTTTCCCTATATAAATGGAGAATTACAAGGTTAACATGAGTTAAGTGGAATGTGCATTCCTTATAAAGTAAAATGGTCTCATGTTCTCAAGTTCCAAGTTCTCCTTCTGAGCTCAGCTAAGATTTGGACTTGCCTAAAAGACACAGACTGTCCTTGCCTCCTGTATTAATGAGATGTACCTACACAATTTCCATGGACCTCAATTTTTTGCTGTAAAATGAGATGATAGACTGGATAACCTCTAAGGTCTCTCAGCTCTAACAGTCACTCTACAAGATTTACACTTCATGCTTGACATCCTACTAAGTTTCCCGACACCAATCAATAAAACCACTTCTTCAGCAAGAGTCCCATCTATGGAGATCAAGGGTCTTATTAACTGTAGCTTGCCTTGTATTGCCTGAGTCACAGTTGTATTTCTCCACCCCTAAGTGGAGCACATTAGACCAATGCTCTTCTTTAGGCTTTCGCCCAGCAAGGACGAAATTCAACTGTATCACCCCAAGCGCAAGTCAGAGTGCACAAAGAATATGAAAGACTTCAAGGTGGCAGACACCCAAAGCATTAAAAAACCTTTCTCCAGATAACCTCCTATGGCCCTTTTTAAAAAAAAAAAAAATCACCTAGAGGGGGTGCTGCCTCTGCCATTTGATAGCATTATATTGTCTCCATTGAGCCTGTTCCACTTAATCTCTCCTGAATGGGTCCAGAGCGGTGGTCCTGGGTTTTCTGATCACATACCACCTCATCAATTAATATATAAATATAGTTACATTCTTTTATTTATATATTACATATGCATACTTATAATACTTGCATATTGAACTATTAAATCATGTAGATTATAAAATATAAACAGAAGTAGAATTTTTAAGTATGAGATTTTAAAAAATTAATAGAAATTGAAGTTCCAATACTCTTTCTGAACTCTTGTGGATTATCTCAAGTGCCCTACTTGGAGACAGTTGATTTAAAGTGCTGACTCTCTGAATGACCTAGACATTTACATCATTGATCTATTCATTTTTAATCTTGTGTAATTCTCAGTAACTGCTTACTTAAAATTGTAAAGTATTTTAAATTTTGTAAATGCCCAAGTTTTTATATTTTTGTGAGAGGCAGTCAGTTTTGCCATTTTCTGTTAATAAAAGAGGTAAATGAAGATCAAGTTTGGCAGGCACTTATCAGACCAAATCTTTATCATTAAAATTATTGATTCATCTCAGCCCTCCAAAATCTCACCCTTAGCCCTCATTTTTCTGTACCATTTATTGGATCCTGAATGCGTTTTCCTTCTTATTGAAAAATCCTTTTTTATATGTACATGAAGCATGACAATAAGATAGTAATACTGGTTTGGTAGCAAACACTCCAGGAAGTATAGAATTGCATTTGTATCCTTTTATGATCATACTTTATTTTTGTTTCTTTTTAATTCTATGACCCATCTTACTCATTTACTTGATTAAGCTATTAAAAATTTTTAACCATTTCCAAAAATCAGACTCATAGAAAAGGTGTGTTTTATGGCTAAAAATAACAGCAAATATTTAGCATCCTTGGGGCTATTTAAAACAGTATGTGCTAATTTCCAGCAGTAAATCCAAAGAGGAATGACAGCATCTTTATCATCAATGAACAATTTATACATTAAAGGAACCATATGAGTCTATGGTTTTTAACAATCTGTTATTTCTTCATAGACCCCACTGTAGATGCTAGTCTCTCCACCTAGTTTGGAAGGTAATGTGGTATATAGACAGGTTTTGGAGGACTTTAAACCACAGTCCATCATTAACCATGTGACGCTGGACAACTGGATTGCTTAACCTCCTAGTCTCAGTTTCTTTTTTTTTTTCTTTTTTTTGAGACAGAGTCTTGCTCTGTCACCCAAGCTGGAGTATGGTGGCACGATCTCAGCTCACTGCAACCTCTGCCTCCCAAGTTCAATCAGTTCTCCTGCCTTAGCCTCCCAAGTAGCTGGGATTACAGGCACATGCCACCATGCCCAGCTAATTTTTTGTATTTTTAGTAAAGAGAAGGTTTCACCATGTTAGCCAGGATGGTCTCGATCTTCTGACCTCATAATTTGCCTGCCTTGGCCTCTCAAAGTGCTGGGATTACAGGCATGAGCCACGACACCCGGCCCAGTCTCAGTTTCTTTTTCTGCAAAATAGGACACTACCTTTTGACCTGGTTGTAAAGACTCAGTGTTTATAAAGCTCTTAGTTCTGTGCCAGAAAAGGGCAGGTATTAAATGGCAAGTATTTTTGCTATTCTTTTAAATCCTTAAAGATTATGATTTGCATCTTTTATTCCCATTTAGTACAAAGCAGGTATCTTATCTGGAGCTAATGCTTAGAATTTTTCTATTAACTAACACAGGTAATCACTGACACTTCGATAATTTTATTTAACTTCATAGAAGTAAATGATGTTCTGAGGACCTGTTATATATTAGAGATTAAAAATAAAATAGTTTAACAATATAACAACAAAAAGTCCGTTTGTGCAGGCCTCTCTGCTCTTCCAGCATACGGAGCATCGATTCCCAGGGTATGAAGTTATCTGAGCTATGAGGTACAATGAGAAACTGAGGTGCTCTAATCCTGATTCTACCAGTGACTGTGTATGATAGATCTACAAATCCTTTCTCAGGGTCAGTTCCACAGTGCAGGTCTCTGAGCGTGAGTGGTTAAATCTAATCCTCTCCATTTGGTGACTTGGGTAATCCTCTGGCCTCCATCTTTGGGGATAAACCTTATCTTATTTCTCGAGGGAAGCAGGGAATGTTGGTTTTTCTACCCATATATGGCCGGATTAGATTCAGTATGAGAGTGGATACGTGTACACACAAAAAAGGCAGAGATAGTCAACTTCATCTTCTACAACTCTCTGCCTTAGTTTGTAAGAAACTGGACCTGAATTTTAATCATTAGCCCCAAAACAAGAAGGCAAGTTACTCTAAAGGGTCAGGCCACGAGAAGGCACAGCCTCACAATCAGAGAGGCTGTCTCCCCCGAGACACAGGCCCAACTTTTCTGTTGGTGTCATTACCAGTGAATGGCTAGCAAAGCCCATACGCCATGCCGCCATGGGGACTGATCATGATGTGGAAAGATCAGCTTCTCCAGCTGATAGTTCCCCTCTGAGCAGAAATGCATATAAGGTTAATCAGCTCTGAAGCAGTTCTTGCCAACATTAGAAAGACAATGGTTAAATCTGCATAATGTAGCAGGTGGTATGTCATAGTGGACACACATTTTTGACTTAGAATCAAATGACCTTAGTTAGAATTCTGGTTTTTTCATTTAATATTTATGTGAGCTTGAAAAAGCAGCCTAAATCAGGGTATCCAACATTCTCATAAATTTTGCGGGGGAGAACTGATTGAAAGAACAGATGTTAAAAATTATCTAGAGCATACCTGGTACATAATAGCCATTCAATAGGTGGTGTTGAATCTGCATTGAATAATAAAATGAAGTTTCTTGTTTAGGTATATTCCTCTATCTCATCCCTCCAACATGGAAATTTGACCAAAGAAAATTTAATTCTGTTTTTAGAACCATTTATCATTGATTTGATTTGTGTTCTTTTGGGTACTAATTCAGTATTAATTATTTTACTGTATCAAAAATAGAATTTAAAGATTTACCTCTATGAATTTTAATAATATTTGTGTAGAGCTATGCTCTGCAAAAGACGTTCCCATTTTCTCATTTGTTCAAAAGTTAGTACAGTTATGCTCTTAAATTTTAACATCAATTTAATGGAGATGAGTTTAAATGGTTTTCTGTGGCTGGATACAAATAGGGCTATTTTCAAATCTTCATTTGAAAATGGCAACAGTATCTTATAACCTACTGAGAAATGACACTCAAATAGGGCAGTGTTTCAAAGGAAATTCAGAAAAATTACAAGCATAGATTACAGAACGAATGTCTGATATTTGCCTTGGCTCCTGAGTGTAATTCACTCAAGTGGGTTGCACATGTGCAGTTTACAGCACACTTGGAAATACTCAAAGGCCCCACTCTTCACAGTGCATAACTTACCAAGGAAGAAAAACAAGTGGTAGTCTCTAAGAAATAAAATATTGGTGCTAAATTCTTTATGGACATTTTACTGTAGCACGAAGAAAGTCCACATTGAAGCAGAAGAAGGAAATGATTTTGTTATACTAATACATTGAATGATTTTCATCACTTGTGATCTCAACTTGAGCTACATCTTCAAACCGAGTTCACTTTTGCAGCCTTCTTGTGTAAGCAGTACAGCTGAGGGAAAATGTGGAGGAGATTTAAAGCCAAAGGACCTGGTTTTGAATCCCACTCACTTCTGCCACTGACTCTATGATCAGTGATTTTTAACTTTTTGGAGACTCTGTTTCCCCATATGTAAAATGGCAAAGCACAATAAAAATTACCTCAACATTTATTAGGAGGACTAATGAGAAAATACATATAAATAGCCTTCAATATACTGTAAAGTGCTAAATAAACTTTAATTTCAGTGTAGTAATATTAGTATGAATAGTGATAATAGTAATACTGACATTGAGATTTTTGCATTGCCTTGGTCTAAGGAAGTACGATTCTATTATCAGGTCCACATCCCCTGTCCCTACATAGACACCCACCTCTGCCTCCAGGAAACTACTATCTGCACCTCCTTCAGGTTCAGGGCATAACGAATGTAATTCCTTATTCACATGGCATAACACCCAATATGTGAAGACTTCAACTACATCCTCCTGTGTCTTCGCATCTCTGTTTAACTTTCTCTGAAATGTTCACCGATTACTCAAATAATATGGTTAATTTATTCATTCAATGAACAAACACTGGATTAAGCATTATTATGTGGAAGGTTCTATGAAGGGCACTGCCAGACCACCTCTCCCAGATAAGCTGAGGTCCAAAAGCTCTAAGGCACAGGCGAGAAATAAAAATCAAATGTAACATCTGAGGATATAAAATATTGGGTTGGACACAGGGACAGAGCACCACTTGCTCATGGGTGGCAGATTGTGAAGCCAATTAGGAGAAATGGTGTTTTGAATCATCTTATAGTAGTCAACAAGCCAAGGATGCTTGCCAGACAGGAGAGACTATAAGGACTCAGACAGAAACAAAGGAGAGTGTGAGGTCTGTGGTGTAGGGGGAGAACAGAGAATTGGCTGCGATTCTACAGAGTTTAGACTATTCTTGGGGAATAAGAAGAGATTGCTGAGGAAGGGGCTAGTCCTGCTTGTTCTAGTGGAATGGAGGGAGGTAAAGGTGAGTAAGCACTGAACATGAAAAAGAGTAATAGTCAAATCTAGGGTGGTGAGGGATAGCATACCGGTTGGTTGGTGATATATCTATGTGCCGGGTATTATAAATGACACAAAAGGAATCAAACTCAGTCCCTCCAAGAAGTCAAGATTAAATGAAACAATACCCAAGAATCAAATGACATGCCTGCTACATGTGTTCACAAGAAGTTTATTATTCTGATTTCCAGAAAACAGACCGAAATTGTCCAAGTACAATGCTGGCTGTTTTCCAAGAACTCTCAGTGAGGTAGAATTTGTTACCTTGGTGAATTTACCATGATCCAGAGTCTGTGGCTCAGCTTTGCAATTTCTAAAACTGGATTCTGTAAGCACATCAAGAGTGGTTCTAACCCTGCAGGACAGATTTGCAGTAGCCAAGCCCGTGAGAGACCGAGTGCCAACAGACTCATTTAAAATGGGAGCCATTACTGTCATACATCCCAGAATACTCACATGGCACAACCAGTACATTCTCTCCCTGTAGCAAGCCTATGTGGGAAGTTCATTTGTAACCAGAGGGTAGCTTGGTGGACACAGACTCATGGCATGAGGGAAGACATGATTTGAATGTTTAATGGCACCAAGATACAACAGAAGGTTGTATTCATTCAGCATGATAGAAATGTCCTTGACTATTTGCAAAACTTTTTACCTTCTCTTCCCTGGACTAGGCTGGGCATGGCTGATCATTTTCTCTGACTCATTGTTTCCCTATGATCCGCCTCAATAATTGATGTTTTCTTCCTTAGATTTGTTGAATGCATAATTAATCTGGCCTAAACTCTCTCTCTTCTCATCCAATATATGTTGCCTTTGATGTTTTGACTCTGGGAAGTCTGTTTCCATCATTCCTCTATCTAGGGGCAGAGGAGGGTGGACAGGGCAGAGAGCACCCCTCATCATCAACCCTGTTTTCTGATAACAGATACAGTGAATTTGAACTTGCTCTTTGGTTTTCCCCACTCAAAACAGAGATATTTCTAGGTTGTCAGCGTCCATCTTAAAAGCCGTACCTAAATTTAACAAAATATTCCAGGTATGTTTTGAGGGGCTCACAGAAACTCCAATCTGCCCACCCACCACCCATTTTCCTCAGACGCTATACTTCCAGTAATGTACTCCAACAGAGAATTCGTTAAACAAATTAGCAGAAATACTCCATTGCTGATTTACCTTGAGCTTTAAATAAACTAAATTTCTTGAATTGAATTGTCTTTTTAAATTAAACTAAGTATCTCTAGCTTTTGAGTAGTATTTTTTATTTACTTCTATTAAATTTCATTTTGCATACTTTGACCCATTATTACAGACTATCGAACATGTTAAAATTGGTTTAGCACTGATCAGGAACTATGTAAATATCTGGGTACCTATTACAGAATGAATTTCTACAAAAAGTGAGTGTTTTGTCGACCTTGTCCAGGCTATCTGTAATTCTAGTGTGATATAAACGCATCAACCACATTTCTTCTTGATCTTTTATTCTTTATTCATTTGGAGTTTTGTGTGAGCCACTTTTCTTTCACACTGGTGGCCACAAAAAGATTGAAACACGATTAGCTAAAATGCTTATCTCACGTTGATCAATAAACAGGGCCATAAAAGTACTTGTTATTCCAAAAGTAAACAAGGTAGAACATGACTCTGCATATCAAATAATGCCCATTAAAGTCAAATTAAAAGCTAACTTCATTATTTTACAAAATCACAACATTATCCATTTTCCCTACTTTTTCAAGTACTGTGCATATCTTGTGGCATTTAATGTATAAGCATTCTGCAACATAGAAAAGAGATTATCAGTCAGACAAATATATTAAACACCTACCACATGCAGAAATTTTGGGGAATAAAAACTAAAGTAGACAAAAATCCTGCCTCCAAGGATCTAACACTCTAGTTTGAGTGAAGAAAGGCTGGAATACGAATATTTAACTAAATCTTGATAGCCCTCTGACTGATCCCTGAAACACAGCTATGCAAGCATCCCCCAAAAGTCTGAGGCAGAGAATGTCTGCTTTAACCAAACATATGCAAACAGATTGCCTTGATTTCATTTCCTATTTTATCTAATAAATCATTATTCCAGTGGGAAGAAAAGGTCAATGCAGTTTTTTTCATTTTTAGAAATTCTTATGAGGGCAAGACAACCATGTAAGCCAGAGTTGGAGAAGCCACAGCTCTGGCACAAACCTGAGAAAAACCCTCCTTCAATTAAGATCACCTCTTCCCTCAAGCTTGACCCTCCAATCAGGTTTATCTGAAACAAGGCAGGCTGCCTATTACACTCACCAACACATCCAAGCTCCTTGGAGAGCCAAAGAGCCAAAAAGTGCTCATCACATTCACTCCTGCAAGAACAGTGGGTAGAATCTTGCCTTATATCTACAAAAAAGACAACCCAAAAGGTTCTTCCCAGAACAAAGTGATAGGTTAACCTCAGAGTAAATTTCGTTTTACACACTAGACTGGACGGACTGCTTGCAACCTTCAGAATGACCATTGGAGTCTTTCAATAGTCTACACATTCTGCCTCCACCAGACACTCTCTGCATGTGTTGGTATCTCCTCTGGCAGGAGTGTGGAGAATGGATTGTGCAGGGTATCCTGAAGAACAAAACCAGTGAGGGAGCCATCGCCATCAAGGGCATCCAAGAAAAAGATGATGTCCATTGTGTCCATGTCCATAGAGTTGGAGAGGAAAAGTAGAGAAATACCAGTGATCAAAAAGAAATAGGAATTGGTCATGTATTGGATGTGGTGAATGACCATAGGGAAAAGAATCAAGGGTGGTGCCCAGATTTCAGGTTTGGGTGACTGGGTGAGTGAAGTTGCTGCTTGCTGTGGCAAAGGGAAAGTCTAAATGAAAAGAAAACACATTCTATTTTGATACCATTGTGTTTAAATATTCTGCGGAATATAAAGATGAATTTGTCCCTGTCTTAAATTGGGTCCTCCAAATCATATTGTGAGTCAAGATGTCATGTGCAAGTTATTTATTTAAAAATTGCTCCCAGGGGAGATTAGTAAGCCAGTGGGCAAAGCAATACAGGGAAGAGGAGCAAGCCAGACAAGGCCTTGATCTGAAGCAAAAACTCCACTGAGCACAAGCTTTACTCTGATCCATGGGGGGAATTCTGATGGGGTAAGATGCACCTCACCTCTCTCTACCTGTGGAGCCATGGATGCAAGCAGCTCAGAATGCCCCTCAAGAGAAAACCTTCCAGAAGACACAAGTAGCTATTATCAGTTAGCTGTTGGTGCTTTCAGCCTCAGCGTCTAGCTTAGACCACATGCCTCCCAGGCAGCCTCTAGTGAACAGCTCAGCACAGGGGCAGTGTAATGCCTTACCACTTCTGGTTCTCCTCTATAATACAGTCTTTGCACGAGAGCACCCAGATGGACTGACTGAGACTTTCCCAGAGCTGCACTGCAGTCTGAGGTTTATTCTATCTCACCCTCCTTCCTTCTGGATTGATTCCTCTCCTTTACAGGAATCAGCTCATCATCATGGTCTAGAGACTTTCTCTGCCTACTCTTGCTCCCTCTCCCCTTAACCTTTCACAGACCTTACCTTCAGTAAGGTAATAAAAAGATAACTTCAAACTCCATTTTGTCATCTGCTTCCTGGCAGACCCAACAACACTGAATACAAGGGAGCTGGTCTGTCATACCTTGTACACAACAGTCACTGGCTAAGAGCTGACAATGGGGCAGATGGGGAAGTTGGGGGGTAGCACATAAACTCCCAGAAAGCTACAACTCTCCAGGCATGTAGGCAGAACTGCTCCAGTAATCCAAGGACAGACTTCTGAAAAAGAGCTGAAAGGCAGGTCTCATGGCTGAGGAAGAAAACAACCAGGAATACTAAAATGGACCCAGGGGTGCCTAGGGCAGTACACCAGCACTGTCAGCTCATCTACTAAGGGGGCTGGATATCCATGTTGATCTGGGACACAGGAGAGAGATATGGGCTAAGGACTGGAAGATAATGGTGTGTGGTTGTCAAGTGAAGACTAGGAGATAGGGTAACTGAGACCTAATACATAATAGGCAAGGACTTCATGACTAAAACACCAAGAACATTGGCAACAAAAGCCAAAATAGACAAATGGGACCTGATTAAACTCCAGAGCTTCTACACAGCAAAAGAAACAATCATTAAAGTGAACTGGCAACCAACAGAATGGGAACATTTTTTTGCAATCTACCCGTCTGACAAAGAGCTAATATCCAGAATCTACAAAGAACTAAAACAGATTTACAGGAAAAAAACAAACCCATTCAAAAGTGGGTGAAGGAGATGAACAGACCCTTTTCAAAAGAAGACATTTATGAGACCAACAAACATGAAAAAATGCTAATCATCACTGGTCATTAGAGAAATGCAAATCAAAACCACATTGAGATACCATCTCAAACCAGTAAGAATGGTGGTCATTTAAAAATCTGGAGACAACAGATGCTGGAGAGGATGTGGAGAAATAGGAACACTTTTACACTGCTTGTGGGAGTGTAAATTAGTTCAACCATTGTGGAAGACAGTGTGGCGATTCCTCAAGGACCTAGAAATAAAAATTCCATTTGACCTAGCAATCCCATTACTGGGTATATATCCAAAGGATTATAAATCATTCTATTATAAAGACACATGGACACGTATGTTCATTGAGGCACTGTTTACAATAGCAAAGACCTGGAACCAACCCAAATGCCCATTGATGATAGACTGGACAGGGAAAATGTGGCACATATACACCATGGAATACTATGCAGCCATAAAAAAATCATGAATTAGTGTCCTTTGTAGGGACGTGGATGAACCTGGAAACCATCATTCTCAGCAAACTGACACAAGAACAGAAAATCAAACACCGCATGTTCTCACTCATAGGCGGATGTTGAACAGTGAGAACACATGGACACAGGGAGCAGAGCATCACACACTGGGGTCTGTTTGGGGGGGACTAGGGGAGGGAGAGTGGGGGATAGGGAGCTGGGAAGGGATAACATGGGGAAAAATGCCAGATATAGGTGATGGGGATGGAGGCAGCAAACCACATTGCCATGTATGTACCTATGCAACAATCCTGCATGTTCTTCACATGTACCCCAAAACCTAAAGTGCAAAATAAATATATATATATATATATATATATATATATATATATATATATGTACATAAAAAAGAAACCCCCCCTCCAAAAAAAATGTGTTAAGAGAAGAGAGAAAACAGCCAAGGGAAGAACCAGAAAGTAAATCGGCATTTGAGGGAAGACAGAGAAGAGAGAAGACGTTAGTGCAAAGGGGAAAAGTAGAAAGGCAAAAAGGGAAAAGGAAAATCGGAAGAGAGTGTTGTCAAAATAGCCAAGAGTGGGGGAGAAATCCAAAAATAAGGAAGTGGTAGGCAATGAAAAACGTTTGTGAAATGAGTTCACTGGGGAACATGGGGAGGCGGGGGAGGAGGAAAGGGTTGAACAGGGAATGAGATGGGGACCCAAAGTCTCCAGTGCTCTCTCAAGAACCTTGTCACTGGACTGAAGGAGAAAGACAGGGCTGCAGGGAAGGGGACTGTGGGTACTTCTCAGGTTCTTTGGGATTAGAGGATCACAATGTGCTTGTGAGAATTTCCAACAATAACAGTAAACTTCATATGGAGAGGCAAGTCCCCATGACATCTCTGCCCTGTACCAGCAGTGTTTATCAGAATAAATGACTCTGCTAAGTGTGTGCCTTCATAGTCATTGCACCCTTTGCCCTACAAAGCCATTATCACTAATGTTCTGATGCTTTTTACTACTTTTACCCACTTGACTGGTCCGAGATAAAACAATTGTTCGGCACTGTTCATTTTCCTTTGTCCTGTCTAGAAGCTTAATTGTGTCTAATTGCTGACAGAAATAAAAATGGAACCCCATAAGAACTAAATCAGCATTTCTTCCCTTTTTGTTTCCTTAGGAAGCAGAAGAGATTTGAAAATTTTAGAAATATTATGTTTAAGAAGTTCTCTCCCAAAAAATAGACTTTGTTATTCCAGAGGGTCATGGAGGAACTGATTTTTCTGGAGATCTTGGTCTAGAAGTAAAGCTCACAAGACAGGGAAGAGGCAAACTACTTCTTCCCCTAAATCTCACTAAACAAACTGAACCTGCCCATGGCCCAGGTTTTTTCAGAAATTGGCTACCAAGCCAGCACTGAGGAAGGAGGCTGCAAGAGCTTCCTGAAAGGAACAGAAATAGAAAGTCAAAGATGGCCAGGTGCGGTGGCTCATGCCTGTAATCCCAGCACTTTGGGAGGCTGACGCAGGAGAATCATGAGATTAGGAGATGGAGACCATCCTAGCCAACATGGTGAAACCCTGTCTCTACTAAAATACAAAAAAATTAGCTGGGCATGGTGATGCACGCCTGTAGTCCCAGCTACTTGGGAGGCTGAGGCAGGAGAATTGCTTGAACCCAGGAGTCAAGATTATACCACTGCACTCCAGCCTGGTGACAGAGCAAGACTCCGTCTCCGCGGGTGGCAGGTGGAGTGGGAGGGGGGAAGAAAGTGGAAGACTGAAACCATCAATCCCAGGCACACTCCTCTCCACTCTCAGCCTCAACTTCCCTTCTCTGAAAGTGAAAGGAAAGAGTGTTGGCCTTGCCCTTGACAGAAAGTTAGGGTGGGGCAGCTGCATATCTCTGTCCTGACATCATGCACACCTGCCTGACATTCAGGCAGGAAATAGTATCATGATTGAGAGCATGACCCTGAGGTCAGGCTAACTTTGTTTAGACCCCTATCTCTACCACCCATTATATAAAGTTCAGTGAGTTTCTTTCCATCTCTCAGTCTTAGTTTCCTATATCTTAAATAAAGACAATAATGCCTATCTTAACAGACGGTCATGAGGACCAAGAGAAATACTGCCTTGAATATGTTTAACACAATGCTAGTCACATAACTGTTCAACCAATGGTGTCTAATAGTATTATAGAAACTGCTACTTTTCTTATATTTATTGAACACTGCCTCATCTTCTTTCCCTTTTATGCTGGATAATCTCCATTTGGACACACACATCCAAAACCACTCCCTGCCCTTGTCTGTGCCCTAGGAGTTGACCTCAGTGGACAGCTTTAGCCAGACTTTCTGGCTATCTTATTTACACCAAGATTCCATTAACAGAACATAACAGCAGCCTAGTTCTAGCTGTGACTGGCCCCTTCTTTGAGGTAGCACCCCTTCTAGAGCTCCAGTTCTCAGTGGTCCAGGTAACACTGTTCACTCTCTCTCTTTGACTTCCTGTATAAGGGAGGATTTCCTGTATGAGAGAGAGGGTTCAACTTGTTTAAGCTGTGGTTAATTTGTATTTCTTGTCACTCAGAATTGAAACTAAGCCTACTTAATATAACCCCCCTCCATTTTCCTGACTTCTTGGAGATGGAAGATACACAGAATGGAACTTGGATACCCTGGTAAAGAACCCTGATGGAAAGATTTCAGGGAGAGAAGCTAGAGCTTAGATATCTGACTTTTTTTCAGCAACAATACAACAAGAGGTCTGGGTTCTGCCATTTTGACAGAAGGTAATTTGCCCAATGTCATTTGCCTCTATTGCTTTGTACTTGTAGATGTTTGGGCCCCTGTGTGCAGTAACTCAGCAATGATGTCTCAGAGCTGCAGTCATTTCCCCTTGGGCCTGTCTCTGTCAGCCTCCATTTGCCATTGTTCTCTCTCTACCACGAAAGTGCTCACAATTTTATCAGGAATTAGCTAGGAGATAAATGCAAACCATCAGTCTTTTATTCAAATTTATAATAAACAATGAATGTTGATGGTTGAAAATAAACACAAAACTGACAATGGCTAAAAAGGTAAAAGTGAAGTCAACATTGAATAAAAATAGCAAAAGAACCAAATCATCATCACAAACTTTAGACCTGCAAAAGTAGACTCAAAACATGAACTGAGAAATAATGACCATGAAAAAAAGTCAGAAGATAAAATCAGTATATTTTATATAGATAGAAAACTAATTGATGAATCAAATCTGTAAAACTTAAGTGGAAAAGAACTTAGGCCAATGCAAATAATTTCAGCAAAATAAAAATGTAAGTTGAACAAGATAGGTATGCTCTGACTACATCATATGGATGATTGATGGAGAGATTTCCATTGGCTTGCTGAAGTCCCTTTCAGAGATTGTTTCCTCAGTGAAAGTTCGTCAATGTTGTTATAATTTGGATTAAAATATGTGTATTTAATACACATTTAACATGTCCTTTGCGTCAAAATAGTAGGACCAAAGTGGAGGGGGGATCCAAATATCTTGTGCCCCAAACACAGTCCTGAATATGCGACCTCCAGAAAGTTCTCGTTGCTGCCATATTTCCAGAAATTCTATTTTCCCAAGACATAGGTACATTCTATTTGTTTTAATAGCATAGCTACACTTTTTCATAGAACCACACACAAGCCTTGTGAAATCACAAGCCAGCCTCCTAGAGTCTGTAGTTTTATTCTTTTTTAACTCATACTCTCAAAGAATCATTGAGCTGGAAGGGACTTTGAGAGATCATCTGGTACAAACTACCCAGGACAGATGGTATTCTGTCCCCCTCTTGGTTCTCCCTGGAGAACAAGAGAGATGGAAGAGAATGAATAAGAAATGAACACTGTTGTCAGGGGAAAAACGAATGCTGTATATTTGAAATAATGAAAAAGGGGAAAATTCCAAAGTGCTATTTATAATTTCACCATTAAATTATTTTACTTGCACTAATTATTTTATGACTAGCCTACACGTATTTTCTCAGGAATAGCACAGAATATCAAAAACTACAAAATAATAGAATTGTTATAAAAGTTACATATGCACAAAATTTCTTTTATTTAAAATATTAGGTGGTGAGAAAAGTGGGTATAGAGAAGTAACCTAATATACTTGTGGCACAACTATAAATTTCCATAATATTTGAGGAAGATTAATTGGCAGTATTTACTAGAAATCTAAATGTATATTTTCTTTGAGCCCCCCATGAAGTCTCATTTTAAGAAAAATAAAAGTGCAAAGAGCTAGTGCATAGGAATTTATGCACAAAGCTGTTTATTGCATTATTGTTTGTAACAGCAAAAAAGTAGAATCCATCTACATCTTCATCACAAGAGAGTAGTGGAACAAAGATGGATCCCTCCAGGTGACTGAAAGTCATGCAGCCATTTGCAAGAAATGTCTTCAATCTACCATCATTGTACTGGACAACACCAGTGATACTTTGTTAGGTATGTGAAAAATGTATGGGAGACATGTGGTACTATCGCTTTATATAAACCAACCAGAAAAGCTGAGTGTGAGCGACAGTATAGTCTAGTAATTAAGGCTACCTGCATTTAAATGTGTGTCTGCTATACATTGGCAGTGTGACCTCAGGCAAATTATGTTACCTCTCTGTGCCTCATCTTTCTCACCTATAAAGTAAGATGACTATTTGTACTATTCTCATAGGGTCATATGAATAGCATACTATATGTCAAGTCCTTAAAAAACATCTGACATAGGCCAGACACGGTGGCTCATGCCTGTAATCGTAGCATTTTGGAAGCCCAAGGCAGGTGGATCACCTGAGATCAGAGTTCGAGACCAGCCTGGTCAACATGGCAAAACTCTGTCTCTACTAAAAATACAAATATTAGCCGAGCATGCTGGTGGGCACCTGTAATCCCAGCTACTCGGGAGGCTGAGGTAGGAGAATTGCTTGAACCCGGGAGGCTGAGGTTACAGTGAGCTGAGACCATGCCACTTCACTCCAGCCTGGGCATAGAGTGAACCTCCACCTAGGAGGGGGGGGAAAAAGAAAACCACCGGACATATTCTAAACATTACGTAAGTGTTATTTGCTATCATTTTGTTATTATATCAATATTTATGTTTATACAAGCAAAAGAGAAAATATGAAATTCATAGCCTAAATATCTAGCATCAGTTATTTGAAATGAGTGGAATTAGAGGAAGAAGCAAAAATAATGAATTTTATATAGATACTTTGCTTTTGCTTGAAGTCTTGCAACAAATGTGTGTTACTTTTCCAATTCAGATGACTGAAACTTTTAAGAGAAACAGCAGGAAAGTTTTTTAGCAAAGTGTGTCAGGTCAATTTAATGTCCCCATGCACTTGAATCTCCCATAGACGAACAGTAGATGGCCACACTCCTGGAAGCCTTTTTACCACAAAGACTGTGGCTTTCCTTCTCCCATTTGTAAGAGCACAACATCTTAAGCAGTTTTACTACCATTATCACTAACAATATAGTGGTTTGGTTATTGCCTCAATCACATTAAAAGGCATTTTTGTTTCTGTAAGTGCACCGAAGGTTTGTCAATTTCCATTAGCACCTCTGTAGAGAGCAGTTGCCAGATAAAAGGCAAATTGTATAATTATGAAAGCATTATACGCAACTTTTCTTATCATTTTCTATTACTTTTTAGTAAGCAAACTTTCATCTTACTGAAAACTCTAGCATCAAGTTTGAAAGCCTAAAGCATTTTATTGTTGAATTACACAAAATATGACCATAAGTATTGCAAAATTATACATTACAATTTAACTTTAAAAGAATGGGTACAATGTGCTTTTGCTACTTTTTGTATATTTAGCTCATGTTTATGGTCTATAAGCAGTTTATTCATTATTCAGGCTGCCAGCTTCATCAGCATTTGTTAGAACACCTTCAAGATTTCTTTGTGAGCATTATTGGAGGAAAAATCATATTTTCTATTTCTAGTAAGGCATTTTTTGCTACATTTATTATTTTTTGCTAGGTAGTGATTGGTGGTTTTTAACACTTAACATAGTGTTAGACACTGTTAAATACAACATAAAGTTAGAAGGAAATAAAACCAACAGTCACTACAAATTTTCAGGTTTTGAAAAATTATCTTTACGTAAGCCAATAGAGGAACCCAGACTAGCCCTGTGTTTTCCTTGGGTACCTACTCTGCCAGGTGTTAAGCTGGGGTGGGCTGTGGCCCAGTAGAGCTCAATGGGAGAGAAACAAGGAAACAGATATGTAAATAGGACAATCGCAGCCAATAAGAGCCATGAATGACATACTAAGAATGATTATAAAGGAAAGGACCAGGACCTCATGGATAAGGTGGGTGGGGAGGGGTGTATAGTGACAACTGCTGAAATGACATCTGAGCTGAAACCTAAAAGGCAGCAGTGAAATAAGCCACGTAAGAGGATAAGGCATTGGAGGAGCAATGAAGAAAACAAGGATAAGGTGATCTTTAAAATTAACCACGTAGGACTAATTTCTAGTGATAAATTATTCTCGTTTCTTTTAAAATGATCTATTTCTGCAGCAACATGGATAAAACTGGAGATTACTGTGTGAAATAAAATAAGCCAAGCACAACAAGGCAAACATGATGTGCTCTCAGTCATATCTGGGAGCTAAAAACATGGATCTTATAAAAGCAGAGAGTAGATTGGTGGTCGTCAGAGACCACAGGTGGGTACAGTGAAGGAGGGGATGAAGAGAGTTTAACCAAGGGAACAAATACACAGTTTGACAGAGGAAATAATATCTACTGTTTGGATGCTGGCGAGGCCATGGAGAAATAGGAACACTTTTACACTGTTGGTGGGAGTATAAATTAGTTCAACCACTGTGGAAGACAGTGTGGCGATTCCTCAATGATCTAAAACTAGAAATACCATTTGACGCAGCAATCCCATGACTGGGAATATATCCAAAGGGAATATATAGTATAAATATATTCTGAGTATAAATATATATACTGTGAATATATAGATCATTCTACTATAAAGACATATGTACACCTATGTTTATTGCAGCACAGTTTACAATAACAAAGACTTGGAACCAACCCAAATGTCCATCAATGATAGACTGGACAGGGAAAATGTGGCACATATACATCATGGAATACTAGCAGCCATAAAAAAGGATGAGTTTATGTCCTTTGCAGGGACATGGATGAAGCTGGAAGCCATCATTCTCGGCTAACTAACACAGGAACAGAAAACCAAACACCACATGTTCTCACTCGTAAGTGAAGGTTGAACAATGAGAACACATGGACACAGGGAGGGGAACATCACACACCAGAGCCTGTTGGAGGGTGGGGAATAAGGGGAGGGGGAGAGCACTAGGACAAATACCTAATGCATGAAGGGCTTAAAACCTAGATGACATGTTGATAGGTGTGGAAAACCACCATGGCACATGTATACCTATGTAACAGATCTGCACGTTCTGCACATGTATCCCAGAACTTAAAGTAAAAATTTTAAAAAACCTGTTTGATAGATCAGTAGGTGAATACAGTTTAGGTTCATCTACTGTATATTTCAAAAGAGGTAGAAGAGAATAATTTGAAGGTTTCTAGCATAAAGACAAATATTTAAGGTGATGGATATCCCAATCACACCAATTTCATCTTTACAAATTATGTGACTAAATTATCACATGTACCCCTCAAAAATGATTGGTCAAAGAATATAATCTCAGATTTTGCTATCTAAAATATACCATCATACATTCTGGGGAAATTGCCTTTAATACGTGGTGTCAGTCACTATTTCTTGCTTTTTATCTTTTTAAATATAGTTTTTAATTGCTTACTTACAAATAATTAGGAAGGTATTCACACGCAAATCACATAAAGACGTCAGAAAACTCCCTAGTCTAGCTTCCTCCAAGATACTCTTCCGAGCTACAGAATTTTTGCGTTAATAAAAATGAACTACTTTTTAGGCTGTGGAGCCATGCTCATTCCCCCTTGCAACCTCACTTATTCTCTCTCCTATTCATCTCTAGCTCATTGTTCCCTACTCTCTCTCAGATTTGGTACTCACTTTTTATTTACCATTTGACTCTGCAGACCCATTTAATTTGCTGAGGCACCTTGGACCTCAGTGTCTGCACCTATAAAATTATGAGGCTGGCCTAGATTATCTGTAATGTCTTTTTCAAGTCCAACATTTTTCTAGTCTGTAATTTACTATCTACAAACTCCTCTCCCACTTATATATATTATCAGTCATCTCTCCACCTCCTTACTCTGAGTGCATCGGCCTACGTGTGTCTGGTGCTGGTAATCTGAGGATACGAGTCTGTGTGAAGAAGGCGATGAACGTAGGTAGAAGGAAGGTGTTTAGTGTACATGAGCTCCACAGAGGTGGCAGGGCAGGGAGAAAGGCAGTAAGGACCCATGTAAAATTGGGGTGTTGGCATGGATGGAGCTACAGGACCCTTCAATTTCAATTCCTACCTCCTTGAAAAATGAAGCTACTTTACAACATGGTCTATGACTTAAGTAAAAAAAAAAAAAAAATCCTCGCAAATGATGCAAAGACAATTTGTATACATTCAAAGTGACACACTGATTTGTCACCAGCTGGTTGTCAGTGAGCAGTGCTGACCAGAAGTGATGGGACTGGCCACCCCGAGGCCCTTCATGTCACCTTAGTGTCTGCTGCCCACGAACTGCCTCCCTTCGTAACACAGGAAGGCTGTGCTGCCAGTCACTTACAGGCCCTGTTGAGCGCAGTGCAGTAGAGTCATTAAGAGGATGAGTTCTGGGTTCAACTCCCGGCTCTACCATTTATTTGCTGCATGGCCTTAAGCAAGTCACTTGATTTCTCTGAATTTACTTCATAGGTTTTATGAAAATTGAATATAAAATATCTGGCAAATAGTATTTAATATGCTACCAGCTACTACTATTGTATAGTTGATAAGACTTGGGTGTGAATAAACTTGCATTTGCATCTCTAAGTATGAAAGGAAAGTCTGAACAATTTTCAGATATCAACAAGTAGGTGGAAAGACATTTTGGGGAAGAAGATACTGAAGCATGCGACCATGATAGCAGTAGTAGGTGATGATGATGATGATGGTGATGATGATGATGATGATGTTGATAGCTACCACTTATTAAGAGCTAACAAGGGGCCAGGATTCTGAAGCATGTGACAATGTCAGCAGTAGTAGTAGTGATGGCAGTGATAGCTACTACTTATAAAGAGCTAACAAGGGCCCAGTCACTATAAGGCTGACTTGAATGCTCAGCTCTCTCAGGTAGGACAGCACTTAAGTCCCTGGTCTTTCTCAGGGCTGGGTGTATCAGAAGCTGGAGACAGGAACGTTACTAAAAGAGAGGAGGACATAGAACCAACGAGAAAGAAACTGCAAAGCATTAGAGTGGGTGCTTTAACAGTTAATGGACTAGGTCTTCAAGAATGAATGAGAGTTTTCCAGAAGGAAAGGTGGGGGAACAGTATTCCTAGCAAAGAGAACAGCAGTCACAAGGCACAAAGCTGTGGATGGTCTGGCTGTTCAGGGAAGACCAGATGTATCATTGTGTGGCATAGACTTCAGAGACATGAGGACAGATCTGGTGAAAAGAGTCTTCTATGATAAGCAAATGGGGGATGGGAAGAGGATGGAATTCACATTAAGTGAGCACCTACAATCTGTCAGGTGCTCTGGGTACTTCCCATGCATGAACTCAGTAATCTCCAAACATCCTATGAGTAGGAATCATTCTCTCTTACAGATAGGGAAACCGAGTTCAATAAAGGTTGACATTTCCAGAATCCCACAGTTACTTAGTGCAAACTGGCATTAGACCCTTCGATGTTCCCAATTCCTAAGCCCATGCTGCCCCCACAACCTCCTCTTGTACCTTAGAGAGTTCCCAAAGAAAGGCGAGCTCACTTGGCTTCTCCTGCCCTTCCCAGGTGGCAACTGACTAATCTATTGATGACAATGTTAATAATGTTAGCAATCTTAAATATCCTATACAACGGCATGGTATTCTGTAGATTACAAATCATTTTTGGTGTGTGGCTTTGGAAAAGTCATTCATCTGCTCTGTGCCTCGGCTTTCTCATCTGATTTACATGGTACCCACCTTATATGGTTTTCATGAGAAAAAATTAAGTCATAAGAATAAATTGCTTAGAAAGCATCTGAACATAGTTCTGTAAATGTTGGTTCCAGAGGTGCCACTAGTTTCAGCAGCTCATTCGGGTTATATATATAAGGTACTTTCTCCGTTTTACAGAAGAAAAAGCTGAGGCTCAGAGAAGTTTGTAAACTGCCCAGACACACTGCTTCAGAGTGACAAGGAAAGGATTCCAAGCCAGGTCTTCTGCCTCCCGTCCACCCGTCCTCTTCTGTTGTAATAATGTATGCCCACCTGTTCACCTACTTCCCTCAAGTGACATCCAGGGGCATTTGGGGTCAATGCCTGTGTTCAAGGTGTGTGATGGGGAGGGGTCCCTCCTCGTGCATACTCCCAATCTCGAATGCACATACCAAATAAATTACTAGAAGCATAATGGGTTTCCCCTGTATAACTACATGTGCTACTATAAGCCTACACGTACTAAAATAGCCGGAAACATTGTATTAATTATTTTGTTTAAAATAAGCTTCCAGGAGAGATGAAATCACCAAGAAATACATGCAAGTGACCATCTTCCAACAGACATGGTGCTAATAAGTGATGTGAGCACAGATCAGTGACCTCCTCAATTATCCCAGCTCCACCTGAAAGTCCAAGTCAGCTGCCAAGCACATTTATGGGTCTCTCTGGACTCGTGCATGGCAGTCACTGTTGTGTTCATTTACTTTAGCCTTTATATAATTAGCCCACAGATATTATTAGATGGTGATAATGTACACGTGCATCACACTCCATTTACAGGCTTGTAGTGAAGGCTGTTGGTCACACTCCACGTGACTACAACCAAATCTGTCACAGAGTCTAAATTGACCAATAAATCCATGTCAAGTGGAGAGAATAATTTAAGTGATAATAAAAGGCAACCGGTCTAGGTTTTGATCTTATTGGCACCAGTTTTCTACTGCCTAAATGTCATTTAACTCTTCAGGAAACAGCGATGAGCACCCTGAACCTTCCAGGCGTAATTGCAACAGTGGGGATTAAAAGAGATGTTAGCCTCCTGAAGATAAGCTAATTGTTAGATCCAATACTAAATTAATAAGTGCCATCAATGGGGGAGAAGTAACTGATAGGATTTGAGGGGCCCTTGGAGGTACATTCTGTGGATGCAGTTGCTATGGTGATGGGTTTGTTCTCCAGGAGAGAGAAGCTGGAACACAGGATGCTTGGAACTAGGATGTCATTGTCCACATGAAGCCCACTCTGTCTTACAGCTATGAAGCTTCCAGGGTTCCACCAAAGGCAGTTTTTGCTTCCAGCACTGCCTTGGCAAAAGCAGCAGCTTGTGGGCTAATGCCACTGAAGTCTGGCAAACGTTCCAGGAGTGATGGCTAGCCCAGCTTCTCCCTCTGGTAGGTACTAGAAAGAGCAGCAAATTGCCTGTGCATATGCAAAGGAAGAATGAGTGAACAGGAGCCCTGACGTTGTGATAAGACATGTGAATTCATTTTATAAAATTCGTTCTGAACACTGATCAGAACACACATCAGAAGAACAGATGTTCTTCCTGATTCAAAGACACAACATGTTATCTGGCTTTTTCACCAGTCCCCATTCCATGTTTAAGATATCTAGATGACAGTATCATGGAGTTACTTCCAAAATCTGAGGCTAGGGAGCAGGGGTTAGATTCTGAAGTCAGTGAGAAAGGGAACAATGGCAGCTATTTAAAATAATGGTTGGAAACCCCTTAATTTGCAAGTCAGATACAATATACCTAGTTTTTAACATACTATTCAGATATCCTTATGCATATTAAAATTTGAGAACCTGAGAAAAATTAAAGAAAGGAATGTTGTCCTACCTTTACTTGTTTCCAGGATACCGCACTCCCAACGACCCTGCTGGCTCCTTCTCATTTCCACAACCCTGTATATTGGGCTGTCTCTGGCTCAGACATTGAGCCTCAGTTCTCATCTGTTTATACTCCCTCCCTTGGGCAATCAAATCCAGTCTCTCAGCCTTTCACATCCCAAACCCATTCACATCCTGACCACTTTTAAATAGGCATCTTTAGCCTGGACATGCCACCCAAACACCATCATTTATATATCCAACTCTCTACTCAACACTTCCACCTGGATATCTACCTGGCATAGCAGGCAAGCCCAAAACTGAATCTCTAATATTTCCCCTACAATCCTGTTCCTCTTCCGGTCTTCTACATCTCATTTAAAAATTCCACTTTAGTTGTAGGAACCAAAAACCTTGAAGTTCTCAACTCTTGCACCCCACATCTAATCCAACAAATGTTTACTCTTTTTGTTTTCCCAAAAGATACTAACATGTGTACCTATCAGCTCAACAATTCATTCCACTAGACATATGCCTCTCTCACTTAGTGAATATGAGTAGGTGCATTTGTTGTGTTGTGGATTAAATGAGATTATATTTGTGAATGCAGTGTGGGACCCAGTATGTAGTCCGCACTCGGAAATATTGGCTGGATTTAATCTGGATTTTGTTGATCAGATTCACATTCATCTGTAGTATTTTTGAAAAGCTACAGAGAAGCCCTTAGCCACCTCCTCATTGTTGTTCCTAGTTGGCATGTCCTTGGGCTTGGTTTCTGGATGCTTGATGCTGTGATGATCCGACTGATCATACAATCTCCTTGAGGACAGAGGCCATGCCTGCTGTGCTCTCTGTTGTGGCAGCACAAAGCCCAGCACAAGGTAGGCAGGTACAAGGCTCACCACAGAAGGAAGACTGCTGGTGAACTAGTGAGAGTCACTCTTGTTCGAGTGAGGGATGAGACTGAGCCCTCAGCATCTCTAAATGGCTTGCCATTTTTTTAATGTTTATGAGAATGTCCTGAGTGGATGAGATATTTACCTGCATGGCACTGCTACAAAAACCATCAAAACATGCAGCTTCATTTCCAAGTGCCACTGTGAGACTGGCAGAATTGCTTACAACAGCTCCCTGAAGGTGTACAATCTTCAGTGCCACCTCATCGAGCATTCAGCACTTCTAAAATTGTGCTGAGAAGACTGAGAATAGTGAACTAAAAATACAAAAATATCCTTTTAATGAATCATAATAGCTTTTTGTGGTGCTTCACAGTTTAAAAAAACCTGAGAAAGCTAGATGAAGGAAAGTCATGACATATTAATGATTTCAAATGTGTCCTGGAATTGGCAGAACAGAAAGTGCCATGAATAATTCAAATAAGACACTGATTTTTTTCCCCTTCTTGTAAAAGGTTAAAGCAGGAAAAGTAGGGGAAGGGGCTTCTGGAAAGACAGGCAGATATATTGTGTATTCCAGCGATCTCCTTGCATTCAGAGGGTTCACAGAAGTTCAAGCAACATAGGACACCACCTAGTCATTTTGAGGGGATTATATTGAAATCTTCCGACACCGTATTTAGTTCCTTCTGACTCTGGCAGCTGCTGAGGAGAGTTAAGACTGAATGTTTGATGCCCAGTGAATTAGAGTCTATTTTTGAACTTAAATCTCCAAATCCTGAAGGAATGGCCACTAAGAAGAAAGGAAAGAAGGAAACAGCGCTGGGGAGCAGTTGGTTTAGTGCCCTCTCTCCTTATCTCTACCACGCAAACGATGATGGGAGTTGGATATGAAATGGCCTGAAAGGAAGCTTCGAGTGTAGATGATGACTGTGAGTAGGCCACAAATAAAAGCCAATGGAGCTACCTTTTTGCTTTGATATCTTTTTTCTCGTCGTCTTTTCCCCTGAAACTACTTTTGAGCCATAGTGTGCCAAATGAAAGCAGAGTTTATTTTAGCTGTGCATAGATTGTCATGGGTTAATATTCATAAGATTCAATTTCCATCAGATGCACATAATGTAGATCTGTGTGTTTACATATATATACATGTATACATACAGACCTAATGTGTGTGGGTATATTTTATACACACACATACACATATACATATAACCCATACACACGTACAATGAATATATTTGAACACTGCAGCAAAGAATATTTTTTTAAACTACTATGAGTGTGCTTAAGGCTGAAATTAATAAAGGATGAGGATTTAAGTGATTAGGGAAAGACTAAACCTCAGGAAGACTATGAATTTAAAGTTCTCTTTCAGAGGTTCAGCAGAGAAGATAAATCAATAGATACTTGAGTCAATCCATAAATTATCTGTTGCAGGTTGTCTTTAGAAGTTGTCCCAAAAGGATTAGAACAAATGGAAAAGTAAAGAAATCAACCCACAGAATCAGGCGGCAGTCTGCAACTGGCGAAAGGACAGTCCATCCATCCATCTACCCATTCACTCACCTGCCCATCAGTTTACATACTGAGTGTAGACAAATGCAGGCACTATGAAAGGTACTGTGGATATGAAATAAAAATCAGAACCCCTCACTTCACTGAGCTCTCAGCCCAGTGGGTGAGAAAAACAAGGAAAGCTGGAATTTGATCATCATATGCTGGGCTATGATGAGAAGGGAGTAGTGGGCTCTGGGTATGCAAAGAGGGGCAACAATTATTCACCACAAAGCTATTTAAGATTCCAGACTTTTAAGAGTCAGAAAGCAACTCCTTTCTGTGAAGGTTAAGCTACATGAAAGTGGAATTTCCTATTTTGTTTATTTATACCATGTAACTTATGTAATCATTTATGTTTTAGAGGCATTTTCCATGTATCTCTCCATATACTAAGAACTGACATATATGACTTTTTCCTGCTCAATCACAGCTATGCATAGACCATTCCCATAATCAAATATTTTCAGATTTTTATATGAGCCCCTAACATGTCCCAACCCTTGTGCTAGAAACTTATCTTACCCTCACAATGTATACTACAAATATATACATTTTATCCACTAATATTTTGCAACATAGGACACATAATCAGTAGAGTTAGCCTAGAAAGAAATCCAAGATTGTCTAATTCATGGTGACCTGCAAGTGAAATGTGCCCATTTTGGGCCAACGTTTTTTGCTTAGTTAATTTAAATGTTTATCTTAGGTGCATATGGGGAGGGTGCAGGTAAGACTCCTCATCTTGTGCTTTCCAGGGCACCCTCTCATAGCCTTGTCCAAAGACTTTAATAATCCCTGAATCCTGATGCAAGCCCTTCCTTTTGCAAGTGAATAAAAGTAGGCTAGGGAAATTAATTCACTTCCCAAAGTCAGTGCTCAGCAGTCCTTGCCCTCCAGCACTTTGGCTTCTAGACGTGGAGACAATGTAACTCATGTGAACTACTCCAAATGCCACATGAGGGAGCCCTCTTGGGTTCTACATCCAGCCACACATCAGAATCAACTAAGCTACTTTTGCTTCATTGGTTGTTTTCTGTATATATACTTTTAAAGTCTGCCTTTGTGGGGGAAAGAACAGAAATATATGCACATTTTAAAATAATCAAACCACTCAAAGTAGTATATAATCAAAATTCCTAGTCTCCTATCCTCTAGGTCAAACCCATTAATAATTGCTGTGTATTCCTCTAACACACCCAAGATCATGCAGCTTATGAAAGGCAGAGCCGAGATATGAACTCAGCTCCACTTTAGAGTCTATGTGTTATTTTAAACTGCCTCTTTGGGCATGTTAGTCTGTTTATCAAGCAGTCAATTAAAAAAAAAAAAAGAGGCCAGGTGCGGCGACTCATGCCTGTAATCCCAGCACTTTGGGAGGTTGAGGTGGGCAGATCACCTGAGTTCGGGAGTTCGAGACCAGCCTGACCAACATGGAGAAACCCTGTCTCTACTAAAAATACAAAAAAATTAGCTGGGCACGATGGTGCATGCCTGTAATCCCAGCTACTTGGGAGGCTGAGGTAGAACAATCACTTAAATCCAGGAGGCAGAGGTTGCAGTGAGCCAAGATCACTCCATCGCACTCCAGCCTGGGCAATAGGAGTAAAACTCCATCTCAAAAATAAATAATACAAATAAAAATTTTAGAAAGGTAGAATGACCTAGACAATAGAATGTTCACTTTTTATTGAATTGTGTTGCTTTCAGCTAGATGTAGCATCCATGGGTATCCTTTCTGCCATAAACAGCATTGGAGCTACATTCTTGGGGATGTGTGTCTTGGACAAAAAGATCGTAATTGCTTTCAGATGACATTTTCCTCATCTCTTGGAAGGTTTGAATGGGAAGTGGGCTTTCTTTGTCACTCTGATATTCTTGGTCAGAAAGACCTTATCTAACCCCAAGAATTCTAGATCTCCAGGGACATGTATAGCTCAAGACATATCCATAGAGATGGTCCCTCATAGTGTGAGCATAAATGAATATCCTTGAGGCCATTCACTTAAATGTAACTCAGGTCTGAGGCAGGATTTTGAAAAGCTGAGTAACCCTTGGAGTGAATGTGTATGTAAGGGTGCCTGTTGGTAGGACAGGTGGAGAGGGTTCCAGGTGAAGTTCTGAGGTGAGCTCCCACAAGAAGCAGAAGACAGAGGGCTGAGAGAGTGGCTCAGTGAAAAGAATCTGTTTTTCACATGGTTGAGGAAACATAAGCACCTGGATGGGTCTCTAGGATCCTCAACAGCCATCAAGTTCCAATGTAGTGTCTGCTCCAGAAAGCAGACCTTCAATATCCTCATGTGTAAAATGGGGGATAATAGTACCTACCCTCAGTGTTTTGTGAAGTTTAAATGAGGTAATATATGTGTATGTGTATATGACACATATATGCACATATCACTTAGAACAATGGCACGTTAATAACTGTCACATGCAGTAACTATTTACATTGTTTTGACAAAGTCTTTCAAATATTCTTCATTTCAAATTGTTTTTCCTAGATGGACAAGCCCTAGGACAGAAAAATTAAAGCCACTTGTAACAGGAGGAATATATAGGATACATGTTAATTGCATTTTTCTAGCAAATCCTTGCTCGCAAAAAGGACATCAAAATTGTTCATTTTAACACAATATATTAGGATATCAGGTATAAAATCATTACTTTGGGCCTCAATTTTAACAGACATAAGAATCTTTCTTACTTTTAAAATCACTAACTTGGTGTGAAAAATAAAAACACAAAATTTACGTTGAACACTACCTCATATTCCATCATTTGAGGTTTGTTTCTCTCTTTTATTTGGTCCTTTTGACAGGACTTAATGGAAGCAGTGGAAGCCAAGAAGGGTCATAAGACACTAACAGATCGGGAAAACTTGCACAGAAACTACAGGAGCAAAGGGCATTTCATTCATCTCTCCCCACTCAGCACAGTGCCCTTTCCCAGAGGCAAAGTCACTGTGAGAGAAATGAGTCTCTAGCTGGTGTGGGTGGAGGGTGGAGAGACATAGAATCTACTTTATATTTACTTACACCAATATATACTCACTCAATATCACATCTGTGATTCTATTATTAATATAACCGTTATATTCATTCCCTTATTCATTCCTTTAAAATTATGGATTTTTAAAAGCATATAGTGGCATATTTTAAAATGCATTAAAGCATCTCAAGTGTTCTAAAATGAACAGCCATAGTTTATTTTCTTATTTACTTCAATTTATGAAATAAATCTTGTTTAAAAAGAAACTACGTTGTAGAAGTCTACATATTAACATTACAAGTTCAATAGAATTTTCCTAATTTATGTCACTGGAGGAACTGTAATGCCAATTAGTAAAAATTAAATTATGGGGTATTAATGAAACGTGCGTTGCCACATGGGAAGGTGTTGCAGGCAAAAGGAAGGTGTGTTCAGAGGCGTATAAGGCAGAGAGAGCACCATCTATTTAAGAGGCACATATGACATTCTGGATGGACTGAACAGAACGTAAAAGAGGTAGCAGACAAGAACTGAACTGAGGCTGGCGACAACACCTGATCCTGCTGGTCACTCACTGTGTGTACGAGCGGCCCTCAAAATGTGACCCAGAACCAGCAGTGGCAGCGCCATCTAGAACTTTTGTGAAAAGCAGATTCTCTGCCCCATCTCAGATCTACTGAATGAAAAAAACTCTGGAAGGAGGCCCAGCAATTGTGCTTTCACAAGCCCTCCAGGTGATTCCAATGCTTTGGTTCCAAAGGCCTGAAAACCAGGAGTGTAGACCAAGCTGAAAGATTTCTCCTGCACATTAGAGTCACCGGGGAGGCTTTAAATACAGACATCCAAGCTCCACCCAAGTCAATTCAATCAGAGAGATGGGCTCCAGCATTGGTATTTTCTGAACGTTCACCAGGTAATTTCATTGTAGGACCAGGTTTAGAACCACTGGTTCCAACTAAAGTTTCATCATCTGTAACGCGACTGGGACGGTGTGCAAAAACAGCACTCGGACCCACTGTTTCCCAAAACTGGAGCCAATTTTAAAATGATTTTTCTTCAGTGGGGTCGTTTTATCTTCATTTCATTTCCAGTAACAATGAACCTTTTCTCAGAAATTAATTATGACTCCAGCAATATTGCTGAGGCCAGTGCTATAAGATCAAGTCAGAACTTGGTCTCCTCTCTCCCAGAGCATGGACCCCCACCCTTCTCCAACAGCAGAGCTCACATGAGCCCTTGCTCCCATTTCACACTGGTCAAACATACCCTATATATGTTGTGTGTGTGTGTGTTTAAGGCCATACATTCAACACACTTTATAAAATCCTCTCTATCCCCTGCAGATACGGGAACCCAGTATACACAGGACTTCCCTTGCCAGTGACAGCACATGCAAGCACCCCCAAAGTGAGGCTCTGGAGGAAGAAGCAGTGGAAGAGGCCAACAGTGTGAAAAGTTGTCTCCTTTCTTTTCAGCATCCCCCAGGCTCAGCTGGAACCTTCTTTCCTTTCTAGTGAGAAAGCAGACTCTGAAGGGGCAGGCATTTCCAATTAGTGCCCAAAATAAAGCCAGAAGAAATGCAGGAGAGGTTTTCAGATGATTGATTGCCTGCTCAGCTTAGTGTCTCCTCGGGCTTCTTCCCCTCCTCCTCCTGCCTCCCAGTCTCCATGCTACTCTGCAGAGGGAAAACTCTCCTTATCGCCTACATTTCCTGGGACTTTAATCCAGAGCAGAGAGGAACATGTTTGCCTTGGAAGGAAAAAGAGCAATGGAATACTTTCCTGCTTTACAGCCACCTCCCCCTCCAAATAACTAACTCCAACCCCAGTCAGCAGTTAATGAAAAGCAGAGTGGTATGAGCCCAATTAAACCCTTAGACCTCCTGCACATAGTTGCACAGGTTGCACACTGAGCAACTCCATAGACTGCAAAGTGAATAGCACTCCTTGAGGCTGTGCAGCACATAATCTGCACAGCTGTATGTGAAAGCCCTGCCAACTAACCCTGAGGCTTTGCTCAGGCAAATAATAAAGCATAATCCCGTACATTTTTTTCCAAGACAAACTAGGAATAGAAAGACCCTGCTGTACATAATTTTCTATAATGATGTTATCAAGACTTCTTTTAAGTCATTCAAATTCTTATCTGGTCAAGAAAATCATGTGTCTTTCTGAATAAACAGAATGCTTACTAGTTTATTTTCTTCCCTGTTACAAATCTGAGGTGGTTTATAGTTATATTTATATACGAACATATGTTCACATAAATGGAATTGAATGATTGAAGAAGTGAAAAGGATAAAGAAATTACACTAACCATGGAATTAACACACTTACTATAAACATTATGTTTAAGTCTTCTGGAAGCAAATGCAAAATAGAGAAATATTGTAATCACATAATGCCTAGCTAATAGATGAAAATATACCAAAACTTTAAGGGCGTAACTCCTTTTCCTGACTCCCAATCCTTAAAGAAATGTATCATCATGAAGCTGATGTGCTTTCCCACCTTGGCCAGGTAGCAATGGTGAGACTGGGTGGGAGGGTAGAACTTTGGTAGATACCTATGTCTACCAAAGCCTGCCTGGTGTAGAGGTCAAGTTGCAAGCATTTAAGCCAGCCAGTTAGGCTCAAATCCAAGCTGACCTTGGACCAGCTGCTTAGCATGGCTTCAGTTTTCTTGCCTATAAAACGGAAGTAAAACGTTATCCACCTTATGGTCTACCTGTGAGAGTGCATGAAGTAACGGCAATGATGAGCATGTTAACACAGCACCTGTTCCACAGTAAGCCCTCAGTATATGTTTGTTCTCATTGTTGAAGCTTGGGATGCTAGAGGGGGAGTGAGAGCTTGTAGCTCAGATCAGATGCTAGAGTTATACACCAAGATGCCCAAAGCAGACAGGAATATTTAAAATCAAAGGACACATGAGGAGACAGGGCAAGGAAGCCAGAGTGAGGAGCCTTTGGGGAAATCCTGAGATGACTAGCCTTTGTACCCAAGACTTTCAACAAAGCCCAGGTTCCACCCCTCAGGCAAGCCTTTGCTCTTCTTTAAAGCATCACTTTGCAACCAGTGAGTGACATGGAAAAGAAATAACTATTAAATTAGCAGTAGTTTTGCTACAAATGCAAAAGGAACCCCCACATGTTGTGGGTTCTTGAGTCATTCCTGAGTGATGATCAGGACATCCAGTGATCTGGCCAGGCTGGAGACTCAGGCCACAGCCTGGTGTGCACGGTGGGTGGCAGGATGAGGGAGGCTGACACACGTAGTGGGCATGGGGTACACAGCAGCCATAATCCTAGTCCTAAATCAGCTGACCTCTGGCAGGAAAGAGTTTGAAACACTGAGTCCAAAAGCAGGCACAAAGCCAGAAGGACCCCCTCAGGGAAATGTCTTTTATGGGATCTGACAAGAAAAGGAGAAGTCAGGAAGTAGAGGACAGAGAGCTCCCCTCATGTCCTTGTCCAACTTTTCAGCCCATAATCTATCATGAGAAATATATCCTACATCACATCCCAGTACATGTGTACACATATAACCAAACAAGTTCCACCAAATAGCTCGTAGTCTTACCACGGATACTGTGTTCTGACATTATCATACCCATTCTATTTTTTTTAATGCTGTTTTATTTCCCAGTTTTGAAAATACTGCTTTAAGGAAAAAGTTGCAGAAAGGCCCATTTTGGGGGACCCTGGGTCCAAGCCAGTGAGAGAGAAGTTTCATTAGAACAGACACTTAGTAACAGCCAAAGGCCTCACCCTGTAGTGTGACTGCAAATTAGGTTAAAGAGTGAGTCCCACCAGGCACGGTGGCTTACACCTGTAATCTCAACACTTTGGGAGGCTGAGGCGGGCAGATCACCTGAGGTCAGGAGTTTGAAAACAGCCTGGCCAACATGGTGAAACCCCGTCTCCTTAAAAAAACAAAAAAGAGTCCCATGAAGGACTTGAGTCTCTCGTGCCTTATACACAGTAGGCATGCAAGAAACCTGGAGGTGTATACCTACTATGTACCCACAAAAACTAAAAATTTTTAAAAATAAAGAAAACCTGGAGGACTCGGTGAATGGTGTGTCCCATCATCTTCACCGGGGCTTTTGCAAGTTCTTAGTAACAGGGTCAAGGTCACGTGCTCTGTTGGGGCTGGCACACCGGGCTTCCCTGAATATATTCTAAGGATGTTCAGAGTCTAGGTTCCCATCAGCTGGTGAGAGCTGAAAAACTATTAAAAATTGTTCAGACATTACTCGAATTTTCTAGAAATGCTTTCCCTTCGACTCTTCTCTTCTTTCTGCAGTATAGAACTTTCTTCCTTTTCCTCACTTCATGCCATTCGACTTTTCAAATTAAAATGTTATGGTATTTTTTCCGCAAGCAAGTAAGTGCTCTGGCTATTCCAGAATGCTAATGCGTATATGAAAGGAAAACAAAAACAAAACAAAACACATTTATGAGACGGTAGGTTCTACCTCACATCTGCAATTTCCATTTGAAGCAGTGCAGTCTCTGTTTTACCCTCAGGCCCTTCCCCATGCTCTCAGAGGACCTGAGCTTTCATCCCTAATGCTCCTGTTGGGAGGAAGGGCTGCAAAAGACCAGAATTTTCATTTAAGGAAGGGCTGCAGTGGGGTGTTTAGGAGCAAGCCATGCCTGAACTCCTGCTTCACCCCCCTGGGTCAAGTTACTCAACTTTCTGACATTCCATTTCTTTTTCTGGAAAAGAAGGATATTAATAACTTGTGGTGGTGTTGTAAAGGATCAATGTACGTAAAGCAAAGGAGAGGGCCAGGCACATGAAGATTCTGAAAAGCCATCTGAGCAAAAGGAGGAGAAGGCATTGTCATAGTCCTAAGTTTCCTTTTAGGTAGACCCAGAGAAAGCCCAGCTCATTTCGACAGCAACCAAATAGGAAATGGATAATGATTGTCGTCATCATTGACTAAGTATTTATGAGGCAGTCTGCTCTTCACATCACTATATAAACAATATTGGACCAGTGCCTATCCAATAGGAAGGTCTTTAAAATGGAAAACATGGGCCAGGCACGGTGGCTTACGCCTGTAATCCCAGCACTTTGGGAGCCAAGGTGGGCATTTCATAAGGTCAAGAGATCAAGACCATCCTGGCCAGCATGGTGAAACGCTGTCTTTACTTAAAAAAAAAAGGTAGCTGGGCGTCGTGGCATGCACCTGTACTCCCAGCTACTCAGGAGGCTAAGGCAGGAGGATCACTTGAACCTGGGAGGCAGAGGTTGCAGTGAGCCAAGATTGTGCCACTGCACTCCAGCCTGGCAACGGAACGAGACTGTCTTAAAAAAAAAAAAAAAAAAGGATAACACGGATGTGAGGTGATAGTATTCTATTTAAAAATGTGAAATTAGTTTACAGGAAGTGGGATCTAGATAAGTGGCTTCACTGGTACAGATTTTATGCACAGATCTTTTCTGTTCTACTAGATTAAGAGCCCTCCCACCTCACTCCAGATCATACGCTCTTCATTTGTCTGCAAGTTCTCCCCAACCCCTCACCCACTCCGCTCCATGTACTTAGAAGGTATTAATGTTTAACAAAACTCTCCTTAATGGATAAATGTTAGACCATTCTATGACACTGAATTGGAAACCTAGGTTATGCTTTAGCGCATTGTTGGTGATTCGAGATAAAGAGCAAATGCCAAGGCCCTTTTTGGAGACAACCCACTGTGTTCTGCCCACAAGCTCTAGGAGGAGGCAATGTGATGAATCGCTTTTCAAGTCAGAGCTGGTAGGAGGCATGTGTGAGGAAGAGAAGGCCTGAGCCTGTCATAAGAGAGCTGTGTGAGTCAGTGCCTATTGTGAGCAACAAGCTCCTTGGTAAGGGGCTCTCTAATGAAACGAGATTTGCCAGGACAGCTAAAGAGCACACCTTGAGGGATGATCTCAACCAAAACTCTAAGTGATCTGTTGTAGGGAACATTTGTATCCTGAAAAGGGATTTTATGTTCTGCTTGCAGACAAAATCTTCGTTATATAAATGTGTCTGTTTGCTTTTCAGCTGGATCAGACCATTCAAAGTGTTGAGATTGTAAAGTCTGACTGAAGCAGAATAAACAAACATCAAGAAGAAATAGTCAAATGGCCTCTTCTCACTAATGTTCAATGTCGTCAAAGTTAAATCTCAGAGCCTGTATATCTAGTTGTTTTCATTATCTTTCAACTAATCACAAGTAAAAGAGCTCTTTTATTGCTCTTTTAAAAAGTTTATCAATGTTTAGTTGAATTTAAGCAGCCCAGAAAAATTCTCTGAACTGAAAACAGACCAGCCAGGCTAGTCTGTTCCTTTTGCTGTCCGAAAGTCAATCTGAGGGTCTATGAAAATGCATCATGAACTGCATATCTGCCATTCTAATATATACTTTTCTTTTTGTTGCACAATGTAATGTTTATTAAATCAGCATGTGTCAGATATTCTATATGGACAGTTAATGTGTTTACTTTTCAATGAAAAGAGGCTGTCGCCAAGCCAGTGAAAGTCATATTTTTAAAAATAAGATACTTCGGCTGGGCGCAGTGGCTCACACCTGTAATCCTAGCACTTTGGGAGGCCAAAACGGGTAGATCATGAGGTCAAGAGATCAACACCATCTTAGCCAATATGGCGAAACCCCATATCTACTAAAAATACAAGAATTAGCTGGGTGTGGTGTCACACGCCTGTAATCCCAGCTACTAGGGAGGCTGAGGCAGGAGAATCACTTGAACCCGGGAGGCAGAGGCTGCAGTGAGCAGAGAGCACACCACTGCACTCCAGCCTAGTGACAGAGTGAGACTCCATCTCAAAAAAGAAAAAAAGGAAAATAAAATAAGGTACTTCATTGCTTTTTTCTAAGAACCGGCAATACAATGTCCTGTACATTACTACTGAGCTTCCTCTTAAACAACCCCCACCCTCCCTGGGGTCCTGGAATAATATAGATGTGGCACATCACAAAGGTATATCCAGATAGTGTTCTCCCCTCTCCTGCTTTCTCTCTTTTCCGTGTGTGTGTGTTTGTATGTGTGTGTATTGAGATTAGTTATATAATTTGCACAGGATCCTTGTTCAAAAATTAAGGATTTCAGGATGGCAACAACAGAGCAATTAAACCAAGCGTAGGGCTCTTCTGAGCACAGAGCCCTGTGCAACTACACAGGTCACATATCTGCTGACCTGGCCCTGCTGCTGATGAATGGAGCAGGAGGTGCTGAGCTTTAAACACTACACAAGTCCTCGTATGCTCCAGAAGTCCTCCCTCACCGATACTTAAGCTTTTCTCAATAGCATCCTCCAGCTAAGTCCCACCATACATTTTGGCACAACCTATTCTACACATACTCAAGTACTCTATTGTGTCTTGTGAAAGGAAGGGCAAGTCCCTTGTGAGCATAGTGAAGCCTCAGGAGATCTCCTGACATGGATCTGGGCGATATAGTCCTGACTCTGAGCCCTGGACAGTGTCAGCTTCTTTCTTCATTGATTCCTCTTTCTGGTCACCTTTGTCCTCCTGCTTAGTCCAGGTGTCTTCCACTTTAGAATTAGCATCTCTGCCTTACTCCCCCAGGCTCTTTCTTCCCCTATCCCTTGTTCAAATTATTGGATCTCATGAACAAACCCCAACAGTGCACTCAATAAAGATTTATCATGCTCTATAAGTCAGAAGTCTTCTCTATGTGAACCATAATATGGGTCAGTTTATTATCAAGTTTTTAGACCAGCTTCTGGGTCAGCCTGTTATTTATTGGCAGTAGGGTGCAGATGCCAAAGCTACCTTTGGCTGGCATTAGACTTAAATTTCTCCTCTGAAAACGATCACTATGAATTCATTAATTTAACTCAAACTAATGAGTTCACAATCATTTTTTTCCCCCTAAAAATGTGACTTTGATTTAGAAAATACTTTCAAAACTGATGGCATTTTAGGGGAGACAGTGTTAAGGAACAAAGATTCTGAGAAATACAGGAACCCAGTTTTGAACGAATCCCATTTTCCCAGAAGCCTCCATGCGTTTCTCCAAACAGGAAGTGACATGCAATTCCACTCCAGGAGAGCACTTGGTACCAAAAAGAATGTGTGATCGTATTAAGTAATTGATGTACTCCATGAAAATTGTTCAAAACAACCCTTCTTTGACAGGGCAAGCTTATCCAGGTGCATTCCATTGTTGAGGATAATTGGAACCTCAAATGTCACCAAAATCTGGTATCTCACAAGGACTCTACAATTGAACTTTGAAAAACTATTAGCCATTACAGGATGTCCTCCTGCTGCTACAGTGGCAAAATTTTCTTTTCTGAATCTATTTTATTATCTTCTGGGGCTGCTGGCTTATCATTTCTCACAAGGTATGGAAATAATTAAATGAGCAAATGTATATTAAGTGTTTGGCACAATTCTTGGAATATAGTAAGCACTCAATAAATGTTAGCTCTTGTTACTATATATTCCCTTGTTTTGAAATGACATTAACTACTGTGACAACCAAAGTAGGTCAGGGTCATTCTGCTGCCATGCAAAGCAGTCTCTTCACATGGGTGCTCCTATTTACATGATCCACATGTTACTTTAGTTTCTAGCTAAGCCAAGGAAGATGGGAATTTAAAGCCGAGGTCAGCCCGGGCACAGTGACTTATCCCTGTAATCCCAGCACTTTGGGAGGCTGAGGCGGGTGGATCACAAGGTCAGGAGTTCGAGACCAGCCTGACCAACATGGAGAAACCCCGTCTCCACTAAAAATACAAAATTAGCCGGGCATGGTAGCGGATGCTTGTGACCCCAAGTACTTGGGAGGTTGAGGCAGGAGAATCACTTGCAGTCAGGAGGCAGCAGTTATGGTGAGCTGAGATCACGCCATTGCACTCCACCCTGGGCAACAAGAGCAAAACTTCATCTCAAAAACATAAATAAAATAAAGCCCAGGTCAGCCACTTAACTCTACCATGAGTAATGATTCTTAACTGGGGAAATTTTGCACCCCTACCCAGGACATTTGGCAAGGTCTTGAGATATTCTGAGTTGTCATACTTGGGGGGATATTGTATTAGCATAGACAGAAGCCAGGGATTCTAAACATCCTACAATGCACAGGACAGCCCCTCACCTCACAACAACATCAACAAACATTGAATCCCAAGTGTCATTACTGCCAAGGTTGAGAATTTTTGCTCTATCAGAGGCCTTGCTGGAATATTTAACCTCACTGGTCCTTAGTCTCTTCATCTCTAGAAAGGAGAAGTAGTAACATCCTACTTGCAAGTCTGTGGTAAATAAAATAGAAGTAAAGGTAAATGAAGAGCACATGGTGGAGTCTCCGGCACAGAAAATCCTGATGGTTAGTTACACCAGTAGTTATAGAAGTGGTGGTGGTGAGTACTGCAGTTTCTTTTTCATTTTTTAAGGGAGTCTCGCTCTGTCGCCTAGGCTGGAGTGCAGTGGCACAATCTTGACTCACTGCAACCTCCACCTCCTGGATTCAAGCAATTCTCTGCCTCAGTCTCCTGAGTAGCTGGGATTACAGGCACCTGCCACCACACCCAGCTACTTTTTTCTTTTCTTTTTTTTTTTTTGGTAGAGACGGGGTTTCACCATATTGGCCAGGCTGGTCTTGAACTCCTGACCTCATGATCCACACTTCTCGGCCTCCCAACATGCTGGGATTACAGGTGTGAGCCACCATAACCAGACGGAGTACTGCAGTTTCTAATGCAACATGCCCCTCCCTATTCACACCACAGGAAAGAGAGAGTGTCTCTGAAACCATGTAGGTTTTTGTCCAAATAAGAAAAAAAGTAACAAATCTGTTTACTTTGTTTCTCTCTTCACTATTTCCTGCCTCCTCCAGTACAGGAAAAGCCCAGTTGTCCAGTGACAAGGCCTTGAAACAATGTTTCTGTTCTGTTAGTTACTTAGTTATCATTGACACCACGTGTCTACCTTAATTAAGCTAATACCTTCAGGGAAATAAAAGTACAACAGTAAGGTACAAAGCTTAGCTAAGGCTAAGCATAGCTGAGCCAGGTGAGCAGTCTGCATGGCCCTGCTCTGGGGTTACTTCTCAAGCACGTCCAAGAAAATGCACTGTTCCTCCATCCTGTCTAACTATAGCCATACATGTCTATGACTTCTTGATACTGCTATAGACTATTTCATCAGTATGCAGATATCATTGCTTTGGAATGTGTTGAGTAAATTGATCACAAAGGCTTAGCTGAGGCTAATTTGGCAATCTCTCACCTGATTCCAAACTCTTGTCAGTAATATCAGACAACTAACAGGTTCCTGCAGGAAAGAATTTCAGAAAGTTCTCATGTGAGAAGCTATACAGGCCCAGGGGTTGGAGTTTTCCTTTGGGAAGCAAATAAGCCTTACTGAAAATCCTTCTAGGTCCCCTAAAGAGAGGTCCCCATTTATCTCTAGAAATGCATAAGCCAGCTTACCCTTTGTCAGAGGGAAGACCTGAGCGAGAAAGTTACTTGCTGCCTAATATGTTGTTTCCCACCAGGAAATGGCTTAGTATAAAAAATGCCATGTGCAGCCTCATTTAACATTCATTCAATGACAGTATGTTGACCAAATGCCAACCATGTTTGGGGCACTGTGCTGGGCCCAGGATACAAAAATTCACAAGCCAGTCACGGCCATCAGGATGTTCCCAGTGTGCTGCTCTCTCCTCCTGCAGTTCCTTCTACCCTGGTACCCCATGTTGTGAAAGTATTTACCCAATCCTTTCCAAGGAGCTTATCCAACCTACCTGAAACTGTCTCTTCACATATTTTTATCAGAATACTTCCTTCGTTCTTCAAAGTTAGTTCCAAATCTAATTCACCTGCAAAACCAGGTGATGGGCATGCTCCATTTATCCCACAAACTTCCACTCTCCATCAATCCCTTGCCATCTCCTTCATACATTTACAAAATGTTAACTTATAAATTCATTTAAAATGGGGCCTATTTATGACATTAATTAAGCTAAAGTCATAATCATTGATCCCCAACAAACTGGCTAGAAGGGTCAGGGGAGAGGGGCACCAAGCTAAGTCCCCAGCACTGGTTGAAGAGGGCCTGGAGAGGACTGGCCCAGTTACAGAAGGTACCCCTGAGAAGGCATCTGGGCAGCCCATACAGAGTGCCCAGGGACCTGATTTCCAGTGTCTGTTGCTAGCATATCCAGCAGGTGAGCTAGATTCAACAACTGGGAGTCCTGGCAGTCTTTGAAAGATCAAGGTCAGACATGTGGCAGCTGTCTTTGGAGGAAACCTGTCCATGCATAGCAGGATTTCAATCCACTGTTCTTACATATAGGGTCAGGATTTAAACCTCCAAAAAAAGAAAAAAAAAAAAGCTGGGAAAAGCTAGCCCTAGAAAAACTAGATTTGAATTAAAAGTAGGATAAAAAGGGAGGCAAGGTGTTTATAAGCAAGGCCACTGCTCACTAAGTGAGAACCTAGAAAAAATGCAATCCCAAAGGCTGGGCCATTTCCAATTAGGACATGACTCAGTGGTACCTGGACCCCCTGGGCACGCCTCTTGAATATATGGGCACAGGTCTCCTTGGAAACCGTAACTCATGAAATAGAGGCAGGGATCAGGGAGAGATGGTAAAGAGCCCTACAATGGCAGCAGGGTATACAGCGCTCAAAGTTGGGGAGCAACTCTGTGTCAACCCCAGCAGCAGGGAAGAAGAGGCCACTGATGGATGCATACCCTACACTGAACCAGGAAGGTTCAGACAGGAGCCCAGGCCACGGACTCTGGTTTGTGCTCTTGGTTTCTGTGCTTTAAAGAGTCTAGCTTCAGGGCTTGACAAGGGTAGAAGCAGAGATGGAGAAAACAGTAGACAGGTAGCTGGTGTGTATGGTTTTACACATTCAGAGGCAGAAACGTTGAACTTGTTCATTTGACATGCTAGTGAATCTCCTGTACAAGACTGAAAGACCTTTTAGTTTACAGGCACAACTTCTCTATGCTTTGGAAAATCCCATGTTTGTTAAGTCTGATAATGCTGGTGAAGAGGCAAATGCATATATTAAATTACACAGTCCCTGCGGATTAAGAAAAAATATAGCTACAGATATATTCCAGTGCTTCTCTGAAACACACATACAGACGAGCAGTGAAGGCTGACACCATCTCCAACTATGCATGATGAGTAAATCAACTTAAGTGAATGTCAAATCAGGGGCTTTGTTTTTCACACTCCAAAAATAGTCACCTTAAGTAGAAAGAACACAATGTGCATCACTATGAAATCTTTGGGGATGGTTCCACCAAAAGGTCAGGAAACTGCCTTCCAGGCCTGCATAAATTTGGTCTGCACCAAGTGTTTATACAGAATTATGTGTTTAAGAAGCGCTGGTGAGGGTAGTTCAGGAACGCTGACAGCCCTAAGCAACTTCACTTACTAAGCCAGTTTTACTTTCATAAAAATCCTCCCTGACATACCTGAGAGAAAGCCAAAATCCCTCCTGCTTGGAAGTTGAAATCTATGCAAAGAAAAGTGATGTCTCCCCACCTTTGTCCATGGCAGAAAACTGGGAGTTATGTCTGGGGTATGTGTGTGTTAATATTTACATATGAAATCTATGGACTTCTTTGGATATGGAAGGGGTACTGGGCTCCAGAAGAGTTTATAGTTCTTCTTTTCAAAAATATTCTAAGGAAACAGATGGTACGTAGTTCCTCTACCTACATCAAAGTTTGAGAGCAGTCAATTACTCAGATTATGCTGAAGATAAACAGCGTTATTCTGTTCAGCTCTTGAAATACTCTTCCATTTAAATCATAGCTAATTACTATTTGGCAAATTAAACTAATTGAGTACTTCAAAAATCTCTATTTCACTGTCAGAATGAATGCTTTAGGGATCCCCTATTATGAGGAGCTTTATTTTTTCATTACATAGAATACTGAGTTGGCCTGAATCTGTGACAAAGTTTTTTTCAAGATCCTTAAAACAACCAACACAGAGCATTTTTGAAACTTCAAGTCTTCTACATTCCTTCAGCACATGGAGTCTCCTGGGTAAACAGAAAGACCTTGAGCAGTTTCCTCTAGTTTCTGTGTACTAACCCTCAAAACCCACGTCTGGAGGCTAGAAGTGGGACAGACTGATGCCCTGGCCAGCTGGAGTAATCTACAACTGAGCAGCATTTCCCAGGAGGGCTGACACCTGAGCTGTATGCTCCAAGCTCCATGATCAACCACCATCACCATCCAACCACCCAATCTCCCTGCAACCCAAAGTCTTTCTACTCAGGATTTTATAGAGACAATAATAGATCCTTGAGAAGATCTAAGTCCACATTATGGAATTAAATATATTTAGTGAACAATTATGTCTAAAGCAAACACATTACACACAGTAGAGGCAGAACTTCTGTGGGGTTACGCCTCCTAACAACACTGCCCTAGCAAGAAAGGCCACATGCTTTACAGGCCCATCTCTGGCCATCCTAGAGCCACATTCTCAGACACATCTTCCATCCCCCATAGCAAGGAGTTCAAGGGGCCAAAAGGTCTTGCCCACCTGGAACCCAAGCCTTCCCTTCTAGGCAATGATTCAGGTACCCAAGACCCTAGAATTCCCTAGTCATTTGAGGGAATTTGATTGCAAGCCTACTCTCTGACCTACACAGACTTCTACCTCACATCCTCTCTTCCAAGGGCAGCCTATGCCACTAGTATGCACACTCAGAGGCCCAAGGAGTGGCCAGTGGAGGGGGCTGTTGATGTGGAGTAGGCATGGAACTTGGACGTGTAGTAAGGGGTTGGAGGTGTTCATATACATACAGACAAGGCCCCATGGTTCAGGGATAGGAAGAGAAGGGAGTTGGACTGCAGGCTGAGAATCAGGGAGCCAGCTCTTCCTCCACTGCCATATTCTGACCTGGACCCCAAAAGCCTGAGGATCCTAAATTTGAACCTAATCTTCTAGGTAGGTATGAAGGTATACTTGTTAAGAGGATAGATCATTTTAACAATTTACCAGCTTAACTGACAACTTCTAAATATTTAGACATGGCAGATGAGCCTCCATCTGTATCCCTGTTCTGGGGTCCACCAGTGTTAGGGAAATGAAAGGGGCCAGGGAGATCTCTAGCTCTAGTGGGATCCTTTAATTTTTAAAGTATCACCTGGCTCTGCAAGACCTGCTGAGCTGCCTCTTGATTACACCTCAGTTCAACGGTTTTACTGAACACAGAATTCTCACTATGCACATCTAGAGTTGCTCATATTTTGTTTTGTTTTTGAGACCGAGTCACACTCTGTTACCCAGGCTGGGGTGCAGTGGTGTGATCATAGCTCCCTATAACCTCAAATTCCTGGCCTCAAGCAGTCCTCCAACCTCAGCGTCCCAAAGTGCTGGAATTACAGGCATAAGTCATTGTGCTTGGCCTCAAGCCCATCTTCACAAGAACCTTTATCAGATCTGTGTCCATTACTCTAGTTATTTCACAAGCCTGTGAAAGCGCCAGTAATTGGGGCAGGAATATTCCAAATAAATCTCACCTGTCTTGTGTTCATCTCATCTCTTTTGAATCCAGAGTTTTGTGCTATTCTCAAGCTAGCCAGTATTTCCACTCACCGACGTCTGAACTCCCTTAAATTGTCCCATTTTTCACTTTCCCTACAAGTCTGTTACAAGTCCCATTTCCTCACTGAAGATTATTTCATCCAAGTGAAAGAAAAGCTGTCTTCAGAGACTAATTCACACTGAGAAATGAATGATTGATAGTCCCCTTCTTACTATTTCAAGTACGATTGACTATTTCAAAAAGCTCTGGTTAAACAAAGTGAGTGATTCAGCTGCTGGCTCTAGTAGACACATTTTGGGGATAAGGCAGGTGTTAATTTTTGCTTTTTATCGGTAAAGTTTTTAGAGCAAAAATTTACTGACATTGATAACACGTATTTTTAATTTTATAATTTATAACTAAGACTAACAAACAAAATATTCCATATAAGTATCTCAATAAAAGAACAAACTAATTAAACTTCATTGGTTGTGTATTGGATCAACGGCACTGGCTGGAAAAGTAGAAGGGAAACTTACTGTATTAGTCCATTCTCAAACTGCTATAAGAAACTGCCTGAGACTGAGTAATCTCTAAAGGAAAGAGGTTTAATTGACTTACAGTTCCACACGGCTGGGGAAGCCTCAGGAAACTTGCAATCATGGTGGAAGGCACCGCTCCAGAGAGTAGTAGGAGAAAGAATGAGTACAAGGGAAGGCGGCGGCAAGCTCCTTTTAAAACCATCAGATCTCGTGAGAACTCACTCACTATCACAAGAACAGTACTGGGGATATTGCCCCCTTGATTCAATTATCTCCACCTGGACCCACCCTTGACATGTGGAGGTTATTACAATTCAAGGTGAGTCTTGGGTGGGTATCCAGAGCCAAATTATATCACTTGCTTTCTCAATATTAAATAATGCCCAAAGGATTCGATTGATGAACTATCTCCTCTGTCTCCCAATTTAATTCTCACAAAGTTTGACTTTAGAATTAAATTTGAATCTTGATTGTCTTTGCTCTTCAAGCCCATATGAAGGTGATTTCAACCCAAGAGAGTGACTTTAAAATTTAGAGACGGCTTGTTGTCAAACATGTTATGAAGAAAAAAAAAATCTCTCTCAAATGGGTTTATAATACAGCTACTACCATGTTCAAAGACAAAAATGGAACAAGGAAGGAAATTGATTTTATTCTCCCAATTGCAATCAGGAGATCACAGCCCTGAAGTTCAGAGCCTCTCAACAGGTGATTTCACCTCAGACTTACGGGGAAGAGTACACAAGTTGTAGACGAAATAATTTCACAGTTAGAAATGCTTTTTTGTCATTGGGGGGGTTTCTCTCCGTCGTACACAGGCAACGTCTACCTCTGTGTCTAGCTAGTGTCAGCAGGACAAATAGTTTAGCTAATCATTTTTGAGACAAAGGGGGATTTGGAGGCTCCGTGTCTGGCCTTGTCATGGGTAAACAGAGGTATCCTCCTAGAGTCTTATCTAAATTACATAGGGAAGAGTGGTCATTTACAGTCATCTGTGTCAGAATACAAACAGGGGAGGGGTTTTTTTTTGACTGTCAGTTTCCCTGGAGCACAGGTCTTTGGGGAAACTCCCCATGGTAGCCCCTGGTAGAAAGTGTGCCCGCTGGCACACCTCCTGCTGTCCCCTCCCCACCCCTGAGAGCGGTACTGTGCTCACCATCCTCTGCTCAATGCCCCTCACCATTGTCACTGACCTGTGTGCTCTCTCTGCACCCCTCTGCCATTATATCAGGCACACTCAGCCCAGGGCCTTTTCCCGCATTGGTCCTTCTGCCTGGAGTGTTCCACTCCAGACATCCAATAGCCACCCTCCTTCAGATATTTCATTCAAATGCTCCCTTTTCTGTGAGATTGTCCCTGCAGCATTGCCAAGCTCCCTGCTGTGCTGTATTTATCACCTCAGTACTTCCCACATCACATGCATTACTTTCTACAGTTCATTTGATGTCTTCTCATTAGAATATAACCTCTGTGAGGACAGGGATTTTTCACCACCATATCCCTAGCACTGGGAACACACTAGGCAGGCAAAAACATGTTTCTAAATAAATATGTTAGAACAATGTGGGGGCTGGGCACAGTGGCTCACGCCTGTAATCCCAGCATTTTGGGAGGCTGAGGTGGGCATATCACCTGAGGTCAGGAGTTTGAGACCAGCCTGGCCAACATGATGAAACCTGTCTCTACTAAAAATATAAAAATTCACTGGGCGCGGTGGCACACACCTGTAGTCCAAGCTACTCCAGAGGCTGAGGCAGGAGAATTGCTTGAACCCAGCCAGGAGGTGGAGGTTGCAGTGAGCTGAGATCATGCTACTGTACTCTGGCCTGGTGAAAGAATGAGACTCTGTCTCAAAAAAAAAAAAAAAAAAGTATATACTTTGCCTCCCCCACCTACAGGTAAAGTTATTTATTACCCAGAGGTTAATATTCTTTGAAGTTTTATACAAAATAGCATGAATAGCATGATCTGTGAGGAATAGTATTCTTGGTTATTTTTTGGTTAGTCTAAAAATATAATTTTTTAAACTTTTATTTTGTATAAATATTACTGAAAATCCTAAAGCCAGTATATTGCTACATATTCTTCGAATATCAACTTCTGGAAGCTTGGCTTTGTAATTTACTTATCTTTGATTAATCTGAAAGAAGGCAGGAAAATATGGTGCATATCAAGAATTGGCTACTGATTGGCTCCTCTGTGACCTCTGGGTGCCATGTTTTGATCATATGCCACACACAGTCTTGGTGTATGGCTGTTAATCTCTCTGCAGCAAGTGAGGGATACACAATGTATTCAGAGAGTTCTTCTTTGGTGGGCAGGGATAAGAGGTGGGAGTGAGTGAGCACACCAGCAGTTTCCAGAACTTATTATGATCCTGCAGAATGTTTGGATTTCCAGAAGAGGAGAAATGGAAAAAAATAAATAAATAAAATAAATTTGAAAAAATAATGAAAAAGAAGGGAGAATTAAATTCTCAAGCAGTTTTTTTAATTTTTACTTTTTATTGTAAAACATCATCACAGTAAAATTCTTTAAAGTCTTTGCTGAGACTATGACCCTAATAAAGATTTGTTTTCATTATTACCTATTTCCCTCCAGTTCCTGCTCACATGCACTTGTAATTTTTCATATTGTTGCAATCATAGCATGGATAAAAGTTTTGTATCCATAGCATGGATAAAGGTTTTGTATTAGGGCTTTTTCCCTGCATAATTATATTCTATAAACATTACCCTAGCATTTTCAAAATTATATTTTTGTGCCTGAATAATATTCTGTGGAGTCACTGATGTACCACAGAGTTTACTTGTTCAAGAGAAGTTGCCCTTTTCTTTTCTTTTCATTGGATCTCTTATCAGTTGTACTTTAACCAAAATCTTCCAATATAGATTAACTTGGGTTAACTCAAGGTTAACTTAGGTTAACTTGGGTTAACTCAGCTTAACTTGGGTTAACTCAATGTTACTCAAACCACAGTCCACAGACCTTCCCATGAGATACTAACAGGTGCTATGTGCTATGTGCAGGAGGGGATGATAAGGGAGGAGTCCTGTCCTCAAATGTATTTGGGGAGCATTTAATGCAGAAAACTTTTTATCCTTTATTGCGTATCTTTTCTGAGTTTTAGTATCCTCATCTTTCCCCCAAATGAGATAACAGATTTAGAAGGTCTAACACACAGTAAGCACTCAATGCACACTAGTTTTTTCCCCTTCCCTTTTCCTTTCCTATGTTAAGTAAATATCAATGTCTAAAGAAGACAGCTGTTAAAGTTCAATAATTGCTTCCAGAAAAGCCAATTGAGCATAAAATGACTCTTGAGAAAAGGACTCAGCTCCAACCAAGTAGCATGGGAAGGTAGCTGGCTGATATACCCACTCAAAGTTTGGCTGCTTAATTATATCATGACTGTTTACATATTGGGTACAGTGATATCAGTGATCTATAAATTTCCAAAAGAGCTTAAATGAATAGATGATAAGTACAAAATGGAAAATGATTGAGGTACCTGCTAAATCTTTGACAACTCTAAATCTAGAGAGAAACTATGTACTTCTCCAAGAAGTCTCCTGAGGACATTATAGAAATATTACTGGAATTGACAGACCATCTGGTGACCTGAGAACACAAGATGAAGTGTGGAATCTGAGCTTGATTCTACTTGATCTAGGTTCCTTGGCAGCTGGGGTTATTTCTACCAACACGTAGAAATAACAAAATTTTATTTGGGCTCAAATTTCACAACTGACATTCAAACCATTGTTTCATTTGTGTATTCCACTGATGCCTTCAAAGTAATATAGTGTTGAATTAAGTAGTTTTTCCTTCTTCCTGATAAACTTTTAACTGTGAAGATGATGAGGAGGGTGAAAGGGAGAAATATTTAGCTATAAGAGTATTTCTCTAAGTTTGATCTTCAGACCACTTACATCAGAATTATTAGGGATGGTGTTGAAAATTCTGATTCCTAAGCCTCATCTCAAACCTATTGACTCAGAATTTCTGAGAGCACGATTTAGGAATCTCATTTTATTCTATTTTAGTTTTAAGATGGAGTCTCGCTCTGTTGCCCAGGCTGGAGTGTAGTGGCGGGATCTCGCTTCACTGCAACCTCGACCTCCCAGGTTCAAGCAATTCTCCTGCTTCAGTGCCCCTGAGTAGCTGGGATTACAGACACACATCACCAGGCCCAGCTAATTTTTTATGTTGTTTAGTAGAGACGGGGTTTCGCCACGATGGCCGGGGTGGTCTCAGACTCCTGACCTCAAGTGATTTGCCTACCTCGGCCTCCCAAAGTGCTGGAATTACAGGCCACTGCGCCAGGTCCAGGAAACTGCATTTTAAATGTGCTATTTAGATTTTTCATATGAACACTAAGGTTCAGATCCTTAGCTAGTGTTCTTGCTCCTTGTGTTTTTCTTTTGTAATATTCTTCTCAGGTTCTAGATTTTTTGTGCCATTCCTTCAGTGAAAACTTGGCATGTCTCCTTTCTATCACCTCATTCTGTTTAGACCTGTCCCTTAATGGTGAAAGGCCTTCCCTTTCTCTTTCCAACGCCATCACACTATGTCACTAGCCCTGTTCCTAACTCATCTTCTGCTCAGTTGTCCACTTGGGCTAACGTAAGATGCCCTCAAAGTGTGCTCAGCAGAGCTTTGGAATTTCCATAGAGGACTGTCGGGGCTACCATTGTGGGAGACAGGGTGAGAGATGGAGTTTTTAGAACCCTCTATTTTCATTCCAACCAGAGCTCCACTTGTGCTTTTACATAAAATTTATTTGAAGATAAGATTCAGGTGTATAGAACAGTCTTCTAAAAAGCACCGTCCTAGACTAAATTTACTATGCCCCTTTCCTGTCTGCAAAGACATCTTTCCTTTGTGTAAAACTTCTCTCCCTTTGTATTAATCATGGTTTTAATTTTCCGTATCTTAAAGATGTTTTGACCTCTTAAAAATCTTGCTGGCCAGGGGAGAGACTGCCTCTCCCAGGACTATGAAGCCCTTAGAGATAACAAAGGGCTCTGCTGGGCTTTGAGCACACCTTTTATACATAAACCAACCAATCTGAGTCTACAGACCTACACCTCTTAATCTAACTCTCACTCGTTGAGCCAATATTTCTCTTGCTCTAAAGTATCCCAGTAGCCAGATAGCCCACTAGAGACCACCCCTATATCCCAGAAAGCACTGATGTCATTCAAACTAGCCAGTCCTAAGCTGTTCACTCCACGCTGCCTTCTGCTCACTCTGGCCTGCTTTGTCTTTCCCTCGAAAACCCTAATAAGGGTTCTGGCTTAGGCTTTCTCCTTACTCCTTGCTGTCTCCTGACAACACTGGTGTTTTCTCACTGTGGCCAGGTGTAGGTGTATGCCTCCTTCTATTGGGAAATGTGAGTAATACTTTCTTCTTTCAATGGCATTAGCCTTTCCATGTTGCAGTCAGTCATACCTCTATAAATTACGTCTGAGGTAGATTTAAAAACATCCTCTCTCACATTTAAGGCTTCCTTGTCAACAATCCATAACTGCCAATCAAACTTCAAAACCTTCTTCAAGATGCAGCTGGATCCTGCTTAACCTGCCAGCCTCCAGATGGGCTTTAACATCCAGAGCTCAGGTGACCTCATTGCAAATTCAGCCCTAGATTCTTAAATTATACTTGTCTCATTTATTTATTTATTTATTTATTCAACAAATATTTATTGACCCACCACAATGTACCAGAACCTGCATTTGGTCTCAGAAACACAGTCTTGAACAAAATAGACAAAACCCCTGCCCCTCAAGGAACTTATATCTTCCTGTGCATGACTTCCCCAAAGAGATTGTAAGTTCCACAATAGCAGGTTGTTCTCCTACTTGTTTTGCATTTTCCCATAGGACTAAGTAAAGTAATTAATTACATTCATTACAGAAAATATAACATAAAATTAATGACAAAGCCATTTAACGCCTTACTGTCAAAACTCAGTAAAAAGTTTTTATTTTCTGGCTATTTAAAAAATAATTATGAACAACACTTTCTATAACTGCTTCCTGCCCATATCTCTAATTCTATTGAGAATCAAAGACCCAAAATTTAGAGAGAAAAAAATAAACAACAATTACTTACAACTCTTTAATTCTATAATCAAAATGATATAATTAATTTTTTCTCCTTTCTTCTTAAATATCTCTACTACCCTTATAAGAAGAGCTTGTCTAAATTCTCAAATTTACCCCAACAATTTATTTTACTTACAAAAAGCACGAAGAGTTTTAAAAGGGGAACATGTTACTCCATCAGTTCCCGTCTTCCTCTTCTTGAGTTCAAAACACTTGTTTTTCTTGCCTCATTGTCAATGTACTGAACATGAATTTTACACACATATAACTCAGATATGACTTCTGAAGTCCAACAATGATGGGTTAACTTATTCAGACCACTTTTTTCCACTGAAAATTACTAAAAATACTGAATAAAATATGTTTTAATCTTTACTTAAAAGATCAATACGCCAAAACATAAGTAAGGCACTATCAGGCCAAAACCAAGAATAAATGAGAGCACAGAAAAGTAGGCCAACCACTAGAAGCTGTTTTTATTCCAAGGGCATTTGGTTATTTGGACTGTGAAACTGAGCTATGGCTACAATGGATTCCTGGGGTGAGGCAGATGAAAATCATATCCCAAGGCCCACCAAAAGTGGAGAATATAACAGGACAACCCCATATTAAACTGGAACACAAAAGGCCATACCAGAGGTAAGGCCATTCCCTCCCCTCATGCTCAGACAACTACAGAAAGAGTTGCTTTAACTCAGCACAAAGCAGAGCAGAAGGAAAAGAGAAAGGAAATCCAGCCATAAGAGGCTGTAACCAGAGGAATATTTGAAGCCCTGATGTGCAGCCCCAACTTTGTACTACTGCCAAAAGTCTAGTTTAGAGTAGTACCAGACTGATATTATACCTAATTCTCTAAAAGAAGAAAATTCAGACCTTTACAGAGGAATGTGTCTTCCTATTAGTAGGTCTTTGAGAATCCTCAGAAATAGTTTTCAAGTGCTATGAGTAACACAGAATCAAAGATAGCCAAGCACACAAAGAAACAAGGCACCATGAGCAAGTACCAGCAGACAGCAGAATCAGACATGTGTAGACATAAGATATTGGAATTACCACACACAGATTATGAAAGAAAAATGTTTATCATACTGAAAGGAATTTTTAAAGCTTGAAGATACAGAAAGGCACAAGAATCTACAAAAATTGTCAAAGCCATTCTTAAAAAGAGGCAAATAGCCCTAGAAATTAAAAATATAATAATCCATATGAAAATTTTTTTTCTATAATTTAACTTAGCTCCTGAGTCCTTATCTCTGCTGATAGTGGAAATTATAAATGTATTCATGATTAAAGGTAGCTCAGTCACCTCCAGATTAAACTCTGTCTCTTTTGGGTAAATGATAACTTAGTAGTCGGTAACTAAGAACCAATCTACGTTCCAGAGTCTGGCACATCCTTGGAGGGCAGTTTGGTCTGTGAGGTCTTCTGTCCTCTGCTCTGTACTAACCCTGCTTTCTTTCATTCTTAGGCATTTATTGGACCTCTTTCCTCACTGCACCCACTACAGAAGTGCCTACACTCTCTTGATAACACCTGTCAATCTCAACTATGAGTCTTCTTTAGGTCCTCTGATTTGCATCTAGTCCTTGCCTGTACTTCTAGAAAACATGCAAAATTTTCACCTGCTGGGCTACCCTCTGGAGACTCAAAATCTCCATGGACTCCCTCAGGTCATGAAGTCCCATCTAGGAAGCTATATTTTCTCAGACAGAAAGTAGGAGAAAAATCCCCTTTACAATCAGATTGTAAACACGCAAACTTACCTGTGTGTTTTTTCTTTCACAATCCCAATCCTTTCCCCAGCCAGACTCAAACAAAACAGAAAAAAAAAGCTCTTTTTTTTCTCCTCTCCCTCTCTGTCAACCTTCTTACCCATCTCAGAAATGATTCTGTCCCCCTCTCTGAATGGAAAGAAAACATTCTATTTATTGAAGAATTCTTTCTGTTTTATGTTTATTGAATAAACTCTATACTCTGAGACTGCCAGGCTTTGTTTTGATATTCAAGATTTTGGAACCAAAAAACAAACTAATAATAACCTCCTCTTCAAAAAAAAAAAAAATTCTCTTATTCAGAACCTTGCTCTCACAGTTGAAAGATCTCACTTTGAAAATCTCTTTTCTTTTTTGTCTATTTTTGTATTATTATTATTCTTTAAGTTCTGGGATACATGTGCAGAACATGCAGGTTTGTTACATAGATATACATGTGCCCTGGTGGTTTGCTACACCCATCAACCTATCATCTACATTAGGTATTTCTCCTAATGCTATCCCTTCCCCTTGCCCCGACCCCCGACAGGACCCAGTATGTGATGTTCCACTTCCTGTGCCCGTATGTTCTCATTGTTCAACTTCCACTTATGAGTGAGAACATGAGGTGTTTGGTTTTCTGTTCCTGTGTTAGTTTGCTGAGAATGATGGTTTCCAGCTTCATCCACATCTCTGCAAAGGACACGAACTCAACCTTTTTTATGGCTGGATAGTATTTTACGGTGTATATGTGCCACATTTTCTTTATCCAGTCTATTTATGTGCATTTGGGTTGGTTCCAAGTCTTTGCTATTGTGAATAGTGCTGCAGTAAACATACGTGTGCATGTGCCTTTATAGTAGAATGATTTATAATCCTTTGTGTATATACCCAGTAATGGGATTGCTGGGTCACATGATATTTCTGGTTTTAGATCCTTGAGGAATCACCACACTGTCTTCCACAATGGTTGAACTAACTTAAACTCCCAACAATAGTGTAAAAGTGTTCCTATTTCTCCACATCCTCTCCAGCATCTGTTGTTTCCTTGTTAACGATCACCATTCTAACTGGCATGAGATGGTATCTCATTGTGTTTTTCATTTGCATTTCTCTAATGACCAGTGATAATGAGCATTTTTTCATATGTTTGTTGACCACATAAATGTCTTCTTTTGAAAAGTGTCTGTTCATATTCTTTGCCCACTTTTTGATGGTGTTGTTTTTTTCTTATAAATTTGTTTAAGTTCCTTATAGATTCTGGATATTAGCCCTTTATCAGATGGATAGATTGAAAAAATTTTCTTCCGTTCTGTAGGTTGCCTGTTCACTCTGATGATAGTTCCTTTTGCTGTGCAGAAGCTCTTTAGTTTAATTTGATCCCACGTGTCAATTTTGGCTTTTTTTGTAATTGCTTTTGGTGTTTTAGTCATGAAGTCTTTGTCCATGCCTATGTCCTGAATGGTATGGTCTAGGTTTTCTTCTAGGGTTTTTCTGGTTTTAAGACTTATGTTATAATCTTCAATCCATCATGAGTTAATTTTTGCATAAGGTTTAAGGAAGGGGTCCAGTTTCAATTTTCTGCATATGGCTAGCTGGTTTTCCCAGCACCATGTATTAAATAGGGAATCCTTTCCCCATTGCTTGTATTTGTCAGGTCTGTCAAAGATCAGATGGTTGTACATAAGTGGTGTTATTTCTGAGGACTTTATTCTGTTCCATTGATCTATAGATCTGTTCTAGTACCAGTACCATACTGTTTTGGTTACTGTAGCCTTGTAGTAGTTTGAAGTCAGGTAGTGTGATGCCTCTGGCTTTGTTCTTTTTGCTTAGGATTGTCTTGGCTATGCAAGCTGTTTTTGGTTCCATATGAAATTTAAAGTAGTTTTTTCTAATTCTATGAAGAAAGTCAATTATATGTTTCTGGGACAAGCATTGAATCTATAAATTACTTTGGGCAGTATGGCCATTTTCATGATATTGATTCTTCCTATCCATGAGCATGGAATGTTTTTCCATTGGTTTGTGTCCTCTCTGATTTCCTTGAGCAGTGGTTTACAGTTCTCCTTGAAGAGGCCCTTCACATACATTGTAAGCTGTATTCCTAGATATTCTATTCTCTTTGTAGCAATTATAAATGGGAGTTCACTCATGATTTGGCTGTTTGTCTATTATTGGTGTATAGGAATGCTTGCAATTTTTGCACATTGATTTTATATCCTGAGGCTTTACTGAAGTTGCTTATCAGCTTAAGGAGATATTGGGCTGAGACGATGGGGTCTTCTAAATATATAATCATTTCATCTGCAAACAGGGATAATATGACTTCCTCTCTTTATATTTGAATACCTCTATTTCTTCCTCTTGCCTGATTGCCCTGGCCAGAACTTCCAACACTATGTTGAATAGGAGTGGTGAGAGAGGGGCATCCTTATTTTTGTGGTTTTTTTCAAATGAAACACTTCCAGTTTTTGCACATTCAGTATGACATTGGCTGTGGGTTTGTCATAAACAGCTCTTACTATTTTGAGATAAGTTCCACCAGTACCTAGTTTATTGAGTGTTTTTAGCATGAAAAGGGTATTGAATTTTATCAAAGGCCTTTTCTGCATCTATTGAGTTAATCATGTGGTTTCTATCATTGGTTATGTTTATGTAATGGATTGCATTTACTGATTTGCCTATGTTGAACCAGCTTTGCATCCCAGGGATGAAGCCAACTTGATCGTGGTGGATAAGCTTTTTAATGTGCTGCTGGATTCTGTTTGCCAGTATTTTACTGAGGATTTTCGCATCAATGTTCATCAGAAATATTGGCCTGAAATTTTCTTTTTTTGTTGTGTCTCTGCCAGGTTTTGGTATTAGGATGATGCTGGCCTCATAAAATGAGTTAAGGAGGATTACCATTTTTTCTATTGTTTGGAATAGTTTCAGAAGGAATGGTACCAGTTCCTCTTCATACCTCTGGTAGAATTTGGCTGTGAATTTGTCTGGTCCTGGGCTTTTTTTGGTTGGTAGGCTATTAATTACTGCCTCAATTTCAGAACTTGTTATTGGTCTATTCAGGGATTCAACTTCTTCCTGGTTTAGTCTTGGGAGGGTGTATGTGTCCAGGAATTTATCCATTCCTTCTAGATTTTCTAGTTTATTTGTGTAGAGGTGTTTATAGTATTCTCTGATGGTAGTTTGTATTTCTGTGGGCTCAGTGGTGATCTCCCATTTATAATTTTTTATTGTATCTATTTGATTCTTCTCTCTTTTCTTCTTTATTAGTTTAGCAGTCTATTTTGTTGATCCTTTCAAAAAACCAGCTCCTGGATTTATTGATTTTTTGAAGGGTTTTTCGTGTCTCTCTCTCCTTCAGTTCTGCTGTAATCTTAGTTATTTCTTGTCTTCTGCTAGCTTTTGAATTTGTTTGCTCTTTCTTCTCTAGTTCTTTTAATTGTGATGATAGGGTGTCAATTTTAGATCTTTCCTGCTTTTTCCTGTGGGCATTTAGTGCTATAAATTTCCCTCTAAACACTGCTTTAGCTGTGTCCCAGAGATTCTGGTACGTTGTGTCTTTGTTCTCACTGGTTTCAAAGAACTTATGTATTTCTGCCTTAATTTCGTTATTTACCCAGTAGTCATTCAGGAGTGGTTGTCCAGTTTCCATGTAGTTGTGTGGTTTTGAGTGAGTTTCCTAATCCTGAGTTCTAATTTGATGGTACTGTGGTTTAAAAACTGTTATGATTTCTGTTCCTTTTCATTTGCTGAGGAGCATTTTACTTCCAATTATGTGGTCGATTTTAGAATAAGTGCTATGTGGTGCTGAGAAGAATGTATATTCTGTTGATTTGGGGTGGAGAGTTCTGTAGATGTCTATTAGGTCTGCTTGGTCCACAGCTGAGTTCAAGTCCTGGATATGTTTGTTAATTTTCTGTCTTGTTTATCTGTCTAATATTGACAATGGGGTGTTAAAGTCTCCCACGATTATTGTGTGGGAGTCTAAGTCTCTTTGTGGGTCTCTAAGAACTTGCTTTATAAATCTGGGTGGTCCTGTGTTGGATGCATACATATTTAGAATAGTCAGCTCTTCTTGTTGCATTGATCCCTTACCATTATGTAATGCTCTTCTTTGTCTTTTTTTATCTTTGTTGATTTAAAGTCTGTTTTATCAGAGACTAGGATTGTAACCCCTGCTTTTTTTTTTTTTTTTTTTTTGCTTTCCATTTGCTTGGTAAATCTTCCACCATGCCTTTATTTTGAGCCTGTATGTGTCTTTGCCTGTGAGATGCGTCTCCTGGATACAGCACACCGATGGGTCTTGACTCTATCCAATTTTCCAGTCTGTGTCTTTTAATTGTGGCATTTACCCATTTACATTTAAGGTTAATATTGTTATGTGTGAATTTGATCCTGTCATTATGATGCTAGCTGGCTATTTTGTCCATTAGTTGATGCAGTTTCTTCATAGTGTCAATGGTGTTTACATTTTTGTTTGTTTTTGCAGTGGCTGGTACTGGTTTTTCCTTTCCATATTTAGTGCTTCCTTCAGGAACTCTTGTAAGGCAGGCCTGGTGATGACAAAATACCTCAGCATTTGCTTGTCTTTAAAGGATTGTATTTATCCTTCACTTATGAAGCTTAGTTTGGCTGGATATGAAATTCTAGGTTGAAAATTCTTTTCTTTAAGAATGCTGAATATTGGCCTCCACTCTCTTCTGGCTTACAAAAAGAAAATATATTTAACAAAAAAAAAATTGTTGTAACAAAATCATCCTGTGACAAAAAAAAATGTGGCACCCACAGAGTTTTGTTATATAAGGATTTCATCAGTTCACAGGTTTCAAGAGCAGGCCACTGGCAAACTGAATTAATTTACCATGCACTTCTCACAGGTCGGAAACAGTGTTATTGCAATAAATGAAGATTTTGAATAAAGACATATTTACCTTGACTATTAGCTATAATGATAGAATGAAACTTTTTTCAATCTCAAAATTAACAGTGCTCTACTGACACCAGCAAGGGTGATTATATCACCCCCGAATATCAGTAGGGATGGGTTGTTTTTAATGAGAATTGATGCCATAAATTGACAATTCAAAAATGACTCAGCATCTAAAAATAGTACAATATCTAATATTATTAAAAATAGCTTTAGTTTTATTGAAGCAGAAACTGTTTTCACACAAAAGAATGTAAATTCTAAGATCTCTCTTTCTTTCAAGGATTATATATATATATATATATATATATATATATGTATGTATGTAAAGAGAGTAAATGAAATCTGCCAACTTTATATTTGGAAGGAAATTCAGAGACAATTTTCCTGCCAGAAGTATTGGGTGTAGACCAAGTAGATAAAGTTATCAGAAAGGATTAATTGGATCCTGGTCTATATGTAATTGAGCTGCCACTTTTGGTACACTGGCTATTAATGTTTTAGATGGGAGAGTATAGTGACTCTTTCAGCTAGAATTGAAGTGTCTATAAGACAAACTGGAGAAAGCATTAAGAAACACCAAGATACCCATGATTTTATTTGCATATTCCTGATTGTGATTATAGGTAGAGTTCACATCAGTCCTATGAAATCAACATTTATTTTGTACATCTGCCTGGGAAGCAAACAACAACAATGAACATCCTCCAATTTCCAGGATTTAAGTATGTAGAAAAATTCACCTAGAGCTGAAATTTACAAAACCAAACTATAGCACCTTCTTATTTTTTAAGATTTCGTTAATAAGTTTCTGAAATTTTTTCAAAAGGTAAATATCCCTTATTAAGTCATTTGTAGAATGGTAGAGCTGAGTGTACGTGTGTCATGAAGATCAGTGCTATGGTTTCCACAGCAACTACAGATCTGTCTGCTTGAATCTTCACTTTGTAGTTTATTCAGCCTGTGCTTGTAAATTTAGGCCTGAGGTGAGCACCTGTAGGTGAATAGAGGTGTGCACATAGCTATCTGTGATAGGGTATTTCTCATAAGACTAAGGTTTCCTTCTTATCATGTCATGATCTACTTAACATTTAAGCTTGGAATAAACAAAGCCTTATCAGGGCTTTCAAATCCCATGAAGTATACTAAAACATTGTGTAACAGAAATTATGGTCCAGGCATGGTGGCTCACACCTGTAATCCCAGCACTTTGGGAGGCCGAGGCAGGCAGATCACCTGAGGTCAGTAGTTTGCGCCAGCCTGGCCAACATGGTGAAACCCCGTCTCTACCAAAAATACAAAAATTAGCTGGCCGTGGTGGCGTGTGCCTATAATCCCAGCTACTCAGGAGGCTGAGGCAGGAGAATCACTTGAACCTGGGAGGCTGAGGTTGCAGTGTGCTGAGATCACACCACTGCACTCCAGCCAGGGCACCAAGAGAAAAACTCCATCTCCAAAAGAAAAAAAGAAATTATGATCAACAGCATAGTTTTAAAAATTAGAGGATTGCATATTGGAATAATCCAAATCCCCTAAATTTACAAGTGAGTAACAACTCTGTCACTGATTCAAAAAATATCTTCTCTTGGGCTCATTAATTCCAGAAACTGGGTCAATAGAATAAGGACATATTTCAGCTCAATTTGCCTTAAAACTATGTATCTGCGGTTCGTGAAGCAGCACTTCAGTCCCTTCTAACTGGGCGTCTCAATTACCTTATGATTCTCAATAAATTGGTTGATTGGGCTCAATGTATCTATCATACTAGGTCCCAATGCTTGACTGACTACAGAGTAGTGCAATTAGCAGGCTGAGTTATTTAGAAGACTTGTCCCCACCATGGAAGACAAGCTCCACCCCAACTACTCTAGAGCTTCTTGTTCCACTGTTCTCTATGGCAAGATTGTCTTCTAAATGAAATCATCATCTGCATGTTTGGTGTTCATTTATTAATTGATCCAACAAATATTTATAGAATGCCTTACCATGTGCAGGGGGTTGTGCCGTCACTGGAGGTCCTATGCTGACCCTGTAACTAAACACCTTGAATGGCTTCTAATAAGGACCCACAGCACAGTGAACAGTATTAGAGAAGATTTTCACGCAGACCAAACCCTTAAAATGGCTACGAAATGGCCACTGCCAGGTTTTCCTCTTCCATTACAGGCTTTCATCTTATATTCCAAGGTCCTGCCCTACTACTGACCCTTCCTCCCAAATCTTCATTACTGTCCTCTTGCATTGCTGTTAGCATATAAATTGCCACTTGATCCCCACTCTCATTCCGATCCTGTGTTCTGCATTCTGACTCCTAGAACCACTTAGCTGTTCCATCTCATACCTAGTTTCTTTTATCTCCACCTTCATCTCTCTTCTCACTGAGGATTTTGAAGTGGTCAAGACTCAGGGGAGAATCAAGGCACCATGTGGCTTTTGTCTTTGAACAGTTCAGGGCTTAATGGGGTACAATAAATGAGTGTGGGACTTGGATTTGCACCTTGGCTACATACTGGTTAAAAAAAGCTTTGTAGTACTGCTGTGAGGATCTAGTCACTATTTGTCCCATTGCTTCTACTAGTAAATGTTTCCATGTTCCATTCAGCCCATTTACCTTCTTCATTTTCCCCCCTAAGCCAGCCTGAATTCTCAGTGAAGAGACCACTATCCATATAATCATCTGAACCAGAAACCTAGAGTTGATCCAAGGCACTTCCTGCTCACTAACTTTCCTCATCCACTTATTCACCAAGACTTATGTAGCTTCTTATCACTCTGGCCTGACTTATTGCCCTACTGCAACCCTGCCACCTCGTTGACAGTCAAATCTACCGACACCCATCACCAAACAACACATTGCTGCTGCCATTGCTACCCATCAAATTCATCTCTCCCTATGCAACTTATCACATTTTTTTCCAAAACATATGTCACTTCATGTTCTGAATCCCCTTGGCTTTCAGGATAGTGTTAGACTCCTTGGTATATAACAAATGGTTTACAACAAATGGTTTACGATCAGGTCCTACCTACATTTGTGGCTTCTTTTCCACCACCCTACCATCCATCCACACATTGTCTATGTCACCCATATAGAACAATATGTAGCTCTTATAGCCCCTACTGGCTGAGTCACACCTCCATTATTTCACATACACTGACTTTTCTCTACTTGGAATGCCCTTCTTTCCATGAATAGTGAAGTTAACTCTTACTGCTCTTATTAGTCCCTCAAACTGAATTTTCCATGTGTCACCCACTGTACTGAGAGCAGCACATTTATTCCTCAAATCCCAACTCCAACTTAGGTGCCCTTCATTTGCATTCCATAGCACTCTAAATACCTCTACTAGAGAGAGCATTTACCATACATAACATATATATTGTGTCAGTTTCATTTATTCATTCAAAAAATATTTATTACTATGTGTCCTACAATAGTGGGCAACTTAGACAAGTTTTCTACTCTCTGGTTCTTATAGGCTAGCAGGGAGAGGACAATTGAGAAGTAACAATAATGGATCATAGGTGGTAAAGTAGAAGACTCTGTGGGTGTCGGGATTCTTAATACAATCCAGGAGGTCAGGAAAGGCTTCCTAAGGGAGCCGTCCTTCGGTTGAGCCTGAGGTATGTACCAGGAAAAGAGACCAGCCCATTAAAGCCCTAAAGGTGAGAGAGCACATGCATGGGGCCTCTCTTCACGTAACTGAAATAAGTTAATTATGAATGGAAAAAGGCAGGGCAGAGGCAAGACAGCAAGACGGAGCAGTCACAGCAGTGCTGGCCAGTGGAAAGTTGTAAAAGCCTTGTCTAAGGAAGTCAGATTTGTTTATCCCTGAAACAATGGAAAGGTCATTGAGCGATTTTAAGAAGGGTAGTGATATGGTCAGACTTGCCTTTTTGAGTGGTCCCTCTGGCTGCCCATTAGAGATGCAGGGAGGGTAATTGGGACACTGTTACTAATCCAAGTGAGAGATGCTAGTGGGCTGGACTAGAGAGTACCAGTAGGAAAGATGAAAGGTAGACAAACTTGAGAGCTGCCTACGAGGTAGAATTAACAGGATTTATTGACTTATTAGGTAAAAAAGACATGAGGGAGAAGAAAGACTAAAGGATACTCCCAAATATAGGTAGTTATGGGTGCCATTCCTATAACTGGGAATTTTTGGATGGAGAGAGAGGCAGTTTTGAGAGAAAGATGATAAGCTCAGTTTAGGACATGTTGATTCTGAAGTGCCTTTTAGAACAAACAAATAGAGTTAGTTGTCCAGTAAGTATCTGAATATGCCTGAATCTGGGATCAAAGGACACGATAGAGGCGGGTCTGGAAATTTGAAAGTCATTATCTTTTTTAATTTACTTTTTAATTATATATCTATTTATTTATTTTGAGGTGGAGTCTTGCTCTATCACCCAAGCTGGAGTGCAGTGGCATGATCTCGGCTCCCTGCAACCTCCACCTCCTGGGTTCAAGCGATTCTCCTGCCTCAGCCTCCCGAGTAGCTGGGACTATAGGTGCATGCCACCACACCCAGCTAATTTTTGTATTTTTAGTAGAGATGGGGTTTCACCATGTTGGCCAGGCTGGTCTCAAACTCCTGACCTAGTGATCTGCCCACCTTGACCTTCCAAAGTCCTGGGATTACAGGCGAGAGCCACCTTCCCTGACCTGAAAGTCATTATCATATAGATTGTAATTAAGGCCATGGGGGTGGATATAATCCTGTTAAACTGTAGGTCTAGTGAGGCAAGGATCATACATTATTTACCTCCGCATTTCCAGGGTCTGATACTGTTTCTGGAACAGAGTAGGTGCTTTGGTAACTTTACTGAATTTAATGAATATTAATTAACAATGTGAAATACAATTATGTTTAATTTGAAAATCTTCCTTAATATAAAATATTGAAATACAAAAATTGGGTGGTACTGATATGCATCCATCAAGTTTTTAGTAAAGTGATATTGAAATGTATAATCTAAAAAAATGTTGGGCAGAATAATAACTACTCTGAAGACAAAGGAAATGCATTTCACTTGTACAAATTAAAGCATAGTTACAGTCCAAAAATTACCAAAGCAGATTGCAAATGCTATTGTATCATCATTTGTACAGTGTGAAGGAGCAATTAAAATTTGATATATGTATTTGTCTATGCATAATAATTAGCAAGAGACAAAGAGATTAAAAGGATAAAGAAAAACCAAAACAAGCAAGCTTTCAGCCCCGCATTTGACACCACACACAACTGCTTTCAGCAACAGCTCGTCATGGTGGCTTGCTTTTCATTTTCCACTACGTCCCCTCACAGAACTTACGTGTGGGATACAACAAAACTCTTCTTGTGTATTATCATGGTAATTTTATAATTATATTCAAAGGAAACTCTTTGAATCTTTTTGTTCTTTTGTTGGAAATAACATTTAAATGTGGGAATACATTCCCTGAGACCAAACAGTGTCTGCCAGCAATGGTAATAAATATCAGTCTCACTCTTCAAAGAAAGGATGTGTTCCGCAGTACTTTTCAAGCATGTCTTTTTTTCCCTCACTCAGATAAATTTTTGTTGATTCTTTCATTTAATCAAAATACCTAGAAAGTACAAATACCACTCAAAAATTTTTCTTTTGAATTTTGGCATGTAATCCATCATTTGTGCAAGGCCAAAAGATAGATTTCAAGTGAGTCATTATTACTAGTGCATTGTGGCAGAAAGCATCCTGGCCAAAGACAGACATGGGTTTGCATTGCAGTGCACTTGCTTGATAGGTACAGAAGATCCCTCAACCTCTCTAGGTCTTATTTGTCTCAACTGTAAAATGAGGAATTGGATCTACTTACTTCTTTTTTTTTTTTCTTGAGGCAGAGTCTTGTTCAGTCTCCCAGGCGGGAGTGCAGTGGCACAGTCTTGGCTCACTGCAACATCCGCCTCCTGGGTTCAAGTAATTCTCATGCCTTAGTCTCCTGAGTAGCTGGGATTACAGGCTACAGGCATGCACCACCCCAGCTGGCTAGTTTTTGTGTTTTTAGTAGAGATGGGGTTTCTCCATGTTGGCCAGGCTGGTCTTGAACTCCTGGCCTCAAGTGATCTGCCTCATTGGCCTCCCAAAGTGCTGGGATTACAGGTGTGAGCCACCGCACTGGTCTGGATTTAGTTACTTCTAAGATCACTTTTAGCTCTCTTGTCTTACCATTCTATCCTCAAAAACATCTTATTACTTTGTTAAGTGCGACTTTATCAAATTTGACTTTGCTTCATTATGTTCTCTATTAATTACCAAATTTTTATATACTATGTCTCTGTGCCCAGTGGAAGCTAAAGACCTAGGAACACAGCATGAGTATGGGAATATGACAACACTCATAATAATGTTTCCATTCCTTGGGCATTTACCACACATCAGTCATTGATCTAGGCATTTGCTGTATCTCATTTAATGTTCATGACAACCTTATTTAATAAATATTAATATCCCCATTTTACAAACTGTGAAATTGGGACTCGTATATGTTGGTAACTTGACAGAAAGTGCTATTGGTGAATTTCAACCCTAGATCTGCCAGCTCCAGAGCCTGGAGTGCTTTCCACCACTATGTTATATCTGGATTTCTGGCTAGGTCTCTCTCCAAGGGTTGGAGTGAACCCAGTAGAAGCAAGTAACACCCAGAAAGGAGTGTTGAGTGAAGTCATCAGGGATGTTTATCCACAAAATGCAGACTTAAGAGGTGAACAAGGAAGGGGAGAATCAAGACTATGCTGGAGGGCTGCTCGAACTGTGGTTGTAAGGCTGTGGAAAGTATCACATCCACAGGGAGAGGCAAGGATGGACATAGGAAGATGAGCAGTGGCATTGGTAGCCTGGAGAATCTTAGCTTCTTAGTATTGGATCTTAGCAGAATTCTCTCCAAGTCTTCATCATTGAGATGAGGTACGGCAGGGTTATTTAAAAATTCTCCTTCAAACAATACCTAGTGATGGCATAAGAAAATAGAGTGAGAGTATCTTTAAGACAATGGAACTGGACCCCAGAAACAGGTGGCGAGTAGTTTTTGTGCTAGAGCTTCTCCCAGTGACTCATGAAAGGCACAATAGAAAGGCTTTCCAAATTAGGCAAAGAAAGAAAGGAGAGATGGAGAAGGTATACTAGGAAGAGATCTCATGTGCCTGAAAATTATAACTAGGAGGATACAATGGGTGCAATTGGTGCTAATGTTCTATAATGCCAACTCATCTCATTTCACAGGGTGTAGACCTCAGAGGTAACCATAGAAACTTTTCTACCTTAATAAAATGGGATGCTGTCACATCAGAAGTACATGAACTGCTTTCACCGGACACAGTTGGCTCTTATAAAGTCTTCTTGCTTAAAAGATTGAATCTAAACCTAATCCAACCTCCACGTAATGATCAGTTTACAACATACACAGGGGATAGAGAAACAAGCGAAGTGACACCAAAATGAAGTACTCAGGCAAATCCTATATGCTATAGCACAAGTGATGCAGTTTCTCCAAAAACAAATTACCCAGTTTTTTTCAGAAAATTAATGTCATAAATTTAGGGGAGATAGATTATAGAATAAAAGATACTTAATAGACATTAATGTAAAAACCAGTAGTTGTGTAATAATATAGCTTCTAGTAAGTTCTCTTAAGTAAACAACTAGAGAAGAGTGTACAGATGTATGTAGGTGAGTGTTCATTGCTTTATTGTTTGCAATGGTAAAAATAGATGCAGTTTGGGCCAGGCTCAGTGGCTCACGCCTAGTTATAATCCCGGCACTTTGGGAGCTAAGGTGGGTGGATCACCTAAGGTCAGGAGTTTGAGACCAGCCTGACCAACATGGTGAAACCCCATCTCTCCTAAAAATATGAAAATTAGCCAGGCATGGTGGCATGCACCTGTAGTCCCAGCTACTCAGGAGGCTGAGACAGGAGAATGGCTTGAACCCAGGAGGCAGAGGTTGCAGTGAGCCGAGATCGCGCCACTGCACTGCAGCCTGGGTGACAGAGCGAGACTCTGACTCAAAAAAAAAAAAAAAAAAAAAAAAAAAAGAAGAAGAAAGAAAAAGATGCATTTTAGAGACAGAAAAATAACTTAAGGTGGAAGCGAAGCAAGGTATGTAGGTATGATATGGTATGGCATGGCATGGTGTGATGTGGTGTGGCATGGTAATCAGAAAACCTAGATTTTAACAGGCTTGGGCAAATTAACCTCTCTAAGACTCAATTTCTTCATTTTAAAATGAGGATGATTAAAGTTCCTGTCTGATAGGGATATTATGAGATTAAATACAATAATATTAAGCACAAGTCCTGTCAGAGTAAGCATTCAATATATCCTTCTAAAATATACACTAGACTTTTGAGAATGATTATCTCTATCTAGAGCAGGAACTATACTGAACATTTTTACCCTTTCTATTTTAAATAGCCTTTCGTTGTCATTCAATTTTAACAGTTTTGTTATTTTCATTATGAGTATATACGCATTATTTTTTATAGTTAATAAACTTTATTTTTTAGAGCAGTTTTCTGTTCATAGCAAAACTGAGCAGAAAGTAAAGAGTTCCTATATACCGCTTGTCCTCCTACAGGCACAACCTTCCCTACTATCAACAGTGTATCCTCTTTAAACCATGAGTTTTTAGGTGTGATTTTAAATGTTCAAAGAAATAGGTACTTTTAAATATTAATTTGATATTTAATTGCATAGTCATCAAAGAAAGTAGTTTGTATGATCTTGATTCTTTAAGAACTTACATTTATATAACTTTTATTTTCCTTTATAACCTAATACATGGTAAATATTTGAAAAGAAAGCATATTTTCTGCATACTGGGTTCTATATATTTTCTATGTGATCTATTGTTTTATATATATACTTTTAAATCTTGGATGACAATCATATATTTGTACATTTTTCTTGTAATTTGTCTTACAGTTTTCTTAGATTTTCAAGGCTATGTAGTGGCGCTTTTAATTCTTAGTGATCTTTTTTGGCGTTATATTCTATTTTCTCATGCAAGTAGTTTGCATAAGAAAAGTCAGCATGAGGGAAAGAGACTTCAAGCACTATGAGTCAGAATAGCATAGCGGTTACTAGCATGTTCTTCTAGACTGAAGTCCAAGCTCCAACACTTGGTCTCAGTTTACTCATCCGTAAAATGTAGTTGATAATCATTGTACCTACCCCAATCCAAATCTACACTTTTGAGGTACCCTGCGGTATAGGCTGGGGCATTGCAGAAGCCTGACAAATTTCCTGAAAGTTCTAACTGGGAAATAAATCCATTTTGATGTTGAATAATACATGAGCTTGGGAGAGTTTACTTACTTGTAGTAATGAAAAGGGAATTATTTTTAAAACTTTCCTAGCTAAAATAAAATCTCCAGTTGTCATAGTGCAATTGGTCATTGTTCCTGAATCACTGCTTCATCACCCCAGTTTTCAGAGGCACTAAATGAGATAGAGATAAAGAAGAAATCCCCCAAACTCTTCATCTCATGTTCCAAAGGCAGGAGGAAATCTCTCCTTAGTTATCACTTTGTTAGTAAACTTTCACTAAACCAAAGTAATCTATTAATTCACTCATAATATTCCTAATACCCCAAGAAACTATTAATTGTCAAAATAATAACAGGATTTTACTCAATGCCTGTTCCTTTCACTTTCCTATGTAAATTAAGACACTCTGGCTATCTCTCTTTTTCCATGACAGTTCATAAAGCCAAGCCTAATCTTTTCCTGACAAAATACATCTAAAGAAGTGAGCTTCAAAGTCTGCAGATGGCTAAAAGGAATACCCTGTCTGAAATGGACACAGTGTGTAACAATTGTGAATATTTAACTTTCCAAAGGAAAGATTTCACAGGTTTGTCCAGCTCTAAAAAAGACAAACAAACAAAACACCTTCTTCTCTTCTCTGGCCCTCATTTCAGAGCTCAGTTTAGTGTAATAACAATTATCTATGCCTCTACTATGTGCTGGGCAGTGGTCTGGGAATTGAGGACACCAAAGCTGGTAAGATATGGCCTATGGTGAGGAGAATTCTAGTCTGTTTAATAAATAGTTAATGCAATCAATTAATATAGGTTTACACCAGAGGCTGAAAACATCTGCCCACATAGCATGTTAATTTTTAATCAAGATATTTCAAATAGAAACACAAGTTTGGAAGTTCTTTGGAAGAGCCAGCAAATACAGAAACCACAGAATTTTGGACCCATATTGCTGTTTGGCTACAGTCAACTAGAATTAAGAAGCTCTGCTCTTCTTAGATGGCACACATACTCCCCAGGTGTCCATAGTCTGCACCCAGCCTGCCTCACACGTGTGGGTGATCTGCCTGGCTTTCCGAGCATCAGATACCTGTGACCTCCATCTGATACCAAATAGCCACAAACAAGATGGCTTCCTAAAGAACCAACATTCGCCTTCACAGCACTTACAGGCTGTGTTTTGATCCCTCTTTGTATCTCAAGTCAAAATTCTAAACGAAATCATTTTAATAAATAGAAAAGCCCATGCGTCATCTTTAATAAGACTTCATGAGATCCTAAAGCAGCAAGGACTTATCATATCATTGCTTTAGTTTAAAGGAAAAAAATGTACTAAACATATGAAAGTGTCTGGAGTGAGTGAGACTAGCTGACTCTTTTAAAAATGTGGTTCCAGAATTGATGTTTGTTCACAATGGCAAACTTACAGGTTTATGCTTTTGAGACTCTTTAAGCAAATAACCTATAAATGTTGTACATGGAAAGGGAAAAAAAAATTGCTGTTAACCAGAAAATATTTGCAAAGTAATTGCCCATATAGTCATATTCTAGCTTCAAATGTGTTACACAGAGCTCTCTACATTTGGAAAAGTCAACTAAGAGCAAGAAGCTAAGATGAATTCTTGAAAGAAAAAATGCACTCTGAAAATAACTTGTCCAGATTCCTCCTAGCCAGTTAATTTAGAGCCTGATGTTAGTTTCTCAGTGAAACTTTCAGAAAATGAATGAAGCATTTGAAGCAGAAAGTGTGATTGTACTCCTGCACTTAATTTTCCGAGGTTGAACTATACCAACTTTATTATACAAGGTTTGTACATTTAAAAACTTTAAAATATTTTTTCCAGTTGAATGAAAGGGCTATTTTCAAGACCAAGATATAGCAAAATTTTGTGATGATCTTTTGAAACAAACAGATCTATCAGTTAAAAGGTCAATGATCTCTTTTTACTTGCATTTCCATTTATAAAATTGGCTATTCTTCCTTAAACAATTGTCAGTATAATCGGCATAGTATATACATTTATTCTTTATCTACTTGTCATCCTCTGAGTGCTGAGGTGTAAAGGAGGAGGCTGTTATTTGGGATCTTGAGCTGAATTTACAGCTTTGATCTTAATTCAGCTGGGTGATTAGAGCTCAGTGTGTTACTTTTCTGTTTGGACTGAAGCACGGAAGAAGCGTCAGTCACAAAGAATCAAATGATCCAAGAAGTTCAGCTGCAGTACCAAGGAGCATCCCAGGGCACTTACAGATTGAACAAATAAAAACTCCATCAACCCTTTACATTGAAGAAAATTGTTTTACCAAACTGTCTTCCATAAACGTTCACTTTTCAAAACTCTTTTCCTCTTATTAACCTAAGAACATGGGGTAGAGGAAAAGTTGAGGTCATGCTTGATAGTAAGTGATATCTACCAAAGCCTGGTATAGATTTTTCCCAGGATTTGTAGCTGATACACCATAGAGATATGGGTAAATTGTGTCACAAAAATGCTGCAGGACTGAATTAGAGGTCCCACAGCAGGACATATCATAATATTTTAGAAAAAAAAAAAGGATTCCCAAGCATTCTCACTTCTGGAGCCAACCCCTGACACTTCTCTGCTTTCTAGTGCGCTGAAGCATTTCCGAGGTACCAGTGTCTCTCAGCGTGATACAATTCATTCATACCAGCAAGCAGGTGGATGGCTTCCACTTAGGCTGTCAAGTTTTTATTCTTGTTAAGAAAGAAGGAACACAGGGATTCAGAGAACTGAAGTTCTTTCTTACATGTTGAGCTATATTTGGACAAAAGTCATTCTGCTTGGTCTACAGGTTGTCATTCTCCAAACATACTCTTCATTCTCTTGTCTCTGTGTTTTGTAAGTTCTGAAGCCTCTATCTCATATTTCCTCACTTGGTAAACTCCCTCTCATCCCCCACAATTAAAGCCCAAGGCTCATATCCTCTGAGAAGTCCTCCCTGACTTGAGGCCTGACTTAAGACCTTCCTTGTCTGCATCAAATAACCTTAAAGACTCTTTCAAGTAATTATTGTCTTATTTGTCTATTTTTTCCACTATGGTTGAATACAGGTACCATGTCTTTCCTATGTTGAGTGCCAGAGGTTAAGCTGGGACTCAGAAAACATGTCAAATGAATACATGAATATATTCATATTAAAATTGCACTAGGTTGGGCACAGTGGCTTATGCCTGTAATCCTAGCACGTTGGGAGGCCGAGGCAGGTGGATTGCCTGAGCTCAGGAGTTTGTGACCAGCCTGGGCAACATGGCGAAACCCCCATCTCTACTAAAACACAAAAAATTAGCTAGGTGTGGCGACGTGCACCTGTAATCCCAACTACACAGGAGACTGAGACTGGAGAATCACTTGAACCTGGGAGGCAGAAGTTGCAGTGAGCCAAGATCGCGCCATGGCACTCCAGCCCGAGCAACAGAGCAAGGCTCCATCTCAAAAAAACAAAATTGCACTAGAAGTTAGCCCATTAGAACAGACTATCTTGTTCATTATCAGAGTATGTCGATTCCGATAATTCCCAGGCACACGCTCTTTAAATAAGGAAAGTAGAAAAGCAAACATCCTGGCTCTAGCAATCACCTAATAAACGATTCTTAAATAAATGAGCATTTTTAATGAAAGACTATATCTCATATTAGGCAATTCCATTGAAAATTAAAATGGGAATTTTCTGTAAACAAAATAATCTCTTCAACACCAAAACAACCTCCATTCAAAAGTGTTCAGATCATGTAATTGAGGCCAAAAGAAATCATTGCACAAATACAGGTAAAGCTTAGCAGCAACACAATTGTAACAATACAATATTTTCTTTTTTTTTGGTGCAATCTCAGCTCACTGCAACCTCTGCCTCCCGGATTCAAGCGATTCTCCTGCCTCAGCCTCCTAAGTAGCTGGGATTACAGGTGCCCGCCACCATGCCTGGTTAATTTTTTGTATTTTTAGTAGAGTTGCGGATTCACCATGTTGGCCAGGCTGGTCTCAAACTCCTGACCTCAGGTGATCCACCCACCTCGGCCTCCCAAAGTGCTGGGATTACAGGTGTGAGTCACCGCACCTGACCAACATTACGACATTTTCAAAATTTAATTTTGTGTTTTTCTTTTCCGTCTTCTTTGTATGTGACCGCTTTGTCTCAAGGAAAGTAGGAGGTTACATTGAGAATGAAAGAGAATAAATGGTACAAGTTTAGCTTTGTGATTCTGAAGCATGCTTTTGAGAACCAAAGCAACATCTTGAGGCAGCCCAGAGATCATGACATAGAAATAGAAAGAGGTGAGCTTTCTAGATGAAGGGCCAAGACCTAAGCATACCCCCCAAGGAGAGCTGGCAGATATAGAGATGGAACAGCACTTGGAGTCAGGGATGGGGGAAAGAAGAACCTGACCTGGGGTCACTCAGGGAAGAGGTTTGGTGGAGAAGATGGTCAACATCAGAAAGACCACCCAGAACTGTTGGAGTTCAGTAGCAGGATGGAGATGCGGATGCCTCTCTTAAGGATATGACTCTTGATCAGGGATCCAAAGGATGTGTAAGGAGCTATGTGGCTGAGATAACTAACCATAGCTTTAAAGAGCACTACAGACAGCATGGGTGGAGGGGCTATTTTGCTATTCCTTCTATCAGTAGGTGTTCTCATGCCACCTGTGGAGCTACCCAGGAGTAAAGAGAAGAGCAATCAAGATCATTGGAAGGAACAGTCTTCTCATTTCCAGGTAGAGAATAAAATATGCCTCATCAAAAGGCAATATGGCATAATCATTAAAAGATAGAACTGAATGCCATACCTTCCACATATGAGTTGTGTGTCCTTAGGTAAGTTATTTAAGCTCTCGACACCTAAGGGTTCTTATCAGCAAAATTAGGAAAATATATATTTCACAGGGTTCTTACTAAGATAAATGAAATAAGGAATACAAGATGATTAGCCCAAGCCAATATGTAGCATTTATTACATTTTGTGATAATCCATAAATGGACATGAAATGACAATGACAAGTTATTTATTGAAAATAGAACAAGAGGCCAGACATGGTGGCTCATTCCTGTAATACCAGCACTTTGGGAGGCCAAGGTGGGCAGATTACCTGAGGTCGGGAGATCAAGACCAGCCTCACCAACATGGAGAAACCTCATCTCTACTAAAAATACAAATGTAGCTGGGCGTAATGGTGCATGCCTGTAATCCTAGCTACTCGGGAGTCTGAGGCAGGAGAATCGCTTGAACCTGGGAGGCGGAGGTTGCAGTGAGCCGAGATCATGCCATTCCACTCCAGCCTGGGCAACAAGAGCAAAACTGCTTTGCAGAAGAAAAAAAAAGAAAATAGAACAAGAACGTTTTAAACTACAAAACAGTCCATTCTTGGATCCTAAAAATCTCAGCATTAAGGCTGGGAGCATCAAATCATTAATAGTAAGTAGTGTGAACCATAGTCCACAAATCTGTTATAAACAAAGTCCCGTAATTTTTCATTTTTCTTTGAACCTAATTAAATATTACTCTTTCCTAGATCAGGAAACTTTTTTCATAAATCAAAGAATTTTTCTAGATTGAGGAATGCAATCTCAATTATTATTGGATTCCTTTGTCCCCCCCCCTTAATTTTCAGTTCATCAAAGTGGTGCCTGATAAATTCATTTTCCAAGATAGCTTCACCCCTTGACAGCAGGCAACTCACCTGGCCAAGATTTCTGTCTCTTTTCTCATCTGATGCACTCTCTCCTCTCTGTTTTTTTCTCCTCTTCCTCTTTCTTCTTATCTCTCTCCCTCCCACTTCCTTCTCTCCTTCTACTCTTCTTCCCTCTCTTCAAAATGTCTTTGTCTCTCCCCTGTCTTCCACAAGACAAAGCCAGTGTCTTTGATGGCCTAGGCTAAAACAGGGCCTGACACAAAGTGGGCCTAAGTCTTCCCAAAACCCCTGAGTCAGGAGATACAAAAGGGCTGGGTCCATTCTGGCAAAGAGGAGAGGGAAAAGCACAGAGAAGAAAGCACAAGGGTTCAACACAAAGGTTGGGTGCTGTGGCTCACGCCTGTAATCTTGGCATTCTGGGAGGCCGAGGAGGGTGGATCACCTGAGGTCAGGAGTTCGAGACAAGCCTGGCCAACATAGTGAAACCCCGGTGGGTGCCTGTAATCCTGGCTACTCAGGAGGCTGAGGCAGGAGAATCACTTGAACCTGGGAGGCAGAGGTTGCAAATAAGAGTTCAACACATAACCTATGCACTCACTCCAAATGTAGGCAATTGTGGTGAGACAGATAGGTCCTACATTTAAGATGAGTCTCCAGAGATTACTTGTAGCATCCTTTCCTTTAACGCCAAGGAAGGAAAATGGTAAGATAAAAGGCTAAGTTGGAGGTCCCTTAGGAGAAAGCTTAAATTGCTTAGATTTAGCATTTGGAGTAAGGTCAGTGCTCAAAAAGATAAGATGAAGCGGGATGGACAGAGGAAAAGAAGAGGATTAATTTTTTAAAAGTTGCATAGATGAATTGAAATGGGCATGAATGAAAGGCTCTCTCTCTTAAAAGCTAAACAAGGAGCAGATGTTTTTAAATCAATCCTTACAATCACTCTATCAATGAGGGCTTGGCAGGCACCAACAGTCCACTGAAAGGGTTTGGTTGGGAAAGGTTTTATGAGACCTTCACAGATTTACAGAGGTATGGGCAGGGTTAGGGAAACCAATCTGAGACAGTGAGGTACACAGGAACTAGCAAGAGTGGAGAGCTGTCACTTTTAGGCTGAAAAGGAAATGAACTAAGTTACCTGAGTCTAGAAGGAACTTCAAGCCATGGAAGTAGGACCACCTAACTGGAGCTGCAATGTTCCAACACAGCTAATGGAGCCAGTGCCCGAATCATGATAAGGAATTGAAAGGGGGAGGTGCACAGAGGGCTGAATACTCTTACATCTCTCTTCTCCCCACTCCCTCTGTTTTCTGCCAGTTCCTCTAATAGCTGAACCCAATTGGAAGCCAGAGAACAGGGAGCCTGGCTGATGTGATCCTCAAAGTTCAGCTTTCTCAGGCATAGAGTAGGTTAGAGAAGAGCAAATAATGGATCACAGTGGAGGAAGGGTGCTGGCAAGTGTAGCGTATTTACTGGTGATGAATATTTATGCCAGCCAAAGAGATTGGCTCATTCTTGAAATTTAAAAAGTATACAAATGAAGAAAATATTAGCGGTTACCAGGGGTTGAAAAAGGGGTGGGGTTGGTGGGGAAGGGGATATGGCAACAAAACAGCAACCTGAGGGATTCTTGTGAGGATGAAAATATTCTGTATCTTGACTGTATCTATATCAACATCCTAGCTGTGATATTGTTTTAGTTTTGTAAGGTATATCCTTAGGGGAAACTGGGTAAAGGTATACAAGAGCTCTTGTATTATTCTTACAATAGCATGTGAATTATACTTATCTCAAAGTAAAATATTTAAAAAAGGAAAAAGATTAGCTTAGGATCAGATGTTGGATATTTCTCAGTCTTATGTCATCAAAGGAAGTATAAATATTTGCTTCCCAAAAAGACTGAGTGTTCCATTTGATTTACAAAGAAATCTATAACTCCTGCGATTCTTAGCAATAATCACCAAGCAAATTGATTTTTGCCAAAAATTCCTCACTCTTTGACTTGGCCGTATCTTTAGAATATTTGTTAGACTGCAGAATCCCAGACACATCCATGAATAGCTTTGGTCTGTTAAGACACTGAAGGAAATGCATACTTGAGCACAGGAAGGCAGAGAGAACTAAGGAACAGATATCTCTTAGAAATAATCAAAGGAATAGAGCAGGGGAAGTGAAGGCAGTTTACTAAAATGTTCATTCTCCATCTTGTTACAAGAAGATTTAATAGTGGTATTAAACAGAGTACAATAAAAACCGCACACCTGGTAGAATGGTTATTATCAGAAAGATGAGATATAAGTATTGGCAAAGATGTGGAGAAAAGGAAACCCTTGCACACTATTGGTGGGGATGTAAATTAGTAGTACAGTCATTTTGGAAAACAACATGGAGATTCCTCCAAAAACTAAAAATAGTATTACCATATGATCTGGCAATCTCACTTCTGGGTATACATCCAAAAGAAAGAAATCTGTATGTTGAAGAGATGCCCACACTTCCATGTTCACTGTAGCTCTATTCATAACAGCCAAGATACGGAACCAACCGAAGTGACCATCCACAGATGAATCGCTTTTTTTTTTAATGTGCTAAATATACCCAATGAAATAACATGCACCTTTAAAAAGAACAAAATTTTGTCATTTGAGACAACATAGTGGAATCCAGAGAACATTCTGCTAAGTGAAATAAGCCAAGCACAGAAAGACAAATACTGCATGATCTCTCTGGTACCAGAGGCTGGTGGGGGGAGGGGAGGGCAGTGGGCACAGCAAAGGGAAATGTTAGTCAAAGCGTACAAAGTTTCAGTTAGATGGAGGGACGCGTTCTGATGATCTATTGCACAAGGTGACTACAGGTAAAATAATGTATTGTATATTTCAAAATTCCTAAAAGTGGATTTTAAATGTTCTTACCACAAAGAAATGATAAACATGTGAGGGGATGTTAATTAGTGTACTTTGTTTATACCACAATGTATACATGTACTAAGACATCATATTTTGCCTCATAAATACATAATTATTTGTCAATAAGAAATAAAAATTAAATGTAAAGAAATCAACTTGCCAGGCACGGTGGCTCACGCCTGTAATCCTAGCACTTTGGGAGGCCGAGGCAGGTAGATTACCTGAGGTCAGGGGTTCGAGATCAGCCTGGCCAACATGGCAAAACCCCGTCTCTACTAAAAATAAAAAAAGCACAAAAATTAGCTGGGCATGGTGGCTGGGCATGGTGGCAGGTGCCTATAATCCCAGCTACTCAGGAGGCTGAGGCAGGAGAATCGCTTGAACCCAGGAGGAGGAGGTTGCAGTGAGCCAAGATCACACCACTGCACTATAGTCTGGGCAACAAGATCGAGACTCCATCTCAAAAAAAAAAAAAAAAGAAAGAAATTCAAAATGGGTCTTAAATGTAAGATCTGAAACTGTAAAACTAAAAGAAAAAAAGCACAATGGAATTTTTTAAAATATGAATAAATCTTCTAAAGAGAAAAACAAGATAGTAACCATGAGACTCAGTCAGGAGTAGGGCTAGCACACAGCCACCATGGCACGTGTATACCTATGTAACAATCCTGCACGATCTGCACATGTACCACAGAACTTAAAGTATATTAAGAAGGAAAGAAAAGTAAATAAATAAATAAATACATGTAAAAAGAAAAGCCTAAATAAAGCCATGTACAGTGTGAGAAGTCAGCCCTTCAAATAGCCTCTGGCCCTACCTTTCTAACAGTCAATGCAAAAAGCAAATGTGACCTATTACATGATAATAAGATAAAACTTGACTGGAAAGAAATCTCTTTGTTGTGTCCCCACAGAGGTGACACATACAGTTAACGGCGCCCTTAGGATTAATAACACTAGTTTCATTGTTCAGTAAAAAACAGTTCTAACCGGGATCTAAATAATGCAGTTTAGGTGTACAGTTTTCCAGCTTTAATTAGGGGACATTTTGAAGTCTGTTCAAAATAAAACAATTACCTTTTTTTTTTTTGAGATGGAGTTTTGCTCTTGTTGCCCAGGCTGGAGTGCAAAGGCACGATCTCAGCTCACTGCAACCTCCGCCTCCCAGGTTCAAGCAATTCTCCTGCCTCAGTCTCCTGAGTAGCTGGGATTACAGGCATATGCTACCATGTCCGGCTAATTTTTTATTTTTAGTAGAGACAGGGTTTCTCCATGTTGGTCAGGCTGGTCTTGAACTCCCGACCTCAGGTGATCTGCCTGCCTCGGCCTCCCAAAGTGTTGGGATTACAGGCGTGATCCATCGCGCCCAGCCAAGAATTACATTCTTTAAGAAATTAAAAAAAAAAAAGTTTTCCACCAAGCTTCGGGTATTAGTGGGGTTTCAAACTCAAATCCCTACAGAGTGCAAGAAGATAAAATAATGAAAAGAAATGGCTGTCTGTTAAAAACAAACATACTACAAATACAATAATCAAATAGCATTTGACAAACGGTCTTCATTTGCGGTAGTACAATCAGGTGTGGTAGGGACTAGGCAGCCTAGAGCCTACTGCTCTTAACCAGTCTATTGTCATCAGAACTGAAATGGGGCCAGATGTTACTAGGTCTCTTATTTTTCCTGTGTATTAGAGTTCTATTACAGAAAACAGAAACCACTCTAGCTATTTTAAGCATAAAGGGCAAAGGGCTTCAACACAGGGAATTAGGTGCTTACAATGTGTTGAGGCCAGACCTCCAGGACTTGCTGACAGGGAACAATGAAGAGCCGGCCTTGAAGGAGGCTGCCAACCCCGCCTGAGTCAGAGGCCTGGAAATCAGTAAGCTTCCCCCTGAGCAATTTGCTCTGGGAACAACTTGGAGATTAGGAAGATATTGCTGCTGTTGCTTTACCATCCAGGGCCATGCTAACAACAAAAATAACAACAGCTTAAAGATGCTGCTGACACCATCCACCTTTTGACCCTTACAAAGCTGGTGGAAGGAACACTGCTACAAAAAACCCCAAAGTGGGCTTGATCTGATCATGCCTGCCACCAGGAGCAGCCAGGACTGCTGCCTTTTAAATCTTACTTGAATGCATCTCGTTGGTCAAAGTTAAAGCTAAATCACATCTAAATGCCCAGTTTAGAAATGTCCCTTTTAGCTGCCTGGCCTCTGGGGGGCAAGGAGTGGCAATACGCAGAATGTATGCGAAGTAAAAATCCATTTTATTCACTATATTGTATTTTTATGCAAAGATCATCTGAGCTTTTTAATGCTGGCAATTAATTCAATTTTTTTTAAATTAATGGATAGGCAGGCCAGTAATGTAGATGTCAGGAAAATGCATCTGTGGCCCAGTCTCGTGGCTCATGCCTGCAATCCCAACATTTTGGGAGGCTGAGGCAGGAGGATCTCTTGAGCCCAGCAGTTCAAGACCAGCCTGAACAACAGACAGAGACCCTGCCACTGAAACAAAATGTGTTTTTTTAATTAGTAGGTCATGGTGGCACACCTGCGGTCCCAGCTATTCAGGAGGCTGAGGCGGGAGAATTGCTTGAGGCCAGGAGCTGAAGGCTGCAGTGAACTATGATTATGCCACCACTCTCTAACCTGAGTGATGGAACAAGGCTCTGTTTAAAAAAAAAAAAAAAAAAAAAAAAAACAGGAAAAGGAAAAGGAAGGGAAGGGGAGAGGAGGTGAGGGAAGGGGGAGGGAAGAGGGAGGGGGAAAAGGGAGGAAGGAAAGGGAAGGGGAAGGGGAAGGGAGAGAAAATGCATCTGTGAACAGATTGAGCTTTAGGACAAGTAACTGGAGGGTAGCTTTTGGTTCACTTCAGTGCATGGAGGAGGATGTGAAGCCTGACCCCCGCCTCAAGTTCATACATGAATAACAGTGTTTACAGTGTTGTGCTATATTCAAAGCACTGACAAAGGTATTTATTATTACAAAAGTAGTAAATTCTTGATAAAATAATATTTCAACAACACATAAATGCATATAGTAAAATTTAGTTTATCTTCTTTTTCTGCCCACTACCACTTCCCACATGTAACCTGGAATAACATGAAATAAGTCAGGCTTCCCTGTGTTAGAAGTTGAATCTGCCAGAAGCATCCTTTGATTCAGGGAGTCTACACAGAGAAAGCTAGACCCAAGATGTTGGACTAATAAGATAACCTAGCCAATACATATGGTTAGGGGTTAATTTGGCTAGTGAGTTCAGTGACTGAGGAATAGGTGACCTTTCCAAAATAGATAGCTCATATTCAGCTGGGAGCAAAGGGAATTTCTTATAACATATTTTATAGCCAAGCAAACAAATACAATGTTCTGTATCAGGTGTTTTACAAGCTTTGTGGTAATCTCAGATTTTGTGGCTAATGGTCACACTTATTGTTAATATTTGAATAACTGGCCGGGCACAGTGGCTCATGCCTGTAATCCCAACACTGGGAGGCCTAGGTGGCCAGATCACTCGAGGTCAGGAGTTTTAGACCATCCTGGCCAACACGGTGAAACTCCGTCTCTACTAAAAATACAAAAATTAGCCAGGGGTGGTGGCAGGTGCCTGTAGTCCCAGCTACTTGGGAGGCTGAGGCAGGAGAATCGCTTGAACCCAGGAGACCAAGGTTGCAGTGAGCCAAGATTGCACCATTGCACTCCAGCCTAGGTGACAGAGCGAGATCCTGTCTCAAAAAAAAAAAAAAAAAAAAAAAAAAAAAAAAAAAATTGAATAACTTAGAGAACATCTTCCCCTTCTCAGTAAACATCAAAAGAAAGTAGCTGTAATTTATTAGATTCTAAACACTCTAGTCAAATATTTAAATTTAAATAAGACCTTTATTTCCCTATCTTATCTTTCAGCAATGCTTCTTGTTTATTTTGTTCCTTTTCTTTTTTTCTTTTTTTTGAGGCAGAATCTTACTCTGCTGCACAGGCTGGAGTGCAGTGGCACTATCTTGGCTCACTGCAACCTCTGCCTCCCGGGTTCAAGTGATCCTCCTGCCTCCACCTCCCAAGTAGCTGGGATTACAGGGGCCTGCTACCCCACCCAGCTAATTTTTGTATTTTTAGTAGAGATGGGGTTTTGCCATGTTATCCAGACTGGTCTCAAACTCCTGACCTAAGGTGATCAGCCCGCCTTGGCCTCCCAAAGTGCTGGGATTACAGGTGTGAGCCACCACGCCCGGCCTATTTAGCTCCTGTTTTCACCAGAAAGTAAACATACTTTAACTCACTTTTAAAATTCATTTTGTATTTAATAACTACATTCAAAAAGAGACTATATATATAGTTTTGCTTTTTCTTTCTTAATAAAAAACTGTTAAAGTCAGAAAATACCAATATTCCTTTGAATACTGATATTCTAGTATTTTCCTGCTGTCAGATGGGCCCACTCTAAACAATGAAGAATGTATTTATGTGAAAGTAGAAGACATGATTGCATATGTAATGATAAAAGCACAATCTAAAGGGTATTATTGATAGCATACCATGGACACACAGTTGTTTCCTCCTGACCAAGAACAAATGTTAACAGAAAGCCAATACATTTACAAGCAAGATTTAGTGCCCACAAGAATGGAGTTTGCTTTTAAATAGGAAATCTATGCATTGTTTTATTTCAAAAAGTTACAAATTTATTGCTTGAAAAATCCAGCAGGTAAGCAGCAGGAGTAAGATAGTCTGGTTTTGGATCTGTCTACTGGCAAATGAGCATGCGTCTATCCAGGAAGCATTTTTCCATGAGAGGGATGGAGGGAGAAAGAACTGGTATTTCCAACCCATTCTACACATCTCAGTACCACCTTCATCTTCTCGAACTTCTCATAGTGATAGTCATCAGAGGCCTTCTAATTAACAGGATGCTTGCCATTTGGAAAGGACCGCTCAGGCTCTGGCTTCTCCCCAACACCTGTTTTCAAGGTTCTTCTTTGTTTCTGTTTATGAGGCTGTTGAGCTGCTCATGATAAAAATTGGGGCTGGGAGCAGTGGCTTACAGGTGGGGGAGGCCAAGGCAGGCAGATCCTAAGATCAGGAGATTGAGACCATCCTGGCCAACATGGTGAAACCCTGTCTCTATTACAAATACAAAAATTAGCCAGGTATGGTGGCAGGCGCCTGTAGTCCCATCTACTCAGGAGGCTGAGGCAGGAGACTCACTTAAACCCAAGAGGTGTATGTTACAGTGAGCCAAGATCAGGCCACTGGACTCCAGCCTGGCAACAGAGTGAGTGAGACTCTGTCTAAAAAGAAAAAAAAATTGAAACAAAATCTGTTGTGCAGCAAATAAATTCACAGCCACATTGGCAGGCATGAAGGATGTCTCACTGTCTTTCTTCTTGTTTTACTGCTCTTTCCCCAGATGGGCCTTGGCATCCTCCATGGAAATGATATTATTTTTTATTTTAGCATTGATGCTGAGGTCCACCTTGGGGGTGCCACTCAGCATCTAGCTGGAAAGCATCTCTTCTGTCTTCTTTGCTAAAGAAACACAAATGTTTTTCTGAAGTTCATAAAGGCAGTCCTCTGTGTTCTTCAGCTTGACTTTCTGTTCCTCCTGTTCCATAATCTCTTTCCTTTTCTTTAGCTCTGTCTCAATGTACTTTATTGTGTCTGCACCCTCATCCCTTCAGTTGGTTTCTGCAGAAAACAATGTCCCCAGGGTCTTCCTCTTTACTGATTTTATCTTTGCCCCTTTCCTTTAGTTTCTTTAGGAAACTATGGTGGATACCTGTATGGTGGATACCATATCACCTGCTTTCATCTGAAAGGGATCATCCACTAGAGTGGTCTCTTCTTGTACCTTCTCTTCCACCAGCAAGGCCACAGCACTCAGCCTGCTGGGCCTCTTCCTCCAGTTCTGCACCCTCTTGTCTCTTCCAGCTTTAATCAAACTCCTCTGAGTCCTGTTCATTCTCTTCTGACTGAGTCAGCTTGGCACTGACAGAAAGTCTCCTCTTTCTGTGTTATAGAGAGGGTAATAATCGACACTCCTCAAAGTACTCAGGTCAATAAGACATTTCCTTCTCAAGGCATCTCATCAAATCCATAGGATCTATAATTTCATTTACATTTAGTCAAGGTCCAATCAAGAATTTAAGTTTCTAATTTTTATTTCCCCAGTTACTTAATGTATACATTTGAGACACAATATTTTGTGTTTGTGCATGTGTGCATGTGTGTGTTTGTGTGTCTGTGTCTGTATAGACTGTGTGTGAGAGAAGCATGCATATGTGCTTGTATGCATATCATTTTTTCACATACCTTCACATATTGTCTCATTAAATTGTTGAAACAACCGTATGAATAAACAAGTTGCCTATTATGTTCTCCATTTTACTAAGGCTCAAAGAGATTTAGCGGCTTCATGAAGATTAACTAGTAAAGTATTAGAACACATTTGAATCCTCTGTTTCTGAATCCAATTTTCTTTGCCCTAAACTACATGTCTTCCTATAGAAATCACAAAATATAGCTGAAGGGCGTTAGAATTTCTGGAGAAAAGTGGGGAACAGGGAAGAGTAGATGTGGGGGACTCGTCTCTGTGACAGCTTTTCCTCCCCTGGCTATAGCAGCTGGAGCCGGATGTAGCTGTTGAGCAGAGCCTATGTGTGCTCAGCGCTTCCAGGAGCTGGGTAGGTGTTTTGCAGCCTGTTGTCTGAATCCCTGAGCAGAACCTAATTATTAAATCCAAAATTATTAAATCCTAATTATTAAATCCAAAATTTGAGTTCCATTTTGTTTCTTTTCAGTCCTCTTAGAGATTAGAGAACTCTTGCTGAATCTTAATGTTGTTTTTCTTATCAAAATACTTAAACATGTTAACTGCGATTAATTAGGAAAATAATGGTTTCATAGAGATAAGAAATTAATAATAGCTGGTAATCTCACCATCTATATATTTCTATTACTACAGTTTTGCTATATATTGATTCTTTATACATATAAGAATTTTTAAACGAAATTATCCTATATATTCTCTTATGCAATGTTTCTGTGTTTTCTTTAGAAATAGAAAAGTATTACAAGTCTATTCCCATGTTTTTAAGTTGTCTTCTATAAGAGCATTCTTAGTGACTATCTCATTGCATGATGTCAGTTTGCTTCACATACTAGGTCAGAATTTTAAATTAGTTCTGTTCATCATTATTTTAGATATGCTATGTTTAGTTCGTTTCCTGTTTATTATGCAGAACCTAGCCCTAAACCCATATAGTACCTGGAAGAAGCAGCCCTATACATCATAAGACACCTCTTCACCCAGACAAACAGCTGAAAGGACGAGGCCAATCTACTGGCACTCAGCAAGCAATCAGTCTACATCAATCAAGAATTTTAACTAAGAGACCCAGCAAAAGCAGTAGAGAGGAGGCATTTCAAATGAAAGATACTTTGCAACCTAATACTTACAACCAAAAGAACCTTGGCTAAAACACTGTGATGAAGCTTGAGGCTGAATCTTCATTTTCCATATTCATAATTTTTAGAATAATTCTTAGAATTGGGATTGCTAGCTCAATTTTATACATGTTTTAAGACTTTTGATGCATATTGCCAAATCGCTACCTGGAAGAGTTGAACCAGTTTATTTTCCTTCTAACTATCACTAGAGGTTCACGTATTTTTCCCAATTTGATTTTCAAAATGGTATTTCATTGTCTTAAGTTGCCTATCAATGATTTCTGAGTGAGTTTTAAGATTTTCTGTAGAGACTGACCATTTGTATTTCTTCTCTTGTTGATTCCCTTTTCATATCATTTGCTCATCTTTTTTTGTTTTTCTCACTGATTTAAAAATGACTCCTTCTATGTTACAAATTCTCATCATGATAAGGACCTTTTTTGCTGGGCGCTAATGTAAGTTAGGAGAGGGGCAGGGAAAGGTGGACCAAGGGTTTGGGTGAAGGTCTGCAGCCAAAGGAGGATTAGGTCAGGAGACACTGCAGCTCCTGATTCCTCTCCCTCTTCCCTACACCAGCGTCTTTTTCCCCAGGGCATTCATAGACTTTCAAAAGGTATACAGACATAGATAGTTTTTAGGGAATTAATTTATGGATTTTCAAATTTCATATAACTTGTTCATTAAATTGACTGCCTGAGAAATCTTTACCCACCTCCTTTTTCCAGTATTTTGCTCCCATTTTACCAAATTTTGCTATGGTGATTTGCAATGGGGTATAAAGCACTCTGAAGCTCCAAACAAATGATAATTTGAAATACTGGGGAGGATGTCAAGAAAAAGAATGATTCTAATCCCTGGGTAAAAAAAATTCCTTTGCAAGTCAAGTGGTTGCTAAATCTTTGCCTTCAATAAAATTTAAAAAGACAGTTGTCAGTTGATGGATTATTAAAAATTTTTTCTTATAGATCACCTTGTGCATTATAACTCAATGGGAATTGAGTGACATTGCTACAGCTGCCTTCATGCCCATCCACACAAACAAGATTTCTCAATGTTTTTATTGAGATGCATTTTAAGAGTTTGATTTTTTTTATTCTTAATAATTACCTGTCTAAAGTTGTAATATATTCATGTTGTTTTGATCAGTTATGCCCTATAATCATCAGGACAGTAGAAGCTACCGAACTGTAATAAATAAACCTGAAACTTCAATGGTTTAGCACCACAAACTTGATTGCTCTTTCACCTCACAGTTTGATGCAGATGAGGAGACCTTCTTGGGGACTCTCTTCGAAGGGTGACCAAGATAGTTCTGCTTCCATCTTGTATCTCTACCACCAGAGTTTCTAGTTCCAACTGGAAAGATGGGAGAGAGAAACAGAGAAACTCAATCCACTTTTCTTTCTTTTTTCTCCCTCTGTTGCCCAGGCTGGAGTGCAGTGGCACGATCGCGGCTCACTGCAACCTTCGCCTCTGGGTTCAAGCTATTTTCCTGCCTCAGCCTCCTGAGTAGCTGGGACTACAGGCGCACACCACTGCGCCCAGCTAATTTTTGTATTTTTAGTAGGGACAGGGTTTCATCATGTTGGCCAGGTCTTGAACTCCTGGCCTCAAGTGGTCCGCACATCTAGGCCTTTCAAAGTGCTGGGATTACAGGCGTAAGCCACCGCGCCAGGCCTCAATCCACTTTTAATTGTTTAGGATAGGAAACAAGACTTCATTTCTGCCCAGTCTTTCAGTGGAAAACCACGAAATATAAATTTCCTGGATGTTCAGGAAGAAAAAGGGTGTGGTGAGCACAGAGCACTGTCTCTGCCACAGGTACTACCAGCAATAATCTCAATGACAGCCCCATCTAGATGCATTGTCTTTTAACAGAGCCAATGGTCACAGGAAAGAAACAAATTGTAATTTCACTTTATATTTATTATAGAAAACTAAGGCAAAATTATGCTAAGGTAATATTTAAATACTCCTAAGCAGAGAAAGATCCTTGATTAGGATAAAATTCTGTAAAAGAATGGAAATAAGAATTCAAAGGGAAAAAGAAATGATGTAAAATTCCTACCTGTTACCTAGTGGATGGTGGTGGGTGTCATGATGCTATACTATTTATATTCCATTAGATATATTGTAACAAGCTGAGTAACAGTATTACTTTTGAAAGCCAATATTTACAACAGACCATACATTACACCCTTTGCAACCATTTAAGTTTTGATGAAAATTTTTAGATTACAACATAAAACTGAAGGAAGGTATACAGTTTTTCAAAATTCCTTTAGGAGATATGAACAAAAATGTTGAAGCCCAGTGTTTTTAAGCAATTACTCACTTAGTTTGATTTTGTTATTTAGAAGCTGACAAAAAAAATCACCTGTTAGTAGGACGGCTTCTGCTGTACTGCATTTGTAGCTCTGTTCGCTGCAAGCCACTGTCCTTTAGGACACCAATTCCTCAGGAAGTCGAGGGATAAAGAGTTCCCAGTACAGAAATGTTACATTTTTTGGCAAAGTTCATACGTGAAGGTAATAAGCAGAGCCACAGCGTGACACGCCCCGCTTAGCTTTGTGGTCGAGCTACCTTAGGGCTTAAGTCTTCCACTCTGAAGTCTGAATTCTTATTGCCTTGCTCATCAGCTGATCGTATTGAACCACTCTCCCAGCTAAATAAAATTCCTACCACTTTCCAGAAGAATCTAAAGCAGCCTGTCTTTTTGACTGCTGAAGATGGCAGTTTTAGACAGGGGTCTAGCTCTCCTCCCTAAAAAGGCCCATTGACCTTTATTGCAAGTGAAATAACTTATGGGAACAGTAAATGGCTAACCTTACTGTACTATAAAATAGGGCTCCCTGCAGCCTCTCTTCTCTCTCAGCTCTACTGAGAGGCTTATAATAGCATTTCTCGTAAAAGCCTCTGTGCCATTTCCCAGGTGCAAACCTTTACAGAAGTACAACTAGGGAGTTTCCAAAATTGCTTGAAGAGAAGATTGTCTAAGGATAATACCAACTATTTAACAGGTGTTTCTTGACCAGAATTTGAGATCAGTTTATTTTTTGCATTTGCTTTTATGTAACCTGTATAAGTGGCAATTGGCAATATGCTGGAAACATAGGAGAGGAAGCTTACATTAAAACCCACTGAGGACACCACCTGATTTAGAGATCAAAAAACAAATCCTCTATGAACTAATATAGTTAAGGCCATGAAAAAGAAACTTTTGTCAGGCTCCAAAAAAATATTTTTTAAACCATCCTGTAATGCTCATTGAGCACTAATCATTTGCAAGGTGAACTGGTTGGTAGATGCTGCAGAATCTTTTCTGAAAAGAAAGATGTGCCCAGGTGCCGTGGCTCACGCTGGTAATCTCAGCACTTTGGGAGGCTGAAGCGGGCTGATCACCTGAGGTCACGAATTCGAGACCAGCCTGCCCAACATGGAGGAAACCTCGTCTCTACTAAAAAAAAAAAAAAAACAAAATTAGCTGAGCATCATTGTGAGTTCCTGTAATCCCAGCTACTCAGGAGGCTGAGACAGGAGAATCTCTTGAACCCGGGAGACAGAGGTTGCAGTGAGCCAAGATGGCGCTATTGTACCCCACCCAGCCTGGGCAACAAGAGTGAAACTCCATTTCAAAAAAAGAAAAAAGAAAAGAAAAATGTGATAAGCTTAAAATTCAAGAATTCTGAGTTTTTCCTAAGCAACACCCAGTTACCTCTTTCATGTATCCTATTTTATCTTCATCACAGAATTTATTACTACCTGACATTTTCTTCTTTATGTATTTACTGGTCTGCCTCCTACAAGAACATAAACTCCATGAGCATCAGGATTTTTGCCTATTTTTTTCCACTGCTGTATCCCCCAGGGTTCTGAAGAGCCCAGCTTGTTGTAAATCTTATCAAATGACTGAATAAATCCCCACCCTAAGAAGGTGCATAAACTCACAAGGGTTGGAAAATGAAGCCCCAAATATCAGTAATATTTATTAACATATTTATTCCGTTTTTTTTTTTAGGTGCTCAAGTATAGCAATAAAGGGCTTGGAGGATTGAGGGATGTTATTTACAGGATGAATCAAGTTTCCTAGAGGAAGTGGTTAGGTTGGACTTTGATTTCCTGTGCTAGCGTGGGTCTGGGGAAAAATGCAAAGTGTGGCCAACATACAGGGAATATAGGCTTGGTTCTATGCCTATACTTTTATATGAAACAAAGGGCCGCTGGCAAAGCCTTCATCATAGTCAACAAATTAGTAAGCCCTATTCAGTATATCTAGGCTGCCTCATGCTCTCGTCAGTCCTTCCCCTAAATGGGTGTTCAGATGATTCCTGGTTTTCTCTCTCTCTCAGGCCCCAAAAAACTTTTTTTTTTTTTGTCACAGCCATGACATCATCAAATTTTAAACTCCTGGATTTTTTTGGTTTGTTGTTGCTGTTTTGAGATGGAGTCTCACTCTGTCGCCAGGCTGGAATGCAGTGGCGAGATCTCGGTTCACTGCAGCCTCCGACTTCCAGGTTCAAGGGATTCTTCTGCCTCAGCGTCCTGAGTAGCCAAGATTACAGGCAAATGCCACCATGCCCAGCTGATGTTTTGTACATTTTGTAGAGACACGGTTTCACCATGTTGTCCTGGATGGTCTTGATCTCTTAATCTTGTGATCCACCCACCTCAGCCTCCCAAAGTGCTAGGATTACCGGTGTCAGTCACCTCACCCAGCCTAAAAATTCTTTTTTTTTTTTTAGAAAAAGGCAATCTGTAATTTAAGAGTAACTTTAATAAATCTAGACCCATTGTTACCTCCCCAGAGCACATTTAAAATATGTAAGCTGCATGATGTCAGATTATGCTGTGATTATCTTGCTAGTGCCTTACCGACAGACCATATGCCTGTGGGTGGGTAAATGAGCACCTCCTGGAAGGAAATGGATCTTTTCACTATCATTCTGGGAGTTGATCACACCTGGGCAGGGGATAAAGACTAAGCAGTGGGCCTTACATTTACGTCAGGGATTATCTTTCTCCTCTCTCTGGGTAGGTGGCCAATATTGTCCAAGCCCCAAGAGGCAGAAATTCTTTTGACATCTGAAGGAAGATGGATGGAGAATGAGGCAGATAACCAGCTTCACAGGAGACCCTAAGGCCAGTCTAGGATGTGCTAAACTACTTCTCCCCCACTCACTTCCAACTTCCAGTAATGCCTTGTTAAGTTTTATTTTGGTATCAGCTGTGTTATCAGATAAAAAGGAGAATCTGTCTCACATTGGTTGGAGAAACAAAAGAAAGAGGAGCTCCCGTTTCCCTTTCTTTCCCAGTGAGGCTGGGATGGGTTAGCTGCAGTGGTCACCAGCAGAGGAAGGTT